>CM059975.1:89238974-90438974 GCA_030490835.1 Annona cherimola
TTCGCCAACCCGTTCAACCATTTAATTAAATAAACGGATTAGGGTTGAGGCTTCGCAAACCGTCAACCCGTCCAACCCGTTTATTTAACCCGTTCAACCCGTATAACTCATTTAATATAATATATTATAATATATATGTAATATTTATAACAGGAATTGGCATTAAAGAGATGACTCGAGATTGGAGCTGATGTTTTCAAGCCAAAATAAATTAAATTCAGGTATGTTAGCTTCGAATTATTTATTTAAATTTACATACTTTATTAAAGATTTTTAGCATGAAAATTAGTAACAAACACAACCCGTTAACAACCCGTTAACCCATTTATTAAATGGGTTGTAAATGGGTTAGGGTTAAAATTTTTTAAATGGGTTAATAAACGGATTAGGGTTGAGATATATTAAATAGGTTAGGTTTAGGATTAGGCTCCAACCCGTACAACCCGATCTGTTAACACCCCTAGCTCTAGATCCCTAAGAATGCGATTTTGTGGTAACCGGTTATGTTCTTGGAGGCACACCCCATGGGAAGTGCTTCTCATGAGAAAAAAATGGAAGATGAGGCAATGTGGTAATTTTTCATCATGGGTATATTTGTTTAAAAGCGTAAGTATGTTTGGTTTTTGGATAAATGTTGTACTATATATACACAAAATCTCAATTTATTCCATTCATTTTATAGATCAATTACTAAAACATATGTAAACATAATTTTTCATTATTTGACAATTTTTAAAAATATTAGGGTATGTTTGGTTACACACAAAACATGTCAATCAAAATTTTTCAATCAAAAACTTTTCACTCTCCATAACTACCTTATTTTTTAATTATTTTTTCACTTTTTTCTATATAAACAACCCTACTTTTCAATCATTTCTACACAAATACTTATACAACTACCCTATCTATTTTAACTTTATTCTATTTACACCTCATTATTACCCCTATCATATCACATCATTTTCTATCAACTTGACAACTTCTACTTTGAAAAGTTTTCATCAAAAAATTTTACCTCCAACCAAATGCACCCTTAGTGTACAAAAAATAATTTTTTGATAAAATTTCATTATAATTTGTATAGTTGGAAAATATAATTTTTATTAGGAGTTATGTTATATTATTTGAAATTAATGTAATTAAGGTACTCTCAAGAATAACAATTTCTTTTGTTTTTCTTGATTTTTTGAAAATTTATTAATATTTTTTTATTTTCTGAATACAATAGTATCTAACTGCGTATAACCGTGTCTAACCGCATCTAATTTCTGAAATAATAAGTTAATCCTAATTTAACACTTGTAATATGATCCTAGGCCCCTTATAAGGTCATTGATACCTTAACAATGGAATTTAAAACCCAAATAATATGATTTAATGAAATCACCATAATCTAACTGCGTGTAACTGCGTCTAACCGTGTTTAACCGCATCTAATTTTTGAAATTAATAAGTTAATCTTAATATAACACTTGTAATATGATCTTACACCCCTTATAAGGTCATTTATACCTTAACGATGGAATTTGAAACCCAGATAATACGATTTAATGAAATCACCCTAATCTAACTGCGTCTAATAGTGCCTAACCGTGTCTAATTTTAGAAATTAATAATTTAACACATGGAATATGATTCTATGGCCCTTATACGATCATTTATATCTTAACAACCAAATTTAAAACTCAAATAATATGATTTAATGAAATCACTATAATCTAACTGTGTCTAACCATGTCTAATTTTTTAAATTAATAAGTTAATCCTAGTTTAACATTTGTAATATGATCCTAGGCCCCTTATAAGGTCATTTATACCTTAACAATAGAATTTAAAATCCAAATAATACGATTTAATAAAATCAACCTAATCTAACCGTATCTAATCGAGTCTAACCGCGTCTTTTTGAAATTATTAAGTTAATCTTAATTTAACACTTGTAATATGATCCTAGGCCCCTTATAAGGTCATTTATACCTTAACAACGGAATTTGAAACTCAGATAATATGATTTAATGAAATTACCCTAATACAACTGTGTCTAACCGTGTCTAACAGCGTCTAAGCACTTCTAACAGCATCTAATTTTTTTATAATTTATGAATTTTTACCTAATCTATGTATTTTGCAAAATATATATACTTAAATATTTATTCGAGATCTAAATAATTTTAGAACTAAATAAATATATAAAGTTATAATTAAAAATATTAACTCCACTTGATTAAATGAAATAAAAATTTATGTAAAGATATAAAACAGTAAAAAAATATTATACATATGACGTTGTAGAACCAAAATTTGATAAATTATATATAACTGTGACTTGGATTTAATATGTAAATATACGTTACTTTTTCGGATTGGTTAAATGATCAATTTTGCAAATAACTATATTTAATAGAGATTTTATAACAAAATTTCTTAAAATTATAAAATAATATTATTACAGTTTATATTATAAATTTAAAGTATTAATGTAATAATTTTAATTTATTGTTACTGTAATTAATTAATTTAAACTAAAAATACAAATTTATTGACCTCAAGTGAAATCAATGTAAGTAAATAATTTAATAAATATTTATATTGAACAAAAAATATATAGAAAATTTCATGTTATAGAATGCCTCTAAATTTATTACAGTTTATATTACAAATTTAACATATTAATATACTAATTGTGATTTATTGGTACTAGAATTAATAAATTTAAAATAAAAAATAAAAATTTATTTACTTCAAGTCAAATCAATGTAAAATTATGAGTTTAATAAATATTCACATTGAACTAAAAATTTATAGAGAATCTGCATGTTATAGAACACCTCTAAATAAAGTCCTATCAAATTTAAAGTCCAATAAAAATTTTCGATATAAAATTATAATTTAGATTTAAATAAACTAAATATATATGATTTTTGGGATTGATTTAAACTTATGTATTTTTGTATCTTTGACATTCATGTAGTTTATACAAAAAATAGAAAAGATCAATGATTGAATTTTATCTTAAAAATTAATTATAAATTATTATTTTCATTTTAATTGAAATAAATATACAAATATAAATACCTTATGCGAAGTTGATGAAAATAATTATTTTGATTAATTTAGTGTTTTAAATTTGCAAAGATCCATACCGTTCACTATAAATTAAATGAATAGAAATTTATGTAGATATATAAAACTATAATTAAATAGAAAATTTACAAAAATTCTAAATATAAAATTAAAAAATATATAAAATTGTAATAATTTTATATGACTTTAAAAGTACATTTGTAATAAATTATATTTATTTAAATTATGTGTGTGTTTGGAAAATGATAAAACTTTTAATGAAAATTTTTTTGATGTACAACTATAATTTAGATCTAAATAAGCTAAATATATATGACTTTTTGGAACTAGTTTAACGATTAAGTATTTTTATAAACTTTTGTATGTTTTTCTATTTTTTCACACAAAAATTACGAAGAATGCATTTAATAAAGTGCTTTTCGTGTATTTTTATGAAAATAAAAATTTTCTCATAAAATTTTAGTTATATAAATTGGGATATGAATTATTAAAATAATTCGGGTAGAATTGCAAAATTATTTGAATAGTTCATTTTACAAAATGGCTCGCATGTGCACCAAAACAGTATGTTGCTGAAGTATTGAACTCCAGTGCTTCACCATCTTCCCTCACCCGAAGTCATCCATCTCTCTATCCAGTTGTTTTAATGTGAAATTAACAAAATTAAAATTAAAATGAAGATTAAAACAAATTAAATTAATGTAATGATCAATTTAACAAATAATAAAAATAAATATTAATTTAATTTAAAATAAAAATTAATTCAATTAATTATGAACACAATCAATTTTTTGTATTGTGTTAATTTGCGAAGTTAGTAAGTTAAGCTTTGCAAAAATTCATAAGTTCATCTCATTTCGATTGTTGCATTTTTTTAGTTTAAAATTCTTAAAATAAAAATAAAAATAAAAATAAAAATAAAAATTTAGAAACATATTTGCTATAAAAATAGGTCGTTTTGCATAGATATGAGACAAGTAATTAAATGGGCTGGAAATGATTAAATTAAAAGTGGGTTTCAAGGAATGCATGAACGGTACCTGGTCTCATTGATTTTTAAAGTTACTGTAAGTTTTGATTTTTAAAATCATGAACGATATTTATAGCTTAAGAATTATATTTAAAACTTTTAGATATTTATTATTACTAAAATTAATAAACTTAAAATAATAATAAATGTTTATATGTATGTAATTTCTATTAATTAAATTAGTTTCAATTAAAGCTTTACTAAAATTAATTATAATTTATGTTTAAATAATCTAAATAAATATATATTCCTCTTTGGGATAGATTTAATAAATAATTATTATTATTATATTATTTTTATTTACATTTAAATAAAAATATCTACACTATTTTAACCTTCCACATAATTATTTCTATTTATAATTTAATTAGCTAAAATTTTCCAATCTAAACCATCTACATGATCAAGAGCATATTAAAACAAAGAAAATGACTCTTAAATCACCCAAATCGGACACCGGTAGTATTAGATCTAAATAAAACAAAATTTGCCCATTAATAATCCGAATTTCTGTCCGTCGCGACAAACACTTACGGTTATGTTCTTCTCCATGTTCCTTTTGTTCTGGTTAATTTCAAAATACTCACCACATTTCCTCTTAATTAAGAATATACCCGCTAAGTATGGGTGAATTTCATTCATACCCATGTCGTCATGCACAATTAAAAATAATCATTATTTATCATAAAAAAATGTCCAAAATACCTTTTATTATTTAATAATAACAATCATTCAATTACAGCGGAAGTTAAATAGTGGGATGGAAACTTATCCAACTTGACAGAGAAGCTAAACAGAATAGTTTTGACAATCTGAATATGACACCAATAACAATAGATGTTAGATTAATCAGGAGTATTTGAGATTTTTAAATTATTAAAAATTCCTAACTGTCATGTTGGCTGTATTTGAAATTACCGAAATACTTAGTGAGTATATATGAAAGTTTTTAAACTTAGTGAATATATTTGTAATTAAAAGCAAAATAAAATGGGTATATATGAAATTAATTTTTTTGTCCCATAGAAAATACCCGGACTCATGTTTATCCTTAGATTTATTTTACTTCGCATTTATAAACTTATGTCTACCATCCTAAGAATTTTTTTTTTTGCCCAATATAATTCAATTTGTTATTCACTCCTTGTCAACTATCAATCAAAAGGCTTTGGAATTGAAATAAAATGGGGGAGGAAATGCTGGTTTACTACTTATCTTCTTATATATTAAAAAAAAAACTTTCATATTTATTTTTACTGTTCACGACCACTTGGATAGGATGAAGATAGTTGGAATCTCAAGTTTCCAAAAATATTTTTTCAATTCAAAAAATAACCGTGTACTTTTATTACTTTTATTTCCTAATCAGTTTTTCATTGAAACCAATGTTGTCCAAACCGAACCGGTGATTGAACCGGTAAAGGAACTGGTCTGGTTCGAACCCATTCGACCAGTTAAGCGAACCAGTTTGAACCGGTGATGTCAGCATGATATATTTATGATGTCATAAATATTAAATAATTTTTAAATTTTAAGTAAATATATTGATAAGTTAATCATAATTTAACACTTGTAATATGATTATGAACCCTTTACAAGGTCATTTACACCTTAATTACAAAATTTGAAACCTAGATAATAAGATTTAATGAAATCTACCTTATCTAACAGCGTCTAATTACAGGTTTGACCTGAGTTGCCTTCCCAAAAAGCTGGGGTAATGTACAGCAGAAAATCACATATATTAACTCTTTGAAGGAATGTTTTCAATTGTATTCTTTCATTTTGGACTCCAAGTTTTACTCCTAATTCCAACTTCCAAATGGACTTTTTAGTTTATTGTTTTTTTCCCTAAATTGACCGAGTAAAACTTGCCTTAAATTCAAAAATTAACATTTCCAACTTAATTAACAGGACTTATGTTTATTATTTCTTTATAGAAATAGAAATTAGTAAAAAGTGGGTGTAACTACTGCTTCCTGCATGGTGGGGTGGTGTAGGGGTAGCTTGGAACGTACCCTCAGCATCAGCCGGGTTGATTCACACAAGTGTTTGGCATCCACGTGATGAAAACTGCCGCAAATTCCAGCTCTGCACCTTCCATAAACCACCTGACGGCCTACCCAGCCAAACGATTGGTACGCCCGTTGCGTGTGTGAAGGATAGATTATGGGAAACCACATTTCTTTTGTCTTCATTTCTTCAAATCATGTGGTATTTACTTTTAGACTTTTTCTCATTGCAATTTTGTGAGAGCTTCAATTCATGAGTGGGTTTCATCGATTGGATGCCAAAGAGAGTGTAATGGGGCACCAATAATACCATTTAAAATTAGAAAAGTATAAAAGGTTATGATTCTGTTCGACCGATTGCATATTTTGATCCCCTTTAGTCTCTGTTAGCAACAATAATAGTATTTTATGCACAAAAGTCAAAACAAGATACCCAGGCTAAAACCGAGGTCCGCAAACGTGGGTTGCTGTTGCTTTTCGAGCCTTTTGAAATGATAGCCTTCTGCAAACCACTCTTAATGATGGTTCTGCCAATTGGCTAATGGGATTTGTGGGAGTGAGTTGTTTAGTCTTCTACAAAAGCGCTACTTTCTGATTCTCCCACCTACAATTTTTTTTTTTCATATAGAACGTGGCTTTGTCGTTTGAACTTATTTTGATAGTATTCATTTTATATACCTAGCAAAACTTCGATTAAAAAAAGAAAAGAAAAGAAATCCAAACAGAAGCGTACTTATTGCCTACCTAGTAAACCATCAACCAACTAAAAAGCATTTTCAAACAAGTTCGAACCAGCTGCACCAACTTCATTCTGTCTTCCCAGCTTCTTGACACAGTCATGGGTAACTGATGTCAGACAAGACCCACACGCAGAAGAAAGGAGCTTTGGTTAGAGATCTAAACATAGAAAGTCAAATGGATGCATTTCCAGACAAGACAACAGTTGAAAGGAGCGGTTGAAATGAAGATTCTGTTTATTTCCTAGAATGGATTGGAGGTGTTGCTTGTAGCAGCAGTTTACATGGTGCTGACCAAAACTTTATCACTTTACATTGGAGCAGCAGCATCAAAAATGGCACACTGCATTTCTAACTCAAAGGAAAATCTGTTCATTATAACCCCATCCATGTTCTTTTGATGGGAACACTGAACTGGATAGGTACTTCCACATCTAAAATCCTAGAAGGCTATTCTGGATGAGCATCTCCTGGTTTATTTTGAGGAACAGAAGCTCAAAATAATGAACCTCAAAGCTCCATAAGACAGCCCGCAAGGTTCATCTCTCAGGTGTTTGTACTTCTTCTGTCTTGGCATTTCTTCCATGAATGAAGCACAATCATCTAGGTTTCCACAATTCCAAATTGCTCGAATGCAGGGGACAGCTGTGGTACGATCCATGGGGCCAAGCATCGTTCTACTTCTTCCCAGTTGTGGACTTTGGTCACTAGAGGATGTAGATCAACAGAACCAGACTTGCACCATGGATAGGAATTATGATAGTCAAAAAGTAGAACTCTGATACCGACTTCCGCACATTCAGCTGCATATTTGGGATTGTCGTCTATCAAAACTTGTGCTCCCAAGGACCTGTCAAGACAAATACTAGTAAGTCACAGATGCCAACTCAGATAAGCCACTATCAATTTCATACAATTGAAAAGCCGGATGCCGTATGCTTGTTGCCTTTAAATAGTTCTTTTTTTTTTACCGTCCCTGTCAAACCCCCTCTAAAGTTTCACTGGAGGATAAATGGGAAATTAAAAGTCCCATTTTGAATGCCATGTTCAGCCATCATTGCATATATGCACGTATATGACGATAATAGGCCAATGAACTGCCCTGGCAAAATCCTGACCATGGGGGTCCACCTTGATAGCAATTGAATGTAAATATATCTTCCGCAAAAGGATCAAATTGTTTATGACTAACAAAAGCACCATCCTAAAAAAACACTAAGTCAAGGCCCCAAAAACACACCCACACACACACTTTTTCTGTACAAATAGTACTGTATATGAATTCTGAGAGATGGCTCGTTACCTGCAAATCTCTGATTTTGGTCTGGACTTTCCATCCAAGGCAAAGTGATTACCAAAGTGGACTTGGTCAAACAAGTCAGGATAATGCATATTGAGCCATTCAATTGTGTGGTCTTTGATGACATTTTGGCGAGACCTATTCCAACCAGAATTAAAATTAAAGCTATTTCAATACTTAACGGCTTAAAAATGAATGAATGAATGGTGATAAAAAAAAAAATTAAAATCCTGTGAGCATTGAATGACTCACGTAACAACTGATAGGCTGCAAAATGTAGACAATCGAAGAAGAGCATCATGAGCTCCTGGAATGGGATGGATTCCATTCTTGAAATATGCTGTTTTGAAGAACTCATGCACGCGTATATCAGCTGCCACAACAATAGAATGATGTGATGGCTCGAGTGAATAATGCACTTCAACTAATTTGACATCCAAAATAACCAGTACAAACTGCTTAGCATCTAAAATATCCACAAATTTTCCCTCAGCACTAAAAAAAATGATCCAGCAGTCACAAAAGAAAATCACACGGACGTTGAATTTGAATCAGGTATAATATTCGAAGGGATCCAACAGAATCAAGATAAGAACGTCCAAAATAACCTGTACAAACTGTTTAGCATCTAAAATATCCACAAATTTTATCCTAGCATTAAAAAAAAATGATCCAGCAGCCATAAAAGAAAATCACATGGACGTTGAATTTGAATCAGGTATAATATTTGAAGAGATCCAACAGAATCAAGATAAGAACATAATTAGACTTCCAAACAGACATCCAAAATAACCTGTAAAAACTGTTTAGCATCTGAAATATCCATAAATTTACTCTCAACATTAAAAAAAATGATCCAGCAGTCAAAAAAGAACATCACACGCACGTTGAATTTGAATCAGGTATAATATTTGAAGAGATCCAACAGAATCCAGATAAGAACATAATTAGACTTCGAAACAGACATAAAAAACAACCTGTACAAACTGTTTAGCATCTAAAATATCCACAAATTTTCTCTAAGCATTAAAAAAAAATGATCCAGTAGTCGTAAAAGAAAATCACACGGACGTTGAATTTGAATCAGGTTTAATATTCGAAGTGATCCAACAGAATCCTGATAAGAACATAATTAGACTTCCAAACAGACATCCAAAATAACCAGTACAAACTGGTTAGCATCTAAAATATCCATAAATTTTCTCTCAGCATTAAAAAAATGATCCAGCAGTCGTAAAAGAAAATCGCACGCACGTTGAAATTGAATCAGGTATAATATTTGAAGAGATCCAACAGAATCCAGATAAGAACATAATTAGACTTCCAAACAAATATAACCCCACCCCGCAATCCCCTCATCGAAAAAAACAAAAAGAAAAGAATTACACAAAAATGTCAAAAATGCAAATTCATTGAATGGTACCTTCAGAGCGAGAACACTTCCATATCTGCACAACACAGAAGATAAAATGATCCATGAAGAGTTAACATATATCTCAGTCAATGCCAAAACAACACAAACAAAAATCCATGAGAGCATATGATACCCCCATGCTAGAATAACTGCCAACAAATTCAATGAGGTGACCATCACAAACCTTGAAGAACTCGTATACAAAATACTCTGACACTGAGTGATTTGACTCGTAGCGATCAGCAATAAACTTGTTCAATGCTGAAAGGAAGCTTCCAAGCACTGCACAACAAAGAAACAAGAAAGAAGATAATGAGATACAATTCGCATTTCACACCAATTAATGGAAGATGTATCACAAACGCAGAAATGATATCATAAAAGCATAAACATTACACGTAATTGCCAAGATTATCTATTTTTCCAACTCAGTGTACAACAGCTCTATTCAGATGTTATAAATTTCGAATAGCTCCTTTCTAGACATTGTAAATTGTTCACAGAGAATGTTTCATCACTTCCAATCAAAATAAAAATAATAATAAATAAAAGGTCAAATAATAATAAATAAACAGGTCACAGTTCCCCAGGAAGATTGCATTCTCCTGCATTTTTCTCAAAGAAGTCTATGAGAAACAGATAAAGAAATCAGAAACATCCATGCATGCACTAGAACCAACCACATAAAATGTTAACATTTGGAAATCAGGGTGCAGGGAGCTAATACTAAAGAATAATGATGATCACTCCCATCCTCTAAAACTGGTGCTTGCCTCTAAAATCAAGTTTTATGAGATAGGAATGACTAGAGAAGAGCCATGTTCCCAAAATTAGAAAAATAGGACAATGCAAGTTTCTTGATCATAGCAGCTCACTACTTCCCACCTTTGGGCCCAAAAATGGGTAAAATAGAAAAAAGTCCCAAACTCAAACAAACTCAAGGCAAAAGGAGGTTCAAGCAAGCTAAGCAGGCCCTTCCAAACACAGCCCACGGAGCGAAGCTCCACCAAGCCTCGATGCAGGCTTTTCAACAAACCAGATCCGGCCCACACGAGCGAAGCTCCTACAGGCCACCTCAACGGGCTCCACAATGCAGCCCACCAAGCCTCAGAAGTAGGCTTCTTTACAACTTTGGGCCTCTACAACGGCCCACCCAAAACAACGGGCTTAGCCAAGCTCTAGCCCACCAAGTTCCGGCCCACTATGGAAGGAGCCCGCCAAGCTCAAGCTCATGGACCAAGTCCAACACCTCTCAACCAAACTCAAGCCCATGCTCTCAACCAAGCTCAAACCCATGCTCTCAATTCAAACCCAAGGCCCATGCTCTCAACCAAGCTCAAACCCATGCTCTCAACCAAGCTCAAGCCCATGCTCTCAACTCAAGCCCAAAGCCCATTACCCAAACTCAAGACCAAGCCCATGGACCAAGTCCATGATCCCACTCAAGCCCAAGTCCATGACCTCAAGAGAGCCCAAAGCCCACTCCTACATCTATAAAAGGAGAGCACCCCCTCTCATTTGAGGGGACTTGAAGAGAGGCATCCCAAGGGGAGGACGGGAGTCTGCGGCAACGCCCCGGCATCCCGGTTTTCCCGATCTACACGCTCCACGCCTCTCTTCCCCATTTTTCCCTTTCCATCTCTCCCATTCTCTCAAATCTTTCATTTTACCCCCTTTCACGCCGTGTAAACCGCCACGGGTTGGCAGATTTCTCCATATTTGCTTCAATCCGTAGGCCGGAACCCGATCTCTGTATTATTAGTGCCTTATTTCTTTAAACAGGGTCTGATCTCCCTTTAAAGATCAGTGGCGACTCCGTTTTTCTTTATTTTTGTGTGTGCGTGTTTGAGTTAACGCCCCGGCAAGGTGGGTGCACGCGGGTCCACGGATCCCAGCATAATACGCTGCCGTTATGCTGCCGGATTTGTGACTTGACCCGTGTACGGAAAGCCCCGTCTTAGCCGTTATGCCGCCGAAATCACGAGAAAATACCCACACGCCAACTTTCCTAAAAGATATGAAGCCTAATGCGTTTTACCCCATGTGAATGCAAGAAATCTAAGCCCACGTTGCTTTTCAACACGATCCACATTTTCAAGGCCCGGGAAACCATTCCGAGCCCACCGTAGCGCTCACGGCGGGTGCTACAGCTCTAGATCCCTAAGAATGCGATTTTGTGGTAACCGGTTATGTTCTTGGAGGCCCACCCATGGGAAGTGCTTCTCATGAGAAAAAAAATGGAAGAGAGGCAATGTGGTAATTTTTCATCCTGGGTATATTTGTTTAAAAGCGTGAGTATGTTTGGTTTTTGGATAAATGTTGTACTATATATACACAAAATCTCAATTTATTCCATTCATTTTATAGATCAATTACTAAAACGTATGTAAACATAATTTTTCATTATTTGACAATTTTTAAAAATATTAGGGTATGTTTGGTTACACACAAAACATGTCAATCAAAATTTTTCGATCAAAAACTTTTCACTCTCCATAACTACCTTATTTTTTAATTATTTTTTCACTTTTTCCTATATAAACAACCCTACTTTTCAATCATTTCCACACAAATACTTATACAACTACCCTATCTATTTTAACTTTATTCTATTTACACCTCATTATTACCCCTATCATATCACATCATTTTCTATCAAATTGACAACTTCTACTCTGAAAAGTTTTCATCAAAAAATTTTACCTCCAACCAAACGCACCCTTAGTGTACAAAAAATAATTTTTTAAAAAGATTTCATTATAATTTGTATAGTTGGAAAATATAATTTTTATTAGGAGTTATGTTATATTATTTGAAATTAATGTAATTAAGGTACTCTCAAGAATAACAATTTCTTTTGTTTTTCTTGATTTTTTGAAAATTTATTAATATTTTTTTATTTTCTGAATACAATAGTATCTAACTGCGTCTAACCGTGTCTAATCGCATCTAATTTCTGAAATAATAAGTTAATCCTAATTTAACACTTGTAATATGATCCTAGGCCCCTTATAAGGTCATTGATACCTTAACAATGGAATTTAAAACCCAAATAATATGATTTAATGAAATCACCATAATCTAACTGCGTCTAACCGTGTTTAACCGCATCTGATTTTTGAAATTAATAAGTTAATCTTAATATAACACTTGTAATATGATCTTACACCCCTTATAAGGTCATTTATACCTTAACGATGGAATTTGAAACCCAGATAATACGATTTAATGAAATCACCCTAATCTAACTGCGTCTAATAGTGCCTAACCGTGTCTAATTTTAGAAATTAATAATTTAACACATGGAATATGATTCTATGGCCCTTATACGATCATTTATATCTTAACAACCAAATTTAAAACTCAAATAATATGATTTAATGAAATCACTATAATCTAACTGTGTCTAACCATGTCTAATTTTTTAAATTAATAAGTTAATCCTAGTTTAACACTTGTAATATGATCCTAGGCCCCTTATAAGGTCATTTATACCTTAACAATAGAATTTAAAATCCAAATAATACGATTTAATAAAATCAACCTAATCTAACCGTATCTAATCGAGTTTAACCGCGTTTAACCGCATCTAATTTTTGAAATTATTAAGATAATCCTAATTTAACACTTGTAATATGATCCTAGGCCCCTTATAAGGTCATTTATACCTTAACAACGGAATTTGAAACTCAGATAATATGATTTAATGAAATTACCCTAATATAACCGCATCTAACCGTGTCTAACAGCGTCTAAGCCCTTTTAACAGCATCTAATTTTTTTATAATTTATGAATTTTTACCTAATCTATGTATTTTGCAAAATATATATACTTAAATATTTATTCGAGATCTAAATAATTTTAGAACTAAATAAATATATAAATTTATAATTAAAAATATTAACTCCACTTGATTAAATGAAATAGAAATTTACGTAAAGATATAAAACAGTAAAAAAATATTATACATATGACGTTGTAGAACCAAAATTTGATAAATTATATATAACTGTGACTTGGATTTAATATGTAAATATACGTTACTTTTTCGGATTGGTTAAATGATCAATTTTGCAAATAACTATATTTAATAGAGATTTTATAACAAAATTTCTTAAAATTATAAAATAATATTATTACAGTTTATATTATAAATTTAAAGTATTAATGTAATAATTTTAATTTATTGTTACTGTAATTAATTAATTTAAACTAAAAATACAAATTTATTGACCTCAAGTGAAATCAATGTAAGTAAACAATTTAATAAATATTTATATTGAACAAAAAATATATAGAAAATTTCATGTTATAGAATACCTCTAAATTTATTACAGTTTATATTACAAATTTAACATATTAATATACTAATCGTGATTTATTGGTACTAGAATTAATAAATTTAAAATAAAAATAAAAATTTATTTACTTCAAGTCAAATCAAAGTAAAATTATCAGTTTAATAAATATTCACATTGAATTAAAAATTTATAAAGAATCTGCATGTTATAGAACACCTCTAAATAAAGTCCTATCAAATTTAAAGTCTAATAAAATTTTTTGATATAAAACTATAATTTAGATTTAAATAAACTAAATATATATGATTTTTGGGATTGATTTAAACTTATGTATTTTTGTATCTTTGACATTCATGTAGTTTATACAAAAAATAGAAAATATCAATGATTGAATTTTATCTTAAAAATTAATTATAAATTATTATTTTCATTTTAATTGAAATAAATATACAAATATAAATACCTTATGCGAAGTTGATGAAAATAATTATTTTGATTAATTTAGTGCTTTAAATTTGCAAAGATCCATACCGTTCGCTATAAATTAAATGAATAGAAATTTACGTAAATATATAAAACTATAATTAAATAGAAAATTTACAAAAATTCAAAATATAAAATTATAATAATTTTATATGACTTTTAGAAATAAATTTGTAATAAATTATATTTATTTAAATTATGTGTGTGTTTGAAAAATGATAAAACTTTTAATGAAATTTTTTTTGTGTACAACTATAATTTAGATCTAAATAAGCTAAATATATATGACTTTTTGGAACTAGTTTAACGATTAAGATTTTTTGTATTAGCAAAAAATTATTTAATGAATCTACCTAAATCTAACATCTAAATATAAACTTTTGTATGTTTTTCTATTTTTTCACACGAAAATTACGAAGAATGCATTTAATAAAGCGCTTTTTGTGTATTTTTATGAAAATCAAAATTTTCTCATAAAATTTTAGTTAAATAAATTGGGATATGGATTATTAAAATAATTGGGGTAGAATTGCAAAATTATTTGACTAGTTCATTTTACAAAATGGCTCACATGTGCACCAAAACAGTGTGTCGCTGAAGTATTGAACTCCAGTGCTCCACCATCTTCCCTCTCCCGAAGTCATCCATCTCTCTATCCAGTTGTTTCAATGTGAAATTAATAAAATTAAAATTAAAATGAAGATTAAAACAAATTAAATTAATATAATGAACTATTTAACAAATAATAAAAATAAATAATAATTTAATTTAAAATAAAAATTAATTCAATTAATTATGAACACAATCAATTTTTTGTATTGTGTTAATTTGCGAAGTTAGTAAGTTAAGCTTTGCAAAAATTCATAAGTTCATCTCATTTCTCTTGTTGCATTTTTCAATTTAAAATTCTTAAAATAAAAATAAAAATTTAGAAACATATTCGCTATACAAATAGGTCGTTTTGCATAGATATGAGTCAAGCAATTAAATGGGCTGAAAATGGTTAAATTAAAAGTGGGTTTCAAGGAATGCATGAACGGTACCTGGTCTCCTTGATTTTGAAAGTTCCTGTAAGTTTTGATTTTTAAAATCATGAACGATATTTATAGCTTAAGAATTATATTTAAAACTTTTAGATATTTATTATTACTAAAATTAATAAACTTAAAATAATAATAAATGTTTATATGTATGTAATTTTTATTAATTAAATTAGTTTCAATTAAAGCTTTACTAAAATTAATTATAATTTATGTTTAAATAATCTAAATAAATATATATGCCTCTTTTGGATAGATTCAATAAATAATAATAATTATTATATTATTCTTATTTACATTTAAATAAAACTATCTACACTATTTTAAACGTCCACATAATTATTTCTATCTATAATTTAATTAGCTAAAATTTTCTAATCTAAACCGTCTACATGATCAAGAGCATCTTAAAACATAGAAAATGACTCTTAAATCACCCAAATCGAACACCGATAGTATTAAATCTAAATAAAACAAAATCTGCCCATTAATAATCTGAATTTCTGTCCGTCGCGGCAAACACTTACGGTTATGTTCTTCTCCATGATCCTTTTTTTCTGGCTAATTTCAAAATACTCACCACATTTCCTCCTAATTAAGAATATACTCACTAAGTATGGGTGAATTTCATTCATACCCATTTTGTCATGCATAATTAAAAATAATCATTATTTATCATAAAAAAGTCCAAAATACCTTTTATTATTTAATAATAACAATCATTCAATTACCGCGGAAGTTAAATAGTGGGATGGGAAACTTGTCCGACTTGACAGAGAAGCTAACAGAATAGTTTTGACAACCTGAATATGACACCAATAACAATAGATGTAAAATTAATCAGGAGTATATGTGAAAGTTTTCAAACTTAGTGAATACATTTGTAATTAAAAGCAAAATAAAATGGGTATATTTGAAATTAAATTTTTTTGTCCCATAGAAAATACCCGGACTCATGTTTATCCTTAGATTTATTTCACTTCGCATTTATAAACTTTTGTCTACCATCCTAAGAATTTATGTTTAAATAATCTAAATAAATATATATGCCTCTTTGGGATAGATTTAATAAATAATAATTATTATTATATTATTCTTATTTACATTTAAATAAAAATATCTACACTATTTTAACCGTCCACATAATTATTTCTATTTATAATTTAATTAGCTAAAATTTTCCAATCTAAACCGTCTACATGATCAAGAGCATCTTAAAACATAGAAAATGGCTCTTGAATTACCCAAATCGGACACCGGTAGTATTAGATCTAAATAAAACAAAATCTGCCCATTAATAATCCGAATTTCTGTCCGTCGCGGCAAACACTTACGGTTATGTTCTTCTCCATGTTCCTTTTTTTCTGGTTAATTTCAAAATACTCACCGCATTTCCTCTTAATTAAGAATATACCCACTAAGTATGGGCGAATTTCATTCATACCCATTTTGTCATGCACAATTAAAAATAATCATTATTTATCATAAAAAATGTCCAAAATACCTTTTATTATTTAATAATAACAATCATTCAATTACAGCGGAAGTTAAATAGTGGGATGGAAACTTATCCGACTTGACAGAGAAGCTAAACAGAATAGTTTTGACAATCTGAATTTGACACCGATAACAATAGATGTTAGATTAATCAGGAGTATATGTGAAATTTTTCAAACTTAGTGAATACATTTGTAATTAAAAGTAAAATAAAATGGGTATATTTGAAATTAAATTTTTTTGTCCCATAGAAAATACCCGGACTCATGTTTATCCTTAGATTTATTTCACTTCGCATTTATAAACTTATGTCTACCATCCTAAGCATTTATTTTTTTTGCCCAATATAATTCAATTTGTTATTCACTCCTTGTCAACCATCAATCAAAAGGCTTTGGAATTGAAATAAAATGGGGGAGGAAATGTTGGTGTACTACTTATCTTCTTATATATTAAAAAAAAACTCTCATATTTACTTTTACTGTTCACGACCACTTGGATAGGATGAAGATAGTTGGAATCTCAAGTTTCCAAAAATCTTTTTTCAATTCAAAAAATAATCGTGTACTTTTATTACTTTTATTTCCTACTCAACTTTTCATTGAAATCAATGTTGTCTAAACCGAACCGGTTATTATACAGGAACTGGTCTGGTTCGAACCCATTCGACCGGTTAAGCGAACCGGTGATGTCAGCATGATATATTTATGATGTCATAAATATTAAATAATTGTTAAATTTTAAGTAAATATGTTGACAAGTTAATCGTATTTTAACACCTGTAATATGATTCGGAACCCTTCATAAGGTCATTTACACCTTAATTACAAAATTTAAAACCTAGATAATAGGATTTAATGAAATCTACCTTATCTAACAGCGTCTAATTACAGGTTTCACCAGAGTTGCCTTCCCAAAAAGCTGGGGTGATGTACAGCAGAAAATCACATATATTAACTCTCTGAAGGAATGTTTTCAATTGTATTCTTTCATTTTGGACTCCAAGTTTTACTCCTAATTCCAACTTGGAAATGGACTTTTTAGTTTATTGTTTTTTTCCCTAAATTGACCGAGTAAGACTTGCCTTAAATTCAAAAATTGCCATTTCCAACTTAATTAACAGGACTTATGTTTATTATTCTTTATAGAAATAGAAATTAGTAAAAAGTGGGCGTAACTACTGCTTCCTGCATGGTGGGGTGGTGTAGGGGTAGCTTGGAACGTACCCTCAGCATCAGCCGGGTTGATTCACACAAGTGTTTGGCATCCACGTGATGAAAACCGCCCCAAATTCCAGCTCTGCACCTTCCAAAAACCACCTGACGGCCTACCCAGCCGAATGATTGGTATGCCCATTGCGTGTGTGAAGGATAGATTGTGGGAAACCACATTTTTTTTGTCATCATTTTTTCTTCAAATCTTGTGGTATTTACTTTTAGACTATTTCTCATTGCAATTTTGTGAGAGCTTCAATTCATGAGTGGGTTTCATCGATTGGATGCCAAAGAGAGTGTAATGGGGCACCAATAATACCATTTAAAATTACAAAAGTATAAAAGGTTATGATTCTGTTCGACCGATTGCATATTTTGATCCCCTTTAGTCTCTGTTAGCAATAATAATAGTATTTTATGCACAAAAGTCAAAACAAGATACCCATGCTAAAACCGAGGTCCGCAAACGTGGGTTGCTGTTGCTTTTCGAGCCTTTTGAAATGATAGCCTTCTGCAAACCACTCTTAATGATGGTTCTGCCAATTGGCTAATGGGATTTGTGGGAGTGAGTTGTTTAGTCTTCTAAAAAAGCGCTACTTTCTGATTCTCCCACCTACAATTTTTTTTTTCATATAGAACGTGGCTTTGTCGTTTGAACTTATTTTGATAGTATTCATTTTATATACCTAGCAAAACTTCGATTAAAAAAAGAAAAGAAAAGAAATCCAAACAGAAGCGTACTTATTGCCTACCTAGTAAACCATCAACCAACTAAAAAGCATTTTCAAACAAGTTCGAACCAGCTGCACCAACTTCATTCTGTCTTCCCAGCTTCTTGACACAGTCATGGGTAACTGATGTCAGACAAGACCCACACGCTGAAGAAAGGAGCTTTGGTTAGAGATCTAAACATAGAAAGTCAAATGGATGCATTTCCAGACAAGACAACAGTTGAAAGGAGCGGTTGAAATGAAGATTCTGTTTATTTCCTAGAATGGATTGGAGGTGTTGCTTGTAGCAGCAGTTTACATGGTGCTGACCAAAACTTTATCACTTTACATTGGAGCAGCAGCATCAAAAATGGCACACTGCATTTCTAGCTCAAAGGAAAATCTGTTCATTATAACCCCATCCATGTTCTTTTGATGGGAACACTGAACTGGATATGCACTTCCACATCTAAAATCCTAGAAGGCTATTCTGGATGAGCATCTCCTGGTTTATTTCGAGGAACAGAAGCTCAAAATAATGAACCTCAAAGCTCCATAAGACAGCCCGCAAGGTTCATCTCTCAGGTGTTTGTACTTCTTCTGTCTTGGCATTTCTTCCATGAATGAAGCACAATCATCTAGGTTTCCACAATTCCAAATTGCTCGAATGCAGGGGACAGCTGTGGTACGATCCATGGGGCCAAGCATCGTTCTACTTCTTCCCAGTTGTGGACTTTGGTCACTAGAGGATGTAGATCAACAGAACCAGACTTGCACCATGGATAGGAATTATGATAGTCAAAAAGTAGAACTCTGATACCGACTTCCGCACATTCAGCTGCATATTTGGGATTGTCGTCTATCAAAACTTGTGCTCCCAAGGACCTGTCAAGACAAATACTAGTAAGTCACAGATGCCAACTCAGATAAGCCACTATCAATTTCATACAATTGAAAAGCCGGATGCCGTATGCTTGTTGCCTTTAAATAGTTCTTTTTTTTTTACCGTCCCTGTCAAACCCCCTCTAAAGTTTCACTGGAGGATAAATGGGAAATTAAAAGTCCCATTTTGAATGCCATGTTCAGCCATCATTGCATATATGCACGTATATGACGATAATAGGCCAATGAACTGCCCTGGCAAAATCCTGACCATGGGGGTCCACCTTGATAGCAATTGAATGTAAATATATCTTCCGCAAAAGGATCAAATTGTTTATGACTAACAAAAGCACCATCCTAAAAAAACACTAAGTCAAGGCCCCAAAAACACACCCACACACACACTTTTTCTGTACAAATAGTACTGTATATGAATTCTGAGAGATGGCTCGTTACCTGCAAATCTCTGATTTTGGTCTGGACTTTCCATCCAAGGCAAAGTGATTACCAAAGTGGACTTGGTCAAACAAGTCAGGATAATGCATATTGAGCCATTCAATTGTGTGGTCTTTGATGACATTTTGGCGAGACCTATTCCAACCAGAATTAAAATTAAAGCTATTTCAATACTTAACGGCTTAAAAATGAATGAATGAATGGTGATAAAAAAAAAAATTAAAATCCTGTGAGCATTGAATGACTCACGTAACAACTGATAGGCTGCAAAATGTAGACAATCGAAGAAGAGCATCATGAGCTCCTGGAATGGGATGGATTCCATTCTTGAAATATGCTGTTTTGAAGAACTCATGCACGCGTATATCAGCTGCCACAACAACAGAATGATGTGATGGCTCGAGTGAATAATGCACTTCAACTAATTTGACATCCAAAATAACCAGTACAAACTGCTTAGCATCTAAAATATCCACAAATTTTCCCTCAGCACTAAAAAAAATGATCCAGCAGTCCCAAAAGAAAATCACACGGACGTTGAATTTGAATCAGGTATAATATTCGAAGGGATCCAACAGAATCAAGATAAGAACGTCCAAAATAACCTGTACAAACTGTTTAGCATCTAAAATATCCACAAATTTTCTCCTAGCATTAAAAAAAAATGATCCAGCAGCCATAAAAGAAAATCACATGGACGTTGAATTTGAATCAGGTATAATATTTGAAGAGATCCAACAGAATCAAGATAAGAACATAATTAGACTTCCAAACAGACATCCAAAATAACCTGTAAAAACTGTTTAGCATCTGAAATATCCATAAATTTACTCTCAACATTAAAAAAAATGATCCAGCAGTCAAAAAAGAAAATCACACGCACGTTGAATTTGAATCAGGTATAATATTTGAAGAGATCCAACAGAATCCAGATAAGAACATAATTAGACTTCCAAACAGACATCAAAAATAACCTGTACAAACTGTTTAGCATCTAAAATATCCACAAATTTTCTCTCAGCATTAAAAAAAATGATCCAGCAGTCGTAAAAGAAAATCACACGGACGTTGAATTTGAATCAGGTATAATATTCGAAGAGATCCAACAGAATCCAGATAAGAACATAATTAGACTTCCAACCAGACATCCAAAATAACCAGTACAAACTGGTTAGCATCTCAAATATCCATAAATTATCCTCAGCATTAAAAAAAATGATCCAGCAGTCGTAAAAGAAAATCACACGCACGTTGAAATTGAATCAGGTATAATATTTGAAGAGATCCAACAGAATCCAGATAAGAACATAATTAGACTTCCAAACAAATATAACCCCACCCCCCAATCCCCTCATCGAAAAAAACAAAAAGAAAAGAATTACACAAAAATGTTAAAAATGCAAATTCATTGAATGGTACCTTCAGAGCGAGAACACTTCCATATCTGCACAACACAGAAGATAAAATGATCCGTGAAGAGTTAACAAATATCTCAGTCAATGCCAAAACAACACGAACAAAAATCCATGAGAGCATATGATACCCCCATGCTCAGATAACTGCCAACAAATTCAATGAGGTGACCATCACAAACCTTGAAGAACTCGTATACAAAATACTCTGACACTGAGTGATTTGACTCGTAGCGATCAGCAATAAACTTGTTCAATGCTGAAAGGAAGCTTCCAAGAACTGCACAACAAAGAAACAAGAAAGAAGATAATGAGATACAATTCGCATTTCACACCAATTAATGGAAGATGTATCACAAACGCAGAAATGATATCATAAAAGCATAAACATTACACGTAATTGCCAAGATTATCTATTTTTCCAACTCAGTGTACAACAGCTCTATTCAGATGTTATAAATTTTGAATAGCTCCTTTCTAGACATTGTAAATTGTTCACAGAGAATGTTTCATCACTTCCAATCAAAATAAAAATAATAATAAATAAAAGGTCAAATAATAATAAATAAACAGGTCACAGTTCCCCAGGAAGATTGCATTCTCCTGCATTTTTCTCAAAGAAGTCTATGAGAAACAGATAAAGAAATCAGAAACATCCATGCATGCACTAGAACCAACCACATAAAATGTTAACATTTGGAAATCAGGGCGCAGGGAGCTAATACTAAAGAATAATGATGATCACTCCCATCCTCTAAAACTGGTGCTTGCCTCTAAAACCAAGTTTTATGAGATAGGAATGACTAGAGAAGAGCCATGTTCCCAAAATTAGAAAAATAGGACAATGCAAGTTTCTTGATCATAGCAGCTCACTACTTCTCATATTTATATCCACACAACATCTCCAATTTGCCAGTTAGGAATGTGGACAGATTATAAGAGTGGCAACTGATGATTGGATATAGTCCATGCAAAAATAAATTTCACTATTTGTGCAGCTCCCACTCAATCCAATCTCGACTATACTTGCAGAAAAAATGCTGAAGCAATCTATAATCTCCCCATTTAGTAATTATTGCCGTTAAAAGATAGGGGATTGACAGCTGCAATTACTGTACGCTTAGAGGGTTTCCTCAACCCAGAAAAGAGATACATGAATGCTTTCAAAAAGGCATTTCTATGAATAGGTTATTTTCAATTCTGAGCTTGGAAGTTGAAATATTGTTATGCAATCATTAAGCAACAGCAATTCTCCAAAACAAATGCAGGTTCACATTGCTCGGACGGCTTAAAGCCTGAAATAGACTACCAACTGAGCTTAAATTCGCTTTAATACACAACCAGAAGGAAAAAAGTCAGGGGTACCTTCATCAACATCGACAGCAACGACAAGTTTCTGAAGGACCGAACGTTCAGGAAAGCCAAAGGGGCTGCCATGTTCATGTGTAGCCGGACCGTTCCCTGATTTCGATCCAACGCTCGCATCAAAGCCGACGGTGCTGCTATGTTCTTGTGAAACCTGACCATTCACCGATTTCGACCCAATGTCTTCTGGAATCCCGATGCCCAAATCACGGACCAATTGGAGATGTGGTGGCATGGCTCTGGCTTTCCGCAACCAAGCATCTGCTTTGCTACGAGCACTACCGCGGTGATCCAAGCAGCCTCTTATATTCAGTCCATTACCGGGACCAGGTCTAGAACCACGGCCAATGTCGCCGATTAAGCTCTTCGCTTGATTCCGGTAATGGCCGTCGGCAACCCGGCTGCACCCACGGGTACCCACACAGAATAAATCCGTGTTCAAAGCCATGATCATGATTTTTACGAATCATATCTATAGCAGCTCTTTGCCGGGCAACCAACCACGCAATTTCACTCCTTATCATACCGTTTGAACATTCCCCTTGAATGTTCAAGACGGTTGCCAAGAAAAAAAGGAGAGAGAGAACACCAAAATTTAATGATTACAGCAGAAAAGGGCAACGACAAACCTCCAAGAACCTATAAATAACAGCAAAGGAGAATGAAAAAAAGAGTTGAAAACCTAGAAGTGTGAGCAGAGAAATGTCAGTATTCAAAAAATCGAAACACACCCAAAACGTATTTATTAATCTGGAATAAAAGAAAAAGTACACTTTTATGAGAACACTGGAGAAACGAATAGCAAACGCAAATGAAAAATGCAAAAACGGAATTGGGTTTTCTTGAAAGGCGCAAGAATTCCAAAACTTGAAGGCACCCAACTCGAAAAAAATCACCAATTTCAAGAACAAAAAGCCAAAAACCTATAAATAACAGCAAAGGAGAACGAATAAAAGAGCTGAAAATCTAGAAGTGTGAGCAGAGAAATGTCAGTATTCAAAAAAAGGAAACACACCCAAAACGTATTAATCAATCTCGAACAAAAGAAAAAGTAGACTTTCATGAGAACACTGGAGAAACGAATAGCAAACGCAAATGAAAAATGCAAAAACGGAATTGGGTTTTCTTGAAAGGCGCAAAAATTCCAAAACTCGAAGGCACCCAACTCGAAAAAAATCACCAAATTCAAGAACAAAAAGGGAGATTCTAGCGAATCCCAAGAAAACAAGAAGTTTGTGAGAAGATTTGCAATGCAGGTGCCTGCAAATCTTCTGCATTGCAAATTTTCTCCAGAGAAACAAAAATGGAGGAAAGAATACAAAAACCGAGCGGCTTCAAATGAAAAACAGCAATCCAATCTGGTGGATGGAAGGAAAAGCAGGAGGTTGGAATATGCAGCGATGGCCGGTGGTCTCACAATGCTTCTCGACCGAAGATCGTGTTTACGGGAAGCATTTTTCGTGAATGGTCGGAGAGATTTTTCGTCAGTTCTCTGCAGGAAAAGCGTTCTTGGTGGGGCGTGTTGATGAACTCCGTCTGGTAATCTGCACCTTCCCTTGCGGCGCGTTGCTTATGAACCGAAAAAGAGAGGTGAAACCATTAGACCGGTACTCTGGCTTTCAAGGCCACTTAATATGCACATATCTTTTTATCATTTTCCTTTTGATAAGAAAGTACCGGTGACTTCCCTCCTTCCAACCCGCATCAGTACGCAGATACCCTAAAAGGGCTCTAGATAGGGGTGTTAATGGTCATGGTCAACCCGTTAACCCGCTCATTCAACCCGTTAATAAATAGGTTTGGGTTGGAATTTTTGAATAAATGGGTTATGATTCGCCAACCCGTTCAACCATTTAATTAAATAAACGGATTAGGGTTGAGGCTTCGCAAACCGTCAACCCGTCCAACCCGTTTATTTAACCCGTTCAACCCGTATAACTCATTTAATATAATATATTATAATATATATGTAATATTTATAACAGGAATTGGCATTAAAGAGATGACTCGAGATTGGAGCTGATGTTTTCAAGCCAAAATAAATTAAATTCAGGTATGTTAGCTTCGAATTATTTATTTAAATTTACATACTTTATTAAAGATTTTTAGCATGAAAATTAGTAACAAACACAACCCGTTAACAACCCGTTAACCCATTTATTAAATGGGTTGTAAATGGGTTAGGGTTAAAATTTTTTAAATGGGTTAATAAACGGATTAGGGTTGAGATATATTAAATAGGTTAGGTTTAGGATTAGGCTCCAACCCGTACAACCCGATCTGTTAACACCCCTAGCTCTAGATCCCTAAGAATGCGATTTTGTGGTAACCGGTTATGTTCTTGGAGGCACACCCCATGGGAAGTGCTTCTCATGAGAAAAAAATGGAAGATGAGGCAATGTGGTAATTTTTCATCATGGGTATATTTGTTTAAAAGCGTAAGTATGTTTGGTTTTTGGATAAATGTTGTACTATATATACACAAAATCTCAATTTATTCCATTCATTTTATAGATCAATTACTAAAACATATGTAAACATAATTTTTCATTATTTGACAATTTTTAAAAATATTAGGGTATGTTTGGTTACACACAAAACATGTCAATCAAAATTTTTCAATCAAAAACTTTTCACTCTCCATAACTACCTTATTTTTTAATTATTTTTTCACTTTTTTCTATATAAACAACCCTACTTTTCAATCATTTCTACACAAATACTTATACAACTACCCTATCTATTTTAACTTTATTCTATTTACACCTCATTATTACCCCTATCATATCACATCATTTTCTATCAACTTGACAACTTCTACTTTGAAAAGTTTTCATCAAAAAATTTTACCTCCAACCAAATGCACCCTTAGTGTACAAAAAATAATTTTTTGATAAAATTTCATTATAATTTGTATAGTTGGAAAATATAATTTTTATTAGGAGTTATGTTATATTATTTGAAATTAATGTAATTAAGGTACTCTCAAGAATAACAATTTCTTTTGTTTTTCTTGATTTTTTGAAAATTTATTAATATTTTTTTATTTTCTGAATACAATAGTATCTAACTGCGTATAACCGTGTCTAACCGCATCTAATTTCTGAAATAATAAGTTAATCCTAATTTAACACTTGTAATATGATCCTAGGCCCCTTATAAGGTCATTGATACCTTAACAATGGAATTTAAAACCCAAATAATATGATTTAATGAAATCACCATAATCTAACTGCGTGTAACTGCGTCTAACCGTGTTTAACCGCATCTAATTTTTGAAATTAATAAGTTAATCTTAATATAACACTTGTAATATGATCTTACACCCCTTATAAGGTCATTTATACCTTAACGATGGAATTTGAAACCCAGATAATACGATTTAATGAAATCACCCTAATCTAACTGCGTCTAATAGTGCCTAACCGTGTCTAATTTTAGAAATTAATAATTTAACACATGGAATATGATTCTATGGCCCTTATACGATCATTTATATCTTAACAACCAAATTTAAAACTCAAATAATATGATTTAATGAAATCACTATAATCTAACTGTGTCTAACCATGTCTAATTTTTTAAATTAATAAGTTAATCCTAGTTTAACATTTGTAATATGATCCTAGGCCCCTTATAAGGTCATTTATACCTTAACAATAGAATTTAAAATCCAAATAATACGATTTAATAAAATCAACCTAATCTAACCGTATCTAATCGAGTCTAACCGCGTCTTTTTGAAATTATTAAGTTAATCTTAATTTAACACTTGTAATATGATCCTAGGCCCCTTATAAGGTCATTTATACCTTAACAACGGAATTTGAAACTCAGATAATATGATTTAATGAAATTACCCTAATACAACTGTGTCTAACCGTGTCTAACAGCGTCTAAGCACTTCTAACAGCATCTAATTTTTTTATAATTTATGAATTTTTACCTAATCTATGTATTTTGCAAAATATATATACTTAAATATTTATTCGAGATCTAAATAATTTTAGAACTAAATAAATATATAAAGTTATAATTAAAAATATTAACTCCACTTGATTAAATGAAATAAAAATTTATGTAAAGATATAAAACAGTAAAAAAATATTATACATATGACGTTGTAGAACCAAAATTTGATAAATTATATATAACTGTGACTTGGATTTAATATGTAAATATACGTTACTTTTTCGGATTGGTTAAATGATCAATTTTGCAAATAACTATATTTAATAGAGATTTTATAACAAAATTTCTTAAAATTATAAAATAATATTATTACAGTTTATATTATAAATTTAAAGTATTAATGTAATAATTTTAATTTATTGTTACTGTAATTAATTAATTTAAACTAAAAATACAAATTTATTGACCTCAAGTGAAATCAATGTAAGTAAATAATTTAATAAATATTTATATTGAACAAAAAATATATAGAAAATTTCATGTTATAGAATGCCTCTAAATTTATTACAGTTTATATTACAAATTTAACATATTAATATACTAATTGTGATTTATTGGTACTAGAATTAATAAATTTAAAATAAAAAATAAAAATTTATTTACTTCAAGTCAAATCAATGTAAAATTATGAGTTTAATAAATATTCACATTGAACTAAAAATTTATAGAGAATCTGCATGTTATAGAACACCTCTAAATAAAGTCCTATCAAATTTAAAGTCCAATAAAAATTTTCGATATAAAATTATAATTTAGATTTAAATAAACTAAATATATATGATTTTTGGGATTGATTTAAACTTATGTATTTTTGTATCTTTGACATTCATGTAGTTTATACAAAAAATAGAAAAGATCAATGATTGAATTTTATCTTAAAAATTAATTATAAATTATTATTTTCATTTTAATTGAAATAAATATACAAATATAAATACCTTATGCGAAGTTGATGAAAATAATTATTTTGATTAATTTAGTGTTTTAAATTTGCAAAGATCCATACCGTTCACTATAAATTAAATGAATAGAAATTTATGTAGATATATAAAACTATAATTAAATAGAAAATTTACAAAAATTCTAAATATAAAATTAAAAAATATATAAAATTGTAATAATTTTATATGACTTTAAAAGTACATTTGTAATAAATTATATTTATTTAAATTATGTGTGTGTTTGGAAAATGATAAAACTTTTAATGAAAATTTTTTTGATGTACAACTATAATTTAGATCTAAATAAGCTAAATATATATGACTTTTTGGAACTAGTTTAACGATTAAGTATTTTTATAAACTTTTGTATGTTTTTCTATTTTTTCACACAAAAATTACGAAGAATGCATTTAATAAAGTGCTTTTCGTGTATTTTTATGAAAATAAAAATTTTCTCATAAAATTTTAGTTATATAAATTGGGATATGAATTATTAAAATAATTCGGGTAGAATTGCAAAATTATTTGAATAGTTCAT
Organism: Annona cherimola; assembly: GCA_030490835.1. Taxonomy (NCBI): domain Eukaryota; kingdom Viridiplantae; phylum Streptophyta; class Magnoliopsida; order Magnoliales; family Annonaceae; genus Annona; species Annona cherimola. The sequence goes on from CM059975.1 coordinate 89,267,367, forward strand.
TTTACAAAATGGCTCGCATGTGCACCAAAACAGTATGTTGCTGAAGTATTGAACTCCAGTGCTTCACCATCTTCCCTCACCCGAAGTCATCCATCTCTCTATCCAGTTGTTTTAATGTGAAATTAACAAAATTAAAATTAAAATGAAGATTAAAACAAATTAAATTAATGTAATGATCAATTTAACAAATAATAAAAATAAATATTAATTTAATTTAAAATAAAAATTAATTCAATTAATTATGAACACAATCAATTTTTTGTATTGTGTTAATTTGCGAAGTTAGTAAGTTAAGCTTTGCAAAAATTCATAAGTTCATCTCATTTCGATTGTTGCATTTTTTTAGTTTAAAATTCTTAAAATAAAAATAAAAATAAAAATAAAAATAAAAATTTAGAAACATATTTGCTATAAAAATAGGTCGTTTTGCATAGATATGAGACAAGTAATTAAATGGGCTGGAAATGATTAAATTAAAAGTGGGTTTCAAGGAATGCATGAACGGTACCTGGTCTCATTGATTTTTAAAGTTACTGTAAGTTTTGATTTTTAAAATCATGAACGATATTTATAGCTTAAGAATTATATTTAAAACTTTTAGATATTTATTATTACTAAAATTAATAAACTTAAAATAATAATAAATGTTTATATGTATGTAATTTCTATTAATTAAATTAGTTTCAATTAAAGCTTTACTAAAATTAATTATAATTTATGTTTAAATAATCTAAATAAATATATATTCCTCTTTGGGATAGATTTAATAAATAATTATTATTATTATATTATTTTTATTTACATTTAAATAAAAATATCTACACTATTTTAACCTTCCACATAATTATTTCTATTTATAATTTAATTAGCTAAAATTTTCCAATCTAAACCATCTACATGATCAAGAGCATATTAAAACAAAGAAAATGACTCTTAAATCACCCAAATCGGACACCGGTAGTATTAGATCTAAATAAAACAAAATTTGCCCATTAATAATCCGAATTTCTGTCCGTCGCGACAAACACTTACGGTTATGTTCTTCTCCATGTTCCTTTTGTTCTGGTTAATTTCAAAATACTCACCACATTTCCTCTTAATTAAGAATATACCCGCTAAGTATGGGTGAATTTCATTCATACCCATGTCGTCATGCACAATTAAAAATAATCATTATTTATCATAAAAAAATGTCCAAAATACCTTTTATTATTTAATAATAACAATCATTCAATTACAGCGGAAGTTAAATAGTGGGATGGAAACTTATCCAACTTGACAGAGAAGCTAAACAGAATAGTTTTGACAATCTGAATATGACACCAATAACAATAGATGTTAGATTAATCAGGAGTATTTGAGATTTTTAAATTATTAAAAATTCCTAACTGTCATGTTGGCTGTATTTGAAATTACCGAAATACTTAGTGAGTATATATGAAAGTTTTTAAACTTAGTGAATATATTTGTAATTAAAAGCAAAATAAAATGGGTATATATGAAATTAATTTTTTTGTCCCATAGAAAATACCCGGACTCATGTTTATCCTTAGATTTATTTTACTTCGCATTTATAAACTTATGTCTACCATCCTAAGAATTTTTTTTTTTGCCCAATATAATTCAATTTGTTATTCACTCCTTGTCAACTATCAATCAAAAGGCTTTGGAATTGAAATAAAATGGGGGAGGAAATGCTGGTTTACTACTTATCTTCTTATATATTAAAAAAAAAACTTTCATATTTATTTTTACTGTTCACGACCACTTGGATAGGATGAAGATAGTTGGAATCTCAAGTTTCCAAAAATATTTTTTCAATTCAAAAAATAACCGTGTACTTTTATTACTTTTATTTCCTAATCAGTTTTTCATTGAAACCAATGTTGTCCAAACCGAACCGGTGATTGAACCGGTAAAGGAACTGGTCTGGTTCGAACCCATTCGACCAGTTAAGCGAACCAGTTTGAACCGGTGATGTCAGCATGATATATTTATGATGTCATAAATATTAAATAATTTTTAAATTTTAAGTAAATATATTGATAAGTTAATCATAATTTAACACTTGTAATATGATTATGAACCCTTTACAAGGTCATTTACACCTTAATTACAAAATTTGAAACCTAGATAATAAGATTTAATGAAATCTACCTTATCTAACAGCGTCTAATTACAGGTTTGACCTGAGTTGCCTTCCCAAAAAGCTGGGGTAATGTACAGCAGAAAATCACATATATTAACTCTTTGAAGGAATGTTTTCAATTGTATTCTTTCATTTTGGACTCCAAGTTTTACTCCTAATTCCAACTTCCAAATGGACTTTTTAGTTTATTGTTTTTTTCCCTAAATTGACCGAGTAAAACTTGCCTTAAATTCAAAAATTAACATTTCCAACTTAATTAACAGGACTTATGTTTATTATTTCTTTATAGAAATAGAAATTAGTAAAAAGTGGGTGTAACTACTGCTTCCTGCATGGTGGGGTGGTGTAGGGGTAGCTTGGAACGTACCCTCAGCATCAGCCGGGTTGATTCACACAAGTGTTTGGCATCCACGTGATGAAAACTGCCGCAAATTCCAGCTCTGCACCTTCCATAAACCACCTGACGGCCTACCCAGCCAAACGATTGGTACGCCCGTTGCGTGTGTGAAGGATAGATTATGGGAAACCACATTTCTTTTGTCTTCATTTCTTCAAATCATGTGGTATTTACTTTTAGACTTTTTCTCATTGCAATTTTGTGAGAGCTTCAATTCATGAGTGGGTTTCATCGATTGGATGCCAAAGAGAGTGTAATGGGGCACCAATAATACCATTTAAAATTAGAAAAGTATAAAAGGTTATGATTCTGTTCGACCGATTGCATATTTTGATCCCCTTTAGTCTCTGTTAGCAACAATAATAGTATTTTATGCACAAAAGTCAAAACAAGATACCCAGGCTAAAACCGAGGTCCGCAAACGTGGGTTGCTGTTGCTTTTCGAGCCTTTTGAAATGATAGCCTTCTGCAAACCACTCTTAATGATGGTTCTGCCAATTGGCTAATGGGATTTGTGGGAGTGAGTTGTTTAGTCTTCTACAAAAGCGCTACTTTCTGATTCTCCCACCTACAATTTTTTTTTTTCATATAGAACGTGGCTTTGTCGTTTGAACTTATTTTGATAGTATTCATTTTATATACCTAGCAAAACTTCGATTAAAAAAAGAAAAGAAAAGAAATCCAAACAGAAGCGTACTTATTGCCTACCTAGTAAACCATCAACCAACTAAAAAGCATTTTCAAACAAGTTCGAACCAGCTGCACCAACTTCATTCTGTCTTCCCAGCTTCTTGACACAGTCATGGGTAACTGATGTCAGACAAGACCCACACGCAGAAGAAAGGAGCTTTGGTTAGAGATCTAAACATAGAAAGTCAAATGGATGCATTTCCAGACAAGACAACAGTTGAAAGGAGCGGTTGAAATGAAGATTCTGTTTATTTCCTAGAATGGATTGGAGGTGTTGCTTGTAGCAGCAGTTTACATGGTGCTGACCAAAACTTTATCACTTTACATTGGAGCAGCAGCATCAAAAATGGCACACTGCATTTCTAACTCAAAGGAAAATCTGTTCATTATAACCCCATCCATGTTCTTTTGATGGGAACACTGAACTGGATAGGTACTTCCACATCTAAAATCCTAGAAGGCTATTCTGGATGAGCATCTCCTGGTTTATTTTGAGGAACAGAAGCTCAAAATAATGAACCTCAAAGCTCCATAAGACAGCCCGCAAGGTTCATCTCTCAGGTGTTTGTACTTCTTCTGTCTTGGCATTTCTTCCATGAATGAAGCACAATCATCTAGGTTTCCACAATTCCAAATTGCTCGAATGCAGGGGACAGCTGTGGTACGATCCATGGGGCCAAGCATCGTTCTACTTCTTCCCAGTTGTGGACTTTGGTCACTAGAGGATGTAGATCAACAGAACCAGACTTGCACCATGGATAGGAATTATGATAGTCAAAAAGTAGAACTCTGATACCGACTTCCGCACATTCAGCTGCATATTTGGGATTGTCGTCTATCAAAACTTGTGCTCCCAAGGACCTGTCAAGACAAATACTAGTAAGTCACAGATGCCAACTCAGATAAGCCACTATCAATTTCATACAATTGAAAAGCCGGATGCCGTATGCTTGTTGCCTTTAAATAGTTCTTTTTTTTTTACCGTCCCTGTCAAACCCCCTCTAAAGTTTCACTGGAGGATAAATGGGAAATTAAAAGTCCCATTTTGAATGCCATGTTCAGCCATCATTGCATATATGCACGTATATGACGATAATAGGCCAATGAACTGCCCTGGCAAAATCCTGACCATGGGGGTCCACCTTGATAGCAATTGAATGTAAATATATCTTCCGCAAAAGGATCAAATTGTTTATGACTAACAAAAGCACCATCCTAAAAAAACACTAAGTCAAGGCCCCAAAAACACACCCACACACACACTTTTTCTGTACAAATAGTACTGTATATGAATTCTGAGAGATGGCTCGTTACCTGCAAATCTCTGATTTTGGTCTGGACTTTCCATCCAAGGCAAAGTGATTACCAAAGTGGACTTGGTCAAACAAGTCAGGATAATGCATATTGAGCCATTCAATTGTGTGGTCTTTGATGACATTTTGGCGAGACCTATTCCAACCAGAATTAAAATTAAAGCTATTTCAATACTTAACGGCTTAAAAATGAATGAATGAATGGTGATAAAAAAAAAAATTAAAATCCTGTGAGCATTGAATGACTCACGTAACAACTGATAGGCTGCAAAATGTAGACAATCGAAGAAGAGCATCATGAGCTCCTGGAATGGGATGGATTCCATTCTTGAAATATGCTGTTTTGAAGAACTCATGCACGCGTATATCAGCTGCCACAACAATAGAATGATGTGATGGCTCGAGTGAATAATGCACTTCAACTAATTTGACATCCAAAATAACCAGTACAAACTGCTTAGCATCTAAAATATCCACAAATTTTCCCTCAGCACTAAAAAAAATGATCCAGCAGTCACAAAAGAAAATCACACGGACGTTGAATTTGAATCAGGTATAATATTCGAAGGGATCCAACAGAATCAAGATAAGAACGTCCAAAATAACCTGTACAAACTGTTTAGCATCTAAAATATCCACAAATTTTATCCTAGCATTAAAAAAAAATGATCCAGCAGCCATAAAAGAAAATCACATGGACGTTGAATTTGAATCAGGTATAATATTTGAAGAGATCCAACAGAATCAAGATAAGAACATAATTAGACTTCCAAACAGACATCCAAAATAACCTGTAAAAACTGTTTAGCATCTGAAATATCCATAAATTTACTCTCAACATTAAAAAAAATGATCCAGCAGTCAAAAAAGAACATCACACGCACGTTGAATTTGAATCAGGTATAATATTTGAAGAGATCCAACAGAATCCAGATAAGAACATAATTAGACTTCGAAACAGACATAAAAAACAACCTGTACAAACTGTTTAGCATCTAAAATATCCACAAATTTTCTCTAAGCATTAAAAAAAAATGATCCAGTAGTCGTAAAAGAAAATCACACGGACGTTGAATTTGAATCAGGTTTAATATTCGAAGTGATCCAACAGAATCCTGATAAGAACATAATTAGACTTCCAAACAGACATCCAAAATAACCAGTACAAACTGGTTAGCATCTAAAATATCCATAAATTTTCTCTCAGCATTAAAAAAATGATCCAGCAGTCGTAAAAGAAAATCGCACGCACGTTGAAATTGAATCAGGTATAATATTTGAAGAGATCCAACAGAATCCAGATAAGAACATAATTAGACTTCCAAACAAATATAACCCCACCCCGCAATCCCCTCATCGAAAAAAACAAAAAGAAAAGAATTACACAAAAATGTCAAAAATGCAAATTCATTGAATGGTACCTTCAGAGCGAGAACACTTCCATATCTGCACAACACAGAAGATAAAATGATCCATGAAGAGTTAACATATATCTCAGTCAATGCCAAAACAACACAAACAAAAATCCATGAGAGCATATGATACCCCCATGCTAGAATAACTGCCAACAAATTCAATGAGGTGACCATCACAAACCTTGAAGAACTCGTATACAAAATACTCTGACACTGAGTGATTTGACTCGTAGCGATCAGCAATAAACTTGTTCAATGCTGAAAGGAAGCTTCCAAGCACTGCACAACAAAGAAACAAGAAAGAAGATAATGAGATACAATTCGCATTTCACACCAATTAATGGAAGATGTATCACAAACGCAGAAATGATATCATAAAAGCATAAACATTACACGTAATTGCCAAGATTATCTATTTTTCCAACTCAGTGTACAACAGCTCTATTCAGATGTTATAAATTTCGAATAGCTCCTTTCTAGACATTGTAAATTGTTCACAGAGAATGTTTCATCACTTCCAATCAAAATAAAAATAATAATAAATAAAAGGTCAAATAATAATAAATAAACAGGTCACAGTTCCCCAGGAAGATTGCATTCTCCTGCATTTTTCTCAAAGAAGTCTATGAGAAACAGATAAAGAAATCAGAAACATCCATGCATGCACTAGAACCAACCACATAAAATGTTAACATTTGGAAATCAGGGTGCAGGGAGCTAATACTAAAGAATAATGATGATCACTCCCATCCTCTAAAACTGGTGCTTGCCTCTAAAATCAAGTTTTATGAGATAGGAATGACTAGAGAAGAGCCATGTTCCCAAAATTAGAAAAATAGGACAATGCAAGTTTCTTGATCATAGCAGCTCACTACTTCCCACCTTTGGGCCCAAAAATGGGTAAAATAGAAAAAAGTCCCAAACTCAAACAAACTCAAGGCAAAAGGAGGTTCAAGCAAGCTAAGCAGGCCCTTCCAAACACAGCCCACGGAGCGAAGCTCCACCAAGCCTCGATGCAGGCTTTTCAACAAACCAGATCCGGCCCACACGAGCGAAGCTCCTACAGGCCACCTCAACGGGCTCCACAATGCAGCCCACCAAGCCTCAGAAGTAGGCTTCTTTACAACTTTGGGCCTCTACAACGGCCCACCCAAAACAACGGGCTTAGCCAAGCTCTAGCCCACCAAGTTCCGGCCCACTATGGAAGGAGCCCGCCAAGCTCAAGCTCATGGACCAAGTCCAACACCTCTCAACCAAACTCAAGCCCATGCTCTCAACCAAGCTCAAACCCATGCTCTCAATTCAAACCCAAGGCCCATGCTCTCAACCAAGCTCAAACCCATGCTCTCAACCAAGCTCAAGCCCATGCTCTCAACTCAAGCCCAAAGCCCATTACCCAAACTCAAGACCAAGCCCATGGACCAAGTCCATGATCCCACTCAAGCCCAAGTCCATGACCTCAAGAGAGCCCAAAGCCCACTCCTACATCTATAAAAGGAGAGCACCCCCTCTCATTTGAGGGGACTTGAAGAGAGGCATCCCAAGGGGAGGACGGGAGTCTGCGGCAACGCCCCGGCATCCCGGTTTTCCCGATCTACACGCTCCACGCCTCTCTTCCCCATTTTTCCCTTTCCATCTCTCCCATTCTCTCAAATCTTTCATTTTACCCCCTTTCACGCCGTGTAAACCGCCACGGGTTGGCAGATTTCTCCATATTTGCTTCAATCCGTAGGCCGGAACCCGATCTCTGTATTATTAGTGCCTTATTTCTTTAAACAGGGTCTGATCTCCCTTTAAAGATCAGTGGCGACTCCGTTTTTCTTTATTTTTGTGTGTGCGTGTTTGAGTTAACGCCCCGGCAAGGTGGGTGCACGCGGGTCCACGGATCCCAGCATAATACGCTGCCGTTATGCTGCCGGATTTGTGACTTGACCCGTGTACGGAAAGCCCCGTCTTAGCCGTTATGCCGCCGAAATCACGAGAAAATACCCACACGCCAACTTTCCTAAAAGATATGAAGCCTAATGCGTTTTACCCCATGTGAATGCAAGAAATCTAAGCCCACGTTGCTTTTCAACACGATCCACATTTTCAAGGCCCGGGAAACCATTCCGAGCCCACCGTAGCGCTCACGGCGGGTGCTACAGCTCTAGATCCCTAAGAATGCGATTTTGTGGTAACCGGTTATGTTCTTGGAGGCCCACCCATGGGAAGTGCTTCTCATGAGAAAAAAAATGGAAGAGAGGCAATGTGGTAATTTTTCATCCTGGGTATATTTGTTTAAAAGCGTGAGTATGTTTGGTTTTTGGATAAATGTTGTACTATATATACACAAAATCTCAATTTATTCCATTCATTTTATAGATCAATTACTAAAACGTATGTAAACATAATTTTTCATTATTTGACAATTTTTAAAAATATTAGGGTATGTTTGGTTACACACAAAACATGTCAATCAAAATTTTTCGATCAAAAACTTTTCACTCTCCATAACTACCTTATTTTTTAATTATTTTTTCACTTTTTCCTATATAAACAACCCTACTTTTCAATCATTTCCACACAAATACTTATACAACTACCCTATCTATTTTAACTTTATTCTATTTACACCTCATTATTACCCCTATCATATCACATCATTTTCTATCAAATTGACAACTTCTACTCTGAAAAGTTTTCATCAAAAAATTTTACCTCCAACCAAACGCACCCTTAGTGTACAAAAAATAATTTTTTAAAAAGATTTCATTATAATTTGTATAGTTGGAAAATATAATTTTTATTAGGAGTTATGTTATATTATTTGAAATTAATGTAATTAAGGTACTCTCAAGAATAACAATTTCTTTTGTTTTTCTTGATTTTTTGAAAATTTATTAATATTTTTTTATTTTCTGAATACAATAGTATCTAACTGCGTCTAACCGTGTCTAATCGCATCTAATTTCTGAAATAATAAGTTAATCCTAATTTAACACTTGTAATATGATCCTAGGCCCCTTATAAGGTCATTGATACCTTAACAATGGAATTTAAAACCCAAATAATATGATTTAATGAAATCACCATAATCTAACTGCGTCTAACCGTGTTTAACCGCATCTGATTTTTGAAATTAATAAGTTAATCTTAATATAACACTTGTAATATGATCTTACACCCCTTATAAGGTCATTTATACCTTAACGATGGAATTTGAAACCCAGATAATACGATTTAATGAAATCACCCTAATCTAACTGCGTCTAATAGTGCCTAACCGTGTCTAATTTTAGAAATTAATAATTTAACACATGGAATATGATTCTATGGCCCTTATACGATCATTTATATCTTAACAACCAAATTTAAAACTCAAATAATATGATTTAATGAAATCACTATAATCTAACTGTGTCTAACCATGTCTAATTTTTTAAATTAATAAGTTAATCCTAGTTTAACACTTGTAATATGATCCTAGGCCCCTTATAAGGTCATTTATACCTTAACAATAGAATTTAAAATCCAAATAATACGATTTAATAAAATCAACCTAATCTAACCGTATCTAATCGAGTTTAACCGCGTTTAACCGCATCTAATTTTTGAAATTATTAAGATAATCCTAATTTAACACTTGTAATATGATCCTAGGCCCCTTATAAGGTCATTTATACCTTAACAACGGAATTTGAAACTCAGATAATATGATTTAATGAAATTACCCTAATATAACCGCATCTAACCGTGTCTAACAGCGTCTAAGCCCTTTTAACAGCATCTAATTTTTTTATAATTTATGAATTTTTACCTAATCTATGTATTTTGCAAAATATATATACTTAAATATTTATTCGAGATCTAAATAATTTTAGAACTAAATAAATATATAAATTTATAATTAAAAATATTAACTCCACTTGATTAAATGAAATAGAAATTTACGTAAAGATATAAAACAGTAAAAAAATATTATACATATGACGTTGTAGAACCAAAATTTGATAAATTATATATAACTGTGACTTGGATTTAATATGTAAATATACGTTACTTTTTCGGATTGGTTAAATGATCAATTTTGCAAATAACTATATTTAATAGAGATTTTATAACAAAATTTCTTAAAATTATAAAATAATATTATTACAGTTTATATTATAAATTTAAAGTATTAATGTAATAATTTTAATTTATTGTTACTGTAATTAATTAATTTAAACTAAAAATACAAATTTATTGACCTCAAGTGAAATCAATGTAAGTAAACAATTTAATAAATATTTATATTGAACAAAAAATATATAGAAAATTTCATGTTATAGAATACCTCTAAATTTATTACAGTTTATATTACAAATTTAACATATTAATATACTAATCGTGATTTATTGGTACTAGAATTAATAAATTTAAAATAAAAATAAAAATTTATTTACTTCAAGTCAAATCAAAGTAAAATTATCAGTTTAATAAATATTCACATTGAATTAAAAATTTATAAAGAATCTGCATGTTATAGAACACCTCTAAATAAAGTCCTATCAAATTTAAAGTCTAATAAAATTTTTTGATATAAAACTATAATTTAGATTTAAATAAACTAAATATATATGATTTTTGGGATTGATTTAAACTTATGTATTTTTGTATCTTTGACATTCATGTAGTTTATACAAAAAATAGAAAATATCAATGATTGAATTTTATCTTAAAAATTAATTATAAATTATTATTTTCATTTTAATTGAAATAAATATACAAATATAAATACCTTATGCGAAGTTGATGAAAATAATTATTTTGATTAATTTAGTGCTTTAAATTTGCAAAGATCCATACCGTTCGCTATAAATTAAATGAATAGAAATTTACGTAAATATATAAAACTATAATTAAATAGAAAATTTACAAAAATTCAAAATATAAAATTATAATAATTTTATATGACTTTTAGAAATAAATTTGTAATAAATTATATTTATTTAAATTATGTGTGTGTTTGAAAAATGATAAAACTTTTAATGAAAATTTTTTTGTGTACAACTATAATTTAGATCTAAATAAGCTAAATATATATGACTTTTTGGAACTAGTTTAACGATTAAGATTTTTTGTATTAGCAAAAAATTATTTAATGAATCTACCTAAATCTAACATCTAAATATAAACTTTTGTATGTTTTTCTATTTTTTCACACGAAAATTACGAAGAATGCATTTAATAAAGCGCTTTTTGTGTATTTTTATGAAAATCAAAATTTTCTCATAAAATTTTAGTTAAATAAATTGGGATATGGATTATTAAAATAATTGGGGTAGAATTGCAAAATTATTTGACTAGTTCATTTTACAAAATGGCTCACATGTGCACCAAAACAGTGTGTCGCTGAAGTATTGAACTCCAGTGCTCCACCATCTTCCCTCTCCCGAAGTCATCCATCTCTCTATCCAGTTGTTTCAATGTGAAATTAATAAAATTAAAATTAAAATGAAGATTAAAACAAATTAAATTAATATAATGAACTATTTAACAAATAATAAAAATAAATAATAATTTAATTTAAAATAAAAATTAATTCAATTAATTATGAACACAATCAATTTTTTGTATTGTGTTAATTTGCGAAGTTAGTAAGTTAAGCTTTGCAAAAATTCATAAGTTCATCTCATTTCTCTTGTTGCATTTTTCAATTTAAAATTCTTAAAATAAAAATAAAAATTTAGAAACATATTCGCTATACAAATAGGTCGTTTTGCATAGATATGAGTCAAGCAATTAAATGGGCTGAAAATGGTTAAATTAAAAGTGGGTTTCAAGGAATGCATGAACGGTACCTGGTCTCCTTGATTTTGAAAGTTCCTGTAAGTTTTGATTTTTAAAATCATGAACGATATTTATAGCTTAAGAATTATATTTAAAACTTTTAGATATTTATTATTACTAAAATTAATAAACTTAAAATAATAATAAATGTTTATATGTATGTAATTTTTATTAATTAAATTAGTTTCAATTAAAGCTTTACTAAAATTAATTATAATTTATGTTTAAATAATCTAAATAAATATATATGCCTCTTTTGGATAGATTCAATAAATAATAATAATTATTATATTATTCTTATTTACATTTAAATAAAACTATCTACACTATTTTAAACGTCCACATAATTATTTCTATCTATAATTTAATTAGCTAAAATTTTCTAATCTAAACCGTCTACATGATCAAGAGCATCTTAAAACATAGAAAATGACTCTTAAATCACCCAAATCGAACACCGATAGTATTAAATCTAAATAAAACAAAATCTGCCCATTAATAATCTGAATTTCTGTCCGTCGCGGCAAACACTTACGGTTATGTTCTTCTCCATGATCCTTTTTTTCTGGCTAATTTCAAAATACTCACCACATTTCCTCCTAATTAAGAATATACTCACTAAGTATGGGTGAATTTCATTCATACCCATTTTGTCATGCATAATTAAAAATAATCATTATTTATCATAAAAAAGTCCAAAATACCTTTTATTATTTAATAATAACAATCATTCAATTACCGCGGAAGTTAAATAGTGGGATGGGAAACTTGTCCGACTTGACAGAGAAGCTAACAGAATAGTTTTGACAACCTGAATATGACACCAATAACAATAGATGTAAAATTAATCAGGAGTATATGTGAAAGTTTTCAAACTTAGTGAATACATTTGTAATTAAAAGCAAAATAAAATGGGTATATTTGAAATTAAATTTTTTTGTCCCATAGAAAATACCCGGACTCATGTTTATCCTTAGATTTATTTCACTTCGCATTTATAAACTTTTGTCTACCATCCTAAGAATTTATGTTTAAATAATCTAAATAAATATATATGCCTCTTTGGGATAGATTTAATAAATAATAATTATTATTATATTATTCTTATTTACATTTAAATAAAAATATCTACACTATTTTAACCGTCCACATAATTATTTCTATTTATAATTTAATTAGCTAAAATTTTCCAATCTAAACCGTCTACATGATCAAGAGCATCTTAAAACATAGAAAATGGCTCTTGAATTACCCAAATCGGACACCGGTAGTATTAGATCTAAATAAAACAAAATCTGCCCATTAATAATCCGAATTTCTGTCCGTCGCGGCAAGCACTTACGGTTATGTTCTTCTCCATGTTCCTTTTTTTCTGGTTAATTTCAAAATACTCACCGCATTTCCTCTTAATTAAGAATATACCCACTAAGTATGGGCGAATTTCATTCATACCCATTTTGTCATGCACAATTAAAAATAATCATTATTTATCATAAAAAATGTCCAAAATACCTTTTATTATTTAATAATAACAATCATTCAATTACAGCGGAAGTTAAATAGTGGGATGGAAACTTATCCGACTTGACAGAGAAGCTAAACAGAATAGTTTTGACAATCTGAATTTGACACCGATAACAATAGATGTTAGATTAATCAGGAGTATATGTGAAATTTTTCAAACTTAGTGAATACATTTGTAATTAAAAGTAAAATAAAATGGGTATATTTGAAATTAAATTTTTTTGTCCCATAGAAAATACCCGGACTCATGTTTATCCTTAGATTTATTTCACTTCGCATTTATAAACTTATGTCTACCATCCTAAGCATTTATTTTTTTTGCCCAATATAATTCAATTTGTTATTCACTCCTTGTCAACCATCAATCAAAAGGCTTTGGAATTGAAATAAAATGGGGGAGGAAATGTTGGTGTACTACTTATCTTCTTATATATTAAAAAAAAACTCTCATATTTACTTTTACTGTTCACGACCACTTGGATAGGATGAAGATAGTTGGAATCTCAAGTTTCCAAAAATCTTTTTTCAATTCAAAAAATAATCGTGTACTTTTATTACTTTTATTTCCTACTCAACTTTTCATTGAAATCAATGTTGTCTAAACCGAACCGGTTATTATACAGGAACTGGTCTGGTTCGAACCCATTCGACCGGTTAAGCGAACCGGTGATGTCAGCATGATATATTTATGATGTCATAAATATTAAATAATTGTTAAATTTTAAGTAAATATGTTGACAAGTTAATCGTATTTTAACACCTGTAATATGATTCGGAACCCTTCATAAGGTCATTTACACCTTAATTACAAAATTTAAAACCTAGATAATAGGATTTAATGAAATCTACCTTATCTAACAGCGTCTAATTACAGGTTTCACCAGAGTTGCCTTCCCAAAAAGCTGGGGTGATGTACAGCAGAAAATCACATATATTAACTCTCTGAAGGAATGTTTTCAATTGTATTCTTTCATTTTGGACTCCAAGTTTTACTCCTAATTCCAACTTGGAAATGGACTTTTTAGTTTATTGTTTTTTTCCCTAAATTGACCGAGTAAGACTTGCCTTAAATTCAAAAATTGCCATTTCCAACTTAATTAACAGGACTTATGTTTATTATTCTTTATAGAAATAGAAATTAGTAAAAAGTGGGCGTAACTACTGCTTCCTGCATGGTGGGGTGGTGTAGGGGTAGCTTGGAACGTACCCTCAGCATCAGCCGGGTTGATTCACACAAGTGTTTGGCATCCACGTGATGAAAACCGCCCCAAATTCCAGCTCTGCACCTTCCAAAAACCACCTGACGGCCTACCCAGCCGAATGATTGGTATGCCCATTGCGTGTGTGAAGGATAGATTGTGGGAAACCACATTTTTTTTGTCATCATTTTTTCTTCAAATCTTGTGGTATTTACTTTTAGACTATTTCTCATTGCAATTTTGTGAGAGCTTCAATTCATGAGTGGGTTTCATCGATTGGATGCCAAAGAGAGTGTAATGGGGCACCAATAATACCATTTAAAATTACAAAAGTATAAAAGGTTATGATTCTGTTCGACCGATTGCATATTTTGATCCCCTTTAGTCTCTGTTAGCAATAATAATAGTATTTTATGCACAAAAGTCAAAACAAGATACCCATGCTAAAACCGAGGTCCGCAAACGTGGGTTGCTGTTGCTTTTCGAGCCTTTTGAAATGATAGCCTTCTGCAAACCACTCTTAATGATGGTTCTGCCAATTGGCTAATGGGATTTGTGGGAGTGAGTTGTTTAGTCTTCTAAAAAAGCGCTACTTTCTGATTCTCCCACCTACAATTTTTTTTTTCATATAGAACGTGGCTTTGTCGTTTGAACTTATTTTGATAGTATTCATTTTATATACCTAGCAAAACTTCGATTAAAAAAAGAAAAGAAAAGAAATCCAAACAGAAGCGTACTTATTGCCTACCTAGTAAACCATCAACCAACTAAAAAGCATTTTCAAACAAGTTCGAACCAGCTGCACCAACTTCATTCTGTCTTCCCAGCTTCTTGACACAGTCATGGGTAACTGATGTCAGACAAGACCCACACGCTGAAGAAAGGAGCTTTGGTTAGAGATCTAAACATAGAAAGTCAAATGGATGCATTTCCAGACAAGACAACAGTTGAAAGGAGCGGTTGAAATGAAGATTCTGTTTATTTCCTAGAATGGATTGGAGGTGTTGCTTGTAGCAGCAGTTTACATGGTGCTGACCAAAACTTTATCACTTTACATTGGAGCAGCAGCATCAAAAATGGCACACTGCATTTCTAGCTCAAAGGAAAATCTGTTCATTATAACCCCATCCATGTTCTTTTGATGGGAACACTGAACTGGATATGCACTTCCACATCTAAAATCCTAGAAGGCTATTCTGGATGAGCATCTCCTGGTTTATTTCGAGGAACAGAAGCTCAAAATAATGAACCTCAAAGCTCCATAAGACAGCCCGCAAGGTTCATCTCTCAGGTGTTTGTACTTCTTCTGTCTTGGCATTTCTTCCATGAATGAAGCACAATCATCTAGGTTTCCACAATTCCAAATTGCTCGAATGCAGGGGACAGCTGTGGTACGATCCATGGGGCCAAGCATCGTTCTACTTCTTCCCAGTTGTGGACTTTGGTCACTAGAGGATGTAGATCAACAGAACCAGACTTGCACCATGGATAGGAATTATGATAGTCAAAAAGTAGAACTCTGATACCGACTTCCGCACATTCAGCTGCATATTTGGGATTGTCGTCTATCAAAACTTGTGCTCCCAAGGACCTGTCAAGACAAATACTAGTAAGTCACAGATGCCAACTCAGATAAGCCACTATCAATTTCATACAATTGAAAAGCCGGATGTCGTATGCTTGTTGCCTTTAAATAGTTCTTTTTTTTTACCGTCCCTGTCAAACCCCCTCTAAAGTTTCACTGGAGGATAAATGGGAAATTAAAAGTCCCATTTTGAATGCCATGTTCAGCCATCATTGCATATATGCACGTATATGACGATAATAGGCCAATGAACTGCCCTGGCAAAATCCTGACCATGGGGGTCCACCTTGATAGCAATTGAATGTAAATATATCTTCCGCAAAAGGATCAAATTGTTTATGACTAACAAAAGCACCATCCTAAAAAAACACTAAGTCAAGGCCCCAAAAACACACCCACACACACACTTTTTCTGTACAAATAGTACTGTATATGAATTCTGAGAGATGGCTCGTTACCTGCAAATCTCTGATTTTGGTCTGGACTTTCCATCCAAGGCAAAGTGATTACCAAAGTGGACTTGGTCAAACAAGTCAGGATAATGCATATTGAGCCATTCAATTGTGTGGTCTTTGATGACATTTTGGCGAGACCTATTCCAACCAGAATTAAAATTAAAGCTATTTCAATACTTAACGGCTTAAAAATGAATGAATGAATGGTGATAAAAAAAAAAATTAAAATCCTGTGAGCATTGAATGACTCACGTAACAACTGATAGGCTGCAAAATGTAGACAATCGAAGAAGAGCATCATGAGCTCCTGGAATGGGATGGATTCCATTCTTGAAATATGCTGTTTTGAAGAACTCATGCACGCGTATATCAGCTGCCACAACAACAGAATGATGTGATGGCTCGAGTGAATAATGCACTTCAACTAATTTGACATCCAAAATAACCAGTACAAACTGCTTAGCATCTAAAATATCCACAAATTTTCCCTCAGCACTAAAAAAAATGATCCAGCAGTCCCAAAAGAAAATCACACGGACGTTGAATTTGAATCAGGTATAATATTCGAAGGGATCCAACAGAATCAAGATAAGAACGTCCAAAATAACCTGTACAAACTGTTTAGCATCTAAAATATCCACAAATTTTCTCCTAGCATTAAAAAAAAATGATCCAGCAGCCATAAAAGAAAATCACATGGACGTTGAATTTGAATCAGGTATAATATTTGAAGAGATCCAACAGAATCAAGATAAGAACATAATTAGACTTCCAAACAGACATCCAAAATAACCTGTAAAAACTGTTTAGCATCTGAAATATCCATAAATTTACTCTCAACATTAAAAAAAATGATCCAGCAGTCAAAAAAGAAAATCACACGCACGTTGAATTTGAATCAGGTATAATATTTGAAGAGATCCAACAGAATCCAGATAAGAACATAATTAGACTTCCAAACAGACATCAAAAATAACCTGTACAAACTGTTTAGCATCTAAAATATCCACAAATTTTCTCTCAGCATTAAAAAAAATGATCCAGCAGTCGTAAAAGAAAATCACACGGACGTTGAATTTGAATCAGGTATAATATTCGAAGAGATCCAACAGAATCCAGATAAGAACATAATTAGACTTCCAACCAGACATCCAAAATAACCAGTACAAACTGGTTAGCATCTCAAATATCCATAAATTATCCTCAGCATTAAAAAAAATGATCCAGCAGTCGTAAAAGAAAATCACACGCACGTTGAAATTGAATCAGGTATAATATTTGAAGAGATCCAACAGAATCCAGATAAGAACATAATTAGACTTCCAAACAAATATAACCCCACCCCGCAATCCCCTCATCGAAAAAAACAAAAAGAAAAGAATTACACAAAAATGTTAAAAATGCAAATTCATTGAATGGTACCTTCAGAGCGAGAACACTTCCATATCTGCACAACACAGAAGATAAAATGATCCATGAAGAGTTAACAAATATCTCAGTCAATGCCAAAACAACACGAACAAAAATCCATGAGAGCATATGATACCCCCATGCTCAGATAACTGCCAACAAATTCAATGAGGTGACCATCACAAACCTTGAAGAACTCGTATACAAAATACTCTGACACTGAGTGATTTGACTCGTAGCGATCAGCAATAAACTTGTTCAATGCTGAAAGGAAGCTTCCAAGAACTGCACAACAAAGAAACAAGAAAGAAGATAATGAGATACAATTCGCATTTCACACCAATTAATGGAAGATGTATCACAAACGCAGAAATGATATCATAAAAGCATAAACATTACACGTAATTGCCAAGATTATCTATTTTTCCAACTCAGTGTACAACAGCTCTATTCAGATGTTATAAATTTTGAATAGCTCCTTTCTAGACATTGTAAATTGTTCACAGAGAATGTTTCATCACTTCCAATCAAAATAAAAATAATAATAAATAAAAGGTCAAATAATAATAAATAAACAGGTCACAGTTCCCCAGGAAGATTGCATTCTCCTGCATTTTTCTCAAAGAAGTCTATGAGAAACAGATAAAGAAATCAGAAACATCCATGCATGCACTAGAACCAACCACATAAAATGTTAACATTTGGAAATCAGGGCGCAGGGAGCTAATACTAAAGAATAATGATGATCACTCCCATCCTCTAAAACTGGTGCTTGCCTCTAAAACCAAGTTTTATGAGATAGGAATGACTAGAGAAGAGCCATGTTCCCAAAATTAGAAAAATAGGACAATGCAAGTTTCTTGATCATAGCAGCTCACTACTTCTCATATTTATATCCACACAACATCTCCAATTTGCCAGTTAGGAATGTGGACAGATTATAAGAGTGGCAACTGATGATTGGATATAGTCCATGCAAAAATAAATTTCACTATTTGTGCAGCTCCCACTCAATCCAATCTCGACTATACTTGCAGAAAAAATGCTGAAGCAATCTATAATCTCCCCATTTAGTAATTATTGCCGTTAAAAGATAGGGGATTGACAGCTGCAATTACTGTACGCTTAGAGGGTTTCCTCAACCCAGAAAAGAGATACATGAATGCTTTCAAAAAGGCATTTCTATGAATAGGTTATTTTCAATTCTGAGCTTGGAAGTTGAAATATTGTTATGCAATCATTAAGCAACAGCAATTCTCCAAAACAAATGCAGGTTCACATTGCTCGGACGGCTTAAAGCCTGAAATAGACTACCAACTGAGCTTAAATTCGCTTTAATACACAACCAGAAGGAAAAAAGTCAGGGGTACCTTCATCAACATCGACAGCAACGACAAGTTTCTGAAGGACCGAACGTTCAGGAAAGCCAAAGGGGCTGCCATGTTCATGTGTAGCCGGACCGTTCCCTGATTTCGATCCAACGCTCGCATCAAAGCCGACGGTGCTGCTATGTTCTTGTGAAACCTGACCATTCACCGATTTCGACCCAATGTCTTCTGGAATCCCGATGCCCAAATCACGGACCAATTGGAGATGTGGTGGCATGGCTCTGGCTTTCCGCAACCAAGCATCTGCTTTGCTACGAGCACTACCGCGGTGATCCAAGCAGCCTCTTATATTCAGTCCATTACCGGGACCAGGTCTAGAACCACGGCCAATGTCGCCGATTAAGCTCTTCGCTTGATTCCGGTAATGGCCGTCGGCAACCCGGCTGCACCCACGGGTACCCACACAGAATAAATCCGTGTTCAAAGCCATGATCATGATTTTTACGAATCATATCTATAGCAGCTCTTTGCCGGGCAACCAACCACGCAATTTCACTCCTTATCATACCGTTTGAACATTCCCCTTGAATGTTCAAGACGGTTGCCAAGAAAAAAAGGAGAGAGAGAACACCAAAATTTAATGATTACAGCAGAAAAGGGCAACGACAAACCTCCAAGAACCTATAAATAACAGCAAAGGAGAATGAAAAAAAGAGTTGAAAACCTAGAAGTGTGAGCAGAGAAATGTCAGTATTCAAAAAATCGAAACACACCCAAAACGTATTTATTAATCTGGAATAAAAGAAAAAGTACACTTTTATGAGAACACTGGAGAAACGAATAGCAAACGCAAATGAAAAATGCAAAAACGGAATTGGGTTTTCTTGAAAGGCGCAAGAATTCCAAAACTTGAAGGCACCCAACTCGAAAAAAATCACCAATTTCAAGAACAAAAAGCCAAAAACCTATAAATAACAGCAAAGGAGAACGAATAAAAGAGCTGAAAATCTAGAAGTGTGAGCAGAGAAATGTCAGTATTCAAAAAAAGGAAACACACCCAAAACGTATTAATCAATCTCGAACAAAAGAAAAAGTAGACTTTCATGAGAACACTGGAGAAACGAATAGCAAACGCAAATGAAAAATGCAAAAACGGAATTGGGTTTTCTTGAAAGGCGCAAAAATTCCAAAACTCGAAGGCACCCAACTCGAAAAAAATCACCAAATTCAAGAACAAAAAGGGAGATTCTAGCGAATCCCAAGAAAACAAGAAGTTTGTGAGAAGATTTGCAATGCAGGTGCCTGCAAATCTTCTGCATTGCAAATTTTCTCCAGAGAAACAAAAATGGAGGAAAGAATACAAAAACCGAGCGGCTTCAAATGAAAAACAGCAATCCAATCTGGTGGATGGAAGGAAAAGCAGGAGGTTGGAATATGCAGCGATGGCCGGTGGTCTCACAATGCTTCTCGACCGAAGATCGTGTTTACGGGAAGCATTTTTCGTGAATGGTCGGAGAGATTTTTCGTCAGTTCTCTGCAGGAAAAGCGTTCTTGGTGGGGCGTGTTGATGAACTCCGTCTGGTAATCTGCACCTTCCCTTGCGGCGCGTTGCTTATGAACCGAAAAAGAGAGGTGAAACCATTAGACCGGTACTCTGGCTTTCAAGGCCACTTAATATGCACATATCTTTTTATCATTTTCCTTTTGATAAGAAAGTACCGGTGACTTCCCTCCTTCCAACCCGCATCAGTACGCAGATACCCTAAAAGGGCTCTAGATAGGGGTGTTAATGGTCATGGTCAACCCGTTAACCCGCTCATTCAACCCGTTAATAAATAGGTTTGGGTTGGAATTTTTGAATAAATGGGTTATGATTCGCCAACCCGTTCAACCATTTAATTAAATAAACGGATTAGGGTTGAGGCTTCGCAAACCGTCAACCCGTCCAACCCGTTTATTTAACCCGTTCAACCCGTATAACTCATTTAATATAATATATTATAATATATATGTAATATTTATAACAGGAATTGGCATTAAAGAGATGACTCGAGATTGGAGCTGATGTTTTCAAGCCAAAATAAATTAAATTCAGGTATGTTAGCTTCGAATTATTTATTTAAATTTACATACTTTATTAAAGATTTTTAGCATGAAAATTAGTAACAAACACAACCCGTTAACAACCCGTTAACCCATTTATTAAATGGGTTGTAAATGGGTTAGGGTTAAAATTTTTTAAATGGGTTAATAAACGGATTAGGGTTGAGATATATTAAATAGGTTAGGTTTAGGATTAGGCTCCAACCCGTACAACCCGATCTGTTAACACCCCTAGCTCTAGATCCCTAAGAATGCGATTTTGTGGTAACCGGTTATGTTCTTGGAGGCACACCCCATGGGAAGTGCTTCTCATGAGAAAAAAATGGAAGATGAGGCAATGTGGTAATTTTTCATCATGGGTATATTTGTTTAAAAGCGTAAGTATGTTTGGTTTTTGGATAAATGTTGTACTATATATACACAAAATCTCAATTTATTCCATTCATTTTATAGATCAATTACTAAAACATATGTAAACATAATTTTTCATTATTTGACAATTTTTAAAAATATTAGGGTATGTTTGGTTACACACAAAACATGTCAATCAAAATTTTTCAATCAAAAACTTTTCACTCTCCATAACTACCTTATTTTTTAATTATTTTTTCACTTTTTTCTATATAAACAACCCTACTTTTCAATCATTTCTACACAA
Source organism: Annona cherimola (assembly GCA_030490835.1). Classification (NCBI taxonomy): domain Eukaryota; kingdom Viridiplantae; phylum Streptophyta; class Magnoliopsida; order Magnoliales; family Annonaceae; genus Annona; species Annona cherimola. Next base: position 89,289,407 of record CM059975.1, read on the forward strand.
ATACTTATACAACTACCCTATCTATTTTAACTTTATTCTATTTACACCTCATTATTACCCCTATCATATCACATAATTTTCTATCAACTTGACAACTTCTACTTTGAAAAGTTTTCATCAAAAAATTTTACCTCCAACCAAATGCACCCTTAGTGTACAAAAAATAATTTTTTGATAAAATTTCATTATAATTTGTATAGTTGGAAAATATAATTTTTATTAGGAGTTATGTTATATTATTTGAAATTAATGTAATTAAGGTACTCTCAAGAATAACAATTTCTTTTGTTTTTCTTGATTTTTTGAAAATTTATTAATATTTTTTTATTTTCTGAATACAATAGTATCTAACTGCGTATAACCGTGTCTAACCGCATCTAATTTCTGAAATAATAAGTTAATCCTAATTTAACACTTGTAATATGATCCTAGGCCCCTTATAAGGTCATTGATACCTTAACAATGGAATTTAAAACCCAAATAATATGATTTAATGAAATCACCATAATCTAACTGCGTGTAACTGCGTCTAACCGTGTTTAACCGCATCTAATTTTTGAAATTAATAAGTTAATCTTAATATAACACTTGTAATATGATCTTACACCCCTTATAAGGTCATTTATACCTTAACGATGGAATTTGAAACCCAGATAATACGATTTAATGAAATCACCCTAATCTAACTGCGTCTAATAGTGCCTAACCGTGTCTAATTTTAGAAATTAATAATTTAACACATGGAATATGATTCTATGGCCCTTATACGATCATTTATATCTTAACAACCAAATTTAAAACTCAAATAATATGATTTAATGAAATCACTATAATCTAACTGTGTCTAACCATGTCTAATTTTTTAAATTAATAAGTTAATCCTAGTTTAACATTTGTAATATGATCCTAGGCCCCTTATAAGGTCATTTATACCTTAACAATAGAATTTAAAATCCAAATAATACGATTTAATAAAATCAACCTAATCTAACCGTATCTAATCGAGTCTAACCGCGTCTTTTTGAAATTATTAAGTTAATCTTAATTTAACACTTGTAATATGATCCTAGGCCCCTTATAAGGTCATTTATACCTTAACAACGGAATTTGAAACTCAGATAATATGATTTAATGAAATTACCCTAATACAACTGTGTCTAACCGTGTCTAACAGCGTCTAAGCACTTCTAACAGCATCTAATTTTTTTATAATTTATGAATTTTTACCTAATCTATGTATTTTGCAAAATATATATACTTAAATATTTATTCGAGATCTAAATAATTTTAGAACTAAATAAATATATAAAGTTATAATTAAAAATATTAACTCCACTTGATTAAATGAAATAAAAATTTATGTAAAGATATAAAACAGTAAAAAAATATTATACATATGACGTTGTAGAACCAAAATTTGATAAATTATATATAACTGTGACTTGGATTTAATATGTAAATATACGTTACTTTTTCGGATTGGTTAAATGATCAATTTTGCAAATAACTATATTTAATAGAGATTTTATAACAAAATTTCTTAAAATTATAAAATAATATTATTACAGTTTATATTATAAATTTAAAGTATTAATGTAATAATTTTAATTTATTGTTACTGTAATTAATTAATTTAAACTAAAAATACAAATTTATTGACCTCAAGTGAAATCAATGTAAGTAAATAATTTAATAAATATTTATATTGAACAAAAAATATATAGAAAATTTCATGTTATAGAATGCCTCTAAATTTATTACAGTTTATATTACAAATTTAACATATTAATATACTAATTGTGATTTATTGGTACTAGAATTAATAAATTTAAAATAAAAAATAAAAATTTATTTACTTCAAGTCAAATCAATGTAAAATTATGAGTTTAATAAATATTCACATTGAACTAAAAATTTATAGAGAATCTGCATGTTATAGAACACCTCTAAATAAAGTCCTATCAAATTTAAAGTCCAATAAAAATTTTCGATATAAAATTATAATTTAGATTTAAATAAACTAAATATATATGATTTTTGGGATTGATTTAAACTTATGTATTTTTGTATCTTTGACATTCATGTAGTTTATACAAAAAATAGAAAAGATCAATGATTGAATTTTATCTTAAAAATTAATTATAAATTATTATTTTCATTTTAATTGAAATAAATATACAAATATAAATACCTTATGCGAAGTTGATGAAAATAATTATTTTGATTAATTTAGTGTTTTAAATTTGCAAAGATCCATACCGTTCACTATAAATTAAATGAATAGAAATTTATGTAGATATATAAAACTATAATTAAATAGAAAATTTACAAAAATTCTAAATATAAAATTAAAAAATATATAAAATTGTAATAATTTTATATGACTTTAAAAGTACATTTGTAATAAATTATATTTATTTAAATTATGTGTGTGTTTGGAAAATGATAAAACTTTTAATGAAAATTTTTTTGATGTACAACTATAATTTAGATCTAAATAAGCTAAATATATATGACTTTTTGGAACTAGTTTAACGATTAAGTATTTTTATAAACTTTTGTATGTTTTTCTATTTTTTCACACAAAAATTACGAAGAATGCATTTAATAAAGTGCTTTTCGTGTATTTTTATGAAAATAAAAATTTTCTCATAAAATTTTAGTTATATAAATTGGGATATGAATTATTAAAATAATTCGGGTAGAATTGCAAAATTATTTGAATAGTTCATTTTACAAAATGGCTCGCATGTGCACCAAAACAGTATGTTGCTGAAGTATTGAACTCCAGTGCTTCACCATCTTCCCTCACCCGAAGTCATCCATCTCTCTATCCAGTTGTTTTAATGTGAAATTAACAAAATTAAAATTAAAATGAAGATTAAAACAAATTAAATTAATGTAATGATCAATTTAACAAATAATAAAAATAAATATTAATTTAATTTAAAATAAAAATTAATTCAATTAATTATGAACACAATCAATTTTTTGTATTGTGTTAATTTGCGAAGTTAGTAAGTTAAGCTTTGCAAAAATTCATAAGTTCATCTCATTTCGATTGTTGCATTTTTTTAGTTTAAAATTCTTAAAATAAAAATAAAAATAAAAATAAAAATAAAAATTTAGAAACATATTTGCTATAAAAATAGGTCGTTTTGCATAGATATGAGACAAGTAATTAAATGGGCTGGAAATGATTAAATTAAAAGTGGGTTTCAAGGAATGCATGAACGGTACCTGGTCTCATTGATTTTTAAAGTTACTGTAAGTTTTGATTTTTAAAATCATGAACGATATTTATAGCTTAAGAATTATATTTAAAACTTTTAGATATTTATTATTACTAAAATTAATAAACTTAAAATAATAATAAATGTTTATATGTATGTAATTTCTATTAATTAAATTAGTTTCAATTAAAGCTTTACTAAAATTAATTATAATTTATGTTTAAATAATCTAAATAAATATATATTCCTCTTTGGGATAGATTTAATAAATAATTATTATTATTATATTATTTTTATTTACATTTAAATAAAAATATCTACACTATTTTAACCTTCCACATAATTATTTCTATTTATAATTTAATTAGCTAAAATTTTCCAATCTAAACCATCTACATGATCAAGAGCATATTAAAACAAAGAAAATGACTCTTAAATCACCCAAATCGGACACCGGTAGTATTAGATCTAAATAAAACAAAATTTGCCCATTAATAATCCGAATTTCTGTCCGTCGCGACAAACACTTACGGTTATGTTCTTCTCCATGTTCCTTTTGTTCTGGTTAATTTCAAAATACTCACCACATTTCCTCTTAATTAAGAATATACCCGCTAAGTATGGGTGAATTTCATTCATACCCATGTCGTCATGCACAATTAAAAATAATCATTATTTATCATAAAAAAATGTCCAAAATACCTTTTATTATTTAATAATAACAATCATTCAATTACAGCGGAAGTTAAATAGTGGGATGGAAACTTATCCAACTTGACAGAGAAGCTAAACAGAATAGTTTTGACAATCTGAATATGACACCAATAACAATAGATGTTAGATTAATCAGGAGTATTTGAGATTTTTAAATTATTAAAAATTCCTAACTGTCATGTTGGCCGTATTTGAAATTACCGAAATACTTAGTGAGTATATATGAAAGTTTTTAAACTTAGTGAATATATTTGTAATTAAAAGCAAAATAAAATGGGTATATATGAAAATAATTTTTTTGTCCCATAGAAAATACCCGGACTCATGTTTATCCTTAGATTTATTTCACTTCGCATTTATAAACTTATGTCTACCATCCTAAGAAATTTTTTTTTTCCCAATATAATTCAATTTGTTATTCACTCCTTGTCAACTATCAATCAAAAGGCTTTGGAATTGAAATAAAATGGGGGAGGAAATGTTGGTTTACTACTTATCTTCTTATATATTAAAAAAAAACTCTCATATTTATTTTTACTGTTCACGACCACTTGGATAGGATGAAGATAGTTGGAATCTCAAGTTTCCAAAAATCTTTTTTCAATTCAAAAAATAACCGTGTACTTTTATTACTTTTATTTCCTAATCAGTTTTTCATTGAAACCAATGTTGTCCAAACCGAACCGGTGATTGAACCGGTAAAGGAACTGGTCTGGTTCGAACCCATTCGACCAGTTAAGCGAACCAGTTTGAACCGGTGATGTCAGCATGATATATTTATGATGTCATAAATATTAAATAATTTTTAAATTTTAAGTAAATATATTGATAAGTTAATCATAATTTAACACTTGTAATATGATTCCGAACCCTTTATAAGGTCATTTACACCTTAATTACAGAATTTGAAACCTAGATAATAGGATTTAATGAAATCTACCTTATCTAACAGCGTCTAATTACAGGTTTGACCTGAGTTGCCTTCCCAAAAAGCTGGGGTGATGTACAGCAGAAAATCACATATATTAACTCTTTGAAGGAATGTTTTCAATTGTATTCTTTCATTTTGGACTCCAAGTTTTACTCCTAATTCCAACTTCGAAATGGACTTTTTAGTTTATTGTTTTTTTCCCTAAATTGACAGAGTAAAACTTGCCTTAAATTCAAAAATTGCCATTTCCAACTTAATTAACAGGACTTATGTTTATTATTCTTTATAGAAATAGAAATTAGTAAAAAGTGGGCGTAACTACTGCTTCCTGCATGGTGGGGTGGTGTAGGGGTAGCTTGGAACGTACCCTCAGCATCAGCCGGGTTGATTCACACAAGTGTTTGGCATCCACGTGATGAAAACTGCCGCAAATTCCAGCTCTGCACCTTCCATAAACCACCTGACGGCCTACCCAGCCAAACGATTGGTACGCCCGTTGCGTGTGTGAAGGATAGATTATGGGAAACCACATTTCTTTTGTCTTCATTTCTTCAAATCATGTGGTATTTACTTTTAGACTTTTTCTCATTGCAATTTTGTGAGAGCTTCAATTCATGAGTGGGTTTCATCGATTGGATGCCAAAGAGAGTGTAATGGGGCACCAATAATACCATTTAAAATTAGAAAAGTATAAAAGGTTATGATTCTGTTCGACCGATTGCATATTTTGATCCCCTTTAGTCTCTGTTAGCAACAATAATAGTATTTTATGCACAAAAGTCAAAACAAGATACCCAGGCTAAAACCGAGGTCCGCAAACGTGGGTTGCTGTTGCTTTTCGAGCCTTTTGAAATGATAGCCTTCTGCAAACCACTCTTAATGATGGTTCTGCCAATTGGCTAATGGGATTTGTGGGAGTGAGTTGTTTAGTCTTCTACAAAAGCGCTACTTTCTGATTCTCCCACCTACAATTTTTTTTTTTCATATAGAACGTGGCTTTGTCGTTTGAACTTATTTTGATAGTATTCATTTTATATACCTAGCAAAACTTCGATTAAAAAAAGAAAAGAAAAGAAATCCAAACAGAAGCGTACTTATTGCCTACCTAGTAAACCATCAACCAACTAAAAAGCATTTTCAAACAAGTTCGAACCAGCTGCACCAACTTCATTCTGTCTTCCCAGCTTCTTGACACAGTCATGGGTAACTGATGTCAGACAAGACCCACACGCAGAAGAAAGGAGCTTTGGTTAGAGATCTAAACATAGAAAGTCAAATGGATGCATTTCCAGACAAGACAACAGTTGAAAGGAGCGGTTGAAATGAAGATTCTGTTTATTTCCTAGAATGGATTGGAGGTGTTGCTTGTAGCAGCAGTTTACATGGTGCTGACCAAAACTTTATCACTTTACATTGGAGCAGCAGCATCAAAAATGGCACACTGCATTTCTAACTCAAAGGAAAATCTGTTCATTATAACCCCATCCATGTTCTTTTGATGGGAACACTGAACTGGATAGGTACTTCCACATCTAAAATCCTAGAAGGCTATTCTGGATGAGCATCTCCTGGTTTATTTTGAGGAACAGAAGCTCAAAATAATGAACCTCAAAGCTCCATAAGACAGCCCGCAAGGTTCATCTCTCAGGTGTTTGTACTTCTTCTGTCTTGGCATTTCTTCCATGAATGAAGCACAATCATCTAGGTTTCCACAATTCCAAATTGCTCGAATGCAGGGGACAGCTGTGGTACGATCCATGGGGCCAAGCATCGTTCTACTTCTTCCCAGTTGTGGACTTTGGTCACTAGAGGATGTAGATCAACAGAACCAGACTTGCACCATGGATAGGAATTATGATAGTCAAAAAGTAGAACTCTGATACCGACTTCCGCACATTCAGCTGCATATTTGGGATTGTCGTCTATCAAAACTTGTGCTCCCAAGGACCTGTCAAGACAAATACTAGTAAGTCACAGATGCCAACTCAGATAAGCCACTATCAATTTCATACAATTGAAAAGCCGGATGCCGTATGCTTGTTGCCTTTAAATAGTTCTTTTTTTTTTACCGTCCCTGTCAAACCCCCTCTAAAGTTTCACTGGAGGATAAATGGGAAATTAAAAGTCCCATTTTGAATGCCATGTTCAGCCATCATTGCATATATGCACGTATATGACGATAATAGGCCAATGAACTGCCCTGGCAAAATCCTGACCATGGGGGTCCACCTTGATAGCAATTGAATGTAAATATATCTTCCGCAAAAGGATCAAATTGTTTATGACTAACAAAAGCACCATCCTAAAAAAACACTAAGTCAAGGCCCCAAAAACACACCCACACACACACTTTTTCTGTACAAATAGTACTGTATATGAATTCTGAGAGATGGCTCGTTACCTGCAAATCTCTGATTTTGGTCTGGACTTTCCATCCAAGGCAAAGTGATTACCAAAGTGGACTTGGTCAAACAAGTCAGGATAATGCATATTGAGCCATTCAATTGTGTGGTCTTTGATGACATTTTGGCGAGACCTATTCCAACCAGAATTAAAATTAAAGCTATTTCAATACTTAACGGCTTAAAAATGAATGAATGAATGGTGATAAAAAAAAAAATTAAAATCCTGTGAGCATTGAATGACTCACGTAACAACTGATAGGCTGCAAAATGTAGACAATCGAAGAAGAGCATCATGAGCTCCTGGAATGGGATGGATTCCATTCTTGAAATATGCTGTTTTGAAGAACTCATGCACGCGTATATCAGCTGCCACAACAATAGAATGATGTGATGGCTCGAGTGAATAATGCACTTCAACTAATTTGACATCCAAAATAACCAGTACAAACTGCTTAGCATCTAAAATATCCACAAATTTTCCCTCAGCACTAAAAAAAATGATCCAGCAGTCACAAAAGAAAATCACACGGACGTTGAATTTGAATCAGGTATAATATTCGAAGGGATCCAACAGAATCAAGATAAGAACGTCCAAAATAACCTGTACAAACTGTTTAGCATCTAAAATATCCACAAATTTTATCCTAGCATTAAAAAAAAATGATCCAGCAGCCATAAAAGAAAATCACATGGACGTTGAATTTGAATCAGGTATAATATTTGAAGAGATCCAACAGAATCAAGATAAGAACATAATTAGACTTCCAAACAGACATCCAAAATAACCTGTAAAAACTGTTTAGCATCTGAAATATCCATAAATTTACTCTCAACATTAAAAAAAATGATCCAGCAGTCAAAAAAGAACATCACACGCACGTTGAATTTGAATCAGGTATAATATTTGAAGAGATCCAACAGAATCCAGATAAGAACATAATTAGACTTCGAAACAGACATAAAAAACAACCTGTACAAACTGTTTAGCATCTAAAATATCCACAAATTTTCTCTAAGCATTAAAAAAAAATGATCCAGTAGTCGTAAAAGAAAATCACACGGACGTTGAATTTGAATCAGGTTTAATATTCGAAGTGATCCAACAGAATCCTGATAAGAACATAATTAGACTTCCAAACAGACATCCAAAATAACCAGTACAAACTGGTTAGCATCTAAAATATCCATAAATTTTCTCTCAGCATTAAAAAAATGATCCAGCAGTCGTAAAAGAAAATCGCACGCACGTTGAAATTGAATCAGGTATAATATTTGAAGAGATCCAACAGAATCCAGATAAGAACATAATTAGACTTCCAAACAAATATAACCCCACCCCGCAATCCCCTCATCGAAAAAAACAAAAAGAAAAGAATTACACAAAAATGTCAAAAATGCAAATTCATTGAATGGTACCTTCAGAGCGAGAACACTTCCATATCTGCACAACACAGAAGATAAAATGATCCATGAAGAGTTAACATATATCTCAGTCAATGCCAAAACAACACAAACAAAAATCCATGAGAGCATATGATACCCCCATGCTAGAATAACTGCCAACAAATTCAATGAGGTGACCATCACAAACCTTGAAGAACTCGTATACAAAATACTCTGACACTGAGTGATTTGACTCGTAGCGATCAGCAATAAACTTGTTCAATGCTGAAAGGAAGCTTCCAAGCACTGCACAACAAAGAAACAAGAAAGAAGATAATGAGATACAATTCGCATTTCACACCAATTAATGGAAGATGTATCACAAACGCAGAAATGATATCATAAAAGCATAAACATTACACGTAATTGCCAAGATTATCTATTTTTCCAACTCAGTGTACAACAGCTCTATTCAGATGTTATAAATTTCGAATAGCTCCTTTCTAGACATTGTAAATTGTTCACAGAGAATGTTTCATCACTTCCAATCAAAATAAAAATAATAATAAATAAAAGGTCAAATAATAATAAATAAACAGGTCACAGTTCCCCAGGAAGATTGCATTCTCCTGCATTTTTCTCAAAGAAGTCTATGAGAAACAGATAAAGAAATCAGAAACATCCATGCATGCACTAGAACCAACCACATAAAATGTTAACATTTGGAAATCAGGGTGCAGGGAGCTAATACTAAAGAATAATGATGATCACTCCCATCCTCTAAAACTGGTGCTTGCCTCTAAAATCAAGTTTTATGAGATAGGAATGACTAGAGAAGAGCCATGTTCCCAAAATTAGAAAAATAGGACAATGCAAGTTTCTTGATCATAGCAGCTCACTACTTCCCACCTTTGGGCCCAAAAATGGGTAAAATAGAAAAAAGTCCCAAACTCAAACAAACTCAAGGCAAAAGGAGGTTCAAGCAAGCTAAGCAGGCCCTTCCAAACACAGCCCACGGAGCGAAGCTCCACCAAGCCTCGAAGCAGGCTTTTCAACAAACCAGATCCGGCCCACACGAGCGAAGCTCCTACAGGCCACCTCAACGGGCTCCACAATGCAGCCCACCAAGCCTCAGAAGTAGGCTTCTTTACAACTTTGGGCCTCTACAACGGCCCACCCAAAACAACGGGCTTAGCCAAGCTCTAGCCCACCAAGTTCCGGCCCACTATGGAAGGAGCCCGCCAAGCTCAAGCTCATGGACCAAGTCCAACACCTCTCAACCAAACTCAAGCCCATGCTCTCAACCAAGCTCAAACCCATGCTCTCAATTCAAACCCAAGGCCCATGCTCTCAACCAAGCTCAAACCCATGCTCTCAACCAAGCTCAAGCCCATGCTCTCAACTCAAGCCCAAAGCCCATTACCCAAACTCAAGACCAAGCCCATGGACCAAGTCCATGATCCCACTCAAGCCCAAGTCCATGACCTCAAGAGAGCCCAAAGCCCACTCCTACATCTATAAAAGGAGAGCACCCCCTCTCATTTGAGGGGACTTGAAGAGAGGCATCCCAAGGGGAGGACGGGAGTCTGCGGCAACGCCCCGGCATCCCGGTTTTCCCGATCTACACGCTCCACGCCTCTCTTCCCCATTTTTCCCTTTCCATCTCTCCCATTCTCTCAAATCTTTCATTTTACCCCCTTTCACGCCGTGTAAACCGCCACGGGTTGGCAGATTTCTCCATATTTGCTTCAATCCGTAGGCCGGAACCCGATCTCTGTATTATTAGTGCCTTATTTCTTTAAACAGGGTCTGATCTCCCTTTAAAGATCAGTGGCGACTCCGTTTTTCTTTATTTTTGTGTGTGCGTGTTTGAGTTAACGCCCCGGCAAGGTGGGTGCACGCGGGTCCACGGATCCCAGCATAATACGCTGCCGTTATGCTGCCGGATTTGTGACTTGACCCGTGTACGGAAAGCCCCGTCTTAGCCGTTATGCCGCCGAAATCACGAGAAAATACCCACACGCCAACTTTCCTAAAAGATATGAAGCCTAATGCGTTTTACCCCATGTGAATGCAAGAAATCTAAGCCCACGTTGCTTTTCAACACGATCCACATTTTCAAGGCCCGGGAAACCATTCCGAGCCCACCGTAGCGCTCACGGCGGGTGCTACAGCTCTAGATCCCTAAGAATGCGATTTTGTGGTAACCGGTTATGTTCTTGGAGGCCCACCCATGGGAAGTGCTTCTCATGAGAAAAAAAATGGAAGAGAGGCAATGTGGTAATTTTTCATCCTGGGTATATTTGTTTAAAAGCGTGAGTATGTTTGGTTTTTGGATAAATGTTGTACTATATATACACAAAATCTCAATTTATTCCATTCATTTTATAGATCAATTACTAAAACGTATGTAAACATAATTTTTCATTATTTGACAATTTTTAAAAATATTAGGGTATGTTTGGTTACACACAAAACATGTCAATCAAAATTTTTCGATCAAAAACTTTTCACTCTCCATAACTACCTTATTTTTTAATTATTTTTTCACTTTTTCCTATATAAACAACCCTACTTTTCAATCATTTCCACACAAATACTTATACAACTACCCTATCTATTTTAACTTTATTCTATTTACACCTCATTATTACCCCTATCATATCACATCATTTTCTATCAAATTGACAACTTCTACTCTGAAAAGTTTTCATCAAAAAATTTTACCTCCAACCAAACGCACCCTTAGTGTACAAAAAATAATTTTTTAAAAAGATTTCATTATAATTTGTATAGTTGGAAAATATAATTTTTATTAGGAGTTATGTTATATTATTTGAAATTAATGTAATTAAGGTACTCTCAAGAATAACAATTTCTTTTGTTTTTCTTGATTTTTTGAAAATTTATTAATATTTTTTTATTTTCTGAATACAATAGTATCTAACTGCGTCTAACCGTGTCTAATCGCATCTAATTTCTGAAATAATAAGTTAATCCTAATTTAACACTTGTAATATGATCCTAGGCCCCTTATAAGGTCATTGATACCTTAACAATGGAATTTAAAACCCAAATAATATGATTTAATGAAATCACCATAATCTAACTGCGTCTAACCGTGTTTAACCGCATCTGATTTTTGAAATTAATAAGTTAATCTTAATATAACACTTGTAATATGATCTTACACCCCTTATAAGGTCATTTATACCTTAACGATGGAATTTGAAACCCAGATAATACGATTTAATGAAATCACCCTAATCTAACTGCGTCTAATAGTGCCTAACCGTGTCTAATTTTAGAAATTAATAATTTAACACATGGAATATGATTCTATGGCCCTTATACGATCATTTATATCTTAACAACCAAATTTAAAACTCAAATAATATGATTTAATGAAATCACTATAATCTAACTGTGTCTAACCATGTCTAATTTTTTAAATTAATAAGTTAATCCTAGTTTAACACTTGTAATATGATCCTAGGCCCCTTATAAGGTCATTTATACCTTAACAATAGAATTTAAAATCCAAATAATACGATTTAATAAAATCAACCTAATCTAACCGTATCTAATCGAGTTTAACCGCGTTTAACCGCATCTAATTTTTGAAATTATTAAGATAATCCTAATTTAACACTTGTAATATGATCCTAGGCCCCTTATAAGGTCATTTATACCTTAACAACGGAATTTGAAACTCAGATAATATGATTTAATGAAATTACCCTAATATAACCGTGTCTAACCGTGTCTAACCACGTCTAACCGCGTTTAACAACATCTATTTTTTTTATAATTTATGAATTTTTTACCTAATCCATGTATTTTGCAAAAAACATATACTTAAATATTTATTCGAGACCTAAATAATTTTAGAACTAAATAAATATATAAATTTATAATTAAAAATATTAACTCCGCTTGATTAAATGAAATAGAAATTTACGTAAAGATATAAAATAGTGAAAAACATTATATATATGACGTTGTAGAACCAAAATTTTGATAAATTATATATAACTGTGACTTAGATTTAATATGTAAATATATGTTACTTTTTGGGATTGGTTAAATGATCAATTTTTCAAATAACTATATTTAATAGAAATTTTATAACAAAATTTCTTAAAATTATAAAATAATATTATTACAGTTTATATTATAAATTTAAAGTATTAATATATTAATTTTAATTTATTGTTACTGTAATTAATTAATTTAAACTAAAAATACAAATTTATTGACTTCAAGTGAAATCAATGTAAACAAACAATTTAATAAATATTTATATTGAACAAAAAAATATATAGAAAATTTCATGTTGTAGAATACCTCTAAATTTATTACAGTTTATATTACAAATTTAACATATTAATACACTAATTGTGATTTATTGGTACTAGAATTAATAAATTTGAAATAAAAATAAAAATTTATTTACTTCAAGTCAAATCAATGTAAAATTATCAGTTTAATAAATATTCACATTGAACTAAAAATTTATAGAGAATCTGCATGTTATAGAATACCTCTAACTAAAGTCTTATCAAATTTAAAGTCCAATAAAAATTTTTGATACAAAATTATAATTTAGATTTAAATAAACTAAATATATATGATTTTTGGGATTGATTTAAACTTATGTATTTTTGTATCTTTGACATTCATGTAGTTTATACAAAAAATAGAAAAGATCAATGATTGAATTTTATCTTAAAAATTAATTATAAATTATTATTTTCATTTTAATTGAAATAAATATACAAATATAAATACCTTATGCGAAGTTGATGAAAATAATTATTTTGATTAATTTAGTGTTTTAAATTTGCAAAGATCCATACCGTTCACTATAAATTAAATGAATAGAAATTTATGTAGATATATAAAACTATAATTAAATAGAAAATTTACAAAAATTCTAAATATAAAATTAAAAAATATATAAAATTGTAATAATTTGATATGACTTTAAAAGTACATTTGTAATAAATTATATTTATTTAAATTATGTGTGTGTTTGGAAAATGATAAAATTTTTAATGAAAATTTTTTTGATGTACAACTATAATTTAGATCTAAATAAGCTAAATATATATGACTTTTTGGAACTAGTTTAACGATTAAGTATTTTTATAAACTTTTGTATGTTTTTCTATTTTTTCACACAAAAATTACGAAGAATGCATTTAATAAAGTGCTTTTCGTGTATTTTTATGAAAATCAAAATTTTCTCATAAAATTTTAGTTATATAAATTGGGATATGAATTATTAAAATAATTCAGGTAGAATTGCAAAATTATTTGAATAGTTCATTTTACAAAATGGCTCGCATGTGCACCAAAACAGTGTGTTGCTGAAGTATTGAACTCCAGTGCTTCACCATCTTCCCTCACCCGAAGTCAACCATCTCTCTATCCAGTTGTTTTAATGTGAAATTAACAAAATTAAAATTAAAATGAAGATTAAAACAAATTAAATTATTGTAATGATCGATTTAACAAATAATAAAAATAAATATTAATTTAATTTAAAATAAAAATTAATTCAATTAATTATGAACACAATCAATTTTTTGTATTGTGTTAATTTGCGAAGTTAGTAAGTTAAGCTTACAAAAATTCATAAGTTCATCTCATTTCGATTGTTGCATTTTTTAGTTTAAAATTCTTAAAATAAAAATAAAAATAAAAATTTAGAAACATATTTGCTATAAAAATAGGTCGTTTTGCATAGATATGAGACAAGTAATTAAATGGGCTGGAAATGATTAAATTAAAAGTGGGTTTCAAGGAATGCATGAACGGTACCTGGTCTCATTGATTTTTAAAGTTACTGTAAGTTTTGATTTTTAAAATCATGAACGATATTTATAGCTTAAGAATTATATTTAAAAATTTTAGATATTTATTATTACTAAAATTAATAAACTTAAAATAATAATAAATGTTTATATGTATGTAATTTTTATTAATTAAATTAGTTTCAATTAAAGCTTTACTAAAATTAATTATAATTTATGTTTAAATAATCTAAATAAATATATATTCCTCTTTGGGATAGATTTAATAAATAATTATTATTATTATATTATTTTTATTTACATTTAAATAAAAATATCTACACTATTTTAACCTTCCACATAATTGTTTCTATTTATAATTTAATTAGCTAAAATTTTCCAATCTAAACCGTCTACATGATCAAGAGCATCTTAAAACAAAGAAAATGACTCTTAAATCACCCAAATCGGACACCGGTAGTATTAGATCTAGATAAAACAAAATTTGCCCATTAATAATCCGAATTTCTGTCCGTCGCGACAAACACTTACGGTTGTGTTCTTCTCCATGTTCCTTTTGTTCTGGTTAATTTCAAAATACTCACCACATTTCCTCTTAATTAAGAATATACCCGCTAAGTATGGGTGAATTTCATTCATACCCATGTTGTCATGCACAATTAAAAATAATCATTATTTATCATAAAAAAATGTCCAAAATACCTTTTATTATTTAATAATAACAATCATTCAATTACAGCGGAAGTTAAATAGTGGGATGGAAACTTATCCAACTTGACTGAGAAGCTAAACAGAATAGTTTTGACAATCTGAATATGACACCAATAACAATAGATGTTAGATTAATCAGGAGTATTTGAGATTTTTAAATTATTAAAAATTCCTAACTGTCATGTTGGCTGTATTTGAAATTACCGAAATACTTAGTGAGTATATATGAAAGTTTTTAAACTTAGTGAATATATTTGTAATTAAAAGCAAAATAAAATGGGTATATATGAAATTAATTTTTTTGTCCCATAGAAAATACCCAGACTCATGTTTTTCCTTAGATTTATTTCACTTCGCATTTATAAACTTATGTCTACCATCCTAAGAAATTTTTTTTTTGCCCAATATAATTCAATTTGTTATTCACTCCTTGTCAACTATCAATCAAAAGGCTTTGGAATTGAAATAAAATGGGGGAGAAAATGTTGGTTTACTACTTATCTTCTTATATATTAAAAAAAAAACTCTCATATTTATTTTTACTGTTCACGACCACTTGGATAGGATGAAGATAGTTGGAATCTCAAGTTTCCAAAAATCTTTTTTCAATTCAAAAAATAACCGTGTACTTTTATTACTTTTATTTCCTAATCAGTTTTTCATTGAAACCAATGTTGTCCAAACCGAACCGGTGATTGAACCGGTAAAGGAACTGGTCTGGTTCGAACCCATTCGACCAGTTAAGCGAACCAGTTTGAACCGGTGATGTCAGCATGATATATTTATGATGTCATAAATATTAAATAATTTTTAAATTTTAAGTAAATATATTGATAAGTTAATCATAATTTAACACTTGTAATATGATTCTGAACCCTTTATAAGGTCATTTACACCTTAATTACAGAATTTGAAACCTAGATAATAGAATTTAATGAAATCTACCTTATCTAACAGCGTCTAATTACAGGTTTAACCTGAGTTGCCTTCCCAAAAAGCTGGGGTGATGTACAGCAGAAAATCACATATATCAACTCTTCGAAGGAATGTTTTCAATTGTATTCTTTCATTTTGGACTCCAAGTTTTACTCCTAATTCCAACTTCGAAATGGACTTTTTAGTTTATTGTTTTTTTCCCTAAATTGACCGAGTAAAACTTGCCTTAAATTCAAAAATTGCCATTTCCAACTTAACTAACAGCACTTATGTTTATTATTTCTTTATAGAAATAGAAATTAGTAAAAAATGGGTGTAACTACTGCTTCCTGCATGGTGGGGTGGTGTAGGGGTAGCTTGGAACGTACCCTCAGCATCAGCCGGGTTGATTGACACAAGTGTTTGGCATCCACGTGATGAAAACTGCCGCAAATTCCAGCTCTGCACCTTCCATAAACCACCCGACGGCCTACCCAGCCAAACGATTGGTACGCCCGTTGCATGTGTGAAGGATAGATTATGGGAAACCACATTTCTTTTGTCTTCATTTCTTCAAATCATGTGGTATTTACTTTTAGACTTTTTCTCATTGCAATTTTGTGAGAGCTTCAATTCATGAGTGGGTTTCATCGATTGGATGCCAAAGAGAGTGTAATGGGGCACCAATAATACCATTTAAAATTAGAAAAGTATAAAAGGTTATGATTCTGTTCGACCGATTGCATATTTTGATCCCCTTTAGTCTCTGTTAGCAACAATAATAGTATTTTATGCACAAAAGTCAAAACAAGATACCCATGCTAAAACCGAGGTCCGCAAACGTGGGTTGCTGTTGCTTTTCGAGCCTTTTGAAATGATAGCCTTCTGCAAACCACTCTTAATGATGGTTCTGCCAATTGGCTAATGGGATTTGTGGGAGTGAGTTGTTTAGTCTTCTACAAAAGCGCTACTTTCTGATTCTCCCGCCCACAATTTTTTTTTTCATATAGAACGTGGCTTTGTCTTTTGAACTTATTTTGATAGTATTCATTTTATATACTTAGCAAAACTTCGATTAAAAAAAGAAAAGATAAGAAATCCAAACTGAAGCGTACTTATTGCCTACCTAGTCAACCATCAACCAACTAAAAAGCATTTTCAAACAAGTTCGAACCAGCTGCACCAACTTCATTCTGTCTTCCCAGCTTCTTGACACAGTCATGGGTAACTGATGTCAGACAAGACCCACACGCAGAAGAAAGGAGCTTTGGTTAGAGATCTAAACATAGAAAGTCAAATGGATGCATTTCCAGACAAGACAACAGTTGAAAGGAGCGGTTGAAATGAAGATTCTGTTTATTTCCTAGAATGGATTGGAGGTGTTGCTTGTAGCAGCAGTTTACATGGTGCTGACCAAAACTTTATCACTTTACATTGGAGCAGCAGCATCAAAAATGGCACACTGCATTTCTAACTCAAAGGAAAATCTGTTCATTATAACCCCATCCATGTTCTTTTGATGGGAACACTGAACTGGATAGGTACTTCCACATCTAAAATCCTAGAAGGCTATTCTGGATGAGCATCTCCTGGTTTATTTTGAGGAACAGAAGCTCAAAATAATGAACCTCAAAGCTCCATAAGACAGCCCGCAAGGTTCATCTCTCAGGTGTTTGTACTTCTTCTGTCTTGGCATTTCTTCCATGAATGAAGCACAATCATCTAGGTTTCCACAATTCCAAATTGCTCGAATGCAGGGGACAGCTGTGGTACGATCCATGGGGCCAAGCATCGTTCTACTTCTTCCCAGTTGTGGACTTTGGTCACTAGAGGATGTAGATCAACAGAACCAGACTTGCACCATGGATAGGAATTATGATAGTCAAAAAGTAGAACTCTGATACCGACTTCCGCACATTCAGCTGCATATTTGGGATTGTCGTCTATCAAAACTTGTGCTCCCAAGGACCTGTCAAGACAAATACTAGTAAGTCACAGATGCCAACTCAGATAAGCCACTATCAATTTCATACAATTGAAAAGCCGGATGCCGTATGCTTGTTGCCTTTAAATAGTTCTTTTTTTTTTACCGTCCCTGTCAAACCCCCTCTAAAGTTTCACTGGAGGATAAATGGGAAATTAAAAGTCCCATTTTGAATGCCATGTTCAGCCATCATTGCATATATGCACGTATATGACGATAATAGGCCAATGAACTGCCCTGGCAAAATCCTGACCATGGGGGTCCACCTTGATAGCAATTGAATGTAAATATATCTTCCGCAAAAGGATCAAATTGTTTATGACTAACAAAAGCACCATCCTAAAAAAACACTAAGTCAAGGCCCCAAAAACACACCCACACACACACTTTTTCTGTACAAATAGTACTGTATATGAATTCTGAGAGATGGCTCGTTACCTGCAAATCTCTGATTTTGGTCTGGACTTTCCATCCAAGGCAAAGTGATTACCAAAGTGGACTTGGTCAAACAAGTCAGGATAATGCATATTGAGCCATTCAATTGTGTGGTCTTTGATGACATTTTGGCGAGACCTATTCCAACCAGAATTAAAATTAAAGCTATTTCAATACTTAACGGCTTAAAAATGAATGAATGAATGGTGATAAAAAAAAAAATTAAAATCCTGTGAGCATTGAATGACTCACGTAACAACTGATAGGCTGCAAAATGTAGACAATCGAAGAAGAGCATCATGAGCTCCTGGAATGGGATGGATTCCTTTCTTGAAATATGCTGTTTTGAAGAACTCATGCACGCGTATATCAGCTGCCACAACAACAGAATGATGTGATGGCTCGAGTGAATAATGCACTTCAACTAATTTGACGTCCAAAATAACCAGTACAAAGTGCTTAGCATCTAAAATATCCACAAATTTTCTCTCAGCACTAAAAAAAAATAATCCAGCAGTCGCAAAAGAAAATCACACGGACGTTGAATTTGAATCAGGTATAATATTCGAAGGGATCCAACAGAATCAAGATAAGAACGTCCAAAATAACCTGTACAAACTGTTTAGCATCTAAAATATCCACAAATTTTCTCCCAGCATTAAAAAAAATGATCTAGCAGTCGTAAAAGAAAATCACACCGACGTTGAATTTGAATCAGGTATAATATTTGAAGAGATCTAACAGAATAAAGATAAGAACATAATTAGACTTCCAAACAGACATCCAAAATAACCTGTACAAACTGTTTAGCATCTTAAATATCCATAAATTTACTCTCAACATTAAAAAAAATGATCCAGCAGTCAAAAAAGAAAATCACACGCACGTTGAATTTGAATCAGGTATAATATTTGAAGAGATCCAACAGAATCCAGATAAGAACATAATTAGACTTCCAAACAGACATCAAAAATAACCTGTACAAACTGTTTAGCATCTAAAATATCCACAAATTTTCTCTCAGCATTAAAAAAAATGATCCAGCAGTCGTAAAAGAAAATCACACGGACGTTGAATTTGAATCAGGTATAATATTCGAAGAGATCCAACAGAATCCAGATAAGAACATAATTAGACTTCCAACCAGACATCCAAAATAACCAGTACAAACTGTTTAGCATCTAAAATATCCATAAATTTTCTCTCAGCATTAAAAAAATGATCCAGCAGTCGTAAAAGAAAATCACGCGCACGTTGAATTTGAATCAGGTATAATATTTGAAGAGATCCAACAGAATCCAGATAAGAACATAATTAGACTTCCAAACAAATATAACCCCACCCCCCAATCCCTCATCGAAAAAAACAAAAAGAAAAGAATTACACAAAAATGTTAAAAATGCAAATTCATTGAATGGTACCTTCAGAGCGAGAACACTTCCATATCTGCACAACACAGAAGATAAAATGATCCATGAAGAGTTAACAGATATCTCAGTCAATGCCAAAACAACACAAACAAAAATCCATGAGAGCATATGATACCCCCATGCTCGGATAACTGCCAACAAATTCAATGAGGTGACCATCACAAACCTTGAAGAACTCGTATACAAAATACTCTGACACTGAGTGATTTGACTCGTAGCGATCAGCAATAAACTTGTTCAATGCTGAAAGGAAGCTTCCAAGAACTGCACAACAAAGAAACAAGAAAGAAGATAATGAGATACAATTCGCATTTCACACCAGTTAATGGAAGATGTATCACAAACAGAGAAATGATACAATAAAAGCATAAACATGACACGTAATTGCCAAGATTATCTATTTTTCCAACTTAGTGTACAACAGCTCTATTCAGATCTTATAAATTTTGAATATAGCTCCTTTCTAGACACTGTAAATTGTTCACAGAGAATGTTTCATCACTTCCAATCAAAATAATAATAATAAATAAAATGTCAAATAATAATAAATAAACAGGTCACAGTTCCCCCAAGAAGATTGCATTCTCCTGCATTTTTCTCAAAGAAGTCTATGAGAAACAGATAAAGAAATCAGAAACATCCACGTATGCACTAGAACCAACCATATAAAATGTTAACATTTGAAAATCAGGGTGCAGGGAGCTAATACTAAAGAATAATGATGCAGACTCCCATCCTCTAAAACTGGTGCTTGCCTCTAAAATCAAGTTTTATGAGATAGGAATGACTAGAGAAAAGCCACGTTCCCAAAATTAGAAAAATGGGACAATGCAAGTTTCTTGATCATAGCAGCTCACTACTTCTCATATTTATAGCCACACAACATCTCCAATTTGCCAGTTAGGAATGTGGACAGATTATAAGAGTGGTAACTGATAATTGGATATAGTCCATGCAAAAATAAATTTCACTATTTGTGCAGCTCTCACTCAATCCAATCTCGACTATACTTGCAGAAAAAATGCTGAAGCAATCTATAATCTCCCCATTTAGTAATTACTGTTCGCTTAGAGGGTTTCCTCAACACAGAAAAGAGATACATGAATGCTTTCAAAAAAGGCATGTCTATGGATAGGTTATTTTCAATTCTGAGCTTGGAAGTTGAAATATTGTTATGCAATCATTAAGCAACAGCAATTCTCCAAAACAAAGGCAGGTTCACATTGCTCGGACGGCTTAGAGCCTGAAATGGACTACCAACTGAGCTTACATTCGCTTTAATACACAACCAGAAAGAAAAAAGTGAGGGGTACCTTCATCAACATCGACTGCAACGACAAGTTTCTGAAGGACCGAACGTTCAGGAAAGCCAAGGGGGCTGCCATGTTCATGTGTAGCCTGACCGTTCGCTGACTTCGATCCAACGCTCGCATCAAAGCCGAGGGTGCTGCTATGTTCTTGTGCAACCTGACCATTCACCGATTTCGACCCAATTTCTGCTGGAATCCCGATGCCCAAATCCCGGACCAATTGGGGATGTGGGGTCAATGCTCTGGCTTTCTGCAACCAAGCATCTGCTTTGCCACGAGCACTACCGCGGTGATCCAAGCAGCCTCTTATATTCAGTCCATTACCGGGACCAGGTCTAGAACCACGGCCAATGTCGCCGATTAAGCTCTTCGCTTGATTCCGGTAATGGCCGTCGGCAACCCGGCTGCACCCACGGGTACCCACACAGAATAAATCCGTGTTCAAAGCCATGATCATGATTTTTACGAATCATATCTATAGCAGCTCTTTGCCGGGCAACCAACCACTCAATTTCACTCCTTATCATACCGTTTGAACATTCGCCTTGAATGTTCAAGACAGTTGTCAAGAAAAAAAAGAGAGAGAGAGCACCAAAATTTAATG
The DNA here is from genome assembly GCA_030490835.1 of Annona cherimola. NCBI lineage: Eukaryota > Viridiplantae > Streptophyta > Magnoliopsida > Magnoliales > Annonaceae > Annona > Annona cherimola. Next base: position 89,311,281 of record CM059975.1, read on the forward strand.
ATTACAGCAGAAAAGAGCAACGACAAACCTCCAAGAACCAATAAATAACAGCAAAGGAGAATGAAAAAAAGAGCTGAAAACCAAGAAGTGTGAGCAGAGAAATGTCAGTACTCAAAAAAACGAAACACACCCAAAACGTATTAATCAATCTCGAATAAAAGAAAAAGTAAACTTTCATGAGAACACTGGAGAAACGAATAGCAAACGCAAATGAAAAATGCAAAAACGGAATTGGGTTTTCTTGAAAGGCGCAAAAATTCCAAAACTCGAAGGCACCCAACTCGGAAAAAATCACCAAATTCAAGAACAAAAAGGGAGATTCTAGCGAATCCCAAGAAAACAAGAAGTTTGTGAGAAGATTTGCAATGTAGGTGCCTGCAAATCTTCTGCATTGCAAATTTTCTCCAGAGAAACAAAAATGGAGGAAAGAATACAAAAACCGAGCGGCTTAAAATGAAAAACAGCAATCCAATCTGGTGGATGGAAGGAAAAGCAGGAGGTTGGAATATGCAGCGATGGCCGCTGGTCTCACAATGCTTCTCGACCGAAGATCGTGTTTACGGGAAGCATTTTTCGTGAATGGTCGGAGAGATTTTTCGTCAGTTCTCTGCAAGAGAAGCGTTCTTGGTGGGGCGTGTTGATGAACTCCGGCTGGTAATCTGCACCCTCGCTTGCGGCGCGTTGCTTATGAACCGAAAAAGAGAGGTGAAACCATTAGACCGGTACTCTGGCTTTCAAGGCCACTTAATATGCACATATCTTTTTATCATTTTCCTTTTGATAAGAAAGTATTGGTGACTTCCCTCTCCCCTCTCCTTCCAACCAGCATCAGTACGCAGATACCCAAAAGGGCTCTAAATCCCTAATAATGCGATTTTGTAGTAACCGGTTATGTCCTTGGAGGCCCAACCCATGAGAAGTGCTTCTCATGAGAAAAAATGGAAGCAGGAGCATTGTGGTAATTTTTCATTGTTGGTATATTTGTTTAAAAATGTAAGTATGTTTGGTTTTTGGATAAATTTTGTATTATATATATACAAAATCTCAATTTATTCCATTCATTTGATAGATCAATTACTAGAACGTATGTAAACATAATTTTTCATTATTTGACAATTTTTAAAAATATTAGTGTACAAAAAATAATTTTTTAATAAAATTTCATTATAATTTGTAAAGTTGAAAAATATAATTTTTATTAGGAGTTATGTTATATTATTTGAAGTTAATGTAATTAAGGTACTCTCGAGAATAACAATTTCTTTTATTTTTCTTGATTTTTTAAAAATTTCTTAATGTTTTTTTATTTTCTAAATATAATAAAATCTAATCGCGTCTAACCGTGTCTAACCACGTCTAATTTTTGAAATAATAAGATGATCCTAATTTAACACTTGTAATATGATCCTAGGCCCCTTATATGGTAATTTATACTTTAACAATGGAATTTAAAACCCAAATAATACGATTTAATGAAATCACCCCAATCTAACTGCGAGTAACTGCGTCTAACCGTGTCTAACCCCATCTAATTTTTTATATTAATAAGTTAATCTTAATTTAACACTTGTAATATGATCTTAGGCCCCTTATAAGGTCATTTATACCTTAACGACGGATTTTGAAACCCAGATAATATGATTTAATGAATTACCCTAATCTAACCGCGTCTAACCGTGTCTAACCATTTCTAACCGCATCTAACCGTGTCTAACAGCGTCTAAGCCCTTTTAACAGCATCTAATTTTTTTATAATTTATGAATTTTTACCTAATCTATGTATTTTGCAAAATATATATACTTAAATATTTATTCGAGATCTAAATAATTTTAGAACTAAATAAATATATAAATTTATAATTAAAAATATTAACTCCACTTGATTAAATGAAATAGAAATTTACGTAAAGATATAAAACAGTAAAAAAATATTATACATATGACGTTGTAGAACCAAAATTTGATAAATTATATATAACTGTGACTTGGATTTAATATGTAAATATACGTTACTTTTTCGGATTGGTTAAATGATCAATTTTGCAAATAACTATATTTAATAGAGATTTTATAACAAAATTTCTTAAAATTATAAAATAATATTATTACAGTTTATATTATAAATTTAAAGTATTAATGTAATAATTTTAATTTATTGTTACTGTAATTAATTAATTTAAACTAAAAATACAAATTTATTGACCTCAAGTGAAATCAATGTAAGTAAACAATTTAATAAATATTTATATTGAACAAAAAATATATAGAAAATTTCATGTTATAGAATACCTCTAAATTTATTACAGTTTATATTACAAATTTAACATATTAATATACTAATCGTGATTTATTGGTACTAGAATTAATAAATTTAAAATAAAAATAAAAATTTATTTACTTCAAGTCAAATCAAAGTAAAATTATCAGTTTAATAAATATTCACATTGAATTAAAAATTTATAAAGAATCTTCATGTTATAGAACACCTCTAAATAAAGTCCTATCAAATTTAAAGTCTAATAAAATTTTTTGATATAAAACTATAATTTAGATTTAAATAAACTAAATATATATGATTTTTGGGATTGATTTAAACTTATGTATTTTTGTATCTTTGACATTCATGTAGTTTATACAAAAAATAGAAAATATCAATGATTGAATTTTATCTTAAAAATTAATTATAAATTATTATTTTCATTTTAATTGAAATAAATATACAAATATAAATACCTTATGCGAAGTTGATGAAAATAATTATTTTGATTAATTTAGTGCTTTAAATTTGCAAAGATCCATACCGTTCGCTATAAATTAAATGAATAGAAATTTACGTAAATATATAAAACTATAATTAAATAGAAAATTTACAAAAATTCAAAATATAAAATTATAATAATTTTATATGACTTTTAGAAATAAATTTGTAATAAATTATATTTATTTAAATTATGTGTGTGTTTGAAAAATGATAAAACTTTTAATGAAAATTTTTTTGTGTACAACTATAATTTAGATCTAAATAAGCTAAATATATATGACTTTTTGGAACTAGTTTAACGATTAAGATTTTTTGTATTAGCAAAAAATTATTTAATGAATCTACCTAAATCTAACATCTAAATATAAACTTTTGTATGTTTTTCTATTTTTTCACACGAAAATTACGAAGAATGCATTTAATAAAGCGCTTTTTGTGTATTTTTATGAAAATCAAAATTTTCTCATAAAATTTTAGTTAAATAAATTGGGATATGGATTATTAAAATAATTGGGGTAGAATTGCAAAATTATTTGACTAGTTCATTTTACAAAATGGCTCACATGTGCACCAAAACAGTGTGTCGCTGAAGTATTGAACTCCAGTGCTCCACCATCTTCCCTCTCCCGAAGTCATCCATCTCTCTATCCAGTTGTTTCAATGTGAAATTAATAAAATTAAAATTAAAATGAAGATTAAAACAAATTAAATTAATATAATGAACTATTTAACAAATAATAAAAATAAATAATAATTTAATTTAAAATAAAAATTAATTCAATTAATTATGAACACAATCAATTTTTTGTATTGTGTTAATTTGCGAAGTTAGTAAGTTAAGCTTTGCAAAAATTCATAAGTTCATCTCATTTCTCTTGTTGCATTTTTCAATTTAAAATTCTTAAAATAAAAATAAAAATTTAGAAACATATTCGCTATACAAATAGGTCGTTTTGCATAGATATGAGTCAAGCAATTAAATGGGCTGAAAATGGTTAAATTAAAAGTGGGTTTCAAGGAATGCATGAACGGTACCTGGTCTCCTTGATTTTGAAAGTTCCTGTAAGTTTTGATTTTTAAAATCATGAACGATATTTATAGCTTAAGAATTATATTTAAAACTTTTAGATATTTATTATTACTAAAATTAATAAACTTAAAATAATAATAAATGTTTATATGTATGTAATTTTTATTAATTAAATTAGTTTCAATTAAAGCTTTACTAAAATTAATTATAATTTATGTTTAAATAATCTAAATAAATATATATGCCTCTTTTGGATAGATTCAATAAATAATAATAATTATTATATTATTCTTATTTACATTTAAATAAAACTATCTACACTATTTTAAACGTCCACATAATTATTTCTATCTATAATTTAATTAGCTAAAATTTTCTAATCTAAACCGTCTACATGATCAAGAGCATCTTAAAACATAGAAAATGACTCTTAAATCACCCAAATCGAACACCGATAGTATTAAATCTAAATAAAACAAAATCTGCCCATTAATAATCTGAATTTCTGTCCGTCGCGGCAAACACTTACGGTTATGTTCTTCTCCATGATCCTTTTTTTCTGGCTAATTTCAAAATACTCACCACATTTCCTCCTAATTAAGAATATACTCACTAAGTATGGGTGAATTTCATTCATACCCATTTTGTCATGCATAATTAAAAATAATCATTATTTATCATAAAAAAGTCCAAAATACCTTTTATTATTTAATAATAACAATCATTCAATTACCGCGGAAGTTAAATAGTGGGATGGGAAACTTGTCCGACTTGACAGAGAAGCTAACAGAATAGTTTTGACAACCTGAATATGACACCAATAACAATAGATGTAAAATTAATCAGGAGTATATGTGAAAGTTTTCAAACTTAGTGAATACATTTGTAATTAAAAGCAAAATAAAATGGGTATATTTGAAATTAAATTTTTTTGTCCCATAGAAAATACCCGGACTCATGTTTATCCTTAGATTTATTTCACTTCGCATTTATAAACTTTTGTCTACCATCCTAAGAATTTATGTTTAAATAATCTAAATAAATATATATGCCTCTTTGGGATAGATTGAATAAATAATAATTATTATTATATTATTCTTATTTACATTTAAATAAAAATATCTACACTATTTTAACCGTCCACATAATTATTTCTATTTATAATTTAATTAGCTAAAATTTTCCAATCTAAACCGTCTACATGATCAAGAGCATCTTAAAACATAGAAAATGGCTCTTGAATTACCCAAATCGGACACCGGTAGTATTAGATCTAAATAAAACAAAATCTGCCCATTAATAATCCGAATTTCTGTCCGTCGCGGCAAGCACTTACGGTTATGTTCTTCTCCATGTTCCTTTTTTTCTGGTTAATTTCAAAATACTCACCGCATTTCCTCTTAATTAAGAATATACTCACTAAGTAAGGGGGAATTTCATTCATACCCATTTTGTCATGCATAATTAAAAATAATCATTATTTATCATAAAAAAGTCCAAAATACCTTTTATTATTTAATAATAACAATCATTCAATTACCGCGGAAGTTAAATAGTGGGATGGGAAACTTGTCCGACTTGACAGAGAAGCTAACAGAATAGTTTTGACAACCTGAATATGACACCAATAACAATAGATGTAAAATTAATCAGGAGTATATGTGAAAGTTTTCAAACTTAGTGAATACATTTGTAATTAAAAGCAAAATAAAATGGGTATATTTGAAATTAAATTTTTTTGTCCCATAGAAAATACCCGGACTCATGTTTATCCTTAGATTTATTTCACTTCGCATTTATAAACTTTTGTCTACCATCCTAAGAATTTATGTTTAAATAATCTAAATAAATATATATGCCTCTTTGGGATAGATTTAATAAATAATAATTATTATTATATTATTCTTATTTACATTTAAATAAAAATATCTACACTATTTTAACCGTCCACATAATTATTTCTATTTATAATTTAATTAGCTAAAATTTTCCAATCTAAACCGTCTACATGATCAAGAGCATCTTAAAACATAGAAAATGGCTCTTGAATTACCCAAATCGGACACCGGTAGTATTAGATCTAAATAAAACAAAATCTGCCCATTAATAATCCGAATTTCTGTCCGTCGCGGCAAGCACTTACGGTTATGTTCTTCTCCATGTTCCTTTTTTTCTGGTTAATTTCAAAATACTCACCGCATTTCCTCTTAATTAAGAATATACCCACTAAGTATGGGCGAATTTCATTCATACCCATTTTGTCATGCACAATTAAAAATAATCATTATTTATCATAAAAAATGTCCAAAATACCTTTTATTATTTAATAATAACAATCATTCAATTACAGCGGAAGTTAAATAGTGGGATGGAAACTTATCCGACTTGACAGAGAAGCTAAACAGAATAGTTTTGACAATCTGAATTTGACACCGATAACAATAGATGTTAGATTAATCAGGAGTATATGTGAAATTTTTCAAACTTAGTGAATACATTTGTAATTAAAAGTAAAATAAAATGGGTATATTTGAAATTAAATTTTTTTGTCCCATAGAAAATACCCGGACTCATGTTTATCCTTAGATTTATTTCACTTCGCATTTATAAACTTATGTCTACCATCCTAAGCATTTATTTTTTTTGCCCAATATAATTCAATTTGTTATTCACTCCTTGTCAACCATCAATCAAAAGGCTTTGGAATTGAAATAAAATGGGGGAGGAAATGTTGGTGTACTACTTATCTTCTTATATATTAAAAAAAAACTCTCATATTTACTTTTACTGTTCACGACCACTTGGATAGGATGAAGATAGTTGGAATCTCAAGTTTCCAAAAATCTTTTTTCAATTCAAAAAATAATCGTGTACTTTTATTACTTTTATTTCCTACTCAACTTTTCATTGAAATCAATGTTGTCTAAACCGAACCGGTTATTATACAGGAACTGGTCTGGTTCGAACCCATTCGACCGGTTAAGCGAACCGGTGATGTCAGCATGATATATTTATGATGTCATAAATATTAAATAATTGTTAAATTTTAAGTAAATATGTTGACAAGTTAATCGTATTTTAACACCTGTAATATGATTCGGAACCCTTCATAAGGTCATTTACACCTTAATTACAAAATTTAAAACCTAGATAATAGGATTTAATGAAATCTACCTTATCTAACAGCGTCTAATTACAGGTTTCACCAGAGTTGCCTTCCCAAAAAGCTGGGGTGATGTACAGCAGAAAATCACATATATTAACTCTCTGAAGGAATGTTTTCAATTGTATTCTTTCATTTTGGACTCCAAGTTTTACTCCTAATTCCAACTTGGAAATGGACTTTTTAGTTTATTGTTTTTTTCCCTAAATTGACCGAGTAAGACTTGCCTTAAATTCAAAAATTGCCATTTCCAACTTAATTAACAGGACTTATGTTTATTATTCTTTATAGAAATAGAAATTAGTAAAAAGTGGGCGTAACTACTGCTTCCTGCATGGTGGGGTGGTGTAGGGGTAGCTTGGAACGTACCCTCAGCATCAGCCGGGTTGATTCACACAAGTGTTTGGCATCCACGTGATGAAAACCGCCCCAAATTCCAGCTCTGCACCTTCCAAAAACCACCTGACGGCCTACCCAGCCGAATGATTGGTATGCCCATTGCGTGTGTGAAGGATAGATTGTGGGAAACCACATTTTTTTTGTCATCATTTTTTCTTCAAATCTTGTGGTATTTACTTTTAGACTATTTCTCATTGCAATTTTGTGAGAGCTTCAATTCATGAGTGGGTTTCATCGATTGGATGCCAAAGAGAGTGTAATGGGGCACCAATAATACCATTTAAAATTACAAAAGTATAAAAGGTTATGATTATGTTCGACCGATTGCATATTTTGATCCCCTTTAGTCTCTGTTAGCAATAATAATAGTATTTTATGCACAAAAGTCAAAACAAGATACCCATGCTAAAACCGAGGTCCGCAAACGTGGGTTGCTGTTGCTTTTCGAGCCTTTTGAAATGATAGCCTTCTGCAAACCACTCTTAATGATGGTTCTGCCAATTGGCTAATGGGATTTGTGGGAGTGAGTTGTTTAGTCTTCTAAAAAAGCGCTACTTTCTGATTCTCCCACCTACAATTTTTTTTTTCATATAGAACGTGGCTTTGTCGTTTGAACTTATTTTGATAGTATTCATTTTATATACCTAGCAAAACTTCGATTAAAAAAAGAAAAGAAAAGAAATCCAAACAGAAGCGTACTTATTGCCTACCTAGTAAACCATCAACCAACTAAAAAGCATTTTCAAACAAGTTCGAACCAGCTGCACCAACTTCATTCTGTCTTCCCAGCTTCTTGACACAGTCATGGGTAACTGATGTCAGACAAGACCCACACGCTGAAGAAAGGAGCTTTGGTTAGAGATCTAAACATAGAAAGTCAAATGGATGCATTTCCAGACAAGACAACAGTTGAAAGGAGCGGTTGAAATGAAGATTCTGTTTATTTCCTAGAATGGATTGGAGGTGTTGCTTGTAGCAGCAGTTTACATGGTGCTGACCAAAACTTTATCACTTTACATTGGAGCAGCAGCATCAAAAATGGCACACTGCATTTCTAGCTCAAAGGAAAATCTGTTCATTATAACCCCATCCATGTTCTTTTGATGGGAACACTGAACTGGATATGCACTTCCACATCTAAAATCCTAGAAGGCTATTCTGGATGAGCATCTCCTGGTTTATTTCGAGGAACAGAAGCTCAAAATAATGAACCTCAAAGCTCCATAAGACAGCCCGCAAGGTTCATCTCTCAGGTGTTTGTACTTCTTCTGTCTTGGCATTTCTTCCATGAATGAAGCACAATCATCTAGGTTTCCACAATTCCAAATTGCTCGAATGCAGGGGACAGCTGTGGTACGATCCATGGGGCCAAGCATCGTTCTACTTCTTCCCAGTTGTGGACTTTGGTCACTAGAGGATGTAGATCAACAGAACCAGACTTGCACCATGGATAGGAATTATGATAGTCAAAAAGTAGAACTCTGATACCGACTTCCGCACATTCAGCTGCATATTTGGGATTGTCGTCTATCAAAACTTGTGCTCCCAAGGACCTGTCAAGACAAATACTAGTAAGTCACAGATGCCAACTCAGATAAGCCACTATCAATTTCATACAATTGAAAAGCCGGATGCCGTATGCTTGTTGCCTTTAAATAGTTCTTTTTTTTTTACCGTCCCTGTCAAACCCCCTCTAAAGTTTCACTGGAGGATAAATGGGAAATTAAAAGTCCCATTTTGAATGCCATGTTCAGCCATCATTGCATATATGCACGTATATGACGATAATAGGCCAATGAACTGCCCTGGCAAAATCCTGACCATGGGGGTCCACCTTGATAGCAATTGAATGTAAATATATCTTCCGCAAAAGGATCAAATTGTTTATGACTAACAAAAGCACCATCCTAAAAAAACACTAAGTCAAGGCCCCAAAAACACACCCACACACACACTTTTTCTGTACAAATAGTACTGTATATGAATTCTGAGAGATGGCTCGTTACCTGCAAATCTCTGATTTTGGTCTGGACTTTCCATCCAAGGCAAAGTGATTACCAAAGTGGACTTGGTCAAACAAGTCAGGATAATGCATATTGAGCCATTCAATTGTGTGGTCTTTGATGACATTTTGGCGAGACCTATTCCAACCAGAATTAAAATTAAAGCTATTTCAATACTTAACGGCTTAAAAATGAATGAATGAATGGTGATAAAAAAAAAAATTAAAATCCTGTGAGCATTGAATGACTCACGTAACAACTGATAGGCTGCAAAATGTAGACAATCGAAGAAGAGCATCATGAGCTCCTGGAATGGGATGGATTCCATTCTTGAAATATGCTGTTTTGAAGAACTCATGCACGCGTATATCAGCTGCCACAACAACAGAATGATGTGATGGCTCGAGTGAATAATGCACTTCAACTAATTTGACATCCAAAATAACCAGTACAAACTGCTTAGCATCTAAAATATCCACAAATTTTCCCTCAGCACTAAAAAAAATGATCCAGCAGTCCCAAAAGAAAATCACACGGACGTTGAATTTGAATCAGGTATAATATTCGAAGGGATCCAACAGAATCAAGATAAGAACGTCCAAAATAACCTGTACAAACTGTTTAGCATCTAAAATATCCACAAATTTTCTCCTAGCATTAAAAAAAAATGATCCAGCAGCCATAAAAGAAAATCACATGGACGTTGAATTTGAATCAGGTATAATATTTGAAGAGATCCAACAGAATCAAGATAAGAACATAATTAGACTTCCAAACAGACATCCAAAATAACCTGTAAAAACTGTTTAGCATCTGAAATATCCATAAATTTACTCTCAACATTAAAAAAAATGATCCAGCAGTCAAAAAAGAAAATCACACGCACGTTGAATTTGAATCAGGTATAATATTTGAAGAGATCCAACAGAATCCAGATAAGAACATAATTAGACTTCCAAACAGACATCAAAAATAACCTGTACAAACTGTTTAGCATCTAAAATATCCACAAATTTTCTCTCAGCATTAAAAAAAATGATCCAGCAGTCGTAAAAGAAAATCACACGGACGTTGAATTTGAATCAGGTATAATATTCGAAGAGATCCAACAGAATCCAGATAAGAACATAATTAGACTTCCAACCAGACATCCAAAATAACCAGTACAAACTGGTTAGCATCTCAAATATCCATAAATTATCCTCAGCATTAAAAAAAATGATCCAGCAGTCGTAAAAGAAAATCACACGCACGTTGAAATTGAATCAGGTATAATATTTGAAGAGATCCAACAGAATCCAGATAAGAACATAATTAGACTTCCAAACAAATATAACCCCACCCCCCAATCCCCTCATCGAAAAAAACAAAAAGAAAAGAATTACACAAAAATGTTAAAAATGCAAATTCATTGAATGGTACCTTCAGAGCGAGAACACTTCCATATCTGCACAACACAGAAGATAAAATGATCCGTGAAGAGTTAACAAATATCTCAGTCAATGCCAAAACAACACGAACAAAAATCCATGAGAGCATATGATACCCCCATGCTCAGATAACTGCCAACAAATTCAATGAGGTGACCATCACAAACCTTGAAGAACTCGTATACAAAATACTCTGACACTGAGTGATTTGACTCGTAGCGATCAGCAATAAACTTGTTCAATGCTGAAAGGAAGCTTCCAAGAACTGCACAACAAAGAAACAAGAAAGAAGATAATGAGATACAATTCGCATTTCACACCAATTAATGGAAGATGTATCACAAACGCAGAAATGATATCATAAAAGCATAAACATTACACGTAATTGCCAAGATTATCTATTTTTCCAACTCAGTGTACAACAGCTCTATTCAGATGTTATAAATTTTGAATAGCTCCTTTCTAGACATTGTAAATTGTTCACAGAGAATGTTTCATCACTTCCAATCAAAATAAAAATAATAATAAATAAAAGGTCAAATAATAATAAATAAACAGGTCACAGTTCCCCAGGAAGATTGCATTCTCCTGCATTTTTCTCAAAGAAGTCTATGAGAAACAGATAAAGAAATCAGAAACATCCATGCATGCACTAGAACCAACCACATAAAATGTTAACATTTGGAAATCAGGGCGCAGGGAGCTAATACTAAAGAATAATGATGATCACTCCCATCCTCTAAAACTGGTGCTTGCCTCTAAAACCAAGTTTTATGAGATAGGAATGACTAGAGAAGAGCCATGTTCCCAAAATTAGAAAAATAGGACAATGCAAGTTTCTTGATCATAGCAGCTCACTACTTCTCATATTTATATCCACACAACATCTCCAATTTGCCAGTTAGGAATGTGGACAGATTATAAGAGTGGCAACTGATGATTGGATATAGTCCATGCAAAAATAAATTTCACTATTTGTGCAGCTCCCACTCAATCCAATCTCGACTATACTTGCAGAAAAAATGCTGAAGCAATCTATAATCTCCCCATTTAGTAATTATTGCCGTTAAAAGATAGGGGATTGACAGCTGCAATTACTGTACGCTTAGAGGGTTTCCTCAACCCAGAAAAGAGATACATGAATGCTTTCAAAAAGGCATTTCTATGAATAGGTTATTTTCAATTCTGAGCTTGGAAGTTGAAATATTGTTATGCAATCATTAAGCAACAGCAATTCTCCAAAACAAATGCAGGTTCACATTGCTCGGACGGCTTAAAGCCTGAAATAGACTACCAACTGAGCTTAAATTCGCTTTAATACACAACCAGAAGGAAAAAAGTCAGGGGTACCTTCATCAACATCGACAGCAACGACAAGTTTCTGAAGGACCGAACGTTCAGGAAAGCCAAAGGGGCTGCCATGTTCATGTGTAGCCGGACCGTTCCCTGATTTCGATCCAACGCTCGCATCAAAGCCGACGGTGCTGCTATGTTCTTGTGAAACCTGACCATTCACCGATTTCGACCCAATGTCTTCTGGAATCCCGATGCCCAAATCACGGACCAATTGGAGATGTGGTGGCATGGCTCTGGCTTTCCGCAACCAAGCATCTGCTTTGCTACGAGCACTACCGCGGTGATCCAAGCAGCCTCTTATATTCAGTCCATTACCGGGACCAGGTCTAGAACCACGGCCAATGTCGCCGATTAAGCTCTTCGCTTGATTCCGGTAATGGCCGTCGGCAACCCGGCTGCACCCACGGGTACCCACACAGAATAAATCCGTGTTCAAAGCCATGATCATGATTTTTACGAATCATATCTATAGCAGCTCTTTGCCGGGCAACCAACCACGCAATTTCACTCCTTATCATACCGTTTGAACATTCCCCTTGAATGTTCAAGACGGTTGCCAAGAAAAAAAGGAGAGAGAGAACACCAAAATTTAATGATTACAGCAGAAAAGGGCAACGACAAACCTCCAAGAACCTATAAATAACAGCAAAGGAGAATGAAAAAAAGAGTTGAAAACCTAGAAGTGTGAGCAGAGAAATGTCAGTATTCAAAAAATCGAAACACACCCAAAACGTATTTATTAATCTGGAATAAAAGAAAAAGTACACTTTTATGAGAACACTGGAGAAACGAATAGCAAACGCAAATGAAAAATGCAAAAACGGAATTGGGTTTTCTTGAAAGGCGCAAGAATTCCAAAACTTGAAGGCACCCAACTCGAAAAAAATCACCAATTTCAAGAACAAAAAGCCAAAAACCTATAAATAACAGCAAAGGAGAACGAATAAAAGAGCTGAAAATCTAGAAGTGTGAGCAGAGAAATGTCAGTATTCAAAAAAAGGAAACACACCCAAAACGTATTAATCAATCTCGAACAAAAGAAAAAGTAGACTTTCATGAGAACACTGGAGAAACGAATAGCAAACGCAAATGAAAAATGCAAAAACGGAATTGGGTTTTCTTGAAAGGCGCAAAAATTCCAAAACTCGAAGGCACCCAACTCGAAAAAAATCACCAAATTCAAGAACAAAAAGGGAGATTCTAGCGAATCCCAAGAAAACAAGAAGTTTGTGAGAAGATTTGCAATGCAGGTGCCTGCAAATCTTCTGCATTGCAAATTTTCTCCAGAGAAACAAAAATGGAGGAAAGAATACAAAAACCGAGCGGCTTCAAATGAAAAACAGCAATCCAATCTGGTGGATGGAAGGAAAAGCAGGAGGTTGGAATATGCAGCGATGGCCGGTGGTCTCACAATGCTTCTCGACCGAAGATCGTGTTTACGGGAAGCATTTTTCGTGAATGGTCGGAGAGATTTTTCGTCAGTTCTCTGCAGGAAAAGCGTTCTTGGTGGGGCGTGTTGATGAACTCCGTCTGGTAATCTGCACCTTCCCTTGCGGCGCGTTGCTTATGAACCGAAAAAGAGAGGTGAAACCATTAGACCGGTACTCTGGCTTTCAAGGCCACTTAATATGCACATATCTTTTTATCATTTTCCTTTTGATAAGAAAGTACCGGTGACTTCCCTCCTTCCAACCCGCATCAGTACGCAGATACCCTAAAAGGGCTCTAGATAGGGGTGTTAATGGTCATGGTCAACCCGTTAACCCGCTCATTCAACCCGTTAATAAATAGGTTTGGGTTGGAATTTTTGAATAAATGGGTTATGATTCGCCAACCCGTTCAACCATTTAATTAAATAAACGGATTAGGGTTGAGGCTTCGCAAACCGTCAACCCGTCCAACCCGTTTATTTAACCCGTTCAACCCGTATAACTCATTTAATATAATATATTATAATATATATGTAATATTTATAACAGGAATTGGCATTAAAGAGATGACTCGAGATTGGAGCTGATGTTTTCAAGCCAAAATAAATTAAATTCAGGTATGTTAGCTTCGAATTATTTATTTAAATTTACATACTTTATTAAAGATTTTTAGCATGAAAATTAGTAACAAACACAACCCGTTAACAACCCGTTAACCCATTTATTAAATGGGTTGTAAATGGGTTAGGGTTAAAATTTTTTAAATGGGTTAATAAACGGATTAGGGTTGAGATATATTAAATAGGTTAGGTTTAGGATTAGGCTCCAACCCGTACAACCCGATCTGTTAACACCCCTAGCTCTAGATCCCTAAGAATGCGATTTTGTGGTAACCGGTTATGTTCTTGGAGGCACACCCCATGGGAAGTGCTTCTCATGAGAAAAAAATGGAAGATGAGGCAATGTGGTAATTTTTCATCATGGGTATATTTGTTTAAAAGCGTAAGTATGTTTGGTTTTTGGATAAATGTTGTACTATATATACACAAAATCTCAATTTATTCCATTCATTTTATAGATCAATTACTAAAACATATGTAAACATAATTTTTCATTATTTGACAATTTTTAAAAATATTAGGGTATGTTTGGTTACACACAAAACATGTCAATCAAAATTTTTCAATCAAAAACTTTTCACTCTCCATAACTACCTTATTTTTTAATTATTTTTTCACTTTTTTCTATATAAACAACCCTACTTTTCAATCATTTCTACACAAATACTTATACAACTACCCTATCTATTTTAACTTTATTCTATTTACACCTCATTATTACCCCTATCATATCACATCATTTTCTATCAACTTGACAACTTCTACTTTGAAAAGTTTTCATCAAAAAATTTTACCTCCAACCAAATGCACCCTTAGTGTACAAAAAATAATTTTTTGATAAAATTTCATTATAATTTGTATAGTTGGAAAATATAATTTTTATTAGGAGTTATGTTATATTATTTGAAATTAATGTAATTAAGGTACTCTCAAGAATAACAATTTCTTTTGTTTTTCTTGATTTTTTGAAAATTTATTAATATTTTTTTATTTTCTGAATACAATAGTATCTAACTGCGTATAACCGTGTCTAACCGCATCTAATTTCTGAAATAATAAGTTAATCCTAATTTAACACTTGTAATATGATCCTAGGCCCCTTATAAGGTCATTGATACCTTAACAATGGAATTTAAAACCCAAATAATATGATTTAATGAAATCACCATAATCTAACTGCGTGTAACTGCGTCTAACCGTGTTTAACCGCATCTAATTTTTGAAATTAATAAGTTAATCTTAATATAACACTTGTAATATGATCTTACACCCCTTATAAGGTCATTTATACCTTAACGATGGAATTTGAAACCCAGATAATACGATTTAATGAAATCACCCTAATCTAACTGCGTCTAATAGTGCCTAACCGTGTCTAATTTTAGAAATTAATAATTTAACACATGGAATATGATTCTATGGCCCTTATACGATCATTTATATCTTAACAACCAAATTTAAAACTCAAATAATATGATTTAATGAAATCACTATAATCTAACTGTGTCTAACCATGTCTAATTTTTTAAATTAATAAGTTAATCCTAGTTTAACATTTGTAATATGATCCTAGGCCCCTTATAAGGTCATTGATACCTTAACAATAGAATTTAAAATCCAAATAATACGATTTAATAAAATCAACCTAATCTAACCGTATCTAATCGAGTCTAACCGCGTCTTTTTGAAATTATTAAGTTAATCTTAATTTAACACTTGTAATATGATCCTAGGCCCCTTATAAGGTCATTTATACCTTAACAACGGAATTTGAAACTCAGATAATATGATTTAATGAAATTACCCTAATACAACTGTGTCTAACCGTGTCTAACAGCGTCTAAGCACTTCTAACAGCATCTAATTTTTTTATAATTTATGAATTTTTACCTAATCTATGTATTTTGCAAAATATATATACTTAAATATTTATTCGAGATCTAAATAATTTTAGAACTAAATAAATATATAAAGTTATAATTAAAAATATTAACTCCACTTGATTAAATGAAATAAAAATTTATGTAAAGATATAAAACAGTAAAAAAATATTATACATATGACGTTGTAGAACCAAAATTTGATAAATTATATATAACTGTGACTTGGATTTAATATGTAAATATACGTTACTTTTTCGGATTGGTTAAATGATCAATTTTGCAAATAACTATATTTAATAGAGATTTTATAACAAAATTTCTTAAAATTATAAAATAATATTATTACAGTTTATATTATAAATTTAAAGTATTAATGTAATAATTTTAATTTATTGTTACTGTAATTAATTAATTTAAACTAAAAATACAAATTTATTGACCTCAAGTGAAATCAATGTAAGTAAATAATTTAATAAATATTTATATTGAACAAAAAATATATAGAAAATTTCATGTTATAGAATGCCTCTAAATTTATTACAGTTTATATTACAAATTTAACATATTAATATACTAATTGTGATTTATTGGTACTAGAATTAATAAATTTAAAATAAAAAATAAAAATTTATTTACTTCAAGTCAAATCAATGTAAAATTATGAGTTTAATAAATATTCACATTGAACTAAAAATTTATAGAGAATCTGCATGTTATAGAACACCTCTAAATAAAGTCCTATCAAATTTAAAGTCCAATAAAAATTTTCGATATAAAATTATAATTTAGATTTAAATAAACTAAATATATATGATTTTTGGGATTGATTTAAACTTATGTATTTTTGTATCTTTGACATTCATGTAGTTTATACAAAAAATAGAAAAGATCAATGATTGAATTTTATCTTAAAAATTAATTATAAATTATTATTTTCATTTTAATTGAAATAAATATACAAATATAAATACCTTATGCGAAGTTGATGAAAATAATTATTTTGATTAATTTAGTGTTTTAAATTTGCAAAGATCCATACCGTTCACTATAAATTAAATGAATAGAAATTTATGTAGATATATAAAACTATAATTAAATAGAAAATTTACAAAAATTCTAAATATAAAATTAAAAAATATATAAAATTGTAATAATTTTATATGACTTTAAAAGTACATTTGTAATAAATTATATTTATTTAAATTATGTGTGTGTTTGGAAAATGATAAAACTTTTAATGAAAATTTTTTTGATGTACAACTATAATTTAGATCTAAATAAGCTAAATATATATGACTTTTTGGAACTAGTTTAACGATTAAGTATTTTTATAAACTTTTGTATGTTTTTCTATTTTTTCACACAAAAATTACGAAGAATGCATTTAATAAAGTGCTTTTCGTGTATTTTTATGAAAATAAAAATTTTCTCATAAAATTTTAGTTATATAAATTGGGATATGAATTATTAAAATAATTCGGGTAGAATTGCAAAATTATTTGAATAGTTCATTTTACAAAATGGCTCGCATGTGCACCAAAACAGTATGTTGCTGAAGTATTGAACTCCAGTGCTTCACCATCTTCCCTCACCCGAAGTCATCCATCTCTCTATCCAGTTGTTTTAATGTGAAATTAACAAAATTAAAATTAAAATGAAGATTAAAACAAATTAAATTAATGTAATGATCAATTTAACAAATAATAAAAATAAATATTAATTTAATTTAAAATAAAAATTAATTCAATTAATTATGAACACAATCAATTTTTTGTATTGTGTTAATTTGCGAAGTTAGTAAGTTAAGCTTTGCAAAAATTCATAAGTTCATCTCATTTCGATTGTTGCATTTTTTTAGTTTAAAATTCTTAAAATAAAAATAAAAATAAAAATAAAAATAAAAATTTAGAAACATATTTGCTATAAAAATAGGTCGTTTTGCATAGATATGAGACAAGTAATTAAATGGGCTGGAAATGATTAAATTAAAAGTGGGTTTCAAGGAATGCATGAACGGTACCTGGTCTCATTGATTTTTAAAGTTACTGTAAGTTTTGATTTTTAAAATCATGAACGATATTTATAGCTTAAGAATTATATTTAAAACTTTTAGATATTTATTATTACTAAAATTAATAAACTTAAAATAATAATAAATGTTTATATGTATGTAATTTCTATTAATTAAATTAGTTTCAATTAAAGCTTTACTAAAATTAATTATAATTTATGTTTAAATAATCTAAATAAATATATATTCCTCTTTGGGATAGATTTAATAAATAATTATTATTATTATATTATTTTTATTTACATTTAAATAAAAATATCTACACTATTTTAACCTTCCACATAATTATTTCTATTTATAATTTAATTAGCTAAAATTTTCCAATCTAAACCATCTACATGATCAAGAGCATATTAAAACAAAGAAAATGACTCTTAAATCACCCAAATCGGACACCGGTAGTATTAGATCTAAATAAAACAAAATTTGCCCATTAATAATCCGAATTTCTGTCCGTCGCGACAAACACTTACGGTTATGTTCTTCTCCATGTTCCTTTTGTTCTGGTTAATTTCAAAATACTCACCACATTTCCTCTTAATTAAGAATATACCCGCTAAGTATGGGTGAATTTCATTCATACCCATGTCGTCATGCACAATTAAAAATAATCATTATTTATCATAAAAAAATGTCCAAAATACCTTTTATTATTTAATAATAACAATCATTCAATTACAGCGGAAGTTAAATAGTGGGATGGAAACTTATCCAACTTGACAGAGAAGCTAAACAGAATAGTTTTGACAATCTGAATATGACACCAATAACAATAGATGTTAGATTAATCAGGAGTATTTGAGATTTTTAAATTATTAAAAATTCCTAACTGTCATGTTGGCTGTATTTGAAATTACCGAAATACTTAGTGAGTATATATGAAAGTTTTTAAACTTAGTGAATATATTTGTAATTAAAAGCAAAATAAAATGGGTATATATGAAATTAATTTTTTTGTCCCATAGAAAATACCCGGACTCATGTTTATCCTTAGATTTATTTTACTTCGCATTTATAAACTTATGTCTACCATCCTAAGAATTTTTTTTTTTGCCCAATATAATTCAATTTGTTATTCACTCCTTGTCAACTATCAATCAAAAGGCTTTGGAATTGAAATAAAATGGGGGAGGAAATGCTGGTTTACTACTTATCTTCTTATATATTAAAAAAAAAACTTTCATATTTATTTTTACTGTTCACGACCACTTGGATAGGATGAAGATAGTTGGAATCTCAAGTTTCCAAAAATATTTTTTCAATTCAAAAAATAACCGTTGTACTTTTATTACTTTTATTTCCTAATCAGTTTTTCATTGAAACCAATGTTGTCCAAACCGAACCGGTGATTGAACCGGTAAAGGAACTGGTCTGGTTCGAACCCATTCGACCAGTTAAGCGAACCAGTTTGAACCGGTGATGTCAGCATGATATATTTATGATGTCATAAATATTAAATAATTTTTAAATTTTAAGTAAATATATTGATAAGTTAATCATAATTTAACACTTGTAATATGATTATGAACCCTTTACAAGGTCATTTACACCTTAATTACAGAATTTGAAACCTAGATAATAAGATTTAATGAAATCTACCTTATCTAACAGCGTCTAATTACAGGTTTGACCTGAGTTGCCTTCCCAAAAAGCTGGGGTGATGTACAGCAGAAAATCACATATATTAACTCTTTGAAGGAATGTTTTCAATTGTATTCTTTCATTTTGGACTCCAAGTTTTACTCCTAATTCCAACTTCCAAATGGACTTTTTAGTTTATTGTTTTTTTCCCTAAATTGACCGAGTAAAACTTGCCTTAAATTCAAAAATTAACATTTCCAACTTAATTAACAGGACTTATGTTTATTATTTCTTTATAGAAATAGAAATTAGTAAAAAGTGGGTGTAACTACTGCTTCCTGCATGGTGGGGTGGTGTAGGGGTAGCTTGGAACGTACCCTCAGCATCAGCCGGGTTGATTCACACAAGTGTTTGGCATCCACGTGATGAAAACTGCCGCAAATTCCAGCTCTGCACCTTCCATAAACCACCTGACGGCCTACCCAGCCAAACGATTGGTACGCCCGTTGCGTGTGTGAAGGATAGATTATGGGAAACCACATTTCTTTTGTCTTCATTTCTTCAAATCATGTGGTATTTACTTTTAGACTTTTTCTCATTGCAATTTTGTGAGAGCTTCAATTCATGAGTGGGTTTCATCGATTGGATGCCAAAGAGAGTGTAATGGGGCACCAATAATACCATTTAAAATTAGAAAAGTATAAAAGGTTATGATTCTGTTCGACCGATTGCATATTTTGATCCCCTTTAGTCTCTGTTAGCAACAATAATAGTATTTTATGCACAAAAGTCAAAACAAGATACCCAGGCTAAAACCGAGGTCCGCAAACGTGGGTTGCTGTTGCTTTTCGAGCCTTTTGAAATGATAGCCTTCTGCAAACCACTCTTAATGATGGTTCTGCCAATTGGCTAATGGGATTTGTGGGAGTGAGTTGTTTAGTCTTCTACAAAAGCGCTACTTTCTGATTCTCCCACCTACAATTTTTTTTTTTCATATAGAACGTAGCTTTGTCGTTTGAACTTATTTTGATAGTATTCATTTTATATACCTAGCAAAACTTCGATTAAAAAAAGAAAAGAAAAGAAATCCAAACAGAAGCGTACTTATTGCCTACCTAGTAAACCATCAACCAACTAAAAAGCATTTTCAAACAAGTTCGAACCAGCTGCACCAACTTCATTCTGTCTTCCCAGCTTCTTGACACAGTCATGGGTAACTGATGTCAGACAAGACCCACACGCAGAAGAAAGGAGCTTTGGTTAGAGATCTAAACATAGAAAGTCAAATGGATGCATTTCCAGACAAGACAACAGTTGAAAGGAGCGGTTGAAATGAAGATTCTGTTTATTTCCTAGAATGGATTGGAGGTGTTGCTTGTAGCAGCAGTTTACATGGTGCTGACCAAAACTTTATCACTTTACATTGGAGCAGCAGCATCAAAAATGGCACACTGCATTTCTAACTCAAAGGAAAATCTGTTCATTATAACCCCATCCATGTTCTTTTGATGGGAACACTGAACTGGATAGGTACTTCCACATCTAAAATCCTAGAAGGCTATTCTGGATGAGCATCTCCTGGTTTATTTTGAGGAACAGAAGCTCAAAATAATGAACCTCAAAGCTCCATAAGACAGCCCGCAAGGTTCATCTCTCAGGTGTTTGTACTTCTTCTGTCTTGGCATTTCTTCCATGAATGAAGCACAATCATCTAGGTTTCCACAATTCCAAATTGCTCGAATGCAGGGGACAGCTGTGGTACGATCCATGGGGCCAAGCATCGTTCTACTTCTTCCCAGTTGTGGACTTTGGTCACTAGAGGATGTAGATCAACAGAACCAGACTTGCACCATGGATAGGAATTATGATAGTCAAAAAGTAGAACTCTGATACCGACTTCCGCACATTCAGCTGCATATTTGGGATTGTCGTCTATCAAAACTTGTGCTCCCAAGGACCTGTCAAGACAAATACTAGTAAGTCACAGATGCCAACTCAGATAAGCCACTATCAATTTCATACAATTGAAAAGCCGGATGCCGTATGCTTGTTGCCTTTAAATAGTTCTTTTTTTTTTACCGTCCCTGTCAAACCCCCTCTAAAGTTTCACTGGAGGATAAATGGGAAATTAAAAGTCCCATTTTGAATGCCATGTTCAGCCATCATTGCATATATGCACGTATATGACGATAATAGGCCAATGAACTGCCCTGGCAAAATCCTGACCATGGGGGTCCACCTTGATAGCAATTGAATGTAAATATATCTTCCGCAAAAGGATCAAATTGTTTATGACTAACAAAAGCACCATCCTAAAAAAACACTAAGTCAAGGCCCCAAAAACACACCCACACACACACTTTTTCTGTACAAATAGTACTGTATATGAATTCTGAGAGATGGCTCGTTACCTGCAAATCTCTGATTTTGGTCTGGACTTTCCATCCAAGGCAAAGTGATTACCAAAGTGGACTTGGTCAAACAAGTCAGGATAATGCATATTGAGCCATTCAATTGTGTGGTCTTTGATGACATTTTGGCGAGACCTATTCCAACCAGAATTAAAATTAAAGCTATTTCAATACTTAACGGCTTAAAAATGAATGAATGAATGGTGATAAAAAAAAAAATTAAAATCCTGTGAGCATTGAATGACTCACGTAACAACTGATAGGCTGCAAAATGTAGACAATCGAAGAAGAGCATCATGAGCTCCTGGAATGGGATGGATTCCATTCTTGAAATATGCTGTTTTGAAGAACTCATGCACGCGTATATCAGCTGCCACAACAATAGAATGATGTGATGGCTCGAGTGAATAATGCACTTCAACTAATTTGACATCCAAAATAACCAGTACAAACTGCTTAGCATCTAAAATATCCACAAATTTTCCCTCAGCACTAAAAAAAATGATCCAGCAGTCACAAAAGAAAATCACACGGACGTTGAATTTGAATCAGGTATAATATTCGAAGGGATCCAACAGAATCAAGATAAGAACGTCCAAAATAACCTGTACAAACTGTTTAGCATCTAAAATATCCACAAATTTTATCCTAGCATTAAAAAAAAATGATCCAGCAGCCATAAAAGAAAATCACATGGACGTTGAATTTGAATCAGGTATAATATTTGAAGAGATCCAACAGAATCAAGATAAGAACATAATTAGACTTCCAAACAGACATCCAAAATAACCTGTAAAAACTGTTTAGCATCTGAAATATCCATAAATTTACTCTCAACATTAAAAAAAATGATCCAGCAGTCAAAAAAGAACATCACACGCACGTTGAATTTGAATCAGGTATAATATTTGAAGAGATCCAACAGAATCCAGATAAGAACATAATTAGACTTCGAAACAGACATAAAAAACAACCTGTACAAACTGTTTAGCATCTAAAATATCCACAAATTTTCTCTAAGCATTAAAAAAAAATGATCCAGTAGTCGTAAAAGAAAATCACACGGACGTTGAATTTGAATCAGGTTTAATATTCGAAGTGATCCAACAGAATCCTGATAAGAACATAATTAGACTTCCAAACAGACATCCAAAATAACCAGTACAAACTGGTTAGCATCTAAAATATCCATAAATTTTCTCTCAGCATTAAAAAAATGATCCAGCAGTCGTAAAAGAAAATCGCACGCACGTTGAAATTGAATCAGGTATAATATTTGAAGAGATCCAACAGAATCCAGATAAGAACATAATTAGACTTCCAAACAAATATAACCCCACCCCGCAATCCCCTCATCGAAAAAAACAAAAAGAAAAGAATTACACAAAAATGTCAAAAATGCAAATTCATTGAATGGTACCTTCAGAGCGAGAACACTTCCATATCTGCACAACACAGAAGATAAAATGATCCATGAAGAGTTAACATATATCTCAGTCAATGCCAAAACAACACAAACAAAAATCCATGAGAGCATATGATACCCCCATGCTAGAATAACTGCCAACAAATTCAATGAGGTGACCATCACAAACCTTGAAGAACTCGTATACAAAATACTCTGACACTGAGTGATTTGACTCGTAGCGATCAGCAATAAACTTGTTCAATGCTGAAAGGAAGCTTCCAAGCACTGCACAACAAAGAAACAAGAAAGAAGATAATGAGATACAATTCGCATTTCACACCAATTAATGGAAGATGTATCACAAACGCAGAAATGATATCATAAAAGCATAAACATTACACGTAATTGCCAAGATTATCTATTTTTCCAACTCAGTGTACAACAGCTCTATTCAGATGTTATAAATTTCGAATAGCTCCTTTCTAGACATTGTAAATTGTTCACAGAGAATGTTTCATCACTTCCAATCAAAATAAAAATAATAATAAATAAAAGGTCAAATAATAATAAATAAACAGGTCACAGTTCCCCAGGAAGATTGCATTCTCCTGCATTTTTCTCAAAGAAGTCTATGAGAAACAGATAAAGAAATCAGAAACATCCATGCATGCACTAGAACCAACCACATAAAATGTTAACATTTGGAAATCAGGGTGCAGGGAGCTAATACTAAAGAATAATGATGATCACTCCCATCCTCTAAAACTGGTGCTTGCCTCTAAAATCAAGTTTTATGAGATAGGAATGACTAGAGAAGAGCCATGTTCCCAAAATTAGAAAAATAGGACAATGCAAGTTTCTTGATCATAGCAGCTCACTACTTCCCACCTTTGGGCCCAAAAATGGGTAAAATAGAAAAAAGTCCCAAACTCAAACAAACTCAAGGCAAAAGGAGGTTCAAGCAAGCTAAGCAGGCCCTTCCAAACACAGCCCACGGAGCGAAGCTCCACCAAGCCTCGATGCAGGCTTTTCAACAAACCAGATCCGGCCCACACGAGCGAAGCTCCTACAGGCCACCTCAACGGGCTCCACAATGCAGCCCACCAAGCCTCAGAAGTAGGCTTCTTTACAACTTTGGGCCTCTACAACGGCCCACCCAAAACAACGGGCTTAGCCAAGCTCTAGCCCACCAAGTTCCGGCCCACTATGGAAGGAGCCCGCCAAGCTCAAGCTCATGGACCAAGTCCAACACCTCTCAACCAAACTCAAGCCCATGCTCTCAACCAAGCTCAAACCCATGCTCTCAATTCAAACCCAAGGCCCATGCTCTCAACCAAGCTCAAACCCATGCTCTCAACCAAGCTCAAGCCCATGCTCTCAACTCAAGCCCAAAGCCCATTACCCAAACTCAAGACCAAGCCCATGGACCAAGTCCATGATCCCACTCAAGCCCAAGTCCATGACCTCAAGAGAGCCCAAAGCCCACTCCTACATCTATAAAAGGAGAGCACCCCCTCTCATTTGAGGGGACTTGAAGAGAGGCATCCCAAGGGGAGGACGGGAGTCTGCGGCAACGCCCCGGCATCCCGGTTTTCCCGATCTACACGCTCCACGCCTCTCTTCCCCATTTTTCCCTTTCCATCTCTCCCATTCTCTCAAATCTTTCATTTTACCCCCTTTCACGCCGTGTAAACCGCCACGGGTTGGCAGATTTCTCCATATTTGCTTCAATCCGTAGGCCGGAACCCGATCTCTGTATTATTAGTGCCTTATTTCTTTAAACAGGGTCTGATCTCCCTTTAAAGATCAGTGGCGACTCCGTTTTTCTTTATTTTTGTGTGTGCGTGTTTGAGTTAACGCCCCGGCAAGGTGGGTGCACGCGGGTCCACGGATCCCAGCATAATACGCTGCCGTTATGCTGCCGGATTTGTGACTTGACCCGTGTACGGAAAGCCCCGTCTTAGCCGTTATGCCGCCGAAATCACGAGAAAATACCCACACGCCAACTTTCCTAAAAGATATGAAGCCTAATGCGTTTTACCCCATGTGAATGCAAGAAATCTAAGCCCACGTTGCTTTTCAACACGATCCACATTTTCAAGGCCCGGGAAACCATTCCGAGCCCACCGTAGCGCTCACGGCGGGTGCTACAGCTCTAGATCCCTAAGAATGCGATTTTGTGGTAACCGGTTATGTTCTTGGAGGCCCACCCATGGGAAGTGCTTCTCATGAGAAAAAAAATGGAAGAGAGGCAATGTGGTAATTTTTCATCCTGGGTATATTTGTTTAAAAGCGTGAGTATGTTTGGTTTTTGGATAAATGTTGTACTATATATACACAAAATCTCAATTTATTCCATTCATTTTATAGATCAATTACTAAAACGTATGTAAACATAATTTTTCATTATTTGACAATTTTTAAAAATATTAGGGTATGTTTGGTTACACACAAAACATGTCAATCAAAATTTTTCGATCAAAAACTTTTCACTCTCCATAACTACCTTATTTTTTAATTATTTTTTCACTTTTTCCTATATAAACAACCCTACTTTTCAATCATTTCCACACAAATACTTATACAACTACCCTATCTATTTTAACTTTATTCTATTTACACCTCATTATTACCCCTATCATATCACATCATTTTCTATCAAATTGACAACTTCTACTCTGAAAAGTTTTCATCAAAAAATTTTACCTCCAACCAAACGCACCCTTAGTGTACAAAAAATAATTTTTTAAAAAGATTTCATTATAATTTGTATAGTTGGAAAATATAATTTTTATTAGGAGTTATGTTATATTATTTGAAATTAATGTAATTAAGGTACTCTCAAGAATAACAATTTCTTTTGTTTTTCTTGATTTTTTGAAAATTTATTAATATTTTTTTATTTTCTGAATACAATAGTATCTAACTGCGTCTAACCGTGTCTAATCGCATCTAATTTCTGAAATAATAAGTTAATCCTAATTTAACACTTGTAATATGATCCTAGGCCCCTTATAAGGTCATTGATACCTTAACAATGGAATTTAAAACCCAAATAATATGATTTAATGAAATCACCATAATCTAACTGCGTCTAACCGTGTTTAACCGCATCTGATTTTTGAAATTAATAAGTTAATCTTAATATAACACTTGTAATATGATCTTACACCCCTTATAAGGTCATTTATACCTTAACGATGGAATTTGAAACCCAGATAATACGATTTAATGAAATCACCCTAATCTAACTGCGTCTAATAGTGCCTAACCGTGTCTAATTTTAGAAATTAATAATTTAACACATGGAATATGATTCTATGGCCCTTATACGATCATTTATATCTTAACAACCAAATTTAAAACTCAAATAATATGATTTAATGAAATCACTATAATCTAACTGTGTCTAACCATGTCTAATTTTTTAAATTAATAAGTTAATCCTAGTTTAACACTTGTAATATGATCCTAGGCCCCTTATAAGGTCATTTATACCTTAACAATAGAATTTAAAATCCAAATAATACGATTTAATAAAATCAACCTAATCTAACCGTATCTAATCGAGTTTAACCGCGTTTAACCGCATCTAATTTTTGAAATTATTAAGATAATCCTAATTTAACACTTGTAATATGATCCTAGGCCCCTTATAAGGTCATTTATACCTTAACAACGGAATTTGAAACTCAGATAATATGATTTAATGAAATTACCCTAATATAACCGTGTCTAACCGTGTCTAACCACGTCTAACCGCGTTTAACAACATCTATTTTTTTTATAATTTATGAATTTTTTACCTAATCCATGTATTTTGCAAAATACATATACTTAAATATTTATTCGAGACCTAAATAATTTTAGAACTAAATAAATATATAAATTTATAATTAAAAATATTAACTCCGCTTGATTAAATGAAATAGAAATTTACGTAAAGATATAAAATAGTGAAAAACATTATATATATGACGTTGTAGAACCAAAATTTTGATAAATTATATATAACTGTGACTTAGATTTAATATGTAAATATATGTTACTTTTTGGGATTGGTTAAATGATCAATTTTTCAAATAACTATATTTAATAGAAATTTTATAACAAAATTTCTTAAAATTATAAAATAATATTATTACAGTTTATATTATAAATTTAAAGTATTAATATATTAATTTTAATTTATTGTTACTGTAATTAATTAATTTAAACTAAAAATACAAATTTATTGACTTCAAGTGAAATCAATGTAAACAAACAATTTAATAAATATTTATATTGAACAAAAAATAAATAGAAAATTTCATGTTATAGAATACCTCTAAATTTATTACAATTTATATTACAAATTTAACATATTAATATACTAATTGTGATTTATTGGTACTAGAATTAATAAATTTAAAATAAAAATAAAAATTTATTTACTTCAAGTCAAATCAATGTAAAATTATCAGTTTAATAAATATTCACATTGAACTAAAAATTTATAGAGAATCTGCATGTTATAGAACACCTCTAAATAAAGTCCTATCAAATTTAAAGTCGAATAAAAATTTTCGATATAAAACTATAATTTAGATTTGAATAAACTAAATATATATGATTTTTGGGATTGATTTAAACTTATGTATTTTTGTATCTTTGACATTCATGTAGTTTATACAAAAAATAGAAAAGATCAATGATTGAATTTTATCTTAAAAATTAATTATAAATTATTATTTTCATTTTAATTGAAATAAATATACAAATATAAATACCTTATGCGAAGTTGATGAAAATAATTATTTTGATTAATTTAGTGTTTTAAATTTGCAAAGATCCATACCGTTCACTATAAATTAAATGAATAGAAATTTATGTAGATATATAAAACTATAATTAAATAGAAAATTTACAAAAATTCTAAATATAAAATTAAAAAATATATAAAATTGTAATAATTTGATATGACTTTAAAAGTACATTTGTAATAAATTATATTTATTTAAATTATGTGTGTGTTTGGAAAATGATAAAATTTTTAATGAAAATTTTTTTGATGTACAACTATAATTTAGATCTAAATAAGCTAAATATATATGACTTTTTGGAACTAGTTTAACGATTAAGTATTTTTATAAACTTTTGTATGTTTTTCTATTTTTTCACACAAAAATTACGAAGAATGCATTTAATAAAGTGCTTTTCGTGTATTTTTATGAAAATCAAAATTTTCTCATAAAATTTTAGTTATATAAATTGGGATATGAATTATTAAAATAATTCAGGTAGAATTGCAAAATTATTTGAATAGTTCATTTTACAAAATGGCTCGCATGTGCACCAAAACAGTGTGTTGCTGAAGTATTGAACTCCAGTGCTTCACCATCTTCCCTCACCCGAAGTCAACCATCTCTCTATCCAGTTGTTTTAATGTGAAATTAACAAAATTAAAATTAAAATGAAGATTAAAACAAATTAAATTATTGTAATGATCGATTTAACAAATAATAAAAATAAATATTAATTTAATTTAAAATAAAAATTAATTCAATTAATTATGAACACAATCAATTTTTTGTATTGTGTTAATTTGCGAAGTTAGTAAGTTAAGCTTACAAAAATTCATAAGTTCATCTCATTTCGATTGTTGCATTTTTTAGTTTAAAATTCTTAAAATAAAAATAAAAATAAAAATTTAGAAACATATTTGCTATAAAAATAGGTCGTTTTGCATAGATATGAGACAAGTAATTAAATGGGCTGGAAATGATTAAATTAAAAGTGGGTTTCAAGGAATGCATGAACGGTACCTGGTCTCATTGATTTTTAAAGTTACTGTAAGTTTTGATTTTTAAAATCATGAACGATATTTATAGCTTAAGAATTATATTTAAAAATTTTAGATATTTATTATTACTAAAATTAATAAACTTAAAATAATAATAAATGTTTATATGTATGTAATTTTTATTAATTAAATTAGTTTCAATTAAAGCTTTACTAAAATTAATTATAATTTATGTTTAAATAATCTAAATAAATATATATTCCTCTTTGGGATAGATTTAATAAATAATTATTATTATTATATTATTTTTATTTACATTTAAATAAAAATATCTACACTATTTTAACCTTCCACATAATTGTTTCTATTTATAATTTAATTAGCTAAAATTTTCCAATCTAAACCGTCTACATGATCAAGAGCATCTTAAAACAAAGAAAATGACTCTTAAATCACCCAAATCGGACACCGGTAGTATTAGATCTAGATAAAACAAAATTTGCCCATTAATAATCCGAATTTCTGTCCGTCGCGACAAACACTTACGGTTGTGTTCTTCTCCATGTTCCTTTTGTTCTGGTTAATTTCAAAATACTCACCACATTTCCTCTTAATTAAGAATATACCCGCTAAGTATGGGTGAATTTCATTCATACCCATGTTGTCATGCACAATTAAAAATAATCATTATTTATCATAAAAAAATGTCCAAAATACCATTTATTATTTAATAATAACAATCATTCAATTACAGCGGAAGTTAAATAGTGGGATGGAAACTTATCCAACTTGACTGAGAAGCTAAACAGAATAGTTTTGACAATCTGAATATGACACCAATAACAATAGATGTTAGATTAATCAGGAGTATTTGAGATTTTTAAATTATTAAAAATTCCTAACTGTCATGTTGGCTGTATTTGAAATTACCGAAATACTTAGTGAGTATATATGAAAGTTTTTAAACTTAGTGAATATATTTGTAATTAAAAGCAAAATAAAATGGGTATATATGAAATTAATTTTTTTGTCCCATAGAAAATACCCAGACTCATGTTTTTCCTTAGATTTATTTCACTTCGCATTTATAAACTTATGTCTACCATCCTAAGAAATTTTTTTTTTGCCCAATATAATTCAATTTGTTATTCACTCCTTGTCAACTATCAATCAAAAGGCTTTGGAATTGAAATAAAATGGGGGAGGAAATGTTGGTTTACTACTTATCTTCTTATATATTAAAAAAAAAACTCTCATATTTATTTTTACTGTTCACGACCACTTGGATAGGATGAAGATAGTTGGAATCTCAAGTTTCCAAAAATCTTTTTTCAATTCAAAAAATAACCGTGTACTTTTATTACTTTTATTTCCTAATCAGTTTTTCATTGAAACCAATGTTGTCCAAACCGAACCGGTGATTGAACCGGTAAAGGAACTGGTCTGGTTCGAACCCATTCGACCAGTTAAGCGAACCAGTTTGAACCGGTGATGTCAGCATGATATATTTATGATGTCATAAATATTAAATAATTTTTAAATTTTAAGTAAATATATTGATAAGTTAATCATAATTTAACACTTGTAATATGATTCTGAACCCTTTATAAGGTCATTTACACCTTAATTACAGAATTTGAAACCTAGATAATAGAATTTAATGAAATCTACCTTATCTAACAGCGTCTAATTACAGGTTTAACCTGAGTTGCCTTCCCAAAAAGCTGGGGTGATGTACAGCAGAAAATCACATATATCAACTCTTCGAAGGAATGTTTTCAATTGTATTCTTTCATTTTGGACTCCAAGTTTTACTCCTAATTCCAACTTCGAAATGGACTTTTTAGTTTATTGTTTTTTTCCCTAAATTGACCGAGTAAAACTTGCCTTAAATTCAAAAATTGCCATTTCCAACTTAACTAACAGCACTTATGTTTATTATTTCTTTATAGAAATAGAAATTAGTAAAAAATGGGTGTAACTACTGCTTCCTGCATGGTGGGGTGGTGTAGGGGTAGCTTGGAACGTACCCTCAGCATCAGCCGGGTTGATTGACACAAGTGTTTGGCATCCACGTGATGAAAACTGCCGCAAATTCCAGCTCTGCACCTTCCATAAACCACCCGACGGCCTACCCAGCCAAACGATTGGTACGCCCGTTGCATGTGTGAAGGATAGATTATGGGAAACCACATTTCTTTTGTCTTCATTTCTTCAAATCATGTGGTATTTACTTTTAGACTTTTTCTCATTGCAATTTTGTGAGAGCTTCAA
The DNA here is from genome assembly GCA_030490835.1 of Annona cherimola. Lineage (NCBI taxonomy): Eukaryota > Viridiplantae > Streptophyta > Magnoliopsida > Magnoliales > Annonaceae > Annona > Annona cherimola. The sequence continues at coordinate 89,342,883 of CM059975.1, forward strand.
TTCATGAGTGGGTTTCATCGATTGGATGCCAAAGAGAGTGTAATGGGGCACCAATAATACCATTTAAAATTAGAAAAGTATAAAAGGTTATGATTCTGTTCGACCGATTGCATATTTTGATCCCCTTTAGTCTCTGTTAGCAACAATAATAGTATTTTATGCACAAAAGTCAAAACAAGATACCCATGCTAAAACCGAGGTCCGCAAACGTGGGTTGCTGTTGCTTTTTGAGCCTTTTGAAATGATAGCCTTCTGCAAACCACTCTTAATGATGGTTCTGCCAATTGGCTAATGGGATTTGTGGGAGTGAGTTGTTTAGTCTTCTACAAAAGCGCTACTTTCTGATTCTCCCGCCTACAATTTTTTTTTTAATATAGAACGTGGCTTTGTCGTTTGAACTTATTTTGATAGTATTCATTTTATATACTTAGCAAAACTTCGATTAAAAAAAGAAAAGATAAGAAATCCAAACTGAAGCGTACTTATTGCCTACCTAGTCAACCATCAACCAACTAAAAAGCATTTTCAAACAAGTTCGAACCAGCTGCACCAACTTCATTCTGTCTTCCCAGCTTCTTGACACAGTCATGGGTAACTGATGTCAGACAAGACCCACACGCAGAAGAAAGGAGCTTTGGTTAGAGATCTAAACATAGAAAGTCAAATGGATGCATTTCCAGACAAGACAACAGTTGAAAGGAGCGGTTGAAATGAAGATTCTGTTTATTTCCTAGAATGGATTGGAGGTGTTGCTTGTAGCAGCAGTTTACATGGTGCTGACCAAAACTTTATCACTTTACATTGGAGCAGCAGCATCAAAAATGGCACACTGCATTTCTAACTCAAAGGAAAATCTGTTCATTATAACCCCATCCATGTTCTTTTGATGGGAACACTGAACTGGATAGGTACTTCCACATCTAAAATCCTAGAAGGCTATTCTGGATGAGCATCTCCTGGTTTATTTCGAGGAACAGAAGCTCAAAATAATGAACCTCAAAGCTCCATAAGACAGCCCGCAAGGTTCATCTCTCAGGTGTTTGTGCTTCTTCTGTCTTGGCATTTCTTCCATGAATGAAGCACAATCATCTAGGTTTCCACAATTCCAAATTGCTCGAATGCAGGGGACAGCTGTGGTACGATCCATGGGGCCAAGCATCGTTCTACTTCTTCCCAGTTGTGGACTTTGGTCACTAGAGGATGTAGATCAACAGAACCAGACTTGCACCATGGATAGGAATTATGATAGTCAAAAAGTAGAACTCTGATACCGACTTCCGCACATTCAGCTGCATATTTGGGATTGTCGTCTATCAAAACTTGTGCTCCCAAGGACCTGTCAAGACAAATACTAGTAAGTCACAGATGCCAACTCAGATAAGCCACTATCAATTTCATACAATTGAAAAGCCGGATGCCGTATGCTTGTTGCCTTTAAATAGTTCTTTTTTTTTTACCGTCCCTGTCAAACCCCCTCTAAAGTTTCACTGGAGGATAAATGGGAAATTAAAAGTCCCATTTTGAATGCCATGTTCAGCCATCATTGCATATATGCACGTATATGACGATAATAGGCCAATGAACTGCCCTGGCAAAATCCTGACCATGGGGGTCCACCTTGATAGCAATTGAATGTAAATATATCTTCCGCAAAAGGATCAAATTGTTTATGACTAACAAAAGCACCATCCTAAAAAAACACTAAGTCAAGGCCCCAAAAACACACCCACACACACGCTTTTTCTGTACAAATAGTACTGTATATGAATTCTGAGAGATGGCTCGTTACCTGCAAATCTCTGATTTTGGTCTGGACTTTCCATCCAAGGCAAAGTGATTACCAAAGTGGACTTGGTCAAACAAGTCAGGATAATGCATATTGAGCCATTCAATTGTGTGGTCTTTGATGACATTTTGGCGAGACCTATTCCGACCAGAATTAAAATTAAAGCTATTTCAATACTTAACGGCTTAAAAATGAATGAATGATGATAAAAAAAAAAAATTAAAATCCTGTGAGCATTGAATGACTCACGTAACAACTGATAGGCTGCAAAATGTAGACAATCGAAGAAGAGCATCATGAGCTCCTGGAATGGGATGGATTCCATTCTTGAAATATGCTGTTTTGAAGAACTCATGCACGCGTATATCAGCTGCCACAACAACAGAATGATGTGATGGCTCGAGTGAATAATGCACTTCAACTAATTTGACATCCAAAATAACCAGTACAAACTGCTTAGCATCTAAAATATCCACAAATTTTCCCTCAGCACTAAAAAAAATGATCCAGCAGTCGTAAAAGAAAATCACACGGACGTTGAATTTGAATCAGGTATAATATTCGAAGAGATCCAACAGAATCCAGATAAGAACATAATTAGACTTCCAACCAGACATCCAAAATAACCAGTACAAACTGTTTAGCATCTAAAATATCCACAAATTTTCTCCTAGCATTAAAAAAAAATGATCCAGCAGCCATAAAAGAAAATCACATGGACGTTGAATTTGAATCAGGTATAATATTTGAAGAGATCCAACAGAATCAAGATAAGAACATAATTAGACTTCCAAACAGACATCCAAAATAACCTGTACAAACTGTTTAGCATCTTAAATATCCATAAATTTACTCTCACTATTAAAAAAAATGATCCAGCAGTCATAAAAGAAAATCACACGGACATTGAATTTGAATCAGGTTTAATATTCGAAGTGATCCAACAGAATCCTGATAAGAACATAATTAGACTTCCAAACAGACATCCAAAATAACCAGTACAAACTGGTTAGCATCTAAAATATCCATAAATTATCCTCAGCATTAAAAAAAATGATCCAGCAGTCGTAAAAGAAAATCACACGCACGTTGAAATTGAATCAGGTATAATATTTGAAGAGATCCAACAGAATCCAGATAAGAACATAATTAGACTTCCAAACAAATATAACCCCACCCCCCAATCCCCTCATCGAAAAAAACAAAAAGAAAAGAATTACACAAAAATGTCAAAAATGCAAATTCATTGAATGGTACCTTCAGAGCGAGAACACTTCCATATCTGCACAACACAGAAGATAAAATGATCCATGAAGAGTTAACATATATCTCAGTCAATGCCAAAACAACACAAACAAAAATCCATGAGAGCATATGATACCCCCATGCTAGAATAACTGCCAACAAATTCAATGAGGTGACCATCACAAACCTTGAAGAACTCGTATACAAAATACTCTGACACTGAGTGATTTGACTCGTAGCGATCAGCAATAAACTTGTTCAATGCTGAAAGGAAGCTTCCAAGAACTGCACAACAAAGAAACAAGAAAGAAGATAATGAGATACAATTCGCATTTCACACCAATTAATGGAAGATGTATCACAAACGCAGAAATGATATCATAAAAGCATAAACATTACACGTAATTGCCAAGATTATCTATTTTTCCAACTCAGTGTACAACAGCTCTATTCAGATGTTATAAATTTCGAATAGCTCCTTTCTAGACATTGTAAATTGTTCACAGAGAATGTTTCATCACTTCCAATCAAAATAAAAATAATAATAAATAAAAGGTCAAATAATAATAAATAAACAGGTCACAGTTCCCCAGGAAGATTGCATTCTCCTGCATTTTTCTCAAAGAAGTCTATGAGAAACAGATAAAGAAATCAGAAACATCCATGCATGCACTAGAACCAACCACATAAAATGTTAACATTTGGAAATCAGGGTGCAGGGAGCTAATACTAAAGAATAATGATGATCACTCCCTTCCTCTAAAACTGGTGCTTGCCTCTAAAATCAAGTTTTATGAGATAGGAATGACTAGAGAAGAGCCATGTTCCCAAAATTAGAAAAATAGGACAATGCAAGTTTCTTGATCATAGCAGCTCACTACTTCTCATATTTATATCCACACAACATCTCCAATTTGCCAGTTAGGAATGTGGACAGATTATAAGAGTCGCAACTGATGATTGGATATAGTCCATGCAAAAATAAATTTCACTATTTGTGCAGCTCCCACTCAATCCAATCTCGACTATACTTGCAGAAAAAATGCTGAAGCAATCTATAATCTCCCCATTTAGTAATTATTGCCGTTAAAAGATAGGGGATTGACAGCTGCAATTACTGTTCGCTTAGAGTTTCCTCAACCCAGAAAAGAGATACATGAATGCTTTCAAAAAGGCATTTCTATGAATAGGTTATTTTCAATTCTGAGCTTGGAAGTTGAAGTATTGTTATGCAATCATTAAGCAACAGCAATTCTCCAAAACAAATGCAGGTTCACATTGCTCGGACGGCTTAAAGCCTGAAATAGACTACCAACTGAGCTTAAATTCGCTTTAATACACAACCAGAAGGAAAAAAGTCAGGGGTACCTTCATCAACATCGACAGCAACGACAAGTTTCTGAAGGACCGAACGTTCAGGAAAGCCAAGGGGGCTGCCATGTTCATGTGTAGCCTGACCGTTCCCTGATTTCGATCCAACGCTCGCATCAAAGCCGACGGTGCTGCTATGTTCTTGTGCAACCTGACCATTCAGCGATTTTGACCCAATTTCTGCTGGAATCCCGATGCCCAAATCACGGACCAATTGGAGATGTGGTGGCATGGCTCTGGCTTTCCGCAACCAAGCATCTGCTTTGCTACGAGCACTACCGCGGTGATCCAAGCAGCCTCTTATATTCAGTCCATTACCGGGACCAGGTCTAGAACCACGGCCAATGTCGCCGATTAAGCTCTTCGCTTGATTCCGGTAATGGACGTCGGCAACCCGGCTGCACCCACGGGTACCCACACAGAATAAATCCGTGTTCAAAGCCATGATCATGATTTTTACGAATCATATCTATAGCAGCTCTTTGCCGGGCAACCAACCACGCAATTTCACTCCTTATCATACCGTTTGAACATTCCCCTTGAATGTTCAAGACAGTTGCCAAGAAAAAAAAGAGAGGGAAAAAAAGAGAGAGAGAACACCAAAATTTAATGATTACAGCAGAAAAGGGCGACGACAAACCTCCAAGAACCTATAAATAACAGCAAAGGAGAAAGAAAAAAAGAGTTGAAAACCTAGAAGTGTGAGCAGGGAAATGTCAGTATTCAAAAAATCGAAACACACCCAAAACGTATTTATTAATCTGGAATAAAAGAAAAAGTACACTTTTATGAGAACACTGGAGAAACGAATAGCAAACGCAAATGAAAAATGCAAAAACGGAATTGGGTTTTCTTGAAAGGCGCAAGAATTCCAAAACTTGAAGGCACCCAACTCGAAAAAAATCACCAATTTCAAGAACAAAAACCCAAAAACCTATAAATAACAGCAAAGGAGAACGAATAAAAGAGCTGAAAATCTAGAAGTGTGAGCAGAGAAATGTCAGTATTCAAAAAAAGGAAACACACCCAAAACGTATTAATCAATCTCGAACAAAAGAAAAAGTAAACTTTCATGAGCACACTGGAGAAACGAATAGCAAACGCAAATGAAAAATGCAAAAACGGAATTGGGTTTTCTTGAAAGGCGCAAAAATTCCAAAACTCGAAGGCACCCAACTCGAAAAAAATCACCAAATTCAAGAACAAAAAGGGAGATTCTAGCGAATCCCAAGAAAACAAGAAGTTTGTGAGAAGATTTGCAATGTAGGTGCCTGCAAATCTTCTGCATTGCAAATTTTCTCCAGAGAAACAAAAATGGAGGAAAGAATACAAAAACCGAGCGGCTTCAAATGAAAAACAGCAATCCAATCTGGTGGATGGAAGGAAAAGCAGGAGGTTGGAATATGCAGCGATGGCCGTTGGTCTCACAATGCTTCTCGACCGAAGATCGTGTTTACGGGAAGCATTTTTCGTGAATGGTCGGAGAGATTTTTCGTCAGTTCTCTGCAGGAAAAGCGTTCTTGGTGGGGCGTGTTGATGAACTCCGTCTGGTAATCTGCACCTTCCCTTGCGGCGCGTTGCTTATGAACCGAAAAAGAGAGGTGAAACCATTAGACCGGTACTCTGGCTTTCAAGGCCACTTAATATGCACATATCTTTTTATCATTTTCCTTTTGATAAGAAAGTACCGGTGACTTCCCTCTCTCCCCTCCTTCCAACCCGCATCAGTACGCAGATACCCTAAAAGGGCTCTAGATCCCTAAGAATGCGATTTTGTGGTAACCGGTTATGTTCTTGGAGGCCCACCCATGGGAAGTGCTTCTCATGAGAAAAAAAATGGAAGCAGAGGCAATGTGGTAATTTTTCATCATGGGTATATTTGTTTAAAAGCGTGAGTATGTTTGGTTTTTGGATAAATGTTGTACTATATATACACAAAATCTCAATTTATTCCATTCATTTTATAGATCAATTACTAAAACGTATGTAAACATAAGTTTTCATTATTTGACAATTTTTAAAAATATTAGGGTATGTTTGGTTACACACAAAACATGTCAATCAAAATTTTTCAATCAAAAACTTTTCACTCTCTATAACTACCTTATTTTTTAATTATTTTTTCACTTTTTTCTATATAAACAACCCTACTTTTCAATCATTTCCACACAAATACTTATACAACTACCTTATCTATTTTAACTTTATTCTATTTACACCTCATTATTACCCCTATCATATCACATCATTTTCTATCAACTTGACAACTTCTACTCTGAAAAGTTTTCATCAAAAAATTTTACCTCCAACCAAACGCACCCTTACTGTACAAAAAATAATTTTTTAATAAGATTTCATTATAATTTGTATAGTTGGAAAATATAATTTTTATTAGAAGTTATGTTATATTATTTGAAATTAATGTAATTAAGGTACTCTCAAGAATAACAATTTCTTTTTTTTTCTTGATTTTTTGAAAATTTATTAATATTTTTTTATTTTCTGAATACAATAGTATCTAACTGCGTCTAACCGTGTCTAACCGCATCTAATTTCTGAAATAATAAGTTAATCCTAATTTAACACTTGTAATATGATCCTATGCCCCTTATAAGGTCATTGATACCTTAATAATGGAATTTAAAACCCAAATAATATGATTTAATGAAATCACCATAATCTAACTGCGTGTAACTGCGTCTAACCGTGTTTAACCGCATCTAATTTTTGAAATTAATAAGTTAATCTTAATATAACACTTGTAATATGATCTTACACCCCTTATAAGGTCATTTATACCTTAACGATGGAATTTGAAACCCAGATAATACGATTTAATGAAATCACCCTAATCTAACTGCGTCTAATAGTGTCTAACCGTGTCTAATTTTAGAAATTAATAATTTAACACATGGAATATGATTCTATGGCCCTTATACGATCATTTATATCTTAACAACCAAATTTAAAACTCAAATAATATGATTTAATGAAATCACTATAATCTAACTGTGTCTAACAATGTCTAATTTTTTAAATTAATAAGTTAATCCTAGTTTAACACTTGTAATATGATCCTAGGCCCCTTATAAGGTCATTTATACCTTAACAATAGAATTTAAAATTCAAATAATACGATTTAATAAAATCAACCTAATCTAACCGTATCTAATCGAGTCTAACCGCGTCTAACCGCATCTAATTTTTGAAATTATTAAGTTAATCCTAATTTAACACTTGTAATATGATCCTAGGCCCCTTATAAGGTCATTTATACCTTAACAATAGAATTTAAAATTCAAATAATACGATTTAATAAAATCAACCTAATCTAACCGTATCTAATCGAGTCTAACCGCGTCTAACCGCATCTAATTTTTGAAATTATTAAGTTAATCCTAATTTAACACTTGTAATATGATCCTAGGCCCCTTATAAGGTCATTAATACCTTAACAACGGAATTTGAAACTCAGATAATATGATTTAATGAAATTACCCTAATATAACTGTGTCTAACCACGTCTAACCGTGTTTAATAATTTTTACCTAATCTATGTATTTTGCAAAATACATATACTTAAATATTTATTCGAGACCTAAATAATTTTAGAACTAAATAAATATATAAATTTATAATTAAAAATATTAACTCCGCTTGATTAAATGAAATAGAAATTTACGTAAAGATATAAAATAGTAAAAAATATTATATATATGACGTTGTAGAACCAAAATTTTGATAAATTATATATAACTGTGACTTAGATTTAATATGTAAATATATGTTACTTTTTGGGATTGGTTAAATGATCAATTTTTCAAATAACTATATTTAATAGAAATTTTATAACAAAATTTCTTAAAATTATAAAATAATATTATTACAGTTTATATTATAAATTTAAAGTATTAATATATTAATTTTAATTTATTGTTACTGTAATTAATTAATTTAAACTAAAAATACAAATTTATTGACTTCAAGTGAAATCAATGTAAACAAACAATTTAATAAATATTTATATTGAACAAAAAATAAATAGAAAATTTCATGTTATAGAATACCTCTAAATTTATTACAATTTATATTACAAATTTAACATATTAATATACTAATTGTGATTTATTGGTACTAGAATTAATAAATTTAAAATAAAAATAAAAATTTATTTACTTCAAGTCAAATCAATGTAAAATTATCAGTTTAATAAATATTCACATTGAACTAAAAATTTATAGAGAATCTGCATGTTATAGAACACCTCTAAATAAAGTCCTATCAAATTTAAAGTCGAATAAAAATTTTCGATATAAAACTATAATTTAGATTTGAATAAACTAAATATATATGATTTTTGGGATTGATTTAAACTTATGTATTTTTGTATCTTTGACATTCATGTAGTTTATACAAAAAATAGAAAATATCAATGATTGAATTTTATCTTAAAAATTAATTATAAATTATTATTTTCATTTTAATTGAAATAAATATTCAAATATAAATACCTTATGCGAAGTTGATGAAAATAATTATTTTGATTAATTTAGTGTTTTAAATTTGCAAAGATCCATACCGTTCACTATAAATTAAATGAATAGAAATTTATGTAGATATATAAAACTATAATTAAATAGAAAATTTACAAAAATTCTAAATATAAAATTAAAAAATATATAAAATTGTAATAATTTTATATGACTTTAAAAGTACATTTGTAATAAATTATATTTATTTAAATTATGTGTGTGTTTGGAAAATGATAAAACTTTTAATGAAATTTTTTTTGATGTACAACTATAATTTAGATCTAAATAAGCTCAATATATATGACTTTTTGGAACTAGTTTAACGATTAAGTATTTTTATAAACTTTTGTATGTTTTTCTATTTTTTCACACAAAAATTACGAAGAATGCATTTAATAGAGTGCTTTTCGTGTATTTTTATGAAAATAAAAATTTTCTCATAAAATTTTAGTTATATAAATTGGGATATGAATTATTAAAATAATTCAGGTAGAATTGCAAAATTATTTGAATAGTTCATTTTACAAAATGGCTCGCATGTGCACCAAAACAGTGTGTTGCTGAAGTATTGAACTCCAGTGCTTCACCATCTTCCCTCACCCGAAGTCATCCATCTCTCTATCCAGTTGTTTTAATGTGAAATTAACAAAATTAAAATTAAAATGAAGATTAAAACAAATTAAATTAATGTAATGATCAATTTAACAAATAATAAAAATAAATATTAATTTAATTTAAAATAAAAATTAATTCAATTAATTATGAACACAATCAATTTTTTGTATTGTGTTAATTTGCGAAGTTAGTAAGTTAAGCTTTGCAAAAATTCATAAGTTCATCTCATTTCTCTTGTTGCATTTTTCAGTTTAAAATTCTTAAAATAAAAATAAAAATTTAGAAACATATTTGCTATAAAAATAGGTCGTTTTGCATAGATATGAGTCAAGCAATTAAATGGGCTGAAAATGGTTAAATTAAAAGTGGGTTTCAATGAATGCATGAACGGTACCTGGTCTCCTTGATTTTGAAAGTTCCTGTAAGTTTTGATTTTTAAAATCATGAACGATATTTATAGCTTAAGAATTATATTTAAAACTTTTAGATATTTATTATTACTAAAATTAATAAACTTAAAATAATAATAAATGTTTATATGTATGTAATTTTTATTAATTAAATTAGTTTCAATTAAAGCTTTACTAAAATTAATTATAATTTATGTTTAAATAATCTAAATAAATATATATTCCTCTTTGGGATAGATTTAATAAATAATAATATGAGAAACAGATAAAGAAATCAGAAACATCCATGCATGCACTAGAACCAACCACATAAAATGTTAACATTTGGCAATCAGGGTGCAGGGAGCTAATACTAAAGAATAATGATGATCACTCCCATCCTCTAAAACTGGTGCTTTAGAGTGGTAACTGATGATTGGATATAGTCCATGCAAAAATAAATTTCACTATTTGTGCAGCTCTCACTCAATCCAATCTCGACTATACTTGCAGAAAAAAATGCTGAAGCAATCTATAATCTCCCCATTTAGTAATTATTGCCGTCAAAAGATAGGGGATTGACAGCTGCAATTACTGTTCGCTTAGAGGGTTTCAAAAAGGCATTTCTATGAATCGGTTATTTTCAATTCTGAGCTTGGAAGTTGAAATATTGTTATGCAATCATTAAGCAACAGCAATTCTCCAAAACAAATGCAGGTTCACATTGCTCGGACGGCTTAAAGCCTGAAATAGACTACCAACTGAGCTTAAATTCGCTTTAATACACAACCAGAAGGAAAAAAGTCAGGGGTACCTTCATCAACATCGACAGCAACGACAAGTTTCTGAAGGACCGAACGTTCAGGATAGCCCAAGGGGCTGCCATGTTCATGTGTAGCCGGACCGTTCCCTGATTTCCATCCAACGCTCGCATCAAAGCCGACGGTGCTGCTATGTTCTTGTGAAACCTGACCATTCACCGATTTCGACCCAATGTCTTCTGGAATCCCGATGCCCAAATCACGGACCAATTGGAGATGTGGTGGCATGGCTCTGGCTTTCCGCAACCAAGCATCTGCTTTGCTACGAGCACTACCGCGGTGATCCAAGCAGCCTCTTATATTCAGTCCATTACCGGGACCAGGTCTAGAACCACGGCCAATGTCGCCGATTAAGCTCTTCGCTTGATTCCGGTAATGGCCGTCGGCAACCCGGCTGCACCCACGGGTACCCACACAGAATAAATCCGTGTTCAAAGCCATGATCATGATTTTTACGAATCATATCTATAGCAGCTCTTTGCCGGGCAACCAACCACGCAATTTCACTCCTTATCATACCGTTTGAACATTCCCCTTGAATGTTCAAGACAGTTGCCAAGAAAAAAAAGAGAGGGAAAAAAAGAGAGAGAGAACACCAAAATTTAATGATTACAGCAGAAAAGGGCAACGACAAACCTCCAAGAACCTATAAATAACAGCAAAGGAGAATGAAAAAAAGAGTTGAAAACCTAGAAGTGTGAGCAGAGAAATGTCAGTATTCAAAAAATCGAAACACACCCAAAACGTATTTATTAATCTGGAATAAAAGAAAAAGTACACTTTTATGAGAACACTGGAGAAACGAATAGCAAACGCAAATGAAAAATGCAAAAACAGAATTGGGTTTTCTTGAAAGGCACAAGAATTCCAAAACTCGAAGGCACCCAACTCGACAAAAATCACCAATTTCAAGAACAAAAAGCCAAAAACCTATAAATAACAGCAAAGGAGAATGAAAAAAAGAGCCGAAAACCTAGAAGTGTGAGCTGAGAAATGTCAGTATTCAAAAAAACGAAACACACTCAACCAAAACGTATTAATCAATCTTGAATAAGAAAAAGTAAACTTTTATGAGAACACTTGATAAACGAACAGCAAACGCAAATGAAAAATGCAAAAACGGAATTGGGTTTTCTTGAAAGGCGCAAAAATTTCAAAACTCGAAGGCACCCAACTCGAAAAAAATCACCAATTTCAAGAACAAGAAGGGAGATTCTAGCGAATCCCAAGAAAAAAAGAAGTTTGTGAGAAGATTTGCAATGTAGGTGCCAGCACATTGCAAATCTTCTCCAGAGAAACAAAAATGGAGGAAAGAATACAAAAACTGAGCGGCTTAAAATGAAAAACAGCAATCCAATTTGGTGGATGGAAGGAAAAGCAGGAGGTTGGAATATGCAGCAATGGCCGCTGGTCTCACAATGCTTCTTGACCGAAGATCGTGTTTACGGGAAGCATTTTTCGTGAATGGTCGGAGAGATTTTTCGTCTGTTCTCTGCAGGAAAAGCGTTCTTGGTGGGGCGTGTTGATGAACTCCGGCTGGTAATCTGCACTCTCCCTTGCGGCGCGTTGCTTATGAACCGAAAAAGAGAGGTGAAACCATTAGACCGGTACTCTGGCTTTCAAGGCCACTTAATATGCACATATCTTTTTATCATTTTCCTTTTGATAAGAAAGTACCGATGACTTCCCTCTCCCCACTCCTTCCAACCCGCATCAGTACGCAGATACCCTAAAAGGGCTCTAAATCCCTAAGAATACAATTTTGTGTATGTTCCTTTTTTTCAGGTTAATTTCAAAATACTCACCGCATTTACTCTTAATTAAGAATGAGATATGATCTTTTACGACCGGTCGTTCGAGCCCAACCGCGACGACCAGTCGTAAAAGCCGTTCGATGCTGCGGGATCGCTGTCCATCGTTGGATGAAACTGACGAAAAGTAGTGGCAACGCAGGGGCATTAAATGGAGTAAGATGAAAGCCCAGCCCCCTGTCAGTGGGGGATTTTTCCCAACGACCCTCCAGCCTCCCGCATCTTTTCGCCCGCACGCAATGATCCCTTCCGCTCGTTGATCCTCTCATCTGCTCCCTCTCTCTCCTCTCCCGCTCCTCTCTCGCCTCCCGCTGGCGACGACGTCTCCTCTCTTGCGCCGGAGGAACCAGCAGCCCACTCCCACAAATCCGAGAGCAGCAGCAACCCCTCCCGCTCCCGGACCCTCCCGCTAGCTCTGTCTCTCTTCGCTCCCCCGGACCCCATACGGTATTTCTCCTGAAAAACCATTGTGGGACAAGTCCAGTATCTCCAAATCTGGATTTTCTCCGAAGGAAGAAGGGATGCTGCTCAGTAAAGCATTCACGGACACGTCTCTCCTCTCCCGCTCGTTATGTTTAATTGAGTATTAGAAAATGCCTCAATATATTGTTTTTCCTTTCTTTTCCCTCATGGTTGAGAATGTGTTTCCTCATTTTTTTCTTTCCAAAGAGGCTATGATAGATTTACTTGGCGATAACATTGTAGCATTTGAGACTTGCTGAATTTTTCATCAAAGCATGTCATGCTACATGGGAGTTGTGAACTACTTGCTTTTCATTTCAAACTGCACCCTATTTTGAATTCTGATTTCTTTATTCTTGGCAACAGGTTAATGACTGGCTGGAGAGACTTGTTGATGAGAAAGGGGATGATTTTGTACAGGATGAAAGGTGTTTTGTCTGTTGAAGGTTTCAACGAACGCTCTGTTTTCCAAGTTCTTCATATTGCTCGCTTTCTTAAATACTTCAGTGCCTTTTGCGCTCTGACAAAACAATTAAATTTAACTGTATGTTATTTACACAATTTTTGTATGATAATCCATATCTCACATTGGTTGTGTTGATCCTCAGGGTGTGCATTCAACTCTTGATGGCTGCCCAGCCAAACCATGGGCACCTGATGAAGAAAGGATAAACAAGCTTATATTCGTAGGGAGGTATTTGGATGAAGATCTCTTCAAAAAGGGCTTCAAGTGTTGTTTGGTGTAAAAGTTTTTCAGTGGCTTGAGGGCTATTTATGTATGAGCAATATCATGCTAATCGGGACTTCCATGATCAACTATGAATCTCATCAATTGAGCAACTTGTTCAAGAGCCATGCCTGAAGTTAGATCCAGTTCTGTAGACCCGAATGTCCAAGCATTGCAGAGGAATGATGCGAATGGCCTTTCAGCACTCACGTTTGAAGATTTAGGAGACGTTTAAGCAGGATCTTTTTCGTAGGAAATTCAAAAGAATTTGAAACGAGCTTCTTATAAATTACATATTTGTTAATGGATTTTGGTTCCATGACAGTAAACAAGAATTTTTTCAAGTTATGATTGTTGTGTCCATTATTTTTGTAATAGCATTATTCAGCTAGCGCTGTCTGTGGAAAAATTTTCTTCCAATTCTCAGCGAAGATATGATTTCAGTTGCTTTGATCAAGTTCGAAGTGATACTCAATGACGCAGATCAGAAAATGATTTTAAAAATAGATAAAATGAACGTTGAAAAAAGATGGATAACAAAAGTTGCTCCCGTTATACAATATCGAAAAGACGCTGAACACCAAGATCTACTCTATGATTTGATAACCATTACACTGTGTGAAACGTCCAAGCTCTCCAAATTCTCCAAGTTCTGAAATGATGATGGGAGTGAGCCTGTTAAGAAGTTGTGGGACAAGTTCAAGGATCTCATCTCCCTCAAATCTCCAATCTCTGGTGGAATGGTGCTCGTTAATTGGTTAGACGACAAGTCGATCCCCATCATCAAAGTCCACGGCACGCCTTCGTAAGTGTATAATCTTCCTTTGGTGATAAAGTCTATGGTCAGCCCATCTGCCTGTTGGAAATGAGACCCATTGCGCTAGTCAGGTGTTGAAGAAGATGCTGCTGCTGCTAGCCTCCACAAGGTGACAATGTTGAAGCACAGAGGAATGTCTCCCATTAGGCTGTTTTCTGAGAGATCCAAGAACTGTAGCTTTGGCATTTGACACAGCCTTCTTGGAACCAGACCTTCAAAAGCCCATACCTCAGACCAAGCAAGGTAAGAAGGCTGGGTAATCTCTGCCACCTCCTCATACGGGTGTTCTCAGAATTAAGGTCTTTGCATTTGTCAGACAAATGGTGCAGAAAAGAAGAATAAAACATATTGAGTTGCAAAGACCTTTGCGGGCACTAATTAAGTGCAGCTGCAAGCAATTTTTTGGATTGCGAAGTATCTGTAGATAGTAAAGAAATAAAACAGGAGAGAAAAAAATGGGCCAGTTCCAGATAATATTGTTCGCCACCTTCCTAGATTACAACGATTTAACGTGTCTGTGAATGCTTTGCTGGGCAGCATCCCTTCTTCCTTCGGAGAAAATCCAGATTTGGATATACTGGACTTGTCCTACAATGGCTTTTCAGGAGAAATACCGTATGGGGTCCGGGAGCGGGAGAGAAGAGAGACAGAGCTAGCGGGAGGGGTTGCTGCTGCTCTCGGATTTGTGGGAGTGGGCTGCTGGTTCCTCCGGCGCAAGAGAGGAGACGTCGTCGCCAGCGGGAGGCGAGAGAGGAGCGGGAGAGGAGAGAGAGGGAGCAGATGAGAGCATCAACGAGCGGAAGGGATCATTGCGTGCGGGCGAAAAGATGCGGGAGGCTGGAGGGTCGTTGGGAAAAATCCTCCACTGACAGGGGGCTGGGCTTTCATCTTACTCCATTTAATGCCCCTGCGTTGCTGCTACTTTTCGTCAGTTTCATCCAACGGTGGACAGCGATCCCGCAGCATCGAACGACTTTTACGACTGGTCGTCGCGGTTGGGCTCGAACGACCGGTCGTAAAAGATCATATCTCAATAAGAATGTACCACTATGTATGGGTGAATTTCATTCATGCCCATTTTGTTAGGCACAATTAAAAATAATCATTATTTATTATAAAAAAATGTCAAAAATACTTTTTATTATTTAATAATAACAATCATTCAATAATAGCAAAAATTAAATAATGCTATGGAAACTTCTCCAACTTGACAAAGAAGCTAAACAGAATAGTTTTGACAATCTGAATATGAAACCAATAACAATAGATGTTAGATTAATCAGGAGTATTTGAGATTTTTAAATTATTAAAAATTCTTAACTGTCATGTTGGTTGTATTTGAAATTAACGAAATACTTAGTGAGTACATGTGAAAGTTTTCAAACTTCGTGAATACATTTGTAATTAAAAGCAAAATAAAATGGGTATATTCGAAATTAAACTTTTTTGTCTCATAGAAAAAACCCGGACTCATGTTTACCCGGAGATTTATTTCGCTTCGCATTTATAAACTTATGTCTACCATCCTAAGAATATTTTATTATTATTTTTTTGCCCTATATAATTCAAGTTGTTATTCACTACTTATCAACCATCAATCAAAAGGCTTTGGAATTGAAATAAAATGGGAGAGGAAATGTTGGTTTACTACTTATCTTCTTATATATTAAAAAAAAACTCTCATATTTATTTTTACTGTTCACGACCACTTGGATAGGATGAAGATAGTTGGAATCTCGAGTTTCCAAAAATCTTTTTTCAATTCAAAAAATAACCGTATACTTTTATTACTTTTATTTCCTACTCAACTTCTCATTTGAACCAATGTTGTCAGAATCGATACAAGAACTGGTCTGGTTCGAATCCATTCGACCGGTTAAGTGAACTGGTAATGCCAGCATGATATATTTATGATGTCATAAATATTAAATAATTTTTAAATTTTAAGTAAATATATTGACAAGTTAATCATAATTTAACACATGTAATATGATTCTGAACCCTTTATAAGGTCATTTACACCTTAATTACAGAATTTGAAACCTAGATAATAGGATTTAATGAAATCTACCTTTTCTAACAGCGTCTAATTACAGGTTTGACCTGAGTTGCCTTCCCAAAAAGCTGGGGTGATGTACAGCAGAAAATCACATATATTAACTCTTTGAAGGAATGTTTTCAATTGTATTCTTTCATTTTGGACTCCAAGTTTTACTCCTAATTCCAACTTCGAAATGGACTTTTTATTTTATTTTTTTTTTCCCTAATTTGACCGAGTAAAACTTGCCTTAAATTCAAAAATTGTCATATCCAACTTAATTAACAGCACTTATGTTTATTATTTCTTTATAGAAATAGAAATTAGTAAAAAGTGGGTGTAACTACTGCTTCCTGCATGGTGGGGTGGTGTAGGGATAGCTTGGAACGTACCCTCAGCATCAGCCGGGTTGATTCACACAAGTGTTTGGCATCCACGTGATGAAAATCGCCCCAAATTCCAGCTCTGCACCTTCCAAAAACCACCTGATGGCCTACCCAGCCAAATGATTGGTATGCCCGTTGCGTGTGTGAAGGATAGATTGTGGGAAACCACTTTTTTTTTTGTCTTCATTTTTTCTTCAAATCTTGTGGTATTTACTTTTAGACTTTTTCTCATTGCAATTTTTTGAGAGCTTCAATTCATGAGTGGGTTTCATCGATTGGATGCCAAAGAGAGTGTAATGGGGCACCAATAATACCATTTAAAATTAGAAAAGTGTAAAAGGTTTTATGAGATATTTTGATCCCCTTTAGTCTCTGTTAGCAACAATAATAGTATTTTATGCTCAAAAGTCAAAACAAGATACCCGGGCTAAAACAGTGGTCCGCAAACGTGGGTTGTTGTTGCATTTCGAGCCTTTTGAAACGATAGCCTTCTGCAAACCACTCTTAATGATGGTTCTGCCAATTGGATGAGGGCCAACCCATGGGAAGTGCTTCCCATGAGAAAAAAAAGGAAGCAGGGGTAATTTAGTAATTTTCCATCGTGAGTATGTTTGACTAAAAACGTGAGTATGTTTGATTTTTTGATAAATTTTATATTATATACATACAAAATCTCAATCTGTTCCATTCATTTGATAGATCAATTAGTAAAACGTAGATAAACATAATTTTTCATTATTTGGAAATTTTTAAAAAATATTAATGTACAAAAAATGATTTTTTAATAAGATTTCATCATAATTTGTAAATTTGAAAAATAAAATTCATATTAGAAATTATGTTATATTATTTAAAGTTAATGTAATTAAGGTACTCTCAAGAATAACAATTTCTTAGATTTTTTTTGAATTTTTGAAAATTTATTAATATTTTTTTATTTTCTGAAAATAATAGAGTCTAACCGTGTCTAACCGTGTCTAACCGTGTCTAACCGTGTCTAATTTTTGAAATTAATAATTTAATCATAATCTAAACCCTCTAATATTATCCTAGGGCCTTTATAAGACCATTTATATCTTAAAAATCAAATTTGGAACCCAAATAATATGATTTATAAAAATCACAAAAATTAACCGCGTCTAACCGTGTCTAACCGTGTCTAACCGCGTCTAACCGGGTCTAACCGTGTCTAACCGCGTCTAACCGCGTCTAACCGCGTCTAACCGTGTCTAACCGCGTCTAACCGTGTCTAATCGTGTCTAATTTTTGAAATTAATAATTTAATCATAATCTAAACCCTCTAATATTATCCTAGGGCCTTTATAAGACCATTTATATCTTAAAAACCAAATTTGGAACCCAAATAATATGATTTATAAAAATCACAAAAATCTAACCGCGTCTAACCGTGTCTAACCCTGTCTAACCGAGTCTAACCGAGTCTAACCGTGTCTAACCATGTCTAACAGCGTCTAACTGCGTCTAACCGTGTCTAACCGTGTCTAATTTTTGAAATTAATAATTTAATCATAATCTAAACCCTCTAATATTATCCTAGGGCCTTTATAAGACCATTTATATCTTAAAAACCAAATTTGGAACCCAAATAATATGATTTATAAAAATCACAAAAATCTAACCGCGTCTAACCCTGTCTAACCGAGTCTAACCGAGTCTAACCGTGTCTAACCGTGTCTAACCGAGTCTAACCGTGTCTAATCGTGTCTAACCGAGTCTAACCGTGTCTAACCGTGTCTAACCGTGTCTAATTTTTGAAATTAATAATTTAATCCTAATTTAACACCTGTAATATGATCCTAGGGCCCTTATAAGGCCATTCATATCTTAAAAACCAAATTTGGAACCCAAATAATATGATTTAATAAAATCACAAAAATCTAACTGTGTCTAACCGTGTCTAACCGAGTCTAACCGAGTCTAACCGTGTCTAACCGTGTCTAACCGCGTCTAACTGCGTCTAACCGTGTCTAACCGTGTCTAACCGTGTCTAATTTTTGAAATTAATAATTTAATCATAATCTAAACCCTCTAATATTATCCTAGGGCCTTTATAAGACCATTTATATCTTAAGAACCAAATTTGGAACCCAAATAATATGATTTAATAAAATCACAAAAATCTAACTGTGTCTAACTGGGTCTAACCGAGTCTAACCGAGTCTAACCGTGTCTAACCGAGTCTAACCGCGTCTAACCGCGTCTAACCGTGTCTAACCGAATCTAATTTTTTTTTATAATTTATGAATTTTTTACCTAATCTATGTATTTTGCAAAATGTTTATACTTTAATATTTATTTGAGGACTAAATAATTTTAGAACTAAATAAATATATAAATTTATAATTATAAATATTAACTCCACTTGATTAAATGAAATAGAAATTTACATAAAGAAATAAAACAGTAAAAAATATTATATATTGATAATATATAATATAACCAAAATTTTGATAATTAATATATATAACTGTGGCCTAGATTTAATATGTAAATATATGTTACTTTTTGGGATTGGTTAAATGATCAATTTCGCAAATAACTATATTTAATAGAAATTTTATAACAAAATTTCTTAAAATTATAAAATAATATTATTATAGTTTATACTATAAATTTAAAGTATTAATATAATAATTTTAATTTATTGTTACTGTAATTAAATAATTTAAACTAAAAATATAAATTTATTGACTTCAAGTGAAATTAATGTAAATAAACAATTTAATAAATATTTATATTGAACAAAAAATATATAGAAAATTTCATGTTATAGAACACCTCTAAATTTATTACAGCTTATATTATAAATTTAACATATTAATATACTAATTGTGATTTATTGTTACTAGAATTAATATATTTAAAATAAAAATAAAAATTTATTTACTTCTAGTCAAATCAATGTAAAATTATCACTTTAATAAATATTTACATTGAATTAAAAATTTATAAAAAATCTTCATATTATAGAAAACAAAATATTCATTTTTGAAGGCCCGCGGGACACATATATATTTTAGAAAATAAAATATTCATTTTTTGACGTCTGCGAGACACATATATATATTTTAGAAAAATAAAACATTTATTTTTCGAGGCCCGCGGGACACGTATATATTTTTAAAAATAAAATATTTATTTTTGGATGCTCGCGGGACACATATATATTTTTATTAAAATAAAATATTCATTTTTTGAGGCCCGTGGTACATTGATATATTTAAAAAAAAATAAAACATTCATTTTTGGAGGCCCGCGAGACACATTTACTGTAATTAAATAATTTAAACTAAAAATATAAATTTATTGACTTCAAGTGAAATTAATGTAAATAAACAATTTAATAAATATTTATATTGAACAAAAAATATATAGAAAATTTCATGTTATAGAACACCTCTAAATTTATTACAGCTTATATTATAAATTTAACATATTAATATACTAATTGTGATTTATTGTTACTAGAATTAATATATTTAAAATAAAAATAAAAATTTATTTACTTCTAGTCAAATCAATGTAAAATTATCATTTTAATAAATATTTACATTGAATTAAAAATTTATAAAAAATCTTCATATTATAGAAAACAAAATATTCATTTTTGAAGGCCCGCGGGACACATATATATTTTAGAAAATAAAATATTCATTTTTTGACGTCTGCGAGACACATATATATATTTTAGAAAAATAAAACATTTATTTTTCAAGGCCCGCGGGACACGTATATATTTTTAAAAATAAAATATTTATTTTTGGATGCTCGCGGGACACATATATATTTTTATTAAAATAAAATATTCATTTTTTGAGGCCCGTGGTACATTGATATATTTTTAAAAAAATAAAACATTCATTTTTGGAGGCCCGGAGACACATTTATATTTTTAAAAAAAACAAAATATTCATTTTTGGACGCCCGCGGGACACATATTTATTTTTATAAAAACAAAATATTCATTTTTTGAACCCCATGGGACATTTATATATTTTAAAAAAATAAAACATTCATTTTTGGAGGCCCGCGGGACACATTTAAATTTTTATAAAACATTATATTCATTTTTGGACGCTCGTGGGACACGTATATATTTTTATAAAAATAAAATATTCATTTTTTGAGGCCCGTGGGACATTTATATATTTTATAAAAACAAAACATTCATTTTTTGGAGGCCCACGGGACACAATTAAATTTTTAGAAAACAAAATATTCATTTTTGGACGCCCGCGGGACACGTATATATTTTTATAAAAACAAAATATTCATTTTTTGATGCCCGTGGGACATTTATATATTTTAAAAAGCAAAACATTCATATTCGGAGGCCCGTGGGACACATATATATTTTTATAAAACAAAATATTCATTTTTGGACGCCCGCGGGAAACATATATATTTTTCGTAAAAATAAAATATTCATTTTTTGAGGCCCGTGGGACATTTATATATTTTAAAAAATAAAACATTCATTTTTGGAGGCCTGCGGGACACATTTAAATTTTTAACAAACAAAATATTCATTTTTGGACGCCTGCGGGAAACATATATATTTTTATAAAAACAAAATATTCATTTTTGGACGCATGCGGGACACATATATATTTTTTAAAAAATAAAATATTCATTTTTTGAGGCCCATGGGACATTTATATATTTTTAAAAAATAAAACATTCATTTTTGGAGGCCTGTGGGACACATATATATTTTTATAAAACAAAGTATTCATTTTTGGACGCCCGCGGGACACATATATATTTTTATAAAAATATAATATTCATTTTTTGAGGCCCGCGGGACACATATATATATATTAGAAATCAAAATATTCATTTTTGGACGCCCGCGGGACATATATATTTCAGAAAATAAAATATTCATTTTTTGGACGCTCGCGGGACATGTATATATTTTAGAAAAATAAAACATTTATTTTTTGAGGCCCGCGGGACATATATATATATATAATAAAATATTCATTTTTAGAGGCCCATGGGATACATATATATATATTTTAGAAAACAAAATATTCATTTTTGGACGCCTACGGGACACGTATATATTTTTAAAAAACAAAATATTCATTTTTGGACGCCCGCGGGATACCTATATATTTTAGAAAAACAAACCATTCATTTTTGGATGCCTGCGGGACACATATATATTTTTAGAAAATAAAATATTCATTTTTTGGAGGTACGCGGGACACATATATATTTTTAGAAAACAAAATATTCATTTTTTGGAACAAAATATTCATTTTTGGACGCCCACGGGACACATATATATTTTAGAAAAACAGAATATTCATTTTCGGACGCCTGCGGGACACATATATTTTAGAAAAATAAAATATTCATTTTTGGAGTCCTGCGGGACACATATGTATATTTTAGAAAACAAAATATTTATTTTTGGAGGCCAGCGAGACATATATTTTTAGAAAATAAAATATTCATTTTTGAAGGCTCGTGGGACACACATATATATTTTAGAAAACAAAATATTCATTTTTTGGATGCCTGCGGGACATATATATTTTTAGAAAATAAAATATTCTTTTTTGGAGGCCCGAAGAAATTACTTCTATTTTTTAAATAGTTTTTATAGTTAATTTTTATTTTTCTAAACTATTTTCTTTTATGCTCTTGATTTTACTTTTTTTTAAGTTTTCAGCTTTTTTTTTTAACATTTTTTTTATGAAATTTTTTAACGTTTTTTTGGTTTTGCCATTATTATTATTTTTTTAAATTATTGAACCTTTTGTTTTTTCTCGATTTAGATCTAAACTTTAGTTTTAACTTTTTCTTTTTATTTCTTTTGAACGTCCTTTTTTTTGTTTCTCATGGAGGTTATTTTATTTTATTTTTTTATTTTACTTCGCTTTTCAATGCTTCTTCTTCTTCTTTTGGTTTTAACGTTCTTCCTTTTGAATTTTTTTTTAAAACGGTTTTGTTTTTTAATGTTTTCAGCTTTTCTGTTTTAACATTTTTTCAAAAAAATATCTTTAAATAAAAGTTGTATTTAGGTGATTTAAGGAAGTATTTTTTATTTATCATTATGATTGACGTAGAATTGAAAATATTTTAAGGGTTCGTATTTCTAAAACCAAAATTGCATGTACATGAAATTTTTGTGCACCACCGGAGTACCGTTATCATGCTCCATCTTCTCCACCATCTTCCCCAAATCGAAAACAGCCATTGCTCTCGGTTTTCCTCCTCCAAATCAAAGCAGAACGGCCAATGGTAAAATTAGAAATAGTAAAATCCACCATGGCTGGCCTGAGCCACCATCTGCCAAATCTACGCTACCTATTTTCTCTTCCATAGATTTTGCAAAACCACACACATCCTGCATAATCGCTCCTACAATCTGCCACCCATCAATTCCGGCAAAGGATTTCATGTACAAAATCCAGATCTGGAGTGAGTTGCTACCGATTTGCCCACAACGCTAGCATCAATTTCTCTCCAAGAACCGACAATCGACAATAACTTCATCGTCTAGCCGTGTCGCCGTTTACAATGGGGCATTAAACTCGAAACCAATCTGCACATCCTCACAGCTCCAATGAATCCAGTAATCTCAACCTTGAAATCTTACAATTTCTACTTTAATCTCCATGCTATGAGGGAGGAGGAACAACTGCTCTATCGAACGCGATTAGCGCAGTGACGAGTTCGGCATCGGAGTTCTCCAAAGCAGCTACATGGGCACCAGAATTGATCTGCAAAAATCTATAGGCAACTTCCATCCATCCGTTGTCAGCAACGAAATCCCTAAACTAATGGTTGCACATTCGCTGCCCTTTGCGTGGTTGCGGAAAAGATAAGAATGAAAATGAAAAGGGCAAAAGGACACAAAAAAAAACCCAACTGAACTCCACGTTCAGCACCACACCAGCCATGACTCCATGACTGTTTGCTTGAGAGGGAGGAAGACGGAGTGGGAGATGCGCGAGTGACATGTCGAGAATTCTGCGCCTCCCTTCCGATTTTCTTGACTTCCTAAAATGCCCTTTTGAATCTTAGCCATCAACTGAAAATTAACGGTGAAGATGCAGCTTCCTCTTAGAAAAATGCAGGAAACGCTTCCCATGGGTTGGGGCTCCAATTGGATAATGGGATTTGTGGGAGTGAGTTGTTTAGTCTTCTAAACCATGAGTCCAGAAATGAAAGAAAAGCAAAGATGCTCTACTAGCGCTAGCATTTTCTTCTTTTCCTCTCTTTTCCCTGGCAAGATGGGCCCCACCCCTTGTGATATAATCATTTATTGTTCTTCTTTCCGACGTAAAAGTGCCTTATTCAAATTTTCTTTCGTTGCCCAATGCCCACTCACCAACATGCATGAAAAACAAGAAAAACAACAGTTGCGGTTGGTTCTTGAACACTAGACTACATTGACTAATTTTCTCTGTCTCGTATTAGTTTCTTGAGGAAGCAAAACAACACGCTAGTGAAGCGAGGCATTGCGAGGCATTGGACGACGCAGTGAAACAGGCAGAGCGTTTGAAGGATAACAAGAAGAAAAAATCATGGAAAAGGTCTCTCATGTTTTGGAGGAAATCAGAGAAAAAGATAAAACCAGAGCATGAAGAGGCCCAACTCATGGGAAGTGCTTCTCTCAATTTTCTCACGGGAACCTCAATATCTACCGTCAATTTCAGCTGAATGGCTGCGATGCATTTGGGCATATTTGGAAAGTGCAAAAAATGCAAGGGGATATTTGGAATTCGTGCCAGACTCTCGTTGCCTCTTTCTCTTTCCTGACTCCGCGTTTTTTTTCTCCCTCATTTTTCTTCCTTCTTCCATGGTTGTGAAGAAAATGACTTACCATCTGTCGGTAAAATTATTGTTGCTGCTGGATTCGTTGCAATGCTTTTCCTATTATGAGATTTCATGGAGGTCATCGGAAGATTGGGAATTTCAGTTGGCAGGTAGTGGGTGAGATGAACAAATATAAGATCTCGATTGTTTCAAGATTGCTGCAAGCATATCATCAATCAAAGGTGAGGTTAACGGATTTTGCTAGTGACTATGAAGGCGACATCCAAATCTGCCAAAACCCCCTGGAGAAGAATACTGATGGTTGAAAATGTTGGGCCGCCATGGCTGCTGGAGTTGTTACCGGAGAAGAAACCTTTCCCAGCGAACTTGAGTGGTTTTTGCTAGCTTTCCATATGATGGTTCAGATCGTCGGATTGAGGCTTACAGGCACTAGATCTAGAGAAACCAAGAGAGGATGCTGGAGATTCATGGCTGCCTTCCGCCCTTTGGATGATGGAGTACCAAAGCTTCATACTCTGCGGTGAACATCAATCTGTACACGTGCAATAATTTATAAAATGTAACGGCGAATGTGAATCTGATACTCTGGCGATTAAAAAATAAGTGGAATTAAAAAATTAAATGTTTTAATATAAAATTAAAATTAAAATTAAAATTAAGATTTTAAATTTTTTATAAGGTTTTAAATTTTGATTTGCTTTATGGAGTTTTGAAAGTAATTAAATAAAAGTATTTACATTGACGTAAAATATCAAAATAATTATTACTATTTATTTGAAATAAATAATTTATCATCGATTTATAAATATTTATTTTGCAACTTATTTATTTTAATTAATACTTTTCATATTTGTTTAAATTAAATTTTAATTTTATTTAAATTTGATTAAAATTTATTTTGTTATAATTTTGGGACATATAATTAAACCATTATTTACTTAATTACTAATTTTGAGACACATAATTAAATAATGATTTAAATTAAATATTTTTACCAATCTAAGTTTTGACATAGTTTAAATTACAGTTTTAAAACATACAATTAAACCATAATATAGAAGTCGTAGAAGTAGTAGGTAAAGCTCGTATAAGAAATGAATTTATGACTCTATATACATTTAAATTATACATTTACATGATATAATAATTGTTATTAATTTTTAAAAATTAAGTTTTAATCATTAATATATTTTCAAATTATATTTAATAAAAATAAAGAATATATTATTTAAGATAATTTTAATATTTGATAATTTAAAATATAAAAATTTGACAACTTATTCACGGAAAAGGATAAGAAATTAGCTAATTCAAAGTACACACATATATATATTCTAAAATATATATGTGTCCCGCAGGAGTCCAAAAATGAATATTTTGTTTTACAAAAATATAGATGTGTCCCACGGCTTCCAAAAAATGAATTTTTTGTTTTTTTAAAATATATAAATGTCCCATGGGCCTCAAAAAATGAATATTTTATTTTTATAAAAAATATATATGTGTCCCGCGGGCGTCAAAAAATGAATATTTTGTTTTCTAAAAATATATATGTGTCCTGCGGGCCTCTAAAAATAAATGTTTTGTTTTTTAAAATATATAAATGTCCCATAGGCCTCAAAAAATCAGATTATTTTGTTTTTATAAAAATATATATGTGTCCCGCGGGCGTCCAAAAATGAATATTTTATTTTCTAAAAATATATATGTGTCCTACGGGCCTCTAAAAATAAATGTTTTGTTTTTTAAAATATATAAATGTCCCATGGGCCTCAAAAAATCAGATTATTTTGTTTTTATAAAAATATATATGTGTCCCGCAGGCGTCCAAAAATGAATATTTTGTTTTCTAAAAATATATATGTGTCCCACGGGCCTCTAAAAATAAACGTTTTGTTTTTTAAAATATATAAATGTCCCACAGGCCTCAAAAAATGAATATTTTGTTTATAAAAATATATATGTGTCTCGCGGGCCTTTAAAAATGAATGTTTTGTTTTTTTAAAATATATAAATGTCCCATGGGCCCCAAAAAATGAATATTTTGTTTTTATAAAAATATATCCGTGTCCCGCGGGCGTCCAAAAATGAATATTTTGTTTTATAAAAATATATATGTGTCCCACGAGAGTCCCAAAAATGAATGTTTTGTTTTTAAAAATATATTAATGTCCCACGGGCCTCAAAAAATGAATATTTTCTTTTTATAAAAATATATACGTGTCCCGCGGGCGTCCAAAAATGAATATTTTATTTTCTAAAAATATATATGAATCCCGTGGGCCTCCAAAAATGAATGTTTTGTTAATTTAAAATATATATGTGTCCAATTGGCCACAAAAAATGAATATTTTATTTATATAAAAATATATATGTGTCCTGCGGGCGTCAAAAAATAAATATTTTGTTTTATAAAAATATATATGTATCCCACGGGCCTCCAAAAATGAATGTATTGTTTTTAAAAAATATATACATGTCCCACGGACCTCAAAAAATGAATATTTTATTTTTATAAAAATATATACGTGTCCTGCGGGCGTCCAAAAATGAATATTTTGTTTTCTAAAAATATATATGTGTCCCGCAGGTCTCCAAAAATGAATGTTTTGTTAATTTAATATATATATGTGTCCCACGGGCCTCAAAAAAAGAATATTTTATTTTTATAAAAATATATATGTGACCCGCGGGCCTCCAAAAATGAATGTATTATTTTTTTAAAATATATAAATGTCCCACGGGCCTCCAAAAATGAATATTTTGTTTTTATAAAAATATATACGTGTCCCGCGGGCATCCAAAAATGAATATAATGTTTTATAAAAATATATATGTGTCCCACAGGCCTCCAAAAATGAATGTTTTATTTTTTAAAATATATAAAAGTCCCACGGGCCTAAAAAAATGAATATTTTGTTTTTATAAAAATATATATGTTTCCCGCGGGCGTCCAAAAATGAATATTTTATTTTTTAAAAATATAAATGTGTCCCGTGGGCCTCCAAAAATGAATGTATTATTTTTAAAAAATATATAAATGTCCCATGGGCCTCAAACAATGAATATTTTGTTTTTATAAAAATATATACGTGTCCTACGGGCGTCCAAAAATGAATATGTTGTTTTCTAAAAATATATATGTGTCCCGCGGGCATCCAAAAATGAATGTATTATTTTTATAAAATATATAAATGTCCCACGGGCCTCAAAAAATGAATATTTTGTTTTTATAAAAATATATACGTGTCCCGCGGGCGTCCAAAAATGAATATAATATTTTATAAAAATTTAAATGTGTCCCGCGGGCCTCCAAAAATGAATGTATTGTTTTTATAAAATATATAAATGTCTCACGGGCCTCAAAAAATGAATATTTTGTTTTTATAAAAATATATACATGTCCCGCGGGCGTCCAAAAATAAATATTTTGTTTTTTAAAAATATAAATGTGTCCCGCGGGCCTCCAAAAATGAATGTATTATTTTGTAAAAATATATAAATGTCCCACGGGCCTCAAACAATTAATATTTTGTTTTTATAAAAATATATACGTGTCCTGCGGGCGTCCAAAAATGAATATTTTATTTTTTAAAAATATTTATGTCTCGCAGGCCTCCAAAAATGAATGTATTGTTTTTATAAAATATACGAATGTCCTACGGGCCTCAAAAAATGAATATTTTGTTTTTATAAAAATATATATGTTTCCCGCGGGCGTCCAAAAATGAATATTTTATTTTATAAAAATATATATGTGTCCCACGGGCCTTTAAATATGAATGTTTTGCTTTTGAAAATATATAAATGTCCCACGGGCCTCGAAAAATGATTATTTTGTTCTTATAAAAATATATACGTAACCCGCGGGCATCCAAAAATGAATATAATGTTTTATAAAAATTTAAATGTGTCCCGCAGGCCTCAAAAAATGAATGTATTATTTTTATAAAATATATAAATGTCCCACGGGCCTCAAAAAATGATTATTTTGTTTTTATAAAAATATATACGTGTCCCGCGGGCGTCCAAAAATAAATATTTTATTTTTTAAAAATATAAATGTGTCCCGCGGGCCTCCAAAAATGAATGTATTATTTTGTAAAAATATATAAATGTCCCACGGGCCTCAAACAATGAATATTTTGTTTTTATAAAAAATATATACGTGTCGTGCGGGCGTCCAAAAATGAATATTTTGTTTTCTAAAAATATTTATGTGTCCCGCGGGCCTCCAAAATTGAATGTATTGTTTTTATAAAATATATGAATGTCCTACGGGCCTCAAAAAATGAATATTTTGTTTTTATAAAAATATATACGTGTCCCGCGGGCGTCCAAAAATGAATATAATATTTTATAAAAATTTAAATGTGTCCCGCGGGCCTCAAAAAATGAATGTATATTTTTTATAAATTATATAAATGTCCCATGGACATCAAAAAATGAATATTTTGTTTTTAATAAAATATATACGTGTCCCGCGGGCGTCCAAAAATAAATATAATGTTTTATAAAAATATATATGTGTCCCACGGGCCTCCAAAAATGAATGTTTTATTTTTTAAAATATATAAATGTCCCACGGGCCTCAAAAAATGAATATTTTGTTTTTATAAAAATATATATGTTTCCCGCGGGCGTCCAAAAATGAATATTTTGTTTTATAAAAATATATATGTGTCCCACTGGCCTCCAAATATGAATGTTTTGCTTTTTAAATTATATAAATGTCCCACGGGCCTCAAAGAATGAATATTTTATTTTTATAAAAATATATATGTGTCCCGCGGGCGTCCAAAAATGAATATTTCGTTTTTTAAGAAATTAAATATGTCCCGCGGGCCTCCAAAAATGAATGTATTATTTTTTAAAATATATAAATGTCCCACAGGACTTAAAAAATGAATATTTTGTTTTTATAAAAATAATCATGTGTCCCGCGGGCATCCAAAAATGAATATTTTGTTTTCTAAAAATATATATGTGTCCCGCGGGCCTTTAAAAATGAATGTTTTGTTAATTTAAAAAATATATGTGTCCCACGGGCCTCAAAAAATAAATATTTTATTTTTATAAAAATATATATGTGTCCCGCGGGCGTCCAAAATATATATAATATTTTTTAGTATTTTATTTCTTTATATAAATTTTTATTTCATTTAATCAAGTGGTGTTAATATTTTTAATTATAACTTTATATATTTATTTAGTTCCAAAATTATTTAGTCCTCGAATGAATATTAAAGTATATACATTTTGCAAAATACATAGATTAGGTAAAATATTCATAAATTATAAAAAAAATTAGATTCAGTTAGACGCGGTTAGACGTGGTTAGATACGGTTAGACGTGGTTAGATAGGGTTAAATACGGTTAGACAGGGTTAGACACGGATAGATTATGGTGATTTTAATAAATCATATTATTTGGGTTCCAAATTTGGTTTCGAAGACATATATGATCTTATAAGTGCCCTAGGATCATATTACAGGTGTTAAATTAGGATTAAATTATTAATTTTAAAAATTAGACACGGTTAGACACGGTTAGACGCGGTTAGACACGTTAGACACAGTTAGACAGGGTTAGACGCGGTTAGATTAATGGTGATTTTAATAAATCATATTATTTGGGTTCCAAATTTGGTTTTTAAGATATATATGGCCTTATAAGGGCCCTAGGATCATATTAAAGGTGTTAAATTATGATTAAATTATTAATTTCAAAAATTAGACACGGTTAGACAGGGTTAGACGCGGTTAGATAGGGTTAGACACGGTTAGATACGGTTAGACAGGGTTAAACACGGTTAGATTAATAGTGATTTTTATAAATCATATTATTTGGGTTCCAAATTTGGTTTTTAAGATATATATGGCCTTATAAGGGACCTAGGATCATATTAGAGGTGTTAAATTAGGATTAAATTATTAATTTCAAAAATTAGACACGGTTAGACGCGGTTAGATGCGGTTAGACACGGTTAGACACGGTTAGATTAATGTTGATTTTTATAAATCATATTATTTGGGTTCCAAATTTAGTTTTTAAGATATATATGGCCTTATAAGGGCCCTATAATCATATTAAAGGTGTTAAATTATGATTAAATTATTAATTTCAAAAATTAGACACGGTTAGACGCGATTAGACGCGGTTAAACAGGGTTAGATGCGGTTAGACAGAGTTAGACGCGGTTAGACACGGTTAGACACGGTTAGATTAATGTTGATTTTTATAAATCATATTATTTGGATTCCAAATTTGTTTTTTAAGATATATATGGCCTTATAAGGGCCCTATAATCATATTAAAGGTGTTAAATTATGATTAAATTATTAATTTCAAAAATTAGACACGGTTAGACACGGTTAGACGCGGTTAGACACGGTTAGACACGGTTAGATTAATGGTGATTTTAATAAATCATATTATTTGAGTTCCAAATTTGGTTTTTTAAGATATATATGGCCTTATAAGGGTCATGGATCATATTACAGGTGTTAAATTATGATTAAATTATTAATTTCAAAAATTAGACGCGGTTAGACGCGGTTAGATTCTATTAATCAAACATACTCACGTTTTTAATCAAACATACTCACGATGGAAAATTACTAAATTGCCCCTGCTTCCTTTTTTTTTCTCATGAGCACTTTCCATGGGTTGGCCCTCGAGCATGAAACACCACCCCCGCGAGAGTCGTTTCACTCCAACTTCCCAAAGCAGCAGCAGCCAAGGCGAAATGCGTTGTCAGGTCCAATACATGGGAGTAGTGGAGGCCAAATGGGAGCAATGAAGAGGGGCAGTCGTCCTACGTCCGGACCTTTGCCAGCTGCTTTGTTCACTCCTTCAAGGAGAAATGAATTTGAAGTACCCTACGTGTGCTTGGAGCAACAAAACTACAAGACCAACAACAAGCCTGTTGTTAGATGTGAGGCATTTGGACCCATTTACATGGTGACATAGGCTCTTTGACTCATCAAAATTTTTATTAGATGGTAACAAAATTTTGTCGCGGCAACCATTTTGGAATTCAAGGGACGGCTCATTAATTCTGATGTAATAGGAGCATTCTGAGAAATCTTGCATGAAGCAATTTAGAGTTGATTGTATGACCATTCTATTTAGCATGTGGATTCATTTATGCGGAAAGGAGCTTTGGTTAGAGATCTAAACATAGACAGTCAAATGGATGCATTTCCAGACAAGACAACAGTTGAAAGGAGCGGTTGAAATGAAGATTCTATTTATTTCCCTAGAATGGATTGGAGGTGTTGCTTGTAGCAGCAGTTTACATGGTGCTGACCAAAACTTTATCACTTTACATTGAAGCAGCAGCATCAAAAATGGCACACTGCATTTCTAGCTCAAAGGAAAATCTGTTCATTATAACCCCATCCATGTTCTTTTGATGGGAACACTGAACTGGATATGCACTTCCACATCTAAAATCCTAGAAGGTTATTCTGGATGAGCATCTCCTGGTTTATTTCGAGGAACAGAAGCTCAAAATAATGAACCTCAAATCTCCATAAGACAGCCCGCAAGGTTCATCTCTCAGGTGTTTGTACTTCTTCTGTCTTGGCATTTCTTCCATGAATGAAGCACAATCATCTAGGTTTCCAAAATTCCAAATTGCTCGAATGCAGGGGACAGCTGTGGTACGATCCATGGGGCCAAGCATCGTTCTACTTCTTCCCAGTTGTGGACTTTGGTCACTAGAGGATGTAGATCAACAGAACCAGACTTGCACCATGGATAGGAATTATGATAGTCAAAAAGTAGAACAATGATACCGACTTCCGCACATTCAGCTGCATATTTGGGATTGTCGTCTATCAAAACTTGTGCTCCCAAGGACCTGTCAAGACAAATACTAGTAAGTCACAGATGCCAACTCAGATAAGCCACTATCAATTTCATACAATTGAAAAGCCGGATGCCGTATGCTTGTTGCCTTTAAATAGTTCTTTTTTTTTTACCGTCCCTGTCAAACCCCCTCTAAAGTTTCACTGGAGGATAAATGGGAAATTAAAAGTCCCATTTTGAATGCCATGTTCAGCCATCATTGCATATATGCACGTATATGACGATAATAGGCCAATGAACTGCCCTGGCAAAATCCTGACCATGGGGGTCCACCTTGATAGCAATTGAATGTAAATATATCTTCCGCAAAAGGATCAAATTGTTTATGACTAACAAAAGCACCATCCTAAAAAAACACTAAGTCAAGGCCCCAAAAACACACCCACACACACGCTTTTTCTGTACAAATAGTACTGTATATGAATTCTGAGAGATGGCTCGTTACCTGCAAATCTCTGATTTTGGTCTGGACTTTCCATCCAAGGCAAAGTGATTACCAAAGTGGACTTGGTCAAACAAGTCAGGATAATGCATATTGAGCCATTCAATTGTGTGGTCTTTGATGACATTTTGGCGAGACCTATTCCGACCAGAATTAAAATTAAAGCTATTTCAATACTTAACGGCTTAAAAATGAATGAATGATGATAAAAAAAAAAAAACTAAAATCCTGTGAGCATTGAAAGACTCACGTAACAACTGATAGGCTGCAAAATGTAGACAATCGAAGAAGAGCATCATGAGCTCCTGGAATGGGATGGATTCCTTTCTTGAAATATGCTGTTTTGAAGAACTCATGCACGCGTATATCAGCTGCCACAACAACAGAATGATGTGATGGCTCGAGTGAATAATGCACTTCAACTAATTTGACATCCAAAATAACCAGTACAAACTGCTTAGCATCTAAAATATCCACAAATTTTCTCTCAGCACTAAAAAAAATAATCCAGCAGTCGCAAAAGAAAATCACACGGACATTGAATTTGAATCAGGTATAATATTCGAAGGGATCCAACAGAATCAAGATAAGAACGTCCAAAATAACCTGTACAAACTGTTTAGTATCTAAAATATCCACAAATTTTCTCCCAGCATTAAAAAAAATGATCCAGCAGTCGTAAAAGAAAATCACACAGACGTTGAATTTGAATCAGGTATAATATTTGAAGAGATCTAAAAGAATAAAGATAAGAACATAATTAGACTTCCAAACAGACATCCAAAATAACCTGTACAAACTGTTTAGCATCTAAAATATCCACAAATTTTCTCCTAGCATTAAAAAAAAATGATCCAGCAGCCATAAAAGAAAATCACATGGACGTTGAATTTGAATCAGGTATAATATTTGAAGAGATCCAACAGAATCAAGATAAGAACATAATTAGACTTCCAAACAGACATCCAAAATAACCTGTAAAAACTGTTTAGCATCTGAAATATCCATAAATTTACTCTCAACATTAAAAAAAATGATCCAGCAGTCAAAAAAGAACATCACACGCACGTTGAATTTGAATCAGGTATAATATTTGAAGAGATCCAACAGAATCCAGATAAGAACATAATTAGACTTCCAAACAGACATAAAAAATAACCTGTACAAACTGTTTAGCATCTAAAATATCCACAAATTTTCTCTAAGCATTAAAAAAAAATGATCCAGTAGTCGTAAAAGAAAATCACACGGACGTTGAATTTGAATCAGGTTTAATATTCGAAGTGATCCAACAGAATCCTGATAAGAACATAATTAGACTTCCAAACAGACATCCAAAATAACCAGTACAAACTGGTTAGCATCTAAAATATCCATAAATTTTCTCTCAGCATTAAAAAAATGATCCAGCAGTCGTAAAAGAAAATCGCACGCACGTTGAATTTGAATCAGGTATAATATTTGAAGAGATCCAACAGAATCCAGATAAGAACATAATTAGACTTCCAAACAAATATAACCCCACCCCCCAATCCCTCATCGAAAAAAACAAAAAGAAAAGAATTACACAAAAATGTTAAAAATGCAAATTCATTGAATGGTACCTTCAGAGCGAGAACACTTCCATATCTGCACAACACAGAAGATAAAATGATCCATGAAGAGTTAACAGATATCTCAGTCAATGCCAAAACAACACAAACAAAAATCCATGAGAGCATATGATACCCCCATGCTCGGATAACTGCCAACAAATTCAATGAGGTGACCATCACAAACCTTGAAGAACTCGTATACAAAATACTCTGACACTGAGTGATTTGACTCGTAGCGATCAGCAATAAACTTGTTCAATGCTGAAAGGAAGCTTCCAAGAACTGCACAACAAAGAAACAAGAAAGAAGATAATGAGATACAATTTGCATTTCACACCAATTAATGGAAGATGTATCACAAACGCAGAAATGATACCATAAAAGCATAAACATTACACGTAATTGCCAAGATTATCTATTTTTCCAACTCAGTGTACAACAGCTCTATTCAGATGTTATAAATTTTGAATAGCTCCTTTCTAGACACTGTAAATTGTTCACAGAGAATGTTTCATCACTTCCAATCAAAATAAAAATAATAAATAAAAGGTCAAATAATAATAAATAAACAGGTCACAGTTCCCCCAGGAAGATTGCATTCTCCTGCATTTTTCTCAAAGAAGTCTATGAGAAACAGATAAAGAAATCAGAAACATCCATGCATGCACTAGAACCAACCACATAAAATGTTAACATTTGGAAATCAGGGTGCAGGGAGCTAATACTAAAGAATAATGATGATCACTCCCATCCTCTAAAACTGGTGCTTGCCTCTAAAATCAAGTTTTATGAGATAGGAATGACTAGAGAAGAGCCAAGTTCCCAAAATTAGAAAAATAGGACAATGCAAGTTTCTTGATCATAGCAGCTCACTACTTCTCATATTTATATCCACACAACATCTCCAATTTGCCAGTTAGGAATGTGGACAGATTATAAGAGTGGTAACTGATGATTGGATATAGTCCATGCAAAAATAAATTTCACTATTTGTGCAGCTCTCACTCAATCCAATCTCGACTATACTTGCAGAAAAAATGCTGAAGCAATCTATAATCTCCCCATTTAGTAATTATTGCCGTCAAAAGATAGGGGATTGACAGCTGCAATTACTGTTCGCTTAGAGGGTTTCCTCAACCCAGAAAAGAGATACATGAATGCTTTCAAAAAAGGCATGTCTATGGATAGGTTATTTTCAATTCTGAGCTTGGAAGTTGAAATATTGTTATGCAATCATTAAGCAACAGCAATTCTCCAAAACAAATGCAGGTTCACATTGCTCGGACGGCTTAGAGCCTGAAATGGACTACCAACTGAGCTTAAATTCGCTTAATACACAACCAGAAGGAAAAAAGTCAGGGGTACCTTCATCAACATCGACAGCAACGACAAGTTTCTGAAGGACCGAACGTTCAGGAAAGCCAAGGGGGCTGCCATGTTCATGTGTAGCCTGACCATTCGCTGACTTCGATCCAACGCTCGCATCAAAGCCGAGGGTGCTGCTATGTTCTTGTGCAACCTGACCATTTACCGATTTCGACCCAATTTCTGCTGGAATCCCGATGCCCAAATCACGGACCAATTGGGGATGTGGTGGCATTGCTCTGGCTTTCTGCAACCAAGCATCTGCTTTGCTACGAGCACTACCACGGTGATCCAAGCAGCCTCTTATATTCAGTCCATTACCGGGACCAGGTCTAGAACCACGGCCAATGTCGCCGATTAAGCTCTTCGCTTGATTCCGGTAATGGCCGTCGGCAACCCGGCTGCACCCACGGGTACCCACACAGAATAAATCCGTGTTCAAAGCCATGATCATGATTTTTACGAATCATATCTATAGCAGCTCTTTGCCGGGCAACCAACCACTCAATTTCACTCCTTATCATACCGTTTGAACATTCGCCTTGAATGTTCAAGACAGTTGTCAAGAAAAAAAAGAGAGAGAGAGACCACCAAAATTTAATGATTACAGCAGAAAAGAGCAACGACAAACCTCCAAGAACCTATAAATAACAGCAAAGAGAATGAAAAAAAGAGCTGAAAACCAAGAAGTGTGAGCAGAGAAATGTCAGTATTCAAAAAAACGAAACACACCCAAAACGTATTAATCAATCTGGAATAAAAGAAAAAGTAAACTTTCATGAGAACACTGGAGAAACGAATAGCAAACGCAAATGAAAAATGCAAAAACGGAATTGGGTTTTCTTGAAAGGCGCAAAAATTCCAAAACTCGAAGGCACCCAACTCGAAAAAAATCACCAAATTCAAGAACAAAAAGGGAGATTCTAGCGAATCCCAAGAAAACAAGAAGTTTGTGAGAAGATTTGCAATGTAGGTGCCTGCAAATTTTCTGCATTGCAAATTTTCTCCAGAGAAACAAAAATGGAGGAAAGAATACAAAAACCGAGCGGCTTAAAATGAAAAACAGCAATCCAATCTGGTGGATGGAAGGAAAAGCAGGAGGTTGGAATATGCAGCGATGGCCGGTGGTCTCACAATGCTTCTCGACCGAAGATCGTGTTTACGGGAAGCATTTTTCGTGAATGGTCGGAGAGATTTTTCGTCAGTTCTCTGCAGGAAAAGCGTTCTTGGTGGGGCGTGTTGATGAACTCCGGCTGGTAATCTGCACCCTCCCTTGCGGCGCGTTGCTTATGAACCGAAAAAGAGAGGTGAAACCATTAGACCGGTACTCTGGCTTTCAAGGCCACTTAATATGCACATATCTTTTTGTCATTTTCCTTTTGATAAGAAAGTATTGGTGACTTCCCTCTCCCCCCTCCTTCCAACCAGCATCAGTACGCAGATACCCAAAAGGGCTCTAAATCCCTAATAATTCGATTTTGTAGTAACCGGTTATGTTCTTGGAGGCCAACCCATGAGAAGTGCTTCTCATGAGAAAAAATGGAAGCAGGAGCATTGTGGTAATTTTTCATCGTTGGTATATTTGTTTAAAAATGTAAGTATGTTTGGTTTTTGGATAAATTTTGTATTATATATATACAAAATCTCAATTTATTCCATTCATTTGATAGATCAATTACTAGAACGTATGTAAACATAATTTTTTATTATTTGACAATTTTTAAAAATATTAGTGTACAAAAAATAATTTTTTAATAAGATTTCATTATAATTTGTAAAGTTGGAAAATATAATTTTTATTAGGAGTTATGTTATATTATTTGAAGTTAATGTAATTAAGGTACTCTCAAGAATAACAATTTCTTTTATTTTTCTTGATTTTTTAAAAATTTCTTAATATTTTTTTTTATTTTCTAAATATTATAAAATCTAATCGCGTCTAACCGTGTCTAACCACATCTAATTTTTGAAATAATAAGATGATCCTATTTTAACACTTGTAATATGATCCTAGGCCCCTTATAAGGTAATTTATACTTTAACAATGGAATTTAAAATCCAAATAATACGATTTAATGAAATCACCCCAATCTAACTGCGAGTAACTGCGTCTAACCGTGTTTAACCCCATCTAATTTTTTATATTAATAAGTTAATCTTAATTTAACACTTGTAATATGATCTTACCCCCTTATAAGGCCATTTATACCTTAACAACGGATTTTAAAACCCAGATAATATGATTTAATGAATTACCCTAATCTAACCGCGTCTAACCGTGTCTAACCATTTCTAATCGCATCTAACCGTGTCTAACAGCGTCTAAGCACTTCTAACAACATCTAATTTTTTTTATAATTTATGAATTTTTACCTAATCTATGTATTTTCCAAAATATATATACTTAAATATTTATTCGAGATCTAAATAATTTTAGAACTAAATAAATATATAAAGTTATAATTAAAAATATTAACTCCACTTGATTAAATGAAATAGAAATTTACGTAAAGATATAAAACAGTAAAAAAATATTATACATTTGACGTTGTAGAACCAAAATTTGATAAATTATATATAACTGTGACTTGGATTTAATATGTAAATATACGTTACTTTTTCGGATTGGTTAA
This sequence comes from Annona cherimola, assembly GCA_030490835.1. Classification (NCBI taxonomy): domain Eukaryota; kingdom Viridiplantae; phylum Streptophyta; class Magnoliopsida; order Magnoliales; family Annonaceae; genus Annona; species Annona cherimola. The sequence goes on from CM059975.1 coordinate 89,381,612, forward strand.
ATGATCAATTTTTCAAATAACTATATTTAATAGAGATTTTATAACAAAATTTCTTAAAATTATAAAATTATATTATTACAGTTTATATTATAAATTTAAAGTATTAATGTAATAATTTTAATTTATTGTTACTGTAATTAATTAATTTAAACTAAAAATACAAATTTATTGACCTCAAGTGAAATCAATGTAAGTAAACAATTTAATAAATATTTATATTGAACAAAAAATATATAGAAAATTTCATGTTATAGAATACCTCTAAATTTATTACAGTTTATATTACAAATTTAACATATTAATATACTAATTGTGATTTATTGGTACTAGAATTAATAAATTTAAAATAAAAATAAAAATTTATTTACTTCAAGTCAAATCAATGTAAAATTATCAGTTTAATAAATATTCACATTGAATTAAAAATTTATAAAGAATCTTCATGTTATAGAACACCTCTAAATAAAGTCCTATCAAATTTAAAGTCTAATAAAAATTTTCGATATAAAACTATAATTTAGATTTAAATAAACTAAATATATATGATTTTTGGGATTGATTTAAACTTATGTATTTTTGTATCTTTGACATTCATGTAGTTTATACAAAAAATAGAAAATATCAATGATTGAATTTTATCTTAAAAATTAATTATAAATTATTATTTTCATTTTAATTGAAATAAATATACAAATATAAATACCTTATGCGAAGTTGATGAAAATAATTATTTTGATTAATTTAGTGCTTTAAATTAGCAAAGATCCATACCGTTCACTATAAATTAAATGAATAGAAATTTACGTAAATATATAAAACTATAATTAAATAGAAAATTTACAAAAATTCTAAATAAATAATTATAATAATTTTATATGACTTTTAGAAATAAATTTGTAATAAATTATATTTATTTAAATTATGTGTGTGTTTGAAAAATGATAAAACTTTTAATGAAAATTTTTTTATGTACAACTATAATTTAGATCTAAATAAGCTAAATATATATGACTTTTTGGAACTAGTTTAACGATTAAGATTTTTTATATTAGCAAAAAATTATTTAATGAATCTACCTAAATCTAACATCTAAATATAAACTTTTGTATGTTTTTCTATTTTTTCACACGAAAATTACGAAGAATGCATTTAATAAAGCGCTTTTTGTGTATTTTTATGACAATCAAAATTTTCTCATAAAATTTTAGTTAAATAAATTGGGATATGGATTATTAAAATAATTGGGGTAGAATTGCAAAATTATTTGAATAGTTCATTTTACAAAATGGCTCATATGTGCACCAAAACAGTGTGTCGCTGAAGTATTGAACTCCAGTGCTCCACCATCTTCCCTCTCCCGAAGTCATCTATCTCTCTATCCAGTTGTTTCAATGTGAAATTAATAAAATTAAAATTAAAATGAAGATTAAAACAAATTAAATTAATATAATGATCAATTTAACAAATAATAAAAATAAATATTAATTTAATTTAAAATAAAAATTAATTCAATTAATTATGAACACAATCAATTTTTTGTATTGTGTTAATTTGCGAAGTTAGGAAGTTAAGCTTTGCAAAAATTCATAAGTTCATCTCATTTCTCTTGTTGCATTTTTCAGTTTAAAATTCTTAAAATAAAAATAAAAATTTAGAAACATATTTGCTATAAAAATAAGTCGTTTTGCATAGATATGAGTCAAGCAATTAAATGGGCTGAAAATGGTTAAATTAAAAGTGGGTTTCAAGGAATGCATGAACGGTACCTGGTCTCCTAGATTTTGAAAGTTCCTGTAAGTTTTGATTTTTAAAATCATGAACGATATTTATAGCTTAAGAATTATATTTAAAACTTTTAGATATTTATTATTACTAAAATTAATAAACTTAAAATAATAATAAATGTTTATATGTATGTAATTTTTATTAATTAAATTAGTTTCAATTAAAGCTTTACTAAAATTAATTATAATTTATGTTTAAATAATCTAAATAAATAAATATGCCTCTTTGGGATAGATTTAATAAATAATAATTATTATTATATTATTCTTATTTACATTTAAATAAAACTATCTACACTATTTTAACCGTCCACATAATTATTTCCATTTATAATTTAATTAGCTAAAATTTTCTAATCTAAACCGTCTACATGATCAAGAGCATCTTAAAACATAGAAAATGACTCTTAAATCACCCAAATCGAACACCGATAGTATTAGATCTAAATAAAACAAAATCTGCCCATTAATAATCTGAATTTCTGTCCGTCGCGGCAAACACTTACGGTTATGTTCTTCTCCATGTTCCTTTTTTTCTGGCTAATTTCAAAATACTCACCACATTTCCTCCTAATTAAGAATATACCCACTAAGTATGGGTGAATTTCATTCATACCCATTTTGTCATGCACAATTAAAAATAATCATTATTTATCATAAAAAATGTCCAAAATAGCTTTTATTATTTAATAATAACAATCATTCAATTACAGCGGAAGTTAAATAGTGGGATGGAAACTTATCCGACTTGACAGAGAAGCTAAACAGAATAGTTTTGACAATCTGAATTTGACACCAATAACAATAGATGTTAGATTAATCAGGAGTATATGTGAAAGTTTTCAAACTTAGTGAATACATTTGTAATTAAAAGCAAAATAAAATGGGTATATTTGAAATTAAATTTTTTTGTCCCATAGAAAATACCCGGACTCATGTTTATCCTTAGATTTATTTCACTTCGCATTTATAAACTTATGTCTACCATCCTAAGAATTTATTTTTTTTGCCTAATATAATTCAATTTGTTATTCACTCCTTGTCAACCATCAATCAAAAGGCTTTGGAATTGAAATAAAATGGGGGAGGAAATGTTGGTGTACTACTTATCTTCTTATATATTAAAAAAAAACTCTCATATTTATTTTTACTATTCACGACCACTTGGATAGGATGAAGATAGTTGGAATCTCAAGTTTCCAAAAATCTTTTTTCAATTCAAAAAATAACCGTGTACTTTTATTACTTTTATTTCCTACTCAACTTTTCATTGAAATTAATGTTGTCCAAACCGAACCGGTTATTATACAGGAACTGGTCTGGTTCGAACCCATTCAACCGGTTAAGCGAACCAGTGATGTCAGCATGATATATTTATGATGTCATAAATATTAAATAATTTTTAAATTTTAAGTAAATATATTGATAAGTTAATCATAATTTAACACTTGTAATATGATTCTGAACCCTTTATAAGGTCATTTACACCTTAATTACAGAATTTGAAACCTAGATAATAGGATTTAATGAAATCTACCTTATCTAACAGCGTCTAATTACAGGTTTGACCTGAGTTGCCTTCCCAAAAAGCTAGGGTGATGTACAGCAGAAAATCACATATATTAACTCTTTGAAGGAATGTTTTCAATTGTACTCTTTCATTTTGGACTCCAAGTTTTACTCCTAATTCCAACTTCGAAATGGACTTTTTATTTTATTGTTTTTTTCCCTAAATTGACCGAGTAAGACTTGCCTTAAATTCAAAAATTGCCATTTCCAACTTAATTAACAGGACTTATGTTTATTATTCTTTATAGAAATAGAAATTAGTAAAAAGTGGGCGTAACTACTGCTTCCTGCATGGTGGGGTGGTGTAGGGGTAGCTTGGAACGTACCCTCAACATCAGCCGGGTTGATTCACACAAGTGTTTGGCATCCACGTGATGAAAATCGCCCCAAATTCCAGCTCTGCACCTTCCAAAAACCACCTGATGGCCTACCCAGCCGAATGATTGGTATGCCCATTGCGTGTGTGAAGGATAGATTGTGGGAAACCACATTTTTTTTGTCATCATTTTTTCTTCAAATCTTGTGGTATTTACTTTTAGACTTTTTCTCATTGCAATTTTTTGAGAGCTTCAATTCATGAGTGGGTTTCATCGATTGGATGCCAAAGAGAGTGTAATGGGGCACCAGTAATACCATTTAAAATTAGAAAAGTGTAAAAGGTTATGACTCTGTTCGACCGATTGCATATTTTGATCCCCTCTAGTCTCTGTTAGCAACAATAATAGTATTTTATGCTCAAAAGTCAAAACAAGATACCCAATGGTCAAAAGTCAAAACAAGATACCCATGCTAAAACCGAGGTCCGCAAACGTGGGTTGCTGTTGCTTTTCGAGCCTTTTGAAATGATAGCCTTCTGCAAACCACTCTTAATGATGGTTCTGCCAATTGGCTAATGGGATTTGTGGGAGTGAGTTGTTTAGTCTTCTACAAAAGCGCTACTTTCTGATTCTCCCGCCCACAATTTTTTTTTTCATATAGAACGTGGCTTTGTCTTTTGAACTTATTTTGATAGTATTCATTTTATATACTTAGCAAAACTTCGATTAAAAAAAGAAAAGATAAGAAATCCAAACTGAAGCGTACTTATTGCCTACCTAGTCAACCATCAACCAACTAAAAAGCATTTTCAAACAAGTTCGAACCAGCTGCACCAACTTCATTCTGTCTTCCCAGCTTCTTGACACAGTCATGGGTAACTGATGTCAGACAAGACCCACACGCAGAAGAAAGGAGCTTTGGTTAGAGATCTAAACATAGAAAGTCAAATGGATGCATTTCCAGACAAGACAACAGTTGAAAGGAGCGGTTGAAATGAAGATTCTGTTTATTTCCTAGAATGGATTGGAGGTGTTGCTTGTAGCAGCAGTTTACATGGTGCTGACCAAAACTTTATCACTTTACATTGGAGCAGCAGCATCAAAAATGGCACACTGCATTTCTAACTCAAAGGAAAATCTGTTCATTATAACCCCATCCATGTTCTTTTGATGGGAACACTGAACTGGATAGGTACTTCCACATCTAAAATCCTAGAAGGCTATTCTGGATGAGCATCTCCTGGTTTATTTTGAGGAACAGAAGCTCAAAATAATGAACCTCAAAGCTCCATAAGACAGCCCGCAAGGTTCATCTCTCAGGTGTTTGTACTTCTTCTGTCTTGGCATTTCTTCCATGAATGAAGCACAATCATCTAGGTTTCCACAATTCCAAATTGCTCGAATGCAGGGGACAGCTGTGGTACGATCCATGGGGCCAAGCATCGTTCTACTTCTTCCCAGTTGTGGACTTTGGTCACTAGAGGATGTAGATCAACAGAACCAGACTTGCACCATGGATAGGAATTATGATAGTCAAAAAGTAGAACTCTGATACCGACTTCCGCACATTCAGCTGCATATTTGGGATTGTCGTCTATCAAAACTTGTGCTCCCAAGGACCTGTCAAGACAAATACTAGTAAGTCACAGATGCCAACTCAGATAAGCCACTATCAATTTCATACAATTGAAAAGCCGGATGCCGTATGCTTGTTGCCTTTAAATAGTTCTTTTTTTTTTACCGTCCCTGTCAAACCCCCTCTAAAGTTTCACTGGAGGATAAATGGGAAATTAAAAGTCCCATTTTGAATGCCATGTTCAGCCATCATTGCATATATGCACGTATATGACGATAATAGGCCAATGAACTGCCCTGGCAAAATCCTGACCATGGGGGTCCACCTTGATAGCAATTGAATGTAAATATATCTTCCGCAAAAGGATCAAATTGTTTATGACTAACAAAAGCACCATCCTAAAAAAACACTAAGTCAAGGCCCCAAAAACACACCCACACACACACTTTTTCTGTACAAATAGTACTGTATATGAATTCTGAGAGATGGCTCGTTACCTGCAAATCTCTGATTTTGGTCTGGACTTTCCATCCAAGGCAAAGTGATTACCAAAGTGGACTTGGTCAAACAAGTCAGGATAATGCATATTGAGCCATTCAATTGTGTGGTCTTTGATGACATTTTGGCGAGACCTATTCCAACCAGAATTAAAATTAAAGCTATTTCAATACTTAACGGCTTAAAAATGAATGAATGAATGGTGATAAAAAAAAAAATTAAAATCCTGTGAGCATTGAATGACTCACGTAACAACTGATAGGCTGCAAAATGTAGACAATCGAAGAAGAGCATCATGAGCTCCTGGAATGGGATGGATTCCATTCTTGAAATATGCTGTTTTGAAGAACTCATGCACGCGTATATCAGCTGCCACAACAATAGAATGATGTGATGGCTCGAGTGAATAATGCACTTCAACTAATTTGACATCCAAAATAACCAGTACAAACTGCTTAGCATCTAAAATATCCACAAATTTTCCCTCAGCACTAAAAAAAATGATCCAGCAGTCACAAAAGAAAATCACACGGACGTTGAATTTGAATCAGGTATAATATTCGAAGGGATCCAACAGAATCAAGATAAGAACGTCCAAAATAACCTGTAAAAACTGTTTAGCATCTGAAATATCCATAAATTTACTCTCAACATTAAAAAAAATGATCCAGCAGTCATAAAAGAAGATCACACGCACGTTGAATTTGAATCAGGTATAATATTTGAAGAGATCCAACAGAATCCAGATAAGAACATAATTAGACTTCCAAACAGACATCAAAAATAACCTGTACAAACTGTTTAGCATCTAAAATATCCACAAATTTTCTCTAAGCATTAAAAAAAAATGATCCAGCAGTCGTAAAAGAAAATCACACGGACGTTGAATTTGAATCAGGTTTAATATTCGAAGTGATCCAACAGAATCCTGATAAGAACATAATTAGACTTCCAAACAGACATCCAAAATAACCAGTACAAACTGGTTAGCATCTAAAATATCCATAAATTATCCTCAGCATTAAAAAAAATGATCCATCAGTCGTAAAAGAAAATCACACGCACGTTGAAATTGAATCAGGTATAATATTTGAAGAGATCCAACAGAATCCAGATAAGAACATAATTAGACTTCCAAACAAATATAACCCCACCCCCCAATCCCCTCATCGAAAAAAACAAAAAGAAAAGAATTACACAAAAATGTCAAAAATGCAAATTCATTGAATGGTACCTTCAGAGCGAGAACACTTCCATATCTGCACAACACAGAAGATAAAATGATCCATGAAGAGTTAACAAATATCTCAGTCAATGCCAAAACAACACAAACAAAAATCCATGAGAGCATATGATACCCCCATGCTAGGATAACTGCCAACAAATTCAATGAGGTGACCATCACAAACCTTGAAGAACTCGTATACAAAATACTCTGACACTGAGTGATTTGACTCGTAGAGATCAGCAATAAACTTGTTCAATGCTGAAAGGAAGCTTCCAAGAACTGCACAACAAAGAAACAAGAAAGAAGATAATGAGATACAATTCGCATTTCACACCAATTAATGGAAGATGTATCACAAACGCAGAAATGATATCATAAAAGCATAAACATTACACGTAATTGCCAAGATTATCTATTTTTCCAACTCAGTGTACAACAGCTCTATTCAGATGTTATAAATTTCGAATAGCTCCTTTCTAGACATTGTAAATTGTTCACAGAGAATGTTTCATCACTTCCAATCAAAATAAAAATAATAATAAATAAAAGGTCAAATAATAATAAATAAACAGGTCACAGTTCCCCAGGAAGATTGCATTCTCCTGCATTTTTCTCAAAGAAGTCTATGAGAAACAGATAAAGAAATCAGAAACATCCATGCATGCACTAGAACCAACCACATAAAATGTTAACATTTGGAAATCAGGGTGCAGGGAGCTAATACTAAAGAATAATGATGATCACTCCCATCCTCTAAAACTGGTGCTTGCCTCTAAAATCAAGTTTTATGAGATAGGAATGACTAGAGAAGAGCCATGTTCCCAAAATTAGAAAAATAGGACAATGCAAGTTTCTTGATCATAGCAGCTCACTATTTCTCATATTTATATCCACACAACATCTCCAATTTGCCAGTTAGGAATGTGGACAGATTATAAGAGTAGCAACTGATGATTGGATATAGTCCATGCAAAAATAAATTTCACTATTTGTGCAGCTCCCGCTCAATCCAATCTCGACTATACTTGCAGAAAAAATGCTGAAGCAATCTATAATCTCCCCATTTAGTAATTATTGCCGTCAAAAGATAGGGGATTGACAGCTGCAATTACTGTTCGCTTAGAGGGTTTCAAAAAGGCATTTCTATGAATCGGTTATTTTCAATTCTGAGCTTGGAAGTTGAAATATTGTTATGCAATCATTAAGCAACAGCAATTCTCCAAAACAAATGCAGGTTCACATTGCTCGGACGGCTTAAAGCCTGAAATAGACTACCAACTGAGCTTAAATTCGCTTTAATACACAACCAGAAGGAAAAAAGTCATGGGTACCTTCATCAACATCGACAGCAACGACAAGTTTCTGAAGGACCGAACGTTCAGGAAAGCCAAAGGGGCTGCCATGTTCATGTGTAGCCGAACCGTTCCCTGATTTCCATCCAACGCTCGCATCAAAGCCGACGGTGCTGCTATGTTCTTGTGAAACCTGACCATTCACCGATTTCGACCCAATGTCTTCTGGAATCCCGATGCCCAAATCACGGACCAATTGGAGATGTGGTGGCATGGCTCTGGCTTTCCGCAACCAAGCATCTGCTTTGCTACGAGCACTACCGCGGTGATCCAAGCAGCCTCTTATATTCAGTCCATTACCGGGACCAGGTCTAGAACCACGGCCAATGTCGCCGATTAAGCTCTTCGCTTGATTCCGGTAATGGCCGTCGGCAACCCGGCTGCACCAACGGGTACCCACACAGAATAAATCCGTGTTCAAAGCCATGATCATGATTTTTACGAATCATATCTATAGCAGCTCTTTGCCGGGCAACCAACCACGCAATTTCACTCCTTATCATACCGTTTGAACATTCCCCTTGAATGTTCAAGACAGTTGCCAAGAAAAAAAAGAGAGAGAGAACACCAAAATTTAATGATTACAGCAGAAAAGGGCAACGACAAACCTCCAAGAACCTATAAATAACAGCAAAGGAGAATGAAAAAAAGAGTTGAAAACCTAGAAGTGTGAGCAGAGAAATGTCAGTATTCAAAAAAACGAAACACACTCAAAACGTATTTATTAATCTGGAATAAAAGAAAAAGTACACTTTTATGAGAACACTGGAGAAACGAATAGCAAACGCAAATGAAAAATGCAAAAACGGAATTGGGTTTTCTTGAAAGGCGCAAGATTTCCAAAACTTGAAGGCACCCAACTCGAAAAAAATCACCAATTTCAAGAACAAAAAGCCAAAAACCTATAAATAACAGCAAAGGAGAACGAATAAAAGAGCTGAAAATCTAGAAGTGTGAGCAGAGAAATGTCAGTATTCAAAAAAAGGAAACACACCCAAAACGTATTAATCAATCTCGAACAAAAGAAAAAGTAAACTTTCATGAGAACACTGGAGAAACGAATAGCAAACGCAAATGAAAAATGCAAAAACGGAATTGGGTTTTCTTGAAAGGCGCAAAAATTCCAAAACTCGAAGGCACCCAACTCGAAAAAAATCACCAAATTCAAGAACAAAAAGGGAGATTCTAGCGAATCCCAAGAAAACAAGAAGTTTGTGAGAAGATTTGCAATGTAGGTGCCTGCAAATCTTCTGCATTGCAAATTTTCTCCAGAGAAACAAAAATGGAGGAAAGAATACAAAAACCGAGCGGCTTCAAATGAAAAACAGCAATCCAATCTGGTGGATGGAAGGAAAAGCAGGAGGTTGGAATATGCAGCGATGGCCGTTGGTCTCACAATGCTTCTCGACCGAAGATCGTGTTTACGGGAAGCATTTTCGTGAATGGTCGGAGAGATTTTTCGTCAGTTCTCCGCAGGAAAAGCGTTCTTGGTGGGGCGTGTTGATGAACTCCGTCTGGTAATCTGCACCTTCCCTTGCGGCGCGTTGCTTATGAACCGAAAAAGAGAGGTGAAACCATTAGACCAGTACTCTGGCTTTCAAGGCCACTTAATATGCACATATCTTTTTATCATTTTCCTTTTGATAAGAAAGTACCGGTGACTTCCCTCTCTCCCCTCCTTCCAACCCGCATCAGTACGCAGATACCCTAAAAGGGCTCTAGATCCCTAAGAATGCGATTTTGTGGTAACCGATTATCTTCTTGGAGGCTCACCCATCGGAAGTGCTTCTCATGAGAAAAAAAATGGAAGCAGAGGCAATGTGGTAATTTTTCATCATGGGTATATTTGTTTAAAAGCGTGAGTATGTTTGATTTTTGGATAAATATTGTACTATATATACACAAAATCTCAATTTATTCCGTTCATTTTATAGATCAATTACTAAAACGTATGTAAACATAATTTTTCATTATTTGACAATTTTTAAAAATATTAGGGTATGTTTGGTTACACACAAAACATGTCAATCAAAATTTTTCAATCAAAAACTTTTCACTTTCCATAATTACCTTATTTTTTAATTATTTTTTCACTTTTTTCTATATAAACAACCCTACTTTTCAATCATTTCCACACAAATACTTATACAACTACCCTATCTATTTTAACTTTATTCTATTTACACCTCATTATTACCCCTATCATATCACATCATTTTCTATCAACTTGACAACTTCTACTCTGAAAAGTTTTCATCAAAAAATTTTACCTCCAACCAAACGCACCCTTAGTGTACAAAAAATAATTTTTTAATAAGATTTCATTATAATTTGTATAGTTGGAAAATATAATTTTTATTAGGAGTTATGTTATATTATTTGAAATTAATGTAATTAAGGTACTCTCAAGAATAACAATTTCTTTTGTTTTTCTTGATTTTTTGAAAATTTATTAATATTTTTTTATTTTCTGAATACAATAGTATCTAACTGCGTCTAACCGTGTCTAACCGCATCTAATTTCTGAAATAATAAGTTAATCCTAATTTAACACTTGTAATATGATCCTAGGCCCCTTATAAGGTCATTGATACCTTAACAATGGAATTTAAAACCCAAATAATATGATTTAATGAAATCACCATAATCTAACTGCGTGTAACTACGTCTAACCGTGTTTAACCGCATCTAATTTTTGAAATTAATTAGTTAATCTTAATATAACACTTGTAATATGATCTTACACCCCTTATAAGGTCATTTATACCTTAACGATGGAATTTGAAACCCAGATAATATGATTTAATGAAATCACCCTAATCTAACTGCGTCTAATAGTGCCTAACCGTGTCTAATTTTAGAAATTAATAATTTAACACATGGAATATGATTCTATGGCCCTTATACGATCATTTATATCTTAACAACCAAATTTAAAACTCAAATAATATGATTTAATGAAATCACTATAATCTAACTGTGTCTAACCATGTCTAATTTTTTAAATTAATAAGTTAATCATAGTTTAACACTTGTAATATGATCCTAGGCCCCTTATAAGGTTATTTATACCTTAACAATAGAATTTAAAATCCAAATAATACGATTTAATAAAATCAACCTAATCTAACCGTATCTAATCGAGTCTAACCGCGTCTAACCGCATCTAATTTTTGAAATTATATGTTAATCCTAATTTAACACTTGTAATATGATCCTAGGCCCCTTATAAGGTCATTTATACCTTAACAACGGAATTTGAAACTCAGATAATATGATTTAATGAAATTACCCTAATATAACTGTGTCTAACCGTGTCTAACCACGTCTAACCGCGTTTAACAACATCTATTTTTTTATAATTTATGAATTTTTTACCTAATCTATGTATTTTGCAAAATAAATATACTTAAATATTTATTCGAGACCTAAATAATTTTAGAACTAAATAAATATATAAATTTATAATTAAAAATATTAACTCCACTTGATTAAATGAAATAAAAATTTACGTAAAGATATAAAATAGTAAAAAACATTATATATATGACGTTGTAGAACCAAAATTTTGATAAATTATATATAACTGTGACTTAGATTTAATATGTAAATATATGTTACTTTTTGGGATTGGTTAAATGATCAATTTTTCAAATAACTATATTTAATAGAAATTTTAAAACAAAATTTCTTAAAATTATAAAATAATATTATTACAGTTTATATTATAAATTTAAAGTATTAATATATTAATTTTAATTTATTGTTACTGTAATTAATTAATTTAAACTAAAAATACAAATTTATTGACTTCAAGTGAAATCAATGTAAACAAACAATTTAATAAATATTTATATTGAACAAAAAAATATATAGAAAATTTCATGTTGTAGAATACCTCTAAATTTATTACAGTTTATATTACAAATTTAACATATTAATACACTAATTGTGATTTATTGGTACTAGAATTAATAAATTTGAAATAAAAATAAAAATTTATTTACTTCAAGTCAAATCAATGTAAAATTATCAGTTTAATAAATATTCACGTTGAACTAAAAATTTACAGAGAATCTGCATGTTATAGAATGCCTCTAACTAAAGTCTTATCAAATTTAAAGTCCAATAAAAATTTTCGATACAAAATTATAATTTAGATTTAAATAAACTAAATATATATGATTTTTGGGATTGATTTAAACTTATGTATTTTTGTATCTTTGACATTCATGTAGTTTATACAAAAAATAGAAAAGATCAATGATTGAATTTTATCTTAAAAATTAATTATAAATTATTATTTTCATTTTAATTGAAATAAATATACAAATATAAATACCTTATGCGAAGTTGATGAAAATAATTATTTTGATTAATTTAGTGTTTTAAATTTGCAAAGATCCATACCGTTCACTATAAATTAAATGAATAGAAATTTATGTAGATATATAAAACTATAATTAAATAGAAAATTTACAAAAATTCTAAATATAAAATTAAAAAATATATAAAATTGTAATAATTTTATATGACTTTAAAAGTACATTTGTAATAAATTATATTTATTTAAATTATGTGTGTGTTTGGAAAATGATAAAACTTTTAACGAAAATTTTTTTGATGTACAACTATAATTTAGATCTAAATAAGCTAAATATATATGACTTTTTGGAACTAGTTTAACGATTAAGTATTTTTATAAACTTTTGTATGTTTTTCTATTTTTTTACACAAAAATTACGAAGAATGCATTTAATAAAGTGCTTTTCGTGTATTTTTATGAAAATAAAAATTTTCTCATAAAATTTTAGTTATATAAATTGGGATATGAATTATTAAAATAATTCGGGTAGAACTGCAAAATTATTTGAATAGTTCATTTTACAAAATGGCTCGCATGTGCACCAAAACAGTGTCTTGCTGAAGTATTGAACTCCAGTGCTTCACCATCTTCCCTCACCCGAAGTCATCCATCTCTCTATCCAGTTGTTTTAATGTGAAATTAACAAAATTAAAATTAAAATGAAGATTAAAACAAATTAAATTAATGTAATGATCAATTTAACAAATAATAAAAATAAATATTAATTTAATTTAAAATAAAAATTAATTCAATTAATTATAAACACAATCAATTTTTTGTATTGTGTTAATTTGCGAAGTTAATAAGTTAAGCTTACAAAAATTCATAAGTTCATCTCATTTCGATTGTTGCATTTTTTAGTTTAAAATTCTTAAAATAAAAATAAAAATAAAAATTTAGAAACATATTTGCTAAAAAAATAGGTCGTTTTGCATAGATATGAGACAAGTAATTAAATGGGCTGGAAATGATTAAATTAAAAGTGGGTTTCAAAGAATGCATGAACGGTACCTGGTCTCATTGATTTTTAAAGTTACTGTAAGTTTTGATTTTTTAAAATCATGAACGATATTTATAGCTTAAGAATTATATTTAAAACTTTTAGATATTTATTATTACTAAAATTAATAAACTTAAAATAATAATAAATGTTTATATGTATGTAATTTTTATTAATTAAATTAGTTTCAATTAAAGCTTTACTAAAATTAATTATAATTTATGTTTAAATAATCTAAATAAATATATATTCCTCTTTGGGATAGATTTAATAAATAATTATTATTATTATATTATTTTTATTTACATTTAAATAAAAATATCTACACTATTTTAACCTTCCACATAATTATTTCTATTTATAATTTAATTAGCTAAAATTTTCCAATCTAAACCGTCTACATGATCAAGAGCATCTTAAAACAAAGAAAATGACTCTTAAATCACCCAAATCGGACACCGGTAGTATTAGATCTAGATAAAACAAAATTTTCCCATTAATAATCCGAATTTCAGTCCGTCGCGACAAACACTTACGGTTGTGTTCTTCTCCATGTTCCTTTTGTTCTGGTTAATTTCAAAATACTCACCACATTTCCTCTTAATTAAGAATATACCCGCTAAGTATGGGTGAATTTCATTCATACCCATGTTGTCATGCACAATTAAAAATAATCATTATTTATCATAAAAAAAAAGTCCAAAATACCTTTTATTATTTAATAATAACAATCATTCAATTACAGCGGAAGTTAAATAGTGGGATGGAAACTTATCCAACTTGACAGAGAAGCTAAACAGAATAGTTTTGACAATCTGAATATGACACCAATAACAATAGATGTTAGATTAATCAGGAGTATTTGAGATTTTTAAATTATTAAAAATTCCTAACTGTCATGTTGGCCGTATTTGAAATTACCGAAATACTTAGTGAGTATGTATGAAAGTTTTTAAACTTAGTGAATATATTTGTAATTAAAAGCAAAATAAAATGGGTATATATGAAATTAATTTTTTTGTCCCATAGAAAATACCCGGACTCATGTTTATCCTTAGATTTAATTCACTTCGCATTTATAAACTTATGTCTACCATCCTAAGAAATTTTTTTTTTGCCCAATATAATTCAATTTGTTATTCACTCCTTGTCAACCATCAATCAAAAGGCTTTGGAATTGAAATAAAATGGGGGAGGAAATGTTGGTTTACTACTTATCTTCTTATATATTAAAAAAAAAACTCTCATATTTATTTCTACTGTTCACGACCACTTGTATAGGATGAAGATAGTTGGAATCTCAAGTTTCCAAAAATCTTTTTTCAATTCAAAAAATAACCGTGTACTTTTATTACTTTTATTTCCTAATCAGTTTTTCATTGAAACCAATGTTGTCCAAACCGAACCGGTGATTGAACCGGTAAAGGAACTGGTCTGGTTCGAACCCATTCGACCAGTTAAGCGAACCAGTTTGAACCGGTGATGTCAGCATGATATATTTATGATGTCATAAATATTAAATAATTTTTAAATTTTAAGTAAATATATTGATAAGTTAATCATAATTTAACACTTGTAATATGATTCTGAACCCTTTATAAGGTCATTTACACCTTAATTACAGAATTTGAAACCTAGATAATAGGATTTAATGAAATCTACCTTATCTAACAGCGTCTAATTACAGGTTTGACCTGAGTTGCCTTCCCAAAAAGCTAGGGTGATGTACAGCAGAAAATCACATATATTAACTCTTTGAAGGAATGTTTTCAATTGTACTCTTTCATTTTGGACTCCAAGTTTTACTCCTAATTCCAACTTCGAAATGGACTTTTTATTTTATTGTTTTTTTCCCTAAATTGACCGAGTAAGACTTGCCTTAAATTCAAAAATTGCCATTTCCAACTTAATTAACAGGACTTATGTTTATTATTCTTTATAGAAATAGAAATTAGTAAAAAGTGGGCGTAACTACTGCTTCCTGCATGGTGGGGTGGTGTAGGGGTAGCTTGGAACGTACCCTCAACATCAGCCGGGTTGATTCACACAAGTGTTTGGCATCCACGTGATGAAAATCGCCCCAAATTCCAGCTCTGCACCTTCCAAAAACCACCTGATGGCCTACCCAGCCGAATGATTGGTATGCCCATTGCGTGTGTGAAGGATAGATTGTGGGAAACCACATTTTTTTTGTCATCATTTTTTCTTCAAATCTTGTGGTATTTACTTTTAGACTTTTTCTCATTGCAATTTTTTGAGAGCTTCAATTCATGAGTGGGTTTCATCGATTGGATGCCAAAGAGAGTGTAATGGGGCACCAGTAATACCATTTAAAATTAGAAAAGTGTAAAAGGTTATGACTCTGTTCGACCGATTGCATATTTTGATCCCCTCTAGTCTCTGTTAGCAACAATAATAGTATTTTATGCTCAAAAGTCAAAACAAGATACCCAATGGTCAAAAGTCAAAACAAGATACCCATGCTAAAACCGAGGTCCGCAAACGTGGGTTGCTGTTGCTTTTCGAGCCTTTTGAAATGATAGCCTTCTGCAAACCACTCTTAATGATGGTTCTGCCAATTGGCTAATGGGATTTGTGGGAGTGAGTTGTTTAGTCTTCTACAAAAGCGCTACTTTCTGATTCTCCCGCCCACAATTTTTTTTTTCATATAGAACGTGGCTTTGTCTTTTGAACTTATTTTGATAGTATTCATTTTATATACTTAGCAAAACTTCGATTAAAAAAAGAAAAGATAAGAAATCCAAACTGAAGCGTACTTATTGCCTACCTAGTCAACCATCAACCAACTAAAAAGCATTTTCAAACAAGTTCGAACCAGCTGCACCAACTTCATTCTGTCTTCCCAGCTTCTTGACACAGTCATGGGTAACTGATGTCAGACAAGACCCACACGCAGAAGAAAGGAGCTTTGGTTAGAGATCTAAACATAGAAAGTCAAATGGATGCATTTCCAGACAAGACAACAGTTGAAAGGAGCGGTTGAAATGAAGATTCTGTTTATTTCCTAGAATGGATTGGAGGTGTTGCTTGTAGCAGCAGTTTACATGGTGCTGACCAAAACTTTATCACTTTACATTGGAGCAGCAGCATCAAAAATGGCACACTGCATTTCTAACTCAAAGGAAAATCTGTTCATTATAACCCCATCCATGTTCTTTTGATGGGAACACTGAACTGGATAGGTACTTCCACATCTAAAATCCTAGAAGGCTATTCTGGATGAGCATCTCCTGGTTTATTTTGAGGAACAGAAGCTCAAAATAATGAACCTCAAAGCTCCATAAGACAGCCCGCAAGGTTCATCTCTCAGGTGTTTGTACTTCTTCTGTCTTGGCATTTCTTCCATGAATGAAGCACAATCATCTAGGTTTCCACAATTCCAAATTGCTCGAATGCAGGGGACAGCTGTGGTACGATCCATGGGGCCAAGCATCGTTCTACTTCTTCCCAGTTGTGGACTTTGGTCACTAGAGGATGTAGATCAACAGAACCAGACTTGCACCATGGATAGGAATTATGATAGTCAAAAAGTAGAACTCTGATACCGACTTCCGCACATTCAGCTGCATATTTGGGATTGTCGTCTATCAAAACTTGTGCTCCCAAGGACCTGTCAAGACAAATACTAGTAAGTCACAGATGCCAACTCAGATAAGCCACTATCAATTTCATACAATTGAAAAGCCGGATGCCGTATGCTTGTTGCCTTTAAATAGTTCTTTTTTTTTTACCGTCCCTGTCAAACCCCCTCTAAAGTTTCACTGGAGGATAAATGGGAAATTAAAAGTCCCATTTTGAATGCCATGTTCAGCCATCATTGCATATATGCACGTATATGACGATAATAGGCCAATGAACTGCCCTGGCAAAATCCTGACCATGGGGGTCCACCTTGATAGCAATTGAATGTAAATATATCTTCCGCAAAAGGATCAAATTGTTTATGACTAACAAAAGCACCATCCTAAAAAAACACTAAGTCAAGGCCCCAAAAACACACCCACACACACACTTTTTCTGTACAAATAGTACTGTATATGAATTCTGAGAGATGGCTCGTTACCTGCAAATCTCTGATTTTGGTCTGGACTTTCCATCCAAGGCAAAGTGATTACCAAAGTGGACTTGGTCAAACAAGTCAGGATAATGCATATTGAGCCATTCAATTGTGTGGTCTTTGATGACATTTTGGCGAGACCTATTCCAACCAGAATTAAAATTAAAGCTATTTCAATACTTAACGGCTTAAAAATGAATGAATGAATGGTGATAAAAAAAAAAATTAAAATCCTGTGAGCATTGAATGACTCACGTAACAACTGATAGGCTGCAAAATGTAGACAATCGAAGAAGAGCATCATGAGCTCCTGGAATGGGATGGATTCCATTCTTGAAATATGCTGTTTTGAAGAACTCATGCACGCGTATATCAGCTGCCACAACAATAGAATGATGTGATGGCTCGAGTGAATAATGCACTTCAACTAATTTGACATCCAAAATAACCAGTACAAACTGCTTAGCATCTAAAATATCCACAAATTTTCCCTCAGCACTAAAAAAAATGATCCAGCAGTCACAAAAGAAAATCACACGGACGTTGAATTTGAATCAGGTATAATATTCGAAGGGATCCAACAGAATCAAGATAAGAACGTCCAAAATAACCTGTACAAACTGTTTAGCATCTAAAATATCCACAAATTTTATCCTAGCATTAAAAAAAAATGATCCAGCAGCCATAAAAGAAAATCACATGGACGTTGAATTTGAATCAGGTATAATATTTGAAGAGATCCAACAGAATCAAGATAAGAACATAATTAGACTTCCAAACAGACATCCAAAATAACCTGTAAAAACTGTTTAGCATCTGAAATATCCATAAATTTACTCTCAACATTAAAAAAAATGATCCAGCAGTCAAAAAAGAACATCACACGCACGTTGAATTTGAATCAGGTATAATATTTGAAGAGATCCAACAGAATCCAGATAAGAACATAATTAGACTTCGAAACAGACATAAAAAACAACCTGTACAAACTGTTTAGCATCTAAAATATCCACAAATTTTCTCTAAGCATTAAAAAAAAATGATCCAGTAGTCGTAAAAGAAAATCACACGGACGTTGAATTTGAATCAGGTTTAATATTCGAAGTGATCCAACAGAATCCTGATAAGAACATAATTAGACTTCCAAACAGACATCCAAAATAACCAGTACAAACTGGTTAGCATCTAAAATATCCATAAATTTTCTCTCAGCATTAAAAAAATGATCCAGCAGTCGTAAAAGAAAATCGCACGCACGTTGAAATTGAATCAGGTATAATATTTGAAGAGATCCAACAGAATCCAGATAAGAACATAATTAGACTTCCAAACAAATATAACCCCACCCCGCAATCCCCTCATCGAAAAAAACAAAAAGAAAAGAATTACACAAAAATGTCAAAAATGCAAATTCATTGAATGGTACCTTCAGAGCGAGAACACTTCCATATCTGCACAACACAGAAGATAAAATGATCGATGAAGAGTTAACATATATCTCAGTCAATGCCAAAACAACACAAACAAAAATCCATGAGAGCATATGATACCCCCATGCTAGAATAACTGCCAACAAATTCAATGAGGTGACCATCACAAACCTTGAAGAACTCGTATACAAAATACTCTGACACTGAGTGATTTGACTCGTAGCGATCAGCAATAAACTTGTTCAATGCTGAAAGGAAGCTTCCAAGCACTGCACAACAAAGAAACAAGAAAGAAGATAATGAGATACAATTCGCATTTCACACCAATTAATGGAAGATGTATCACAAACGCAGAAATGATATCATAAAAGCATAAACATTACACGTAATTGCCAAGATTATCTATTTTTCCAACTCAGTGTACAACATCTCTATTCAGATGTTATAAATTTCGAATAGCTCCTTTCTAGACATTGTAAATTGTTCACAGAGAATGTTTCATCACTTCCAATCAAAATAAAAATAATAATAAATAAAAGGTCAAATAATAATAAATAAACAGGTCACAGTTCCCCAGGAAGATTGCATTCTCCTGCATTTTTCTCAAAGAAGTCTATGAGAAACAGATAAAGAAATCAGAAACATCCATGCATGCACTAGAACCAACCACATAAAATGTTAACATTTGGAAATCAGGGTGCAGGGAGCTAATACTAAAGAATAATGATGATCACTCCCATCCTCTAAAACTGGTGCTTGCCTCTAAAATCAAGTTTTATGAGATAGGAATGACTAGAGAAGAGCCATGTTCCCAAAATTAGAAAAATAGGACAACGCAAGTTTCTTGATCATAGCAGCTCACTACTTCCCACCTTTGGGCCCAAAAATGGGTAAAATAGAAAAAAGTCCCAAACTCAAACAAACTCAAGGCAAAAGGAGGTTCAAGCAAGCTAAGCAGGCCCTTCCAAACACAGCCCACGGAGCGAAGCTCCACCAAGCCTCGAAGTAGGCTTTTCAACAAACCAGATCCGGCCCACACGAGCGAAGCTCCTACAGGCCACCTCAACGGGCTCCACAATGCAGCCCACCAAGCCTCAGAAGTAGGCTTCTTTACAACTTTGGGCCTCTACAACGGCCCACCCAAAACAACGGGCTTAGCCAAGCTCTAGCCCACCAAGTTCCGGCCCACTATGGAAGGAGCCCGCCAAGCTCAAGCTCATGGACCAAGTCCAACACCTCTCAACCAAGCTCAAGCCCATGCTCTCAACCAAGCTCAAACCCATGCTCTCAATTCAAACCCAAGGCCCATGCTCTCAACCAAGCTCAAACCCATGCTCTCAACCAAGCTCAAGCCCATGCTCTCAACTCAAGCCCAAAGCCCATTACCCAAACTCAAGACCAAGCCCATGGACCAAGTCCATGATCCCACTCAAGCCCAAGTCCATGGACTAAGTCCATGACCTCAAGAGAGCCCAAAGCCCACTCCTACATCTATAAAAGGAGAGCACCCCCTCTCATTTGAGGGGACTTGAAGAGAGGCATCCCAAGGGGAGGACGGGAGTCTGCAGCAACGCCCCGGCATCCCGGTTTTCCCGATCTACACGCTCCACGCCTCTCTTCCCCATTTTTTCCCTTTCCATCTCTCCCATTCTCTCAAATCTTTCATTTTACCCCCTTTCACGCCGTGTAAACCGCCTCGGGTTGGCAGATTTCTCCATATTTGCTTCAATCCGTAGGCCGGAACCCGATCTCTGTATTATTAGTGCCTTATTTCTTTAAACAGGGTCTGATCTCCCTTTAAAGATCAGTGGCGACTCCGTTTTTCTTTATTTTTGTGTGTGCGTGTTTGAGTTAACGCCCCGGCAAGGTGGGTGCACGCGGGTCCACGGATCCCAGCATAATACGCTGCCGTTATGCTGCCGGATTTGTGACTTGACCCGTGTACGGAAAGCCCCGTCTTAGCCGTTATGCTGCCAAAATCATGAGAAAATACCCACACGCCAACTTTCCTAAAAGATATGAAGCCTAATGCGTTTTACCCCATGTGAATGCAGGAAATCTAAGCCCACGTTGCTTTTCAACACGATCCACATTTTCAAGGCCCGGGAAACCATTCTGAGCCCACCGTAGCGCTCACGGCGGGTGCTACAGCTTGGCGACTCCACTGGGGACGGCGTTGCAGGTCTACATCGGCGCAAGGGGGTCAGAAACTGGAAGATCGGAGCTCTTCCCACGCTGAACAGCCGGTTGCAGAAGAAATCCCGTCTCCCGGCAGCGAGTTTCTGAAGTTTCTGCCCAAATCGCGCAGAAACCTAAAATTTTTTTAGGTCCAGAGGCGTTCAGCACACAAAACAGCAAAGAACTCGTGAAGAGCTATTGCACACCGTCTCGTAACCGTCCAGACACGTAAAACGAGCCTACAGCAAGGGGTTCCGGCAAATCCAAAATCAATTAACATAAAAAAAATCCGGCGTAAAAATCACTTCTTTTTCATAACCTGAGTGTTTTCTGGTCACACTTCCAGAAACACTTCAAGCGAACTAGTCTTCCTTCCAGACACTCTGCAAGCGAACTGGTCATTCTTCCAGACACTCTTCAAGCGAACTGGTCATTCTTCCAGACACGCTTCAAGAGAACTGGTCCTTCTTCAGACACGCTTCAAGAGAACTGGTCCTTCTCCAGACACGCTTCAAGCGAACTGGTCACTTTTCCAGAGACGCCTCAGGCAAACCCAAATCTGTGGACCTCGAACATTCTCACGCGTGGAACTTAAAACAAATAAAATCTCAAAAAATACAAAAGGACCCGGACTTGCGAGTATACATCCAAAGGTTGGCTTTTTTTTAGTATCTGTCTACAAGTGCTAACCCATTTTCATTGATCGCTCAGGTTCTTCACCATATCTCGAAGGCAAAGCAAGTCAATCACTGATGTGACATAAAGCTTACATGCCTAGAGTCAACTGTATGCCGACAAGACAATTGACATGACATAAAGGCGCTGAAATGATCATTGATGTGACATAAAGCTTACGTGCCTAGAAGTCAACGGTTGACCCAAGACCATTGATGTGACATAAAGCTTACATGCTTAGAAGTCAACTGTAGGCTGACAAGACAATCGACATGACATAAAGGCACTGACAAGACCAATACGAAAAAGGCACAGACATGGCATAAAGGTACAGCAACGTCCAGAGGCATCACGGCGACGCGGCAGTAAGCTAGCAATGGCTTTTCAAGTTCGAAGATGATTAATCAACCTTTCTACCCTTGGTTCTGAAACCGGGGGGCATCATATCATGTTTCCATAATTTTACTTTGACTTCCTACTAAAAAAAAAAGAGCAAAAAAAAAGAGTTAAAAAAAAAGAGAGCAAAAAAAAAAAGTTAAGAGAAAAAGCAAAAAAAAAAAAAAGAGTAAAGAAATTATATATCTTAAAGTTCTAGTTGCCTTCAAGCTGAAGATCGCATACATGGAGCCGACAAATCATCTTTCAAAGGAAAATACTGCATTCTCATTTGAAAAATGGGATCAGATGATGCAACGAATGCAACGGATGGAGGACATGCTCTACAAAATAATAGAGCAACGGCAGTCAATGGCAAAACAACAACATTAAGCGTCATCCTCTTCATCACAACATCAACAAACAACGAGTTCGAGCTCACAGTCCATCCCAGTTCAAAGATCACATGGCCTAGCGAAAGTGCAAGGCGAAATGGAAGAGGTCAAGATACAATTTCAAAGCCAACTCCAAGAGTTACAAAGAAAAATTGACCGACAGCAAGAGGAGGACTTTCATTTGGTAAAAATTGAAGATTTATGCCCATTTCCAAATGCACAACTACCTGAAAATTTCAAAATGCCAACCCTCCCTACCTATGAAGGAAACTCATGCCCACATGCCCATATCAAGGCCTTTTGCAATATTTTATACCCTTTGGTAAAAAAGGAGGAAATTTTGGTCATGCTATTCCAACATAGCCTGAGAGGAGACGCCCTTGAATGGTATACGTCGCTCGACTGCAAGCAAATTAAAACATGGGAACAACTCTCCTTAGCCTTCATGGACCGCTTTTCCTACATGCTAAACACGGCTCCCAAAAGGGCCGATCTCGAAGCACTCAAGCAAGAAGATGATGAAACGTTCTCAGAGTACGTGGCTAGATGGCGTGCCTTGGCGGCGAAGATGAAAAGCCCATTGCCGTTGGATGAGCAAATCTCCATCATCATCAACTCAACACACCCGAGCATCGCGGGCTACCTCATCTCTCACCCTTATGTCAACTTCACTCAACTCCTACAAGCCGGGGACCAAGTAGAGGCGGGAATCAGACATGGCTCCATCTCCCCATGGCCACAACAGGGGAATGCTATTCATCTTGAACAGGCAAGCCAGACACCTCATATAGCGGACATTGGCATGGAAGTCAATTTTGTGAAGGGTAATGCCAAAACCTTCGACCCTTCTATTTTCATAACAAAAGCCCGACCCCATAACGCTCCTATCATTTTACAAGGCCGAAATGCCAACTCCGTTGTCCTTCAAAAAAGATGTGTTGAGCCTGTCATTTTAGTGGGAAAATCCGTCATGCCTACGCAAGAGAATCCTATGTTGCACAAACCTCCTATTGTCCAAAGAACATCCTCAAATACTTTTTCTACAAATCCGGAAGCTCATCCCAAGATAGCAAGCCAACCTACTTTGCCTCACTTCTCCCCAGAAAATATCTTCATCCCAGTTAGCCAACCAACATGCCCGCAGTCTAGAAATGCAGAAGAGAACCCCAAAGCTCCTTACACCTCTACTCCTAGCGTTCCTCTAAAGCAGTCATTGCCATCATCTTCTACACAATCATGCCCGGCCACGGAAGGTGAAATATTAATCTTATCGACAAAGCATACAAATACCTCAGAAAAGGAAGTGCTAGCCAAGGAGTTCAAATTTCAAGAAATTCCCGCACAAGAAAAGCTAAATGGAAGAGACCATCTACAAGTCACAAATGAAGTTATCCCTCACACAGACAATCAAGCAGAGGCATTTAAAAGGCCTCAACAAACCACCATCAACACAGGCAATATCGACGAAGTCGAACAGCCAACAAGGTTAGCCCCGAAAGCCGCAGAACGCGCAGGGCACGCAACCATCATCCATCAACCCACAGTCACAAATACATCTTCATCAACACATCCACAAGGGATAGTTCAAAATGGCTACCAGATAGTCTTTCCATCAAGCTTGGCAGGAAAAATGCCAACAACCAGTGAAGATAATATTTCACAAGGGGCAAAAAGCGCACAAAAAATAAAAGACCGGGGGCATGCCAGAGAAGCATGGGGGCAACCTACCAAAGACGCATGCCAGAGAAGTATTAAGTTTAAGATACAAAGAAAAAATTACAAACGAAGGCTGAAGAGGAAAAGGTGGAGAAAAATGCATCTACATCATCCCGAAACATGGAGGCATGTGGTTCTGAAGAAAAAGAACGCATATTACTTTTATATCATGTTCCATCCTACAACAAACAAAGTTTGGGACCCGGGAGGTAAAGCTACATGAGGAAATGGTTCCACAGCGCCGCTCGCAAGGCAAACTTCTAGACAATAGCAGGAAGAAACAACTTGAGTTCGCAGAAATTGCGAAGTGACCCAAAACAAAACAAAAACAAAAAAAAACAAAAAAAAAAAACAAAAAAAGAGAGAGAGAGAGAGAGAGAAAAAAAAAGGAGTGTTCAGGTCAATGCCAAAAGGGGTGTCAAGTACTTTGTCATTCACCGTCAAGACGCCTTTGGCAAAGGGGGGCAACTGTTGACACCCCACCTTTGGGCCCAAAAATGGGTAAAATGGAAAAAAGTCCCAAACTCAAACAAACTCAAGGCAAAAGGAGGTTCAAGCAAGCTAAGCAGACCCTTCCAAACACAGCCCACGGAGCGAAGCTCCACCAAGCCTCGAAGTAGGCTTTTCAACAAACCAGATCCGGCCCACACGAGCGAAGCTCCTACAGGCCACCTCAACGGGCTCCACAATGCAGCCCACCAAGCCTCAGAAGTAGGCTTCTTTACAACTTTGGGCCTCTACAACGGCCCACCCAAAACAACGGGCTTAGCCAAGCTCTAGCCCACCAAGTTCCGGCCCACTATGGAAGGAGCCCGCCAAGCTCAAGCTCATGGACCAAGTCCAACACCTCTCAACCAAGCTCAAGCACATGCTCTCAACCAAGCTCAAATCCATGCTCTCAACTCAAACCCAAGGCCCATGCTCTCAACCAAGCTCAAACCCATGCTCTCAACCAAGCTCAAGCCCATGCTCTCAACTCAAGCCCAAAGCCCATTACCCAAACTCAAGACCAAGCCCATGGACCAAGTCCATGATCCCACTCAAGCCCAAGTCCATGGACTAAGTCCATGACCTCAAGAGAGCCCAAAGCCCACTCCTACATCTATAAAAGGAGAGCACCCCCTCTCATTTGAGGGGACTTGAAGAGAGGCATCCCAAGGGGAGGACGGGAGTCTGCAGCAACGCCCCGACATCCCGGTTTTCCCAATCTACACGCTCCACGCCTCTCTTCCCCATTTTTCCCTTTCCATCTCTCCCATTCTCTCAAATCTTTCATTTTACCCCCTTTCACGCCGTGTAAACCGCCTCGGGTTGGCAGATTTCTCCATATTTGCTTCAATCCGTAGGCCGGAACCCGATCTCTGTATTATTAGTGCCTTATTTCTTTAAACAGGGTCTGATCTCCCTTTAAAGATCAGTGGCGACTCCGTTTTTCTTTATTTTTGTGTGTGCGTGTTTGAGTTAACGCCCCGGCAAGGTGGGTGCACGCGGGTCCACGGATCCCAGCATAATACGCTGTCGTTATGCTGCCGGATTTGTGACTTGACCCGTGTACGGAAAGCCCCGTCTTAGCCGTTATGCTGCCGAAATCACGAGAAAATACCCACACGCCAACTTTCCTAAAAGATATGAAGCCTAATGCGTTTTACCCCATGTGAATGCAGGAAATCTAAGCCCACGTTGCTTTTCAACACGATCCACATTTTCAAGGCCCGGGAAACCATTCCGAGCCCACCGTAGCGCTCACGGCGGGTGCTACAGCTCTAGATCCCTAAGAATGCGATTTTGTGGTAACCGGTTATGTTCTTGGAGGCCCACCCATGGGAAGTGCTTCTCATGAGAAAAAAATGGAAGAGAGGCAATGTGGTAATTTTTCATCCTGGGTATATTTGTTTAAAAGCGTGAGTATGTTTGGTTTTTGGATAAATGTTGTACTATATATACACAAAATCTCAATTTATTCCATTCATTTTATAGATCAATTACTAAAACGTATGTAAACATAATTTTTCATTATTTGACAATTTTTAAAAATATTAGGGTATGTTTGGTTACACACAAAACATGTCAATCAAAATTTTTTGATCAAAAACTTTTCACTCTCCATAACTACCTTATTTTTTAATTATTTTTTCACTTTTTTCTATATAAACAACCCTACTTTTCAATCATTTCCACACAAATACTTATACAACTACCCTATCTATTTTAACTTTATTCTATTTACACCTCATTATTACCCCTATCATATCACATCATTTTCTATCAAATTGACAACTTCTACTCAGAAAAGTTTTCATCAAAAAATTTTACCTCCAACCAAACGCACCCTTACTGTACAAAAAATAATTTTTTAATAAGATTTCATTATAATTTGTATAGTTGGAAAATATAATTTTTATTAGGAGTTATGTTATATTATTTGAAATTAATGTAATTAAGGTACTCTCAAGAATAACAATTTCTTTTGTTTTTCTTGATTTTTTGAAAATTTATTAATATTTTTTATTTTCTGAATACAATAGTATCTAACTGCGTCTAACCGTGTCTAACCGCATCTAATTTCTGAAATAATAAGTTAATCCTAATTTAACACTTGTAATATGATCCTAGGCCCCTTATAAGGTCATTGATACCTTAACAATGGAATTTAAAACCCAAATAATATGATTTAATGAAATCACCATAATCTAACTGCGTCTAACCGTGTTTAACCGCATCTGATTTTTGAAATTAATAAGTTAATCTTAATATAACACTTGTAATATGATCTTACACCCCTTATAAGGTCATTTATACCTTAACGATGGAATTAGAAACCCAGATAATACGATTTAATGAAATCACCCTAATCTAACTGCGTCTAATAGTGCCTAACCGTGTCTAATTTTAGAAATTAATAATTTAACACATGGAATATGATTCTATGGCCCTTATACGATCATTTATATCTTAACAACCAAATTTAAAACTCAAATAATATGATTTAATGAAATCACTATAATCTAACTGTGTCTAACCATGTCTAATTTTTTAAATTAATAAGTTAATCCTAGTTTAACACTTGTAATATGATCCTAGGCCCCTTATAAGGTCATTTATACCTTAACAATAGAATTTAAAATTCAAATAATACGATTTAATAAAATCAACCTAATCTAACCGTATCTAATCGAGTCTAACCGCGTCTAACCGCATCTAATTTTTGAAATTATTAAGTTAATCCTAATTTAACACTTGTAATATGATCCTAGGCCCCTTATAAGGTCATTAACACCTTAACAACGGAATTTGAAACTCAGATAATATGATTTAATGAAATTACCCTAATATAACTGTGTCTAACCACGTCTAACCGTGTTTAATAATTTTTACCTAATCTATGTATTTTGCAAAATACATATACTTAAATATTTATTCGAGACCTAAATAATTTTAGAACTAAATAAATATATAAATTTATAATTAAAAATATTAACTCCGCTTGATTAAATGAAATAGAAATTTACGTAAAGATATAAAATAGTAAAAAACATTATATATATGACGTTGTAGAATACCTCTAAATTTATTACAGTTTATATTACAAATTTAACATATTAATATACTAATTGTGATTTATTGGTACTAGAATTAATAAATTTAAAATAAAAATAAAAATTTATTTACTTCAAGTCAAATCAATGTAAAATTATCAGTTTAATAAATATTCACATTGAACTAAAAATTTATAGAGAATCTGCATGTTATAGAATACCTCTAACTAAAGTCTTATCAAATTTAAAGTCCAATAAAAATTTTCGATACAAAATTATAATTTAGATTTAAATAAACTAAATATATATGATTTTTGGGATTGATTTAAACTTATGTATTTTTGTATCTTTGACATTCATGTAGTTTATACAAAAAATAGAAAAGATCAATGATTGAATTTTATCTTAAAAATTAATTATAAATTATTATTTTCATTTTAATTGAAATAAATATACAAATATAAATACCTTATGCGAAGTTGATGAAAATAATTATTTTGATTAATTTAGTGTTTTAAATTTGCAAAGATCCATACCGTTCACTATAAATTAAATGAATAGAAATTTATGTAGATATATAAAACTATAATTAAATAGAAAATTTACAAAAATTCTAAATATAAAATTAAAAAATATATAAAATTGTAATAATTTTATATGACTTTAAAAGTACATTTGTAATAAATTATATTTATTTAAATTATGTGTGTGTTTGGAAAATGATAAAACTTTTAACGAAAATTTTTTTGATGTACAACTATAATTTAGATCTAAATAAGCTAAATATATATGACTTTTTGGAACTAGTTTAACGATTAAGTATTTTTATAAACTTTTGTATGTTTTTCTATTTTTTCACACAAAAATTACGAAGAATGCATTTAATAAAGTGCTTTTCGTGTATTTTTATGAAAATAAAAATTTTCTCATAAAATTTTAGTTATATAAATTGGGATATGAATTATTAAAATAATTCGGGTAGAAGTGCAAAATTATTTGAATAGTTCATTTTACAAAATGGCTCGCATGTGCACCAAAACAGTGTCTTGCTGAAGTATTGAACTCCAGTGCTTCACCATCTTCCCTCACCCGAAGTCATCCATCTCTCTATCCAGTTGTTTTAATGTGAAATTAACAAAATTAAAATTAAAATGAAGATTAAAACAAATTAAATTATTGTAATGATCGATTTAACAAATAATAAAAATAAATATTAATTTAATTTAAAATAAAAATTAATTCAATTAATTATGAACACAATCAATTTTTTGTATTGTGTTAATTTGCGAAGTTAGTAAGTTAAGCTTACAAAAATTCATAAGTTCATCTCATTTCGATTGTTGCATTTTTTAGTTTAAAATTCTTAAAATAAAAATAAAAATAAAAATTTAGAAACATATTTGCTAAAAAAATAGGTCGTTTTGCATAGATATGAGACAAGTAATTAAATGGGCTGGAAATGATTAAATTAAAAGTGGGTTTCAAGGAATGCATGAACGGTACCTGGTCTCATTGATTTTTAAAATTACTGTAAGTTTTGATTTTTAAAATCATGAACGATATTTATAGCTTAAGAATTATATTTAAAAATTTTAGATATTTATTATTACTAAAATTAATAAACTTAAAATAATAATAAATGTTTATATTTATGTAATTTTTATTAATTAAATTAGTTTCAATTAAAGCTTTACTAAAATTAATTATAATTTATGTTTAAATAATCTAAATAAATATATATTCCTCTTTGGGATAGATTTAATAAATAATAATAATTATTATATTATTTTTATTTACATTTAAATAAAAATATCTACACTATTTTAACCTTCCACATAATTGTTTCTATTTATAATTTAATTAGCTAAAATTTTCCAATCTAAACCGTCTACATGATCAAGAGCATCTTAAAACAAAGAAAATGACTCTTAAATCACCCAAATCGGACACCGGTAGTATTAGATCTAGATAAAACAAAATTTTCCCATTAATAATCCGAATTTCAGTCCGTCGCGACAAACACTTACGGTTGTGTTCTTCTCCATGTTCCTTTTGTTCTGGTTAATTTCAAAATACTCACCACATTTCCTCTTAATTAAGAATATACCCGCTAAGTATGGGTGAATTTCATTCATACCCATGTTGTCATGCACAATTAAAAATAATCATTATTTATCATAAAAAAATGTCCAAAATACCTTTTATTATTTAATAATAACAATCATTCAATTACAGCGGAAGTTAAATAGTGGGATGGAAACTTATCCAACTTGACAGAGAAGCTAAACAGAATAGTTTTGACAATCTGAATATGACACCAATAACAATAGATGTTAGATTAATCAGGAGTATTTGAGATTTTTAAATTATTAAAAATTCCTAACTGTCATGTTGGCTGTATTTGAAATTACCGAAATACTTAGTGAGTATATATGAAAGTTTTTAAACTTAGTGAATATATTTGTAATTAAAAGCAAAATAAAATGGGTATATATGAAATTAATTTTTTTGTCCCATAGAAAATACCCAGACTCATGTTTTTCCTTAGATTTATTTCACTTCGCATTTATAAACTTATGTCTACCATCCTAAGAAATTTTTTTTTTGCCCAATATAATTCAATTTGTTATTCACTCCTTGTCAACTATCAATCAAAAGGCTTTGGAATTGAAATAAAATGGGGGAGGAAATGTTGGTTTACTACTTATCTTCTTATATATTAAAAAAAAAACTCTCATATTTATTTCTACTGTTCACGACCACTTGGATAGGATGAAGATAGTTGGAATCTCAAGTTTCCAAAAATCTTTTTTCAATTCAAAAAATAACCGTGTACTTTTATTACTTTTATTTCCTAATCAGTTTTTCATTGAAACCAATGTTGTCCAAACCGAACCGGTGATTGAACCGGTAAAGGAACTGGTCTGGTTCGAACCCATTCGACCAGTTAAGCGAACCAGTTTGAACCGGTGATGTCAGCATGATATATTTATGATGTCATAAATATTAAATAATTTTTAAATTTTAAGTAAATATATTGATAAGTTAATCATAATTTAACACTTGTAATATGATTCTGAACCCTTTATAAGGTCATTTACACCTTAATTACAGAATTTGAAACCTAGATAATAGGATTTAATGAAATCTACCTTATCTAACAGCGTCTAATTACAGGTTTAACCTGAGTTGCCTTCCCAAAAAGCTGGGGTGATGTACAGCAGAAAATCACATATATCAACTCTTTGAAGGAATGTTTTCAATTGTATTCTTTCATTTTGGACTCCAAGTTTTACTCCTAATTCCAACTTCGAAATGGACTTTTTAGTTTATTGTTTTTTTCCCTAAATTGACCGAGTAAAACTTGCCTTAAATTCAAAAATTGCCATTTCCAACTTAATTAACAGCACTTATGTTTATTATTTCTTTATAGAAATAGAAATTAGTAAAAAGTGGGTGTAACTACTGCTTCCTGCATGGTGGGGTGGTGTAGGGGTAGCTTGGAACGTACCCTCAGCATCAGCCGGGTTGATTGACACAAGTGTTTGGCATCCACGTGATGAAAACTGCCGCAAATTCCAGCTCTGCACCTTCCATAAACCACCCGACGGCCTACCCAGCCAAACGATTGGTACGCCCGTTGCATGTGTGAAGGATAGATTATGGGAAACCACATTTCTTTTGTCTTCATTTCTTCAAATCATGTGGTATTTACTTTTAGACTTTTTCTCATTGCAATTTTGTGAGAGCTTCAATTCATGAGTGGGTTTCATCGATTGGATGCCAAAGAGAGTGTAATGGGGCACCAATAATACCATTTAAAATTAGAAAAGTATAAAAGGTTATGATTCTGTTCGACCGATTGCATATTTTGATCCCCTTTAGTCTCTGTTAGCAACAATAATAGTATTTTATGCACAAAAGTCAAAACAAGATACCCATGCTAAAACCGAGGTCCGCAAACGTGGGTTGCTGTTGCTTTTTGAGCCTTTTGAAATGATAGCCTTCTGCAAACCACTCTTAATGATGGTTCTGCCAATTGGCTAATGGGATTTGTGGGAGTGAGTTGTTTAGTCTTCTACAAAAGCGCTACTTTCTGATTCTCCCGCCCACAATTTTTTTTTTCATATAGAACGTGGCTTTGTCTTTTGAACTTATTTTGATAGTATTCATTTTATATACCTAGCAAAACTTCGATTAAAAAAAGAAAAGATAAGAAATCCAAACTGAAGCGTACTTATTGCCTACCTAGTCAACCATCAACCAACTAAAAAGCATTTTCAAACAAGTTCGAACCAGCTGCACCAACTTCATTCTGTCTTCCCAGCTTCTTGACACAGTCATGGGTAACTGATGTCAGACAAGACCCACACGCAGAAGAAAGGAGCTTTGGTTAGAGATCTAAACATAGAAAGTCAAATGGATGCATTTCCAGACAAGACAACAGTTGAAAGGAGCGGTTGAAATGAAGATTCTGTTTATTTCCTAGAATGGATTGGAGGTGTTGCTTGTAGCAGCAGTTTACATGGTGCTGACCAAAACTTTATCACTTTACATTGGAGCAGCAGCATCAAAAATGGCACACTGCATTTCTAACTCAAAGGAAAATCTGTTCATTATAACCCCATCCATGTTCTTTTGATGGGAACACTGAACTGGATAGGTACTTCCACATCTAAAATCCTAGAAGGCTATTCTGGATGAGCATCTCCTGGTTTATTTTGAGGAACAGAAGCTCAAAATAATGAACCTCAAAGCTCCATAAGACAGCCCGCAAGGTTCATCTCTCAGGTGTTTGTACTTCTTCTGTCTTGGCATTTCTTCCATGAATGAAGCACAATCATCTAGGTTTCCACAATTCCAAATTGCTCGAATGCAGGGGACAGCTGTGGTACGATCCATGGGGCCAAGCATCGTTCTACTTCTTCCCAGTTGTGGACTTTGGTCACTAGAGGATGTAGATCAACAGAACCAGACTTGCACCATGGATAGGAATTATGATAGTCAAAAAGTAGAACTCTGATACCGACTTCCGCACATTCAGCTGCATATTTGGGATTGTCGTCTATCAAAACTTGTGCTCCCAAGGACCTGTCAAGACAAATACTAGTAAGTCACAGATGCCAACTCAGATAAGCCACTATCAATTTCATACAATTGAAAAGCCGGATGCCGTATGCTTGTTGCCTTTAAATAGTTCTTTTTTTTTTACCGTCCCTGTCAAACCCCCTCTAAAGTTTCACTGGAGGATAAATGGGAAATTAAAAGTCCCATTTTGAATGCCATGTTCAGCCATCATTGCATATATGCACGTATATGACGATAATAGGCCAATGAACTGCCCTGGCAAAATCCTGACCATGGGGGTCCACCTTGATAGCAATTGAATGTAAATATATCTTCCGCAAAAGGATCAAATTGTTTATGACTAACAAAAGCACCATCCTAAAAAAACACTAAGTCAAGGCCCCAAAAACACACCCACACACACGCTTTTTCTGTACAAATAGTACTGTATATGAATTCTGAGAGATGGCTCGTTACCTGCAAATCTCTGATTTTGGTCTGGACTTTCCATCCAAGGCAAATTGATTACCAAAGTGGACTTGGTCAAACAAGTCAGGATAATGCATATTGAGCCATTCAATTGTGTGGTCTTTGATGACATTTTGGCGAGACCTATTCCGACCAGAATTAAAATTAAAGCTATTTCAATACTTAACGGCTTAAAAATGAATGAATGATGATAAAAAAAAAAATTAAAATCCTGTGAGCATTGAATGACTCACGTAACAACTGATAGGCTGCAAAATGTAGACAATCGAAGAAGAGCATCATGAGCTCCTGGAATGGGATGGATTCCATTCTTGAAATATGCTGTTTTGAAGAACTCATGCACGCGTATATCAGCTGCCACAACAACAGAATGATGTGATGGCTCGAGTGAATAATGCACTTCAACTAATTTGACATCCAAAATAACCAGTACAAACTGCTTAGCATCTAAAATATCCACAAATTTTCCCTCAGCACTAAAAAAAATGATCCAGCAGTCGTAAAAGAAAATCACACGGACGTTGAATTTGAATCAGGTATAATATTCGAAGAGATCCAACAGAATCCAGATAAGAACATAATTAGACTTCCAACCAGACATCCAAAATAACCAGTACAAACTGTTTAGCATCTAAAATATCCACAAATTTTCTCCTAGCATTAAAAAAAAATGATCCAGCAGCCATAAAAGAAAATCACATGGACGTTGAATTTGAATCAGGTATAATATTTGAAGAGATCCAACAGAATCAAGATAAGAACATAATTAGACTTCCAAACAGACATCCAAAATAACCTGTACAAACTGTTTAGCATCTTAAATATCCATAAATTTACTCTCACTATTAAAAAAAATGATCCAGCAGTCATAAAAGAAAATCACACGGACATTGAATTTGAATCAGGTTTAATATTCGAAGTGATCCAACAGAATCCTGATAAGAACATAATTAGACTTCCAAACAGACATCCAAAATAACCAGTACAAACTGGTTAGCATCTAAAATATCCATAAATTATCCTCAGCATTAAAAAAAATGATCCAGCAGTCGTAAAAGAAAATCACACGCACGTTGAAATTGAATCAGGTATAATATTTGAAGAGATCCAACAGAATCCAGATAAGAACATAATTAGACTTCCAAACAAATATAACCCCACCCCCCAATCCCCTCATCGAAAAAAACAAAAAGAAAAGAATTACACAAAAATGTCAAAAATGCAAATTCATTGAATGGTACCTTCAGAGCGAGAACACTTCCATATCTGCACAACACAGAAGATAAAATGATCCATGAAGAGTTAACATATATCTCAGTCAATGCCAAAACAACACAAACAAAAATCCATGAGAGCATATGATACCCCCATGCTAGAATAACTGCCAACAAATTCAATGAGGTGACCATCACAAACCTTGAAGAACTCGTATACAAAATACTCTGACACTGAGTGATTTGACTCGTAGCGATCAGCAATAAACTTGTTCAATGCTGAAAGGAAGCTTCCAAGAACTGCACAACAAAGAAACAAGAAAGAAGATAATGAGATACAATTCGCATTTCACACCAATTAATGGAAGATGTATCACAAACGCAGAAATGATATCATAAAAGCATAAACATTACACGTAATTGCCAAGATTATCTATTTTTCCAACTCAGTGTACAACAGCTCTATTCAGATGTTATAAATTTCGAATAGCTCCTTTCTAGACATTGTAAATTGTTCACAGAGAATGTTTCATCACTTCCAATCAAAATAAAAATAATAATAAATAAAAGGTCAAATAATAATAAATAAACAGGTCACAGTTCCCCAGGAAGATTGCATTCTCCTGCATTTTTCTCAAAGAAGTCTATGAGAAACAGATAAAGAAATCAGAAACATCCATGCATGCACTAGAACCAACCACATAAAATGTTAACATTTGGAAATCAGGGTGCAGGGAGCTAATACTAAAGAATAATGATGATCACTCCCTTCCTCTAAAACTGGTGCTTGCCTCTAAAATCAAGTTTTATGAGATAGGAATGACTAGAGAAGAGCCATGTTCCCAAAATTAGAAAAATAGGACAATGCAAGTTTCTTGATCATAGCAGCTCACTACTTCTCATATTTATATCCACACAACATCTCCAATTTGCCAGTTAGGAATGTGGACAGATTATAAGAGTCGCAACTGATGATTGGATATAGTCCATGCAAAAATAAATTTCACTATTTGTGCAGCTCCCACTCAATCCAATCTCGACTATACTTGCAGAAAAAATGCTGAAGCAATCTATAATCTCCCCATTTAGTAATTATTGCCGTTAAAAGATAGGGGATTGACAGCTGCAATTACTGTTCGCTTAGAGTTTCCTCAACCCAGAAAAGAGATACATGAATGCTTTCAAAAAGGCATTTCTATGAATAGGTTATTTTCAATTCTGAGCTTGGAAGTTGAAATATTGTTATGCAATCATTAAGCAACAGCAATTCTCCAAAACAAATGCAGGTTCACATTGCTCGGACGGCTTAAAGCCTGAAATAGACTACCAACTGAGCTTAAATTCGCTTTAATACACAACCAGAAGGAAAAAAGTCAGGGGTACCTTCATCAACATCGACAGCAACGACAAGTTTCTGAAGGACCGAACGTTCAGGAAAGCCAAGGGGGCTG
The DNA here is from genome assembly GCA_030490835.1 of Annona cherimola. Taxonomy (NCBI): domain Eukaryota; kingdom Viridiplantae; phylum Streptophyta; class Magnoliopsida; order Magnoliales; family Annonaceae; genus Annona; species Annona cherimola. Next base: position 89,417,906 of record CM059975.1, read on the forward strand.
CCATGTTCATGTGTAGCCTGACCGTTCCCTGATTTCGATCCAACGCTCGCATCAAAGCCGACGGTGCTGCTATGTTCTTGTGCAACCTGACCATTCAGCGATTTTGACCCAATTTCTGCTGGAATCCCGATGCCCAAATCACGGACCAATTGGAGATGTGGTGGCATGGCTCTGGCTTTCCGCAACCAAGCATCTGCTTTGCTACGAGCACTACCGCGGTGATCCAAGCAGCCTCTTATATTCAGTCCATTACCGGGACCAGGTCTAGAACCACGGCCAATGTCGCCGATTAAGCTCTTCGCTTGATTCCGGTAATGGACGTCGGCAACCCGGCTGCACCCACGGGTACCCACACAGAATAAATCCGTGTTCAAAGCCATGATCATGATTTTTACGAATCATATCTATAGCAGCTCTTTGCCGGGCAACCAACCACGCAATTTCACTCCTTATCATACCGTTTGAACATTCCCCTTGAATGTTCAAGACAGTTGCCAAGAAAAAAAAGAGAGGGAAAAAAAGAGAGAGAGAACACCAAAATTTAATGATTACAGCAGAAAAGGGCAACGACAAACCTCCAAGAACCTATAAATAACAGCAAAGGAGAAAGAAAAAAAGAGTTGAAAACCTAGAAGTGTGAGCAGGGAAATGTCAGTATTCAAAAAATCGAAACACACCCAAAACGTATTTATTAATCTGGAATAAAAGAAAAAGTACACTTTTATGAGAACACTGGAGAAACGAATAGCAAACGCAAATGAAAAATGCAAAAACGGAATTGGGTTTTCTTGAAAGGCGCAAGAATTCCAAAACTTGAAGGCACCCAACTCGAAAAAAATCACCAATTTCAAGAACAAAAACCCAAAAACCTATAAATAACAGCAAAGGAGAACGAATAAAAGAGCTGAAAATCTAGAAGTGTGAGCAGAGAAATGTCAGTATTCAAAAAAAGGAAACACACCCAAAACGTATTAATCAATCTCGAACAAAAGAAAAAGTAAACTTTCATGAGCACACTGGAGAAACGAATAGCAAACGCAAATGAAAAATGCAAAAACGGAATTGGGTTTTCTTGAAAGGCGCAAAAATTCCAAAACTCGAAGGCACCCAACTCGAAAAAAATCACCAAATTCAAGAACAAAAAGGGAGATTCTAGCGAATCCCAAGAAAACAAGAAGTTTGTGAGAAGATTTGCAATGTAGGTGCCTGCAAATCTTCTGCATTGCAAATTTTCTCCAGAGAAACAAAAATGGAGGAAAGAATACAAAAACCGAGCGGCTTCAAATGAAAAACAGCAATCCAATCTGGTGGATGGAAGGAAAAGCAGGAGGTTGGAATATGCAGCGATGGCCGTTGGTCTCACAATGCTTCTCGACCGAAGATCGTGTTTACGGGAAGCATTTTTCGTGAATGGTCGGAGAGATTTTTCGTCAGTTCTCTGCAGGAAAAGCGTTCTTGGTGGGGCGTGTTGATGAACTCCGTCTGGTAATCTGCACCTTCCCTTGCGGCGCGTTGCTTATGAACCGAAAAAGAGAGGTGAAACCATTAGACCGGTACTCTGGCTTTCAAGGCCACTTAATATGCACATATCTTTTTATCATTTTCCTTTTGATAAGAAAGTACCGGTGACTTCCCTCTCTCCCCTCCTTCCAACCCGCATCAGTACGCAGATACCCTAAAAGGGCTCTAGATCCCTAAGAATGCGATTTTGTGGTAACCGGTTATGTTCTCGGAGGCCCACCCCATGGGAAGTGCTTCTCGTGAGAAAAAAATGGAAGCAGAGGCAATGTGGTAATTTTCCATCATGGGTATATTTGTTTAAAAGCGTAAGTATGTTTGGTTTTTGGATAAATGTTGTACTATATATACACAAAATCTCAATTTATTCCATTCATTTTATAGATCAATTACTAAAACGTATGTAAACATAATTTTTCATTATTTGACAATTTTTAAAAATATTAGGGTATGTTTGGTTACACACAAAACATGTCAATCAAAATTTTTCAATCAAAAACTTTTCACTCTCTATAACTACCTTATTTTTTAATTATTTTTTCACTTTTTTCTATATAAACAACCCTACTTTTCAATCATTTCCACACAAATACTTATACAACTACCCTATCTATTTTAACTTTATTCTATTTACACCTCATTATTACCCCTATCATATCACATCATTTTCTATCAACTTGACAACTTCTACTCTGAAAAGTTTTCATCAAAAAATTTTACCTCCAACCAAACGCACCCTTACTGTACAAAAAATAATTTTTTAATAAGATTTCATTATAATTTGTATAGTTGGAAAATATAATTTTTATTAGGAGTTATGTTATATTATTTGAAATTAATGTAATTAAGGTACTCTCAAGAATAACAATTTCTTTTGTTTTTCTTGATTTTTTGAAAATTTATTAATATTTTTTTATTTTCTGAATACAATAGTATCTAACTGCGTCTAACCGTGTCTAACCGCATCTAATTTCTGAAATAATAAGTTAATCCTAATTTAACACTTGTAATATGATCCTATGCCCCTTATAAGGTCATTGATACCTTAATAATGGAATTTAAAACCCAAATAATATGATTTAATGAAATCACCATAATCTAACTGCGTGTAACTGCGTCTAACCGTGTTTAACCGCATCTAATTTTTGAAATTAATAAGTTAATCTTAATATAACACTTGTAATATGATCTTACACCCCTTATAAGGTCATTTATACCTTAACGATGGAATTTGAAACCCAGATAATACGATTTAATGAAATCACCCTAATCTAACTGCGTCTAATAGTGTCTAACCGTGTCTAATTTTAGAAATTAATAATTTAACACATGGAATATGATTCTATGGCCCTTATACGATCATTTATATCTTAACAACCAAATTTAAAACTCAAATAATATGATTTAATGAAATCACTATAATCTAACTGTGTCTAACAATGTCTAATTTTTTAAATTAATAAGTTAATCCTAGTTTAACACTTGTAATATGATCCTAGGCCCCTTATAAGGTCATTTATACCTTAACAATAGAATTTAAAATTCAAATAATACGATTTAATAAAATCAACCTAATCTAACCGTATCTAATCGAGTCTAACCGCGTCTAACCGCATCTAATTTTTGAAATTATTAAGTTAATCCTAATTTAACACTTGTAATATGATCCTAGGCCCCTTATAAGGTCATTTATACCTTAACAATAGAATTTAAAATTCAAATAATACGATTTAATAAAATCAACCTAATCTAACCGTATCTAATCGAGTCTAACCGCGTCTAACCGCATCTAATTTTTGAAATTATTAAGTTAATCCTAATTTAACACTTGTAATATGATCCTAGGCCCCTTATAAGGTCATTAATACCTTAACAACGGAATTTGAAACTCAGATAATATGATTTAATGAAATTACCCTAATAAATTAGTGGCAACGCAGGGGCATTAAATGGAGTAAGATGAAAGCCCAGCCCCCTGTCAGTGGGGGATTTTTCCCAACGACCCTCCAGCCTCCCGCATCTTTTCGCCCGCACGCAATGATCCCTTCCGCTCGTTGATCCTCTCATCTGCTCCCTCTCTCTCCTCTCCCGCTCCTCTCTCGCCTCCCGCTGGCGACGACGTCTCCTCTCTTGCGCCGGAGGAACCAGCAGCCCACTCCCACAAATCCGAGAGCAGCAGCAACCCCTCCCGCTCCCGGACCCTCCCGCTAGCTCTGTCTCTCTTCGCTCCCCCGGACCCCATACGGTATTTCTCCTGAAAAACCATTGTGGGACAAGTCCAGTATCTCCAAATCTGGATTTTCTCCGAAGGAAGAAGGGATGCTGCTCAGTAAAGCATTCACGGACACGTCTCTCCTCTCCCGCTCGTTATGTTTAATTGAGTATTAGAAAATGCCTCAATATATTGTTTTTCCTTTCTTTTCCCTCATGGTTGAGAATGTGTTTCCTCATTTTTTTCTTTCCAAAGAGGCTATGATAGATTTACTTGGCGATAACATTGTAGCATTTGAGACTTGCTGAATTTTTCATCAAAGCATGTCATGCTACATGGGAGTTGTGAACTACTTGCTTTTCATTTCAAACTGCACCCTATTTTGAATTCTGATTTCTTTATTCTTGGCAACAGGTTAATGACTGGCTGGAGAGACTTGTTGATGAGAAAGGGGATGATTTTGTACAGGATGAAAGGTGTTTTGTCTGTTGAAGGTTTCAACGAACGCTCTGTTTTCCAAGTTCTTCATATTGCTCGCTTTCTTAAATACTTCAGTGCCTTTTGCGCTCTGACAAAACAATTAAATTTAACTGTATGTTATTTACACAATTTTTGTATGATAATCCATATCTCACATTGGTTGTGTTGATCCTCAGGGTGTGCATTCAACTCTTGATGGCTGCCCAGCCAAACCATGGGCACCTGATGAAGAAAGGATAAACAAGCTTATATTCGTAGGGAGGTATTTGGATGAAGATCTCTTCAAAAGGGCTTCAAGTGTTGTTTGGTGTAAAAGTTTTTCAGTGGCTTGAGGGCTATTTATGTATGAGCAATATCATGCTAATCGGGACTTCCATGATCAACTATGAATCTCATCAATTGAGCAACTTGTTCAAGAGCCATGCCTGAAGTTAGATCCAGTTCTGTAGACCCGAATGTCCAAGCATTGCAGAGGAATGATGCGAATGGCCTTTCAGCACTCACGTTTGAAGATTTAGGAGATGTTTAAGCAGGATCTTTTTCGTAGGAAATTCAAAAGAATTTGAAACGAGCTTCTTATAAATTACATATTTGTTAATGGATTTTGGTTCCATGACAGTAAACAAGAATTTTTTCAAGTTATGATTGTTGTGTCCATTATTTTTGTAATAGCATTATTCAGCTAGCGCTGTCTGTGGAAAAATTTTCTTCCAATTCTCAGCGAAGATATGATTTCAGTTGCTTTGATCAAGTTCGAAGTGATACTCAATGACGCAGATCAGAAAATGATTTTAAAAATAGATAAAATGAACGTTGAAAAAAGATGGATAACAAAAGTTGCTCCCGTTATACAATATCGAAAAGACGCTGAACACCAAGATCTACTCTATGATTTGATAACCATTACACTGTGTGAAACGTCCAAGCTCTCCAAATTCTCCAAGTTCTGAAATGATGATGGGAGTGAGCCTGTTAAGAAGTTGTGGGACAAGTTCAAGGATCTCATCTCCCTCAAATCTCCAATCTCTGGTGGAATGGTGCTCGTTAATTGGTTAGACGACAAGTCGATCCCCATCATCAAAGTCCACGGCACGCCTTCGTAAGTGTATAATCTTCCTTTGGTGATAAAGTCTATGGTCAGCCCATCTGCCTGTTGGAAATGAGACCCATTGCGCTAGTCAGGTGTTGAAGAAGATGCTGCTGCTGCTAGCCTCCACAAGGTGACAATGTTGAAGCACAGAGGAATGTCTCCCATTAGGCTGTTTTCTGAGAGATCCAAGAACTGTAGCTTTGGCATTTGACACAGCCTTCTTGGAACCAGACCTTCAAAAGCCCATACCTCAGACCAAGCAAGGTAAGAAGGCTGGGTAATCTCTGCCACCTCCTCATACGGGTGTTCTCAGAATTAAGGTCTTTGCATTTGTCAGACAAATGGTGCAGAAAAGAAGAATAAAACATATTGAGTTGCAAAGACCTTTGCGGGCACTAATTAAGTGCAGCTGCAAGCAATTTTTTGGATTGCGAAGTATCTGTAGATAGTAAAGAAATAAAACAGGAGAGAAAAAAATGGGCCAGTTCCAGATAATATTGTTCGCCACCTTCCTAGATTACAACGATTTAACGTGTCTGTGAATGCTTTGCTGGGCAGCATCCCTTCTTCCTTCGGAGAAAATCCAGATTTGGATATACTGGACTTGTCCTACAATGGCTTTTCAGGAGAAATACCGTATGGGGTCCGGGAGCGGGAGAGAAGAGAGACAGAGCTAGCGGGAGGGGTTGCTGCTGCTCTCGGATTTGTGGGAGTGGGCTGCTGGTTCCTCCGGCGCAAGAGAGGAGACGTCGTCGCCAGCGGGAGGCGAGAGAGGAGCGGGAGAGGAGAGAGAGGGAGCAGATGAGAGCATCAACGAGCGGAAGGGATCATTGCGTGCGGGCGAAAAGATGCGGGAGGCTGGAGGGTCGTTGGGAAAAATCCTCCACTGACAGGGGGCTGGGCTTTCATCTTACTCCATTTAATGCCCCTGCGTTGCTGCTACTTTTCGTCAGTTTCATCCAACGGTGGACAGCGATCCCGCAGCATCGAACGACTTTTACGACTGGTCGTTGCGGTTGGGCTCGAACGACCGGTCGTAAAAGATCATATCTCAATAAGAATGTACCACTATGTATGGGTGAATTTCATTCATGCCCATTTTGTTAGGCACAATTAAAAATAATCATTATTTATTATAAAAAAATGTCAAAAATACTTTTTATTATTTAATAATAACAATCATTCAATAATAGCAAAAATTAAATAATGCTATGGAAACTTCTCCAACTTGACAAAGAAGCTAAACAGAATAGTTTTGACAATCTGAATATGAAACCAATAACAATAGATGTTAGATTAATCAGGAGTATTTGAGATTTTTAAATTATTAAAAATTCTTAACTGTCATGTTGGTTGTATTTGAAATTAACGAAATACTTAGTGAGTACATGTGAAAGTTTTCAAACTTCGTGAATACATTTGTAATTAAAAGCAAAATAAAATGGGTATATTCGAAATTAAACTTTTTTGTCTCATAGAAAAAACCCGGACTCATGTTTACCCGGAGATTTATTTCGCTTTGCATTTATAAACTTATGTCTACCATCCTAAGAATATTTTATTATTATTTTTTTGCCCTATATAATTCAAGTTGTTATTCACTACTTATCAACCATCAATCAAAAGGCTTTGGAATTGAAATAAAATGGGAGAGGAAATGTTGGTTTACTACTTATCTTCTTATATATTAAAAAAAACTCTCATATTTATTTTTACTGTTCACGACCACTTGGATAGGATGAAGATAGTTGGAATCTCAAGTTTCCAAAAATCTTTTTTCAATTCAAAAAATAACCGTATACTTTTATTACTTTTATTTCCTACTCAACTTCTCATTTGAACCAATGTTGTCAGAATCGATACAAGAACTGGTCTGGTTCGAATCCATTCGACCGGTTAAGTGAACTGGTAATGCCAGCATGATATATTTATGATGTCATAAATATTAAATAATTTTTAAATTTTAAGTAAATATATTGACAAGTTAATCATAATTTAACACATGTAATATGATTCTGAACCCTTTATAAGGTCATTTACACCTTAATTACAGAATTTGAAACCTAGATAATAGGATTTAATGAAATCTACCTTTTCTAACAGCGTCTAATTACAGGTTTGACCTGAGTTGCCTTCCCAAAAAGCTGGGGTGATGTACAGCAGAAAATCACATATATTAACTCTTTGAAGGAATGTTTTCAATTGTATTCTTTCATTTTGGACTCCAAGTTTTACTCCTAATTCCAACTTCGAAATGGACTTTTTATTTTATTGTTTTTTCCCCTAAATTGACCGAGTAAAACTTGCCTTAAATTCAAAAATTGTCATATCCAACTTAATTAACAGCACTTATGTTTATTATTTCTTTATAGAAATAGAAATTAGTAAAAAGTGGGTGTAACTACTGCTTCCTGCATGGTGGGGTGGTGTAGGGATAGCTTGGAACGTACCCTCAGCATCAGCCGGGTTGATTCACACAAGTGTTTGGCATCCACGTGATGAAAATCGCCCCAAATTCCAGCTCTGCACCTTCCAAAAACCACCTGATGGCCTACCCAGCCAAATGATTGGTATGCCCGTTGCGTGTGTGAAGGATAGATTGTGGGAAACCACTTTTTTTTTTGTCTTCATTTTTTCTTCAAATCTTGTGGTATTTACTTTTAGACTTTTTCTCATTGCAATTTTTTGAGAGCTTCAATTCATGAGTGGGTTTCATCGATTGGATGCCAAAGAGAGTGTAATGGGGCACCAATAATACCATTTAAAATTAGAAAAGTGTAAAAGGTTTTATGAGATATTTTGATCCCCTTTAGTCTCTGTTAGCAACAATAATAGTATTTTATGCTCAAAAGTCAAAACAAGATACCCGGGCTAAAACAGTGGTCCGCAAACGTGGGTTGTTGTTGCATTTCGAGCCTTTTGAAACGATAGCCTTCTGCAAACCACTCTTAATGATGGTTCTGCCAATTGGATGAGGGCCAACCCATGGGAAGTGCTTCCCATGAGAAAAAAAAGGAAGCAGGGGTAATTTAGTAATTTTCCATCGTGAGTATGTTTGACTAAAAACGTGAGTATGTTTGATTTTTTGATAAATTTTATATTATATACATACAAAATCTCAATCTGTTCCATTAATTTGATAGATCAATTAGTAAAACGTAGATAAACATAATTTTTCATTATTTGGAAATTTTTAAAAAATATTAATGTACAAAAAATGATTTTTTAATAAGATTTCATCATAATTTGTAAATTTGAAAAATAAAATTCATATTAGAAATTATGTTATATTATTTAAAGTTAATGTAATTAAGGTACTCTCAAGAACAACAATTTCTTAGATTTTTTTTGAATTTTTGAAAATTTATTAATATTTTTTTATTTTCTGAAAATAATAGAGTCTAACCGTGTCTAACCGTGTCTAACCGTGTCTAACCGTGTCTAATTTTTGAAATTAATAATTTAATCATAATCTAAACCCTCTAATATTATCCTAGGGCCTTTATAAGACCATTTATATCTTAAAAATCAAATTTGGAACCCAAATAATATGATTTATAAAAATCACAAAAATTAACCGCGTCTAACCGTGTCTAACCGTGTCTAACCGCGTCTAACCGGGTCTAACCGCGTCTAACCGCGTCTAACCGTGTCTAACCGCGTCTAACCGTGTCTAACCGTGTCTAATTTTTGAAATTAATAATTTAATCATAATCTAAACCCTCTAATATTATCCTAGGGTCTTTATAAGACCATTTATATCTTAAAAACCAAATTTGGAACCCAAATAATATGATTTATAAAAATCACAAAAATCTAACCGCGTCTAACCGTGTCTAACCCTGTCTAACCGAGTCTAACCGAATCTAACCGTGTCTAACCATGTCTAACAGCGTCTAACTGCGTCTAACCGTGTCTAACCGTGTCTAATTTTTGAAATTAATAATTTAATCATAATCTAAACCCTCTAATATTATCCTAGGGCCTTTATAAGACCATTTATATCTTAAAAACCAAATTTGGAACCCAAATAATATGATTTATAAAAATCACAAAAATCTAACCGCGTCTAACCCTGTCTAACCGAGTCTAACCGAGTCTAACCGTGTCTAACCGAGTCTAACCGTGTCTAACCGTGTCTAACCGAGTCTAACCGTGTCTAACCGTGTCTAATTTTTGAAATTAATAATTTAATCCTAATTTAACACCTGTAATATGATCCTAGGGCCCTTATAAGGCCATTCATATCTTAAAAACCAAATTTGGAACCCAAATAATATGATTTAATAAAATCACAAAAATCTAACTGTGTCTAACCGTGTCTAATCGAGTCTAACCGAGTCTAACCGTGTCTAACCGTGTCTAACCGCGTCTAACTGCGTCTAACCGTGTCTAATTTTTGAAATTAATAATTTAATCATAATCTAAACCCTCTAATATTATCCTAGGGCCTTTATAAGACCATTTATATCTTAAGAACCAAATTTGGAACCCAAATAATATGATTTAATAAAATCACAAAAATCTAACTGTGTCTAACTGGGTCTAACCGAGTCTAACCGAGTCTAACCGTGTCTAACCGAGTCTAACCGCGTCTAACCGCGTCTAACCGTGTCTAACCCTGTCTAACCGAATCTAATTTTTTTTTATAATTTATGAATTTTTTACCTAATCTATGTATTTTGCAAAATGTTTATACTTTAATATTTATTTGAGGACTAAATAATTTTAGAACTAAATAAATATATAAATTTATAATTATAAATATTAACTCCACTTGATTAAATGAAATAGAAATTTACATAAAGAAATAAAACAGTAAAAAATATTATATATTGATAATATATAATATAACCAAAATTTTGATAATTAATATATATAACTGTGGCCTAGATTTAATATGTAAATATATGTTACTTTTTGGGATTGGTTAAATGATCAATTTCGCAAATAACTATATTTAATAGAAATTTTATAACAAAATTTCTTAAAATTATAAAATAATATTATTATAGTTTATACTATAAATTTAAAGTATTAATATAATAATTTTAATTTATTGTTACTGTAATTAAATAATTTAAACTAAAAATATAAATTTATTGACTTCAAGTGAAATTAATGTAAATAAACAATTTAATAAATATTTATATTGAACAAAAAATATATAGAAAATTTCATGTTATAGAACACCTCTAAATTTATTACAGCTTATATTATAAATTTAACATATTAATATACTAATTGTGATTTATTGTTACTAGAATTAATATATTTAAAATAAAAATAAAAATTTATTTACTTCTAGTCAAATCAATGTAAAATTATCACTTTAATAAATATTTACATTGAATTAAAAATTTATAAAAAATCTTCATATTATAGAAAACAAAATATTCATTTTTGAAGGCCCGCGGGACACATATATATTTTAGAAAATAAAATATTCATTTTTTGACGTCTGCGAGACACATATATATATTTTAGAAAAATAAAACATTTATTTTTCAAGGCCCGCGGGACACGTATATATTTTTAAAAATAAAATATTTATTTTTGGATGCTCGCGGGACACATATATATTTTTATTAAAATAAAATATTCATTTTTTGAGGCCCGTGGTACATTGATATATTTTAAAAAAAATAAAACATTCATTTTTGGAGGCCCGCGAGACACATTTACTGTAATTAAATAATTTAAACTAAAAATATAAATTTATTGACTTCAAGTGAAATTAATGTAAATAAACAATTTAATAAATATTTATATTGAAAAAAAAATATATAGAAAATTTCATGTTATAGAACACCTCTAAATTTATTACAGCTTATATTATAAATTTAACATATTAATATACTAATTGTGATTTATTGTTACAAGAATTAATATATTTAAAATAAAAATAAAAATTTATTTACTTCTAGTCAAATCAATGTAAAATTATCACTTTAATAAATATTTACATTGAATTAAAAATTTATAAAAAATCTTCATATTATAGAAAACAAAATATTCATTTTTGAAGGCCCGCGGGACACATATATATTTTAGAAAATAAAATATTCATTTTTTGACGTCTGCGAGACACATATATATATTTTAGAAAAATAAAACATTTATTTTTCAAGGCCCGCGGGACACGTATATATTTTTAAAAATAAAATATTTATTTTTGGATGCTCGCGGGACACATATATATTTTTATTAAAATAAAATATTCATTTTTTGAGGCCCGTGGTACATTGATATATTTTAAAAAAAATAAAACATTCATTTTTGGAGGCCCGCGAGACACATTTACTGTAATTAAATAATTTAAACTAAAAATATAAATTTATTGACTTCAAGTGAAATTAATGTAAATAAACAATTTAATAAATATTTATATTGAAAAAAAAATATATAGAAAATTTCATGTTATAGAACACCTCTAAATTTATTACAGCTTATATTATAAATTTAACATATTAATATACTAATTGTGATTTATTGTTACTAGAATTAATATATTTAAAATAAAAATAAAAATTTATTTACTTCTAGTCAAATCAATGTAAAATTATCACTTTAATAAATATTTACATTGAATTAAAAATTTATAAAAAATCTTCATATTATAGAAAACAAAATATTCATTTTTGAAGGCCCGCGGGACACATATATATTTTAGAAAATAAAATATTCATTTTTTGACGTCTGCGAGACACATATATATATTTTAGAAAAATAAAACATTTATTTTTCAAGGCCCGCGGGACACGTATATATTTTTAAAAATAAAATATTTATTTTTGGATGCTCGCGGGACACATATATATTTTTATTAAAATAAAATATTCATTTTTTGAGGCCCGTGGTACATTGATATATTTTTAAAAAAATAAAACATTCATTTTTGGAGGCCCGGAGACACATTTATATTTTTAAAAAAAACAAAATATTCATTTTTGGACGCCCGCGGGACACATATTTATTTTTATAAAAACAAAATATTCATTTTTTGAACCCCATGGGACATTTATATATTTTAAAAAAATAAAACATTCATTTTTGGAGGCCCGCGGGACACATTTAAATTTTTATAAAACATTATATTCATTTTTGGACGCTCGTGGGACACGTATATATTTTTATAAAAATAAAATATTCATTTTTTGAGGCCCGTGGGACATTTATATATTTTATAAAAACAAAACATTCATTTTTTGGAGGCCCACGGGACACAATTAAATTTTTAGAAAACAAAATATTCATTTTTGGACGCCCGCGGGACACGTATATATTTTTATAAAAACAAAATATTCATTTTTTGATGCCCGTGGGACATTTATATATTTTAAAAAGCAAAACATTCATATTCGGAGGCCCGTGGGACACATATATATTTTTATAAAACAAAATATTCATTTTTGGACGCCCGCGGGAAACATATATATTTTTCGTAAAAACAAAATATTCATTTTTTGAGGCCCGTGGGACATTTATATATTTAAAAAAATAAAACATTCATTTTTGGAGGCCTGCGGGACACATTTAAATTTTTAACAAACAAAATATTCATTTTTGGACGCCTGCGGGAAACATATATATTTTTATAAAAACAAAATATTCATTTTTGGACGCATGCGGGACACATATATATTTTTTAAAAAATAAAATATTCATTTTTTGAGGCCCATGGGACATTTATATATTTTTAAAAAATAAAACATTCATTTTTGGAGGCCTGTGGGACACATATATATTTTTATAAAACAAAGTATTCATTTTTGGACGCCCGCGGGACACATATATATTTTTATAAAAATATAATATTCATTTTTTGAGGCCCGCGGGACACATATATATATATATTAGAAATCAAAATATTCATTTTTGGACGCCCGCGGGACACATATATTTCAGAAAATAAAATATTCATTTTTTGGACGCTCGCGGGACATGTATATATTTTAGAAAAATAAAACATTTATTTTTTGAGGCCCGCGGGACATATATATATATATAATAAAATATTCATTTTTAGAGGCCCATGGGATACATATATATATATTTTAGAAAACAAAATATTCATTTTTGGACGCCTACGGGACACGTATATATTTTTAAAAAACAAAATATTCATTTTTGGACGCCCGCGGGATACCTATATATTTTAGAAAAACAAACCATTCATTTTTGGATGCCTGCGGGACACATATATATTTTTAGAAAACAAAATATTCATTTTTTGGAACAAAATATTCATTTTTGGACGCCCACGGGACACATATATATTTTAGAAAAACAGAATATTCATTTTCGGACGCCCGCGGGACACATATATTTTAGAAAAATAAAATATTCATTTTTGGAGTCCTGCGGGACACATATGTATATTTTAGAAAACAAAATATTTATTTTTGGAGGCCAGCGAGACATATATTTTTAGAAAATAAAATATTCATTTTTGAAGGCTCGTGGGACACACATATATATTTTAGAAAACAAAATATTCATTTTTTGGATGCCTGCGGGACATATATATTTTTAGAAAATAAAATATTCTTTTTTGGAGGCCCGAAGAAATTACTTCTATTTTTTAAATAGTTTTTATAGTTAATTTTTATTTTTCTAAACTATTTTCTTTTATGCTCTTGATTTTACTTTTTTTTAAGTTTTCAGCTTTTTTTTTTAACATTTTTTTTATGAAATTTTTTAACGTTTTTTTTGGTTTTGCCATTATTATTATTTTTTTAAATTATTGAACCTTTTGTTTTTTCTCGATTTAGATCTAAACTTTAGTTTTAACTTTTTCTTTTTATTTCTTTTGAACATCCTTTTTTTTGTTTCTCATGGAGGTTATTTTATTTTATTTTTTTATTTTACTTCGCTTTTCAATGCTTCTTCTTCTTCTTTTGGTTTTAACGTTCTTCCTTTTGAATTTTTTTTTAAAACGGTTTTGTTTTTTAATGTTTTCAGCTTTTCTGTTTTAACATTTTTTCAAAAAAATATCTTTAAATAAAAGTTGTATTTAGGTGATTTAAGGAAGTATTTTTTATTTATCATTATGATTGACGTAGAATTGAAAATATTTTAAGGGTTCGTATTTCTAAAACCAAAATTGCATGTACATGAAATTTTTGTGCACCACCGGAGTACCGTTATCATGCTCCATCTTCTCCACCATCTTCCCCAAATCGAAAACAGCCATTGCTCTCGGTTTTCCTCCTCCAAATCAAAGCAGAACGGCCAATGGTAAAATTAGAAATAGTAAAATCCACCATGGCTGGCCTGAGCCACCATATGCCAAATCTACGCTACCTATTTTCTCTTCCATAGATTTTGCAAAACCACACACATCCTGCATAATCGCTCCTACAATCTGCCACCCATCAATTCCGGCAAAGGATTTCATGTACAAAATCCAGATCTGGAGTGAGTTGCTACCGATTTGCCCACAACGCTAGCATCAATTTCTCTCCAAGAACCGACAATCGACAATAACTTCATCGTCTAGCCGTGTCGCCGTTTACAATGGGGCATTAAACTCGAAACCAATCTGCACATCCTCACAGCTCCAATGAATCCAGTAATCTCAACCTTGAAATCTTACAATTTCTACTTTAATCTCCATGCTATGAGGGAGGAGGAACAACTGCTCTATCGAACGCGATTAGCGCAGTGACGAGTTCGGCATCGGAGTTCTCCAAAGCAGCTACATGGGCACCAGAATTGATCTGCAAAAATCTATAGGCAACTTCCATCCATCCGTTGTCAGCAACGAAATCCCTAAACTAATGGTTGCACATTCGCTGCCCTTTGCGTGGTTGCGGAAAAGATAAGAATGAAAATGAAAAGGGCAAAAGGACACAAAAAAAAACCCAACTGAACTCCACGTTCAGCACCACACCAGCCATGACTCCATGACTGTTTGCTTGAGAGGGAGGAAGACGGAGTGGGAGATGCGCGAGTGACATGTCGAGAATTCTGCGCCTCCCTTCCGATTTTCTTGACTTCCTAAAATGCCCTTTTGAATCTTAGCCATCAACTGAAAATTAACAGTGAAGATGCAGCTTCCTCTTAGAAAAATGCAGGAAACGCTTCCCATGGGTTGGGGCTCCAATTGGATAATGGGATTTGTGGGAGTGAGTTGTTTAGTCTTCTAAACCATGAGTCCAGAAATGAAAGAAAAGCAAAGATGCTCTACTAGCGCTAGCATTTTCTTCTTTTCCTCTCTTTTCCCTGGCAAGATGGGCCCCACCCCTTGTGATATAATCATTTATTGTTCTTCTTTCCGACGTAAAAGTGCCTTATTCAAATTTTCTTTCGTTGCCCAATGCCCACTCACCAACATGCATGAAAAACAAGAAAAACAACAGTTGCGGTTGGTTCTTGAACACTAGACTACATTGACTAATTTTCTCTGTCTCGTATTAGTTTCTTGAGGAAGCAAAACAACACACTAGTGAAGCGAGGCATTACGAGGCATTGGACGACGCAGTGAAACAGGCAGAGTGTTTGAAGGATAACAAGAAGAAAAAATCATGGAAAAGGTCTCTCATGTTTTGGAGGAAATCAGAGAAAAAGATAAAACCAGAGCATGAAGAGGCCCAACCCATGGGAAGTGCTTCTCTCAATTTTCTCACGGGAAGCTCAATATCTACCGTCAATTTCAGCTGAATGGCTGCGATGCGTTTGGGCATATTTGAAAAGTGCAAAAAATGCAAGGGGATATTTGGAATTCGTGCCAGACTCTCGTTGCCTCTTTCTCTTTCCTGACTCCGTGTTTTTTCTTTCTCCCTCATTTTTCTTCCTTCTTCCATGGTTGTGAAGAAAATGTGATAGGACCGAGAAGGAATTCAGAGAATTGAACGGAAACAGAATTCCTTCTATTACAGACAATGATCTGTTTACACGGGCCTCTAAAAATATATAAATGTCCCACGGGCCTCTAAAAATAAATTTTTTATTTTTAAAAATATATAAATGTCCCACGGGCCTCAAAAAATGAATATTTTGTTTTATAAAAATATATATGTGTCCCGCGGGCCTTCAAAAATGAATGTTTTATTTTTTAAAAATATATAAATGTCCCATGGGCCCCAAAAAATGAATATTTTGTTTTTATAAAGATATATATGTGTCCCGCGGGCGTCCAAAAATGAATATTTTGTTTTTATAAAAATATATATGTGTCCCGCGGGCGTCCAAAAATGAATATTTTATTTTATAAAAATATATGTGTCCCACAAGAGTCCCAAAAATGAATGTTTTGTTTTTAAAAATATATTAATGTCCCACGGGCCTCAAAAAATGAATATTTTATTTTTATAAAAATATATACGTGTCCCGCGGGAGTCCAAAAATAAATATTTTATTTTCTAAAAATATATATGAGTCCCGCAGACCTCCAAAAATGAATGTTTTGTTAATTTAAAATATATATGTGTCCAATTGGCCACAAAAAATGAATATTTTATTTTTATAAAAATATATATGTGTCCTGCGGGCGTCAAAAAATGAATATTTTGTTTTATAAAAATATATATGTGTCCCACGGGCCTCCAGAAATGAATGTATTGTTTTTAAAAAATATATAAATGTCCCACGGACCTCAAAAAATGAATATTTTATTTTTATAAAAATATATACGTGTCCCGCGGGCGTCCAAAAATGAATATTTTATTTTCCAAAAATATATATGTGTCCCGCATGTCTCCAAAAATGAATTTTTTGTTAATTTAAAATATATATGTGTCCCACGGGCCTCAAAAAATGAATTTTTTTTTTTATAAAAATATATATGTGACCCGCGGGCCTCCAAAAATGAATGTATTATTTTTTAAAAATATATAAATGTCCCACGGGCCTCCAAAAATGAATATTTTGTTTTTATAAAAATATATACGTGTCCCGCGGGCGTCCAATAATGAATATTTTATTTTATAAAAATATATATGTGTCCCACAAGCCTCCAAAAATGAATGTTTTATTTTTTAATATATATAAATGTCCCACGGGCCTCAAAAAAGAATATTTTATTTTTATAAAAATATATGTGTCCCGCGGGCATCCAAAAATAAATATTTTATTTTTTAAAAATATAAATGTGTCCCGCGGGCCTCCAAAAATGAATGTATTATGTTTTAAAAATATATAAATGTCCCACGGGCATCAAAAAATGAATATTTTATTTTTATAAAAATATATACGTGTCCTACGGGCGTCCAAAAATGAATATTTTGTTTTCTAAAAATATATATGTGTCCCGCGGGCCTCCAAAAATGAATGTATTGTTTTTATAAAATATATAAATGTCCTACGGGCCTCAAAAAATGAATATTTTATTTTTATAAAAATATATACGTGTCCCGGGCGTCCAAAAATGAATATTTTGTTTTATAAAAATATATATGTGTCCCACTGGCCTCCAAATATGAATGTTTTGCTTTTTAAATTATATAAATGTCTCACGGGCCTCAAAGAATGAATATTTTATTTTTATAAAAATATATGTCCAGCGGGCGTCCAAAAATGAATATTTTATTTTTTAAGAAATTAATTATGTCCCGTGGGCCTCCGAAAATGAATGTATTATTTTTTAAAAATATATAAATGTCCCACAGGACTTAAAAAATGAATATTTTGTTTTTATAAAAATAATCATGTGTCCCGCGGGCATCCAAAAATAAATATTTTGTTTTCTAAAAATATATATGTGTCCCGCGGGCCTTTAAAAATGAATGTTTTTTTAATTTAAAATATATATGTGTCCCACGGGCCTCAAAAAATAAATATTTTATTTTTATAAAAATATATATGTGTCCCGCGGGCGTCCAAAATAGATATAATATTTTTTAGTATTTTATTTCTTTATATAAATTTTTATTTCATTTAATCAAGTGGTGTTAATATTTTTAATTATAACTTTATATATTTATTTAGTTCCAAAATTATTTAGTCCTCGAATGAATATTAAAGTATATGCATTTTGCAAAATACATAGATTAGGTAAAATATTCATAAATTATAAAAAAAATTAGATTCAGTTCGACGCGGTTAGACGTGGTTAGACACGGTTAGACGCGGTTAGATAGGGTTAAATGCGGTTAGACAGGGTTAGACACGGATAGATTATGGTGATTTTAATAAATCATATTATTTGGGTTCCAAATTTGGTTTCGAAGACATATATGATCTTATAAGGGCCCTTGGATCATATTACAGGTATTAAATTAGGATTAAATTATTAATTTTAAAAATTAGACATGGTTAGACACGGTTAGACACAGTTAGACGCGGTTAGACATGGTTAGACACGGTTAGACATGTTAGACACAGTTAGACAGGGTTAGACGCGGTTAGATTAATGGTGATTTTAATAAATCATATTATTTGGGTTCCAAATTTGGTTTTTAAGATATATATGGCCTTATAAGGGCCCTAAGATCATATTAAATGTGTTAAATTAGGATTAAATTATTAATTTCAAAAATTAGACACGGTTAGACACGATTAGACACAGTTAGACGCGGTTAGACACGGTTAGACGCGATTAGATAGGGTTAGACGCGGTTAGACACAGTTAGACAGGGTTAGACACGGTTAGATTAATAGTGATTTTTATAAATCATATTATTTGGGTTCCAAATTTGGTTTTTAAGATATATATGGCCTTATAAGGGCCCTAGGATCATATTAGAGGTGTTAAATTAGGATTAAATTATTAATTTAAAAAATTAGACACGGTTAGACGCGGTTAGATGCGGTTAGACAGGGTTAGACGCGGTTAGACAGAGTTAGACGCGGTTAGACACGGTTAGATTAATGTTGATTTTTATAAATAATATTATTTGGGTTCCAAATTTGGTTTTTAAGATATATATGGCCTTATAAGGGTCATATGATCATATTACAGGTGTTAAATTATGATTAAATTATTAATTTCAAAAATTAGACACGGTTAGACACGGTTAGACAGGGTTAGACGCGGTTAGACAGGGTTAGACACGGTTAGACGCGGTTAGACACGGTTAGACACGGTTAGACACGGTTAGACACGGTTAGATTATAGTGATTTTTATAGATCATATTATTTGAGTTCCAAATTTAGTTTTTAAGATATAAATGGCCTTATAGAGGCCTTAGAATCATATTATAGGTGTTAAATTAGGATTAAATTATTAATTTCAAAAATTAGACACGGTTAGACACGGTTAGACACGGTTAGATTCTATTATATTCAGAAAATAAAAAAATATTAATAAATTTTCAAAAATTCAAGAAAAATATAAGAAATTGTTATTCTTGAGAGTACCTTAATTACATTAACTTTAAATAATATAACATAATTTATAATAAAAATTATATTTTTCAACTTTACCAATTATGATGAAATCTTATTAAAAAATCATTTTTTGTACACTAATATTTTTTAAAAATTTTCAAATAATGAAAAATTATGTTTATATACGTTTTACTAATTGATCTATCAAATGAATGGAATAGATTGAGATTTTGTATGTATATAATATAAATGGGAGCAATGAAGAGGGGCAGTCGTCCTACGTCCGGACCTTTGCCAGCTGCTTTGTTCACTCCTTCAAGGAGAAATGAATTTGAAGTACCCTACGTGTGCTTGGAGCAACAAAACTACAAGACCAACAACAAGCCTGTTGTTAGATGTGAGGCATTTGGACCCATTTAACACTTGTAATATGATCCTAGGCCCCTTATAAGGTCATTTATACCTTAACAATAGAATTTAAAATTCAAATAATACGATTTAATAAAATCAACCTAATCTAACCGTATCTAATCGAGTCTAACCGCGTCTAACCGCATCTAATTTTTGAAATTATTAAGTTAATCCTAATTTAACACTTGTAATATGATCCTAGGCCCCTTATAAGGTCATTAACACCTTAACAACGGAATTTGAAACTCAGATAATATGATTTAATGAAATTACCCTAATATAACTGTGTCTAACCACGTCTAACCGTGTTTAATAATTTTTACCTAATCTATGTATTTTGCAAAATACATATACTTAAATATTTATTCGAGACCTAAATAATTTTAGAACTAAATAAATATATAAATTTATAATTAAAAATATTAACTCCGCTTGATTAAATGAAATAGAAATTTACGTAAAGATATAAAATAGTAAAAAACATTATATATATGACGTTGTAGAATACCTCTAAATTTATTACAGTTTATATTACAAATTTAACATATTAATATACTAATTGTGATTTATTGGTACTAGAATTAATAAATTTAAAATAAAAATAAAAATTTATTTACTTCAAGTCAAATCAATGTAAAATTATCAGTTTAATAAATATTCACATTGAACTAAAAATTTATAGAGAATCTGCATGTTATAGAATACCTCTAACTAAAGTCTTATCAAATTTAAAGTCCAATAAAAATTTTCGATACAAAATTATAATTTAGATTTAAATAAACTAAATATATATGATTTTTGGGATTGATTTAAACTTATGTATTTTTGTATCTTTGACATTCATGTAGTTTATACAAAAAATAGAAAAGATCAATGATTGAATTTTATCTTAAAAATTAATTATAAATTATTATTTTCATTTTAATTGAAATAAATATACAAATATAAATACCTTATGCGAAGTTGATGAAAATAATTATTTTGATTAATTTAGTGTTTTAAATTTGCAAAGATCCATACCGTTCACTATAAATTAAATGAATAGAAATTTATGTAGATATATAAAACTATAATTAAATAGAAAATTTACAAAAATTCTAAATATAAAATTAAAAAATATATAAAATTGTAATAATTTTATATGACTTTAAAAGTACATTTGTAATAAATTATATTTATTTAAATTATGTGTGTGTTTGGAAAATGATAAAACTTTTAACGAAAATTTTTTTGATGTACAACTATAATTTAGATCTAAATAAGCTAAATATATATGACTTTTTGGAACTAGTTTAACGATTAAGTATTTTTATAAACTTTTGTATGTTTTTCTATTTTTTCACACAAAAATTACGAAGAATGCATTTAATAAAGTGCTTTTCGTGTATTTTTATGAAAATAAAAATTTTCTCATAAAATTTTAGTTATATAAATTGGGATATGAATTATTAAAATAATTCGGGTAGAAGTGCAAAATTATTTGAATAGTTCATTTTACAAAATGGCTCGCATGTGCACCAAAACAGTGTCTTGCTGAAGTATTGAACTCCAGTGCTTCACCATCTTCCCTCACCCGAAGTCATCCATCTCTCTATCCAGTTGTTTTAATGTGAAATTAACAAAATTAAAATTAAAATGAAGATTAAAACAAATTAAATTATTGTAATGATCGATTTAACAAATAATAAAAATAAATATTAATTTAATTTAAAATAAAAATTAATTCAATTAATTATGAACACAATCATTTTTTTGTATTGTGTTAATTTGCGAAGTTAGTAAGTTAAGCTTACAAAAATTCATAAGTTCATCTCATTTCGATTGTTGCATTTTTTAGTTTAAAATTCTTAAAATAAAAATAAAAATAAAAATTTAGAAACATATTTGCTAAAAAAATAGGTCGTTTTGCATAGATATGAGACAAGTAATTAAATGGGCTGGAAATGATTAAATTAAAAGTGGGTTTCAAGGAATGCATGAACGGTACCTGGTCTCATTGATTTTTAAAATTACTGTAAGTTTTGATTTTTAAAATCATGAACGATATTTATAGCTTAAGAATTATATTTAAAAATTTTAGATATTTATTATTACTAAAATTAATAAACTTAAAATAATAATAAATGTTTATATTTATGTAATTTTTATTAATTAAATTAGTTTCAATTAAAGCTTTACTAAAATTAATTATAATTTATGTTTAAATAATCTAAATAAATATATATTCCTCTTTGGGATAGATTTAATAAATAATAATAATTATTATATTATTTTTATTTACATTTAAATAAAAATATCTACACTATTTTAACCTTCCACATAATTGTTTCTATTTATAATTTAATTAGCTAAAATTTTCCAATCTAAACCGTCTACATGATCAAGAGCATCTTAAAACAAAGAAAATGACTCTTAAATCACCCAAATCGGACACCGGTAGTATTAGATCTAGATAAAACAAAATTTTCCCATTAATAATCCGAATTTCAGTCCGTCGCGACAAACACTTACGGTTGTGTTCTTCTCCATGTTCCTTTTGTTCTGGTTAATTTCAAAATACTCACCACATTTCCTCTTAATTAAGAATATACCCGCTAAGTATGGGTGAATTTCATTCATACCCATGTTGTCATGCACAATTAAAAATAATCATTATTTATCATAAAAAAATGTCCAAAATACCTTTTATTATTTAATAATAACAATCATTCAATTACAGCGGAAGTTAAATAGTGGGATGGAAACTTATCCAACTTGACAGAGAAGCTAAACAGAATAGTTTTGACAATCTGAATATGACACCAATAACAATAGATGTTAGATTAATCAGGAGTATTTGAGATTTTTAAATTATTAAAAATTCCTAACTGTCATGTTGGCTGTATTTGAAATTACCGAAATACTTAGTGAGTATATATGAAAGTTTTTAAACTTAGTGAATATATTTGTAATTAAAAGCAAAATAAAATGGGTATATATGAAATTAATTTTTTTGTCCCATAGAAAATACCCAGACTCATGTTTTTCCTTAGATTTATTTCACTTCGCATTTATAAACTTATGTCTACCATCCTAAGAAATTTTTTTTTTGCCCAATATAATTCAATTTGTTATTCACTCCTTGTCAACTATCAATCAAAAGGCTTTGGAATTGAAATAAAATGGGGGAGGAAATGTTGGTTTACTACTTATCTTCTTATATATTAAAAAAAAAACTCTCATATTTATTTCTACTGTTCACGACCACTTGGATAGGATGAAGATAGTTGGAATCTCAAGTTTCCAAAAATCTTTTTTCAATTCAAAAAATAACCGTGTACTTTTATTACTTTTATTTCCTAATCAGTTTTTCATTGAAACCAATGTTGTCCAAACCGAACCGGTGATTGAACCGGTAAAGGAACTGGTCTGGTTCGAACCCATTCGACCAGTTAAGCGAACCAGTTTGAACCGGTGATGTCAGCATGATATATTTATGATGTCATAAATATTAAATAATTTTTAAATTTTAAGTAAATATATTGATAAGTTAATCATAATTTAACACTTGTAATATGATTCTGAACCCTTTATAAGGTCATTTACACCTTAATTACAGAATTTGAAACCTAGATAATAGGATTTAATGAAATCTACCTTATCTAACAGCGTCTAATTACAGGTTTAACCTGAGTTGCCTTCCCAAAAAGCTGGGGTGATGTACAACAGAAAATCACATATATCAACTCTTTGAAGGAATGTTTTCAATTGTATTCTTTCATTTTGGACTCCAAGTTTTACTCCTAATTCCAACTTCGAAATGGACTTTTTAGTTTATTGTTTTTTTCCCTAAATTGACCGAGTAAAACTTGCCTTAAATTCAAAAATTGCCATTTCCAACTTAATTAACAGCACTTATGTTTATTATTTCTTTATAGAAATAGAAATTAGTAAAAAGTGGGTGTAACTACTGCTTCCTGCATGGTGGGGTGGTGTAGGGGTAGCTTGGAACGTACCCTCAGCATCAGCCGGGTTGATTGACACAAGTGTTTGGCATCCACGTGATGAAAACTGCCGCAAATTCCAGCTCTGCACCTTCCATAAACCACCCGACGGCCTACCCAGCCAAACGATTGGTACGCCCGTTGCATGTGTGAAGGATAGATTATGGGAAACCACATTTCTTTTGTCTTCATTTCTTCAAATCATGTGGTATTTACTTTTAGACTTTTTCTCATTGCAATTTTGTGAGAGCTTCAATTCATGAGTGGGTTTCATCGATTGGATGCCAAAGAGAGTGTAATGGGGCACCAATAATACCATTTAAAATTAGAAAAGTATAAAAGGTTATGATTCTGTTCGACCGATTGCATATTTTGATCCCCTTTAGTCTCTGTTAGCAACAATAATAGTATTTTATGCACAAAAGTCAAAACAAGATACCCATGCTAAAACCGAGGTCCGCAAACGTGGGTTGCTGTTGCTTTTTGAGCCTTTTGAAATGATAGCCTTCTGCAAACCACTCTTAATGATGGTTCTGCCAATTGGCTAATGGGATTTGTGGGAGTGAGTTGTTTAGTCTTCTACAAAAGCGCTACTTTCTGATTCTCCCGCCTACAATTTTTTTTTTCATATAGAACGTGGCTTTGTCGTTTGAACTTATTTTGATAGTATTCATTTTATATACCTAGCAAAACTTCGATTAAAAAAAGAAAAGAAAAGAAATCCAAACTGAAGCGTACTTATTGCCTACCTAGTCAACCATCAACCAACTAAAAAGCATTTTCAAACAAGTTCGAACCAGCTGCACCAACTTCATTCTGTCTTCCCAGCTTCTTGACACAGTCATGGGTAACTGATGTCAGACAAGACCCACACGCAGAAGAAAGGAGCTTTGGTTAGAGATCTAAACATAGAAAGTCAAATGGATGCATTTCCAGACAAGACAACAGTTGAAAGGAGCGGTTGAAATGAAGATTCTGTTTATTTCCTAGAATGGATTGGAGGTGTTGCTTGTAGCAGCAGTTTACATGGTGCTGACCAAAACTTTATCACTTTACATTGGAGCAGCAGCATCAAAAATGGCACACTGCATTTCTAACTCAAAGGAAAATCTGTTCATTATAACCCCATCCATGTTCTTTTGATGGGAACACTGAACTGGATAGGTACTTCCACATCTAAAATCCTAGAAGGCTATTCTGGATGAGCATCTCCTGGTTTATTTTGAGGAACAGAAGCTCAAAATAATGAACCTCAAAGCTCCATAAGACAGCCCGCAAGGTTCATCTCTCAGGTGTTTGTACTTCTTCTGTCTTGGCATTTCTTCCATGAATGAAGCACAATCATCTAGGTTTCCACAATTCCAAATTGCTCGAATGCAGGGGACAGCTGTGGTACGATCCATGGGGCCAAGCATCGTTCTACTTCTTCCCAGTTGTGGACTTTGGTCACTAGAGGATGTAGATCAACAGAACCAGACTTGCACCATGGATAGGAATTATGATAGTCAAAAAGTAGAACTCTGATACCGACTTCCGCACATTCAGCTGCATATTTGGGATTGTCGTCTATCAAAACTTGTGCTCCCAAGGACCTGTCAAGACAAATACTAGTAAGTCACAGATGCCAACTCAGATAAGCCACTATCAATTTCATACAATTGAAAAGCCGGATGCCGTATGCTTGTTGCCTTTAAATAGTTCTTTTTTTTTTACCGTCCCTGTCAAACCCCCTCTAAAGTTTCACTGGAGGATAAATGGGAAATTAAAAGTCCCATTTTGAATGCCATGTTCAGCCATCATTGCATATATGCACGTATATGACGATAATAGGCCAATGAACTGCCCTGGCAAAATCCTGACCATGGGGGTCCACCTTGATAGCAATTGAATGTAAATATATCTTCCGCAAAAGGATCAAATTGTTTATGACTAACAAAAGCACCATCCTAAAAAAACACTAAGTCAAGGCCCCAAAAACACACCCACACACACGCTTTTTCTGTACAAATAGTACTGTATATGAATTCTGAGAGATGGCTCGTTACCTGCAAATCTCTGATTTTGGTCTGGACTTTCCATCCAAGGCAAATTGATTACCAAAGTGGACTTGGTCAAACAAGTCAGGATAATGCATATTGAGCCATTCAATTGTGTGGTCTTTGATGACATTTTGGCGAGACCTATTCCGACCAGAATTAAAATTAAAGCTATTTCAATACTTAACGGCTTAAAAATGAATGAATGATGATAAAAAAAAAAAATTAAAATCCTGTGAGCATTGAATGACTCACGTAACAACTGATAGGCTGCAAAATGTAGACAATCGAAGAAGAGCATCATGAGCTCCTGGAATGGGATGGATTCCATTCTTGAAATATGCTGTTTTGAAGAACTCATGCACGCGTATATCAGCTGCCACAACAACAGAATGATGTGATGGCTCGAGTGAATAATGCACTTCAACTAATTTGACATCCAAAATAACCAGTACAAACTGCTTAGCATCTAAAATATCCACAAATTTTCCCTCAGCACTAAAAAAAATGATCCAGCAGTCGTAAAAGAAAATCACACGGACGTTGAATTTGAATCAGGTATAATATTCGAAGAGATCCAACAGAATCCAGATAAGAACATAATTAGACTTCCAACCAGACATCCAAAATAACCAGTACAAACTGTTTAGCATCTAAAATATCCACAAATTTTCTCCTAGCATTAAAAAAAAATGATCCAGCAGCCATAAAAGAAAATCACATGGACGTTGAATTTGAATCAGGTATAATATTTGAAGAGATCCAACAGAATCAAGATAAGAACATAATTAGACTTCCAAACAGACATCCAAAATAACCTGTACAAACTGTTTAGCATCTTAAATATCCATAAATTTACTCTCACTATTAAAAAAAATGATCCAGCAGTCATAAAAGAAAATCACACGGACATTGAATTTGAATCAGGTTTAATATTCGAAGTGATCCAACAGAATCCTGATAAGAACATAATTAGACTTCCAAACAGACATCCAAAATAACCAGTACAAACTGGTTAGCATCTAAAATATCCATAAATTATCCTCAGCATTAAAAAAAATGATCCAGCAGTCGTAAAAGAAAATCACACGCACGTTGAAATTGAATCAGGTATAATATTTGAAGAGATCCAACAGAATCCAGATAAGAACATAATTAGACTTCCAAACAAATATAACCCCACCCCCCAATCCCCTCATCGAAAAAAACAAAAAGAAAAGAATTACACAAAAATGTCAAAAATGCAAATTCATTGAATGGTACCTTCAGAGCGAGAACACTTCCATATCTGCACAACACAGAAGATAAAATGATCCATGAAGAGTTAACATATATCTCAGTCAATGCCAAAACAACACAAACAAAAATCCATGAGAGCATATGATACCCCCATGCTAGAATAACTGCCAACAAATTCAATGAGGTGACCATCACAAACCTTGAAGAACTCGTATACAAAATACTCTGACACTGAGTGATTTGACTCGTAGCGATCAGCAATAAACTTGTTCAATGCTGAAAGGAAGCTTCCAAGAACTGCACAACAAAGAAACAAGAAAGAAGATAATGAGATACAATTCGCATTTCACACCAATTAATGGAAGATGTATCACAAACGCAGAAATGATATCATAAAAGCATAAACATTACACGTAATTGCCAAGATTATCTATTTTTCCAACTCAGTGTACAACAGCTCTATTCAGATGTTATAAATTTCGAATAGCTCCTTTCTAGACATTGTAAATTGTTCACAGAGAATGTTTCATCACTTCCAATCAAAATAAAAATAATAATAAATAAAAGGTCAAATAATAATAAATAAACAGGTCACAGTTCCCCAGGAAGATTGCATTCTCCTGCATTTTTCTCAAAGAAGTCTATGAGAAACAGATAAAGAAATCAGAAACATCCATGCATGCACTAGAACCAACCACATAAAATGTTAACATTTGGAAATCAGGGTGCAGGGAGCTAATACTAAAGAATAATGATGATCACTCCCTTCCTCTAAAACTGGTGCTTGCCTCTAAAATCAAGTTTTATGAGATAGGAATGACTAGAGAAGAGCCATGTTCCCAAAATTAGAAAAATAGGACAATGCAAGTTTCTTGATCATAGCAGCTCACTACTTCTCATATTTATATCCACACAACATCTCCAATTTGCCAGTTAGGAATGTGGACAGATTATAAGAGTCGCAACTGATGATTGGATATAGTCCATGCAAAAATAAATTTCACTATTTGTGCAGCTCCCACTCAATCCAATCTCGACTATACTTGCAGAAAAAATGCTGAAGCAATCTATAATCTCCCCATTTAGTAATTATTGCCGTTAAAAGATAGGGGATTGACAGCTGCAATTACTGTTCGCTTAGAGTTTCCTCAACCCAGAAAAGAGATACATGAATGCTTTCAAAAAGGCATTTCTATGAATAGGTTATTTTCAATTCTGAGCTTGGAAGTTGAAATATTGTTATGCAATCATTAAGCAACAGCAATTCTCCAAAACAAATGCAGGTTCACATTGCTCGGACGGCTTAAAGCCTGAAATAGACTACCAACTGAGCTTAAATTCGCTTTAATACACAACCAGAAGGAAAAAAGTCAGGGGTACCTTCATCAACATCGACAGCAACGACAAGTTTCTGAAGGACCGAACGTTCAGGAAAGCCAAGGGGGCTGCCATGTTCATGTGTAGCCTGACTGTTCCCTGATTTCGATCCAACGCTCGCATCAAAGCCGACGGTGCTGCTATGTTCTTGTGCAACCTGACCATTCAGCGATTTTGACCCAATTTCTGCTGGAATCCCGATGCCCAAATCACGGACCAATTGGAGATGTGGTGGCATGGCTCTGGCTTTCCGCAACCAAGCATCTGCTTTGCTACGAGCACTACCGCGGTGATCCAAGCAGCCTCTTATATTCAGTCCATTACCGGGACCAGGTCTAGAACCACGGCCAATGTCGCCGATTAAGCTCTTCGCTTGATTCCGGTAATGGACGTCGGCAACCCGGCTGCACCCACGGGTACCCACACAGAATAAATCCGTGTTCAAAGCCATGATCATGATTTTTACGAATCATATCTATAGCAGCTCTTTGCCGGGCAACCAACCACGCAATTTCACTCCTTATCATACCGTTTGAACATTCCCCTTGAATGTTCAAGACAGTTGCCAAGAAAAAAAAGAGAGGGAAAAAAAGAGAGAGAGAACACCAAAATTTAATGATTACAGCAGAAAAGGGCAACGACAAACCTCCAAGAACCTATAAATAACAGCAAAGGAGAAAGAAAAAAAGAGTTGAAAACCTAGAAGTGTGAGCAGGGAAATGTCAGTATTCAAAAAATCGAAACACACCCAAAACGTATTTATTAATCTGGAATAAAAGAAAAAGTACACTTTTATGAGAACACTGGAGAAACGAATAGCAAACGCAAATGAAAAATGCAAAAACGGAATTGGGTTTTCTTGAAAGGCGCAAGAATTCCAAAACTTGAAGGCACCCAACTCGAAAAAAATCACCAATTTCAAGAACAAAAACCCAAAAACCTATAAATAACAGCAAAGGAGAACGAATAAAAGAGCTGAAAATCTAGAAGTGTGAGCAGAGAAATGTCAGTATTCAAAAAAAGGAAACACACCCAAAACGTATTAATCAATCTCGAACAAAAGAAAAAGTAAACTTTCATGAGCACACTGGAGAAACGAATAGCAAACGCAAATGAAAAATGCAAAAACGGAATTGGGTTTTCTTGAAAGGCGCAAAAATTCCAAAACTCGAAGGCACCCAACTCGAAAAAAATCACCAAATTCAAGAACAAAAAGGGAGATTCTAGCGAATCCCAAGAAAACAAGAAGTTTGTGAGAAGATTTGCAATGTAGGTGCCTGCAAATCTTCTGCATTGCAAATTTTCTCCAGAGAAACAAAAATGGAGGAAAGAATACAAAAACCGAGCGGCTTCAAATGAAAAACAGCAATCCAATCTGGTGGATGGAAGGAAAAGCAGGAGGTTGGAATATGCAGCGATGGCCGTTGGTCTCACAATGCTTCTCGACCGAAGATCGTGTTTACGGGAAGCATTTTTCGTGAATGGTCGGAGAGATTTTTCGTCAGTTCTCTGCAGGAAAAGCGTTCTTGGTGGGGCGTGTTGATGAACTCCGTCTGGTAATCTGCACCTTCCCTTGCGGCGCGTTGCTTATGAACCGAAAAAGAGAGGTGAAACCATTAGACCGGTACTCTGGCTTTCAAGGCCACTTAATATGCACATATCTTTTTATCATTTTCCTTTTGATAAGAAAGTACCGGTGACTTCCCTCTCTCCCCTCCTTCCAACCCGCATCAGTACGCAGATACCCTAAAAGGGCTCTAGATCCCTAAGAATGCGATTTTGTGGTAACCGGTTATGTTCTCGGAGGCCCACCCCATGGGAAGTGCTTCTCGTGAGAAAAAAATGGAAGCAGAGGCAATGTGGTAATTTTCCATCATGGGTATATTTGTTTAAAAGCGTAAGTATGTTTGGTTTTTGGATAAATGTTGTACTATATATACACAAAATCTCAATTTATTCCATTCATTTTATAGATCAATTACTAAAACGTATGTAAACATAATTTTTCATTATTTGACAATTTTTAAAAATATTAGGGTATGTTTGGTTACACACAAAACATGTCAATCAAAATTTTTCAATCAAAAACTTTTCGCTCTCTATAACTACCTTATTTTTTAATTATTTTTTCACTTTTTTCTATATAAACAACCCTACTTTTCAATCATTTCCACACAAATACTTATACAACTACCCTATCTATTTTAACTTTATTCTATTTACACCTCATTATTACCCCTATCATATCACATCATTTTCTATCAACTTGACAACTTCTACTCTGAAAAGTTTTCATCAAAAAATTTTACCTCCAACCAAACGCACCCTTACTGTACAAAAAATAATTTTTTAATAAGATTTCATTATAATTTGTATAGTTGGAAAATATAATTTTTATTAGGAGTTATGTTATATTATTTGAAATTAATGTAATTAAGGTACTCTCAAGAATAACAATTTCTTTTGTTTTTCTTGATTTTTTGAAAATTTATTAATATTTTTTTATTTTCTGAATACAATAGTATCTAACTGCGTCTAACCGTGTCTAACCGCATCTAATTTCTGAAATAATAAGTTAATCCTAATTTAACACTTGTAATATGATCCTATGCCCCTTATAAGGTCATTGATACCTTAATAATGGAATTTAAAACCCAAATAATATGATTTAATGAAATCACCATAATCTAACTGCGTGTAACTGCGTCTAACCGTGTTTAACCGCATCTAATTTTTGAAATTAATAAGTTAATCTTAATATAACACTTGTAATATGATCTTACACCCCTTATAAGGTCATTTATACCTTAACGATGGAATTTGAAACCCAGATAATACGATTTAATGAAATCACCCTAATCTAACTGCGTCTAATAGTGTCTAACCGTGTCTAATTTTAGAAATTAATAATTTAACACATGGAATATGATTCTATGGCCCTTATACGATCATTTATATCTTAACAACCAAATTTAAAACTCAAATAATATGATTTAATGAAATCACTATAATCTAACTGTGTCTAACAATGTCTAATTTTTTAAATTAATAAGTTAATCCTAGTTTAACACTTGTAATATGATCCTAGGCCCCTTATAAGGTCATTTATACCTTAACAATAGAATTTAAAATTCAAATAATACGATTTAATAAAATCAACCTAATCTAACCGTATCTAATCGAGTCTAACCGCGTCTAACCGCATCTAATTTTTGAAATTATTAAGTTAATCCTAATTTAACACTTGTAATATGATCCTAGGCCCCTTATAAGGTCATTTATACCTTAACAATAGAATTTAAAATTCAAATAATACGATTTAATAAAATCAACCTAATCTAACCGTATCTAATCGAGTCTAACCGCGTCTAACCGCATCTAATTTTTGAAATTATTAAGTTAATCCTAATTTAACACTTGTAATATGATCCTAGGCCCCTTATAAGGTCATTAATACCTTAACAACGGAATTTGAAACTCAGATAATATGATTTAATGAAATTACCCTAATATAACTGTGTCTAACCACGTCTAACCGTGTTTAATAATTTTTACCTAATCTATGTATTTTGCAAAATACATATACTTAAATATTTATTCGAGACCTAAATAATTTTAGAACTAAATAAATATATAAATTTATAATTAAAAATATTAACTCCGCTTGATTAAATGAAATAGAAATTTACGTAAAGATATAAAATAGTAAAAAACATTATATATATGACGTTGTAGAACCAAAATTTTGATAAATTATATATAACTGTGACTTAGATTTAATATGTAAATATATGTTACTTTTTGGGATTGGTTAAATGATCAATTTTTCAAATAACTATATTTAATAGAAATTTTATAACAAAATTTCTTAAAATTATAAAATAATATTATTACAGTTTATATTATAAATTTAAAGTATTAATATATTAATTTTAATTTATTGTTACTGTAATTAATTAATTTAAACTAAAAATACAAATTTATTGACTTCAAGTGAAATCAATGTAAACAAACAATTTAATAAATATTTATATTGAACAAAAAATAAATAGAAAATTTCATGTTATAGAATACCTCTAAATTTATTACAGTTTATATTACAAATTTAACATATTAATATACTAATTGTGATTTATTGGTACTAGAATTAATAAATTTAAAATAAAAATAAAAATTTATTTACTTCAAGTCAAATCAATGTAAAATTATCAGTTTAATAAATATTCACATTGAACTAAAAATTTATAGAGAATCTGCATGTTATAGAACACCTCTAAATAAAGTCCTATCAAATTTAAAGTCGAATAAAAATTTTCGATATAAAACTATAATTTAGATTTGAATAAACTAAATATATATGATTTTTGGGATTGATTTAAACTTATGTATTTTTGTATCTTTGACATTCATGTAGTTTATACAAAAAATAGAAAAGATCAATGATTGAATTTTATCTTAAAAATTAATTATAAATTATTATTTTCATTTTAATTGAAATAAATATACAAATATAAATACCTTATGCGAAGTTGATGAAAATAATTATTTTGATTAATTTAGTGTTTTAAATTTGCAAAGATCCATACCGTTCACTATAAATTAAATGAATAGAAATTTATGTAGATATATAAAACTATAATTAAATAGAAAATTTACAAAAATTCTAAATATAAAATTAAAAAATATATAAAATTGTAATAATTTTATATGACTTTAAAAGTACATTTGTAATAAATTATATTTATTTAAATTATGTGTGTGTTTGGAAAATGATAAAACTTTTAATGAAATTTTTTTTGATGTACAACTATAATTTAGATCTAAATAAGCTAAATATATATGACTTTTTTGAACTAGTTTAACGATTAAGTATTTTTATAAACTTTTGTATGTTTTTCTATTTTTTCACACAAAAATTACGAAGAATGCATTTAATAAAGTGCTTTTCGTGTATTTTTATGAAAATAAAAATTTTCTCATAAAATTTTAGTTATATAAATTGGGATATGAATTATTAAAATAATTCGGGTAGAACTGCAAAATTATTTGAATAGTTCATTTTACAAAATGGCTCGCATGTGCACCAAAACAGTGTCTTGCTGAAGTATTGAACTCCAGTGCTTCACCATCTTCCCTCACCCGAAGTCATCCATCTCTCTATCCAGTTGTTTTAATGTGAAATTAACAAAATTAAAATTAAAATGAAGATTAAAACAAATTAAATTAATGTAATGATCAATTTAACAAATAATAAAAATAAATATTAATTTAATTTAAAATAAAAATTAATTCAATTAATTATGAACACAATCAATTTTTTGTATTGTGTTAATTTGCGAAGTTAGTAAGTTAAGCTTTGCAAAAATTCATAAGTTCATCTCATTTCTCTTGTTGCATTTTTCAGTTTAAAATTCTTAAAATAAAAATAAAAATTTAGAAACATATTTGCTATAAAAATAGGTCGTTTTGCATAGATATGAGTCAAGCAATTAAATGGGCTGAAAATGGTTAAATTAAAAGTGGGTTTCAATGAATGCATGAACGGTACCTGGTCTCCTTGATTTTGAAAGTTCCTGTAAGTTTTGATTTTTAAAATCATGAACGATATTTATAGCTTAAGAATTATACTTAAAACTTTTAGATATTTATTATTACTAAAATTAATAAACTTAAAATAATAATAAATGTTTATATGTATGTAATTTTTATTAATTAAATTAGTTTCAATTAAAGCTTTACTAAAATTAATTATAATTTATGTTTAAATAATCTAAATAAATATATATTCCTCTTTGGGATAGATTTAATAAATAATAATATGAGAAACAGATAAAGAAATCAGAAACATCCATGCATGCACTAGAACCAACCACATAAAATGTTAACATTTGGCAATCAGGGTGCAGGGAGCTAATACTAAAGAATAATGATGATCACTCCCATCCTCTAAAACTGGTGCTTTAGAGTGGTAACTGATGATTGGATATAGTCCATGCAAAAATAAATTTCACTATTTGTGCAGCTCTCACTCAATCCAATCTCGACTATACTTGCAGAAAAAAATGCTGAAGCAATCTATAATCTCCCCATTTAGTAATTATTGCCGTCAAAAGATAGGGGATTGACAGCTGCAATTACTGTTCGCTTAGAGGGTTTCAAAAAGGCATTTCTATGAATCGGTTATTTTCAATTCTGAGCTTGGAAGTTGAAATATTGTTATGCAATCATTAAGCAACAGCAATTCTCCAAAACAAATGCAGGTTCACATTGCTCGGACGGCTTAAAGCCTGAAATAGACTACCAACTGAGCTTAAATTCGCTTTAATACACAACCAGAAGGAAAAAAGTCAGGGGTATCTTCATCAACATCGACAGCAACGACAAGTTTCTGAAGGACCGAACGTTCAGGATAGCCCAAGGGGCTGCCATGTTCATGTGTAGCCGGACCGTTCCCTGATTTCCATCCAACGCTCGCATCAAAGCCGACGGTGCTGCTATGTTCTTGTGAAACCTGACCATTCACCGATTTCGACCCAATGTCTTCTGGAATCCCGATGCCCAAATCACGGACCAATTGGAGATGTGGTGGCATGGCTCTGGCTTTCCGCAACCAAGCATCTGCTTTGCTACGAGCACTACCGCGGTGATCCAAGCAGCCTCTTATATTCAGTCCATTACCGGGACCAGGTCTAGAACCACGGCCAATGTCGCCGATTAAGCTCTTCGCTTGATTCCGGTAATGGCCGTCGGCAACCCGGCTGCACCCACGGGTACCCACACAGAATAAATCCGTGTTCAAAGCCATGATCATGATTTTTACGAATCATATCTATAGCAGCTCTTTGCCGGGCAACCAACCACGCAATTTCACTCCTTATCATACCGTTTGAACATTCCCCTTGAATGTTCAAGACAGTTGCCAAGAAAAAAAAGAGAGGGAAAAAAAGAGAGAGAGAACACCAAAATTTAATGATTACAGCAGAAAAGGGCAACGACAAACCTCCAAGAACCTATAAATAACAGCAAAGGAGAATGAAAAAAAGAGTTGAAAACCTAGAAGTGTGAGCAGAGAAATGTCAGTATTCAAAAAATCGAAACACACCCAAAACGTATTTATTAATCTGGAATAAAAGAAAAAGTACACTTTTATGAGAACACTGGAGAAACGAATAGCAAACGCAAATGAAAAATGCAAAAACAGAATTGGGTTTTCTTGAAAGGCACAAGAATTCCAAAACTCGAAGGCACCCAACTCGACAAAAATCACCAATTTCAAGAACAAAAAGCCAAAAACCTATAAATAACAGCAAAGGAGAATGAAAAAAAGAGCCGAAAACCTAGAAGTGTGAGCTGAGAAATGTCAGTATTCAAAAAAACGAAACACACTCAACCAAAACGTATTAATCAATCTTGAATAAGAAAAAGTAAACTTTTATGAGAACACTTGATAAACGAACAGCAAACGCAAATGAAAAATGCAAAAACGGAATTGGGTTTTCTTGAAAGGCGCAAAAATTTCAAAACTCGAAGGCACCCAACTCGAAAAAAATCACCAATTTCAAGAACAAGAAGGGAGATTCTAGCGAATCCCAAGAAAAAAAGAAGTTTGTGAGAAGATTTGCAATGTAGGTGCCAGCACATTGCAAATCTTCTGCATTGCAAATCTTCTCCAGAGAAACAAAAATGGAGGAAAGAAAACAAAAACTGAGCGGCTTAAAATGAAAAACAGCAATCCAATTTGGTGGATGGAAGGAAAAGCAGGAGGTTGGAATATGCAGCAATGGCCGCTGGTCTCACAATGCTTCTTGACCGAAGATCGTGTTTACGGGAAGCATTTTTCGTGAATGGTCGGAGAGATTTTTCGTCTGTTCTCTGCAGGAAAAGCGTTCTTGGTGGGGCGTGTTGATGAACTCCGGCTGGTAATCTGCACTCTCCCTTGCGGCGCGTTGCTTATGAACCGAAAAAGAGAGGTGAAACCATTAGACCGGTACTCTGGCTTTCAAGGCCACTTAATATGCACATATCTTTTTATCATTTTCCTTTTGATAAGAAAGTACCGGTGACTTCCCTCTCCCCACTCCTTCCAACCCGCATCAGTACGCAGATACCCTAAAAGGGCTCTAAATCCCTAAGAATACAATTTTGTGTATGTTCCTTTTTTTCAGGTTAATTTCAAAATACTCACCGCATTTACTCTTAATTAAGAATGAGATATGATCTTTTACGACCGGTCGTTCGAGCCCAACCGCGACGACCAGTCGTAAAAGTCGTTCGATGCTGCGGGATCGCTGTCCATCGTTGGATGAAACTGACGAAAAGTAGTGGCAACGCAGGGGCATTAAATGGAGTAAGATGAAAGCCCAGCCCCCTGTCAGTGGGGGATTTTTCCCAACGACCCTCCAGCCTCCCGCATCTTTTCGCCCGCACGCAATGATCCCTTCCGCTCGTTGATCCTCTCATCTGCTCCCTCTCTCTCCTCTCCCGCTCCTCTCTCGCCTCCCGCTGGCGACGACGTCTCCTCTCTTGCGCCGGAGGAACCAGCAGCCCACTCCCACAAATCCGAGAGCAGCAGCAACCCCTCCCGCTCCCGGACCCTCCCGCTAGCTCTGTCTCTCTTCGCTCCCCCGGACCCCATACGGTATTTCTCCTGAAAAACCATTGTGGGACAAGTCCAGTATCTCCAAATCTGGATTTTCTCCGAAGGAAGAAGGGATGCTGCTCAGTAAAGCATTCACGGACACGTCTCTCCTCTCCCGCTCGTTATGTTTAATTGAGTATTAGAAAATGCCTCAATATATTGTTTTTCCTTTCTTTTCCCTCATGGTTGAGAATGTGTTTCCTCATTTTTTTCTTTCCAAAGAGGCTATGATAGATTTACTTGGCGATAACATTGTAGCATTTGAGACTTGCTGAATTTTTCATCAAAGCATGTCATGCTACATGGGAGTTGTGAACTACTTGCTTTTCATTTCAAACTGCACCCTATTTTGAATTCTGATTTCTTTATTCTTGGCAACAGGTTAATGACTGGCTGGAGAGACTTGTTGATGAGAAAGGGGATGATTTTGTACAGGATGAAAGGTGTTTTGTCTGTTGAAGGTTTCAACGAACGCTCTGTTTTCCAAGTTCTTCATATTGCTCGCTTTCTTAAATACTTCAGTGCCTTTTGCGCTCTGACAAAACAATTAAATTTAACTGTATGTTATTTACACAATTTTTGTATGATAATCCATATCTCACATTGGTTGTGTTGATCCTCAGGGTGTGCATTCAACTCTTGATGGCTGCCCAGCCAAACCATGGGCACCTGATGAAGAAAGGATAAACAAGCTTATATTCGTAGGGAGGTATTTGGATGAAGATCTCTTCAAAAAGGGCTTCAAGTGTTGTTTGGTGTAAAAGTTTTTCAGTGGCTTGAGGGCTATTTATGTATGAGCAATATCATGCTAATCGGGACTTCCATGATCAACTATGAATCTCATCAATTGAGCAACTTGTTCAAGAGCCATGCCTGAAGTTAGATCCAGTTCTGTAGACCCGAATGTCCAAGCATTGCAGAGGAATGATGCGAATGGCCTTTCAGCACTCACGTTTGAAGATTTAGGAGACGTTTAAGCAGGATCTTTTTCGTAGGAAATTCAAAAGAATTTGAAACGAGCTTCTTATAAATTACATATTTGTTAATGGATTTTGGTTCCATGACAGTAAACAAGAATTTTTTCAAGTTATGATTGTTGTGTCCATTATTTTTGTAATAGCATTATTCAGCTAGCGCTGTCTGTGGAAAAATTTTCTTCCAATTCTCAGCGAAGATATGATTTCAGTTGCTTTGATCAAGTTCGAAGTGATACTCAATGACGCAGATCAGAAAATGATTTTAAAAATAGATAAAATGAACGTTGAAAAAAGATGGATAACAAAAGTTGCTCCCGTTATACAATATCGAAAAGACGCTGAACACCAAGATCTACTCTATGATTTGATAACCATTACACTGTGTGAAACGTCCAAGCTCTCCAAATTCTCCAAGTTCTGAAATGATGATGGGAGTGAGCCTGTTAAGAAGTTGTGGGACAAGTTCAAGGATCTCATCTCCCTCAAATCTCCAATCTCTGGTGG
This sequence comes from Annona cherimola, assembly GCA_030490835.1. NCBI lineage: Eukaryota > Viridiplantae > Streptophyta > Magnoliopsida > Magnoliales > Annonaceae > Annona > Annona cherimola. The sequence goes on from CM059975.1 coordinate 89,456,643, forward strand.
AATGGTGCTCGTTAATTGGTTAGACGACAAGTCGATCCCCATCATCAAAGTCCACGGCACGCCTTCGTAAGTGTATAATCTTCCTTTGGTGATAAAGTCTATGGTCAGCCCATCTGCCTGTTGGAAATGAGACCCATTGCGCTAGTCAGGTGTTGAAGAAGATGCTGCTGCTGCTAGCCTCCACAAGGTGACAATGTTGAAGCACAGAGGAATGTCTCCCATTAGGCTGTTTTCTGAGAGATCCAAGAACTGTAGCTTTGGCATTTGACACAGCCTTCTTGGAACCAGACCTTCAAAAGCCCATACCTCAGACCAAGCAAGGTAAGAAGGCTGGGTAATCTCTGCCACCTCCTCATACGGGTGTTCTCAGAATTAAGGTCTTTGCATTTGTCAGACAAATGGTGCAGAAAAGAAGAATAAAACATATTGAGTTGCAAAGACCTTTGCGGGCACTAATTAAGTGCAGCTGCAAGCAATTTTTTGGATTGCGAAGTATCTGTAGATAGTAAAGAAATAAAACAGGAGAGAAAAAAATGGGCCAGTTCCAGATAATATTGTTCGCCACCTTCCTAGATTACAACGATTTAACGTGTCTGTGAATGCTTTGCTGGGCAGCATCCCTTCTTCCTTCGGAGAAAATCCAGATTTGGATATACTGGACTTGTCCTACAATGGCTTTTCAGGAGAAATACCGTATGGGGTCCGGGAGCGGGAGAGAAGAGAGACAGAGCTAGCGGGAGGGGTTGCTGCTGCTCTCGGATTTGTGGGAGTGGGCTGCTGGTTCCTCCGGCGCAAGAGAGGAGACGTCGTCGCCAGCGGGAGGCGAGAGAGGAGCGGGAGAGGAGAGAGAGGGAGCAGATGAGAGCATCAACGAGCGGAAGGGATCATTGCGTGCGGGCGAAAAGATGCGGGAGGCTGGAGGGTCGTTGGGAAAAATCCTCCACTGACAGGGGGCTGGGCTTTCATCTTACTCCATTTAATGCCCCTGCGTTGCTGCTACTTTTCGTCAGTTTCATCCAACGGTGGACAGCGATCCCGCAGCATCGAACGACTTTTACGACTGGTCGTTGCGGTTGGGCTCGAACGACCGGTCGTAAAAGATCATATCTCAATAAGAATGTACCACTATGTATGGGTGAATTTCATTCATGCCCATTTTGTTAGGCACAATTAAAAATAATCATTATTTATTATAAAAAAATGTCAAAAATACTTTTTATTATTTAATAATAACAATCATTCAATAATAGCAAAAATTAAATAATGCTATGGAAACTTCTCCAACTTGACAAAGAAGCTAAACAGAATAGTTTTGACAATCTGAATATGAAACCAATAACAATAGATGTTAGATTAATCAGGAGTATTTGAGATTTTTAAATTATTAAAAATTCTTAACTGTCATGTTGGTTGTATTTGAAATTAACGAAATACTTAGTGAGTACATGTGAAAGTTTTCAAACTTCGTGAATACATTTGTAATTAAAAGCAAAATAAAATGGGTATATTCGAAATTAAACTTTTTTGTCTCATAGAAAAAACCCGGACTCATGTTTACCCGGAGATTTATTTCGCTTTGCATTTATAAACTTATGTCTACCATCCTAAGAATATTTTATTATTATTTTTTTGCCCTATATAATTCAAGTTGTTATTCACTACTTATCAACCATCAATCAAAAGGCTTTGGAATTGAAATAAAATGGGAGAGGAAATGTTGGTTTACTACTTATCTTCTTATATATTAAAAAAAAACTCTCATATTTATTTTTACTGTTCACGACCACTTGGATAGGATGAAGATAGTTGGAATCTCAAGTTTCCAAAAATCTTTTTTCAATTCAAAAAATAACCGTATACTTTTATTACTTTTATTTCCTACTCAACTTCTCATTTGAACCAATGTTGTCAGAATCGATACAAGAACTGGTCTGGTTCGAATCCATTCGACCGGTTAAGTGAACTGGTAATGCCAGCATGATATATTTATGATGTCATAAATATTAAATAATTTTTAAATTTTAAGTAAATATATTGACAAGTTAATCATAATTTAACACATGTAATATGATTCTGAACCCTTTATAAGGTCATTTACACCTTAATTACAGAATTTGAAACCTAGATAATAGGATTTAATGAAATCTACCTTTTCTAACAGCGTCTAATTACAGGTTTGACCTGAGTTGCCTTCCCAAAAAGCTGGGGTGATGTACAGCAGAAAATCACATATATTAACTCTTTGAAGGAATGTTTTCAATTGTATTCTTTCATTTTGGACTCCAAGTTTTACTCCTAATTCCAACTTCGAAATGGACTTTTTATTTTATTGTTTTTTTCCCTAAATTGACCGAGTAAAACTTGCCTTAAATTCAAAAATTGTCATATCCAACTTAATTAACAGCACTTATGTTTATTATTTCTTTATAGAAATAGAAATTAGTAAAAAGTGGGTGTAACTACTGCTTCCTGCATGGTGGGGTGGTGTAGGGATAGCTTGGAACGTACCCTCAGCATCAGCCGGGTTGATTCACACAAGTGTTTGGCATCCACGTGATGAAAATCGCCCCAAATTCCAGCTCTGCACCTTCCAAAAACCACCTGATGGCCTACCCAGCCAAATGATTGGTATGCCCGTTGCGTGTGTGAAGGATAGATTGTGGGAAACCACTTTTTTTTTTGTCTTCATTTTTTCTTCAAATCTTGTGGTATTTACTTTTAGACTTTTTCTCATTGCAATTTTTTGAGAGCTTCAATTCATGAGTGGGTTTCATCGATTGGATGCCAAAGAGAGTGTAATGGGGCACCAATAATACCATTTAAAATTAGAAAAGTGTAAAAGGTTTTATGAGATATTTTGATCCCCTTTAGTCTCTGTTAGCAACAATAATAGTATTTTATGCTCAAAAGTCAAAACAAGATACCCGGGCTAAAACAGTGGTCCGCAAACGTGGGTTGTTGTTGCATTTCGAGCCTTTTGAAACGATAGCCTTCTGCAAACCACTCTTAATGATGGTTCTGCCAATTGGATGAGGGCCAACCCATGGGAAGTGCTTCCCATGAGAAAAAAAAGGAAGCAGGGGTAATTTAGTAATTTTCCATCGTGAGTATGTTTGACTAAAAACGTGAGTATGTTTGATTTTTTGATAAATTTTATATTATATACATACAAAATCTCAATCTGTTCCATTAATTTGATAGATCAATTAGTAAAACGTAGATAAACATAATTTTTCATTATTTGGAAATTTTTAAAAAATATTAATGTACAAAAAATGATTTTTTAATAAGATTTCATCATAATTTGTAAATTTGAAAAATAAAATTCATATTAGAAATTATGTTATATTATTTAAAGTTAATGTAATTAAGGTACTCTCAAGAACAACAATTTCTTAGATTTTTTTTGAATTTTTGAAAATTTATTAATATTTTTTTATTTTCTGAAAATAATAGAGTCTAACCGTGTCTAACCGTGTCTAACCATGTCTAACCGTGTCTAATTTTTGAAATTAATAATTTAATCATAATCTAAACCCTCTAATATTATCCTAGGGCCTTTATAAGACCATTTATATCTTAAAAATCAAATTTGGAACCCAAATAATATGATTTATAAAAATCACAAAAATTAACCGCGTTTAACCGTGTCTAACCGTGTCTAACCGCGTCTAACCGGGTCTAACCGCGTCTAACCGCGTCTAACCGTGTCTAACCGCGTCTAACCGTGTCTAACCGTGTCTAATTTTTGAAATTAATAATTTAATCATAATCTAAACCCTCTAATATTATCCTAGGGTCTTTATAAGACCATTTATATCTTAAAAACCAAATTTGGAACCCAAATAATATGATTTATAAAAATCACAAAAATCTAACCGCGTCTAACCGTGTCTAACCCTGTCTAACCGAGTCTAACCGAATCTAACCGTGTCTAACCATGTCTAACAGCGTCTAACTGCGTCTAACCGTGTCTAACCGTGTCTAATTTTTGAAATTAATAATTTAATCATAATCTAAACCCTCTAATATTATCCTAGGGCCTTTATAAGACCATTTATATCTTAAAAACCAAATTTGGAACCCAAATAATATGATTTATAAAAATCACAAAAATCTAACCGCGTCTAACCCTGTCTAACCGAGTCTAACCGAGTCTAACCGTGTCTAACCGAGTCTAACCGTGTCTAACCGTGTCTAACCGAGTCTAACCGTGTCTAACCGTGTCTAATTTTTGAAATTAATAATTTAATCCTAATTTAACACCTGTAATATGATCCTAGGGCCCTTATAAGGCCATTCATATCTTAAAAACCAAATTTGGAACCCAAATAATATGATTTAATAAAATCACAAAAATCTAACTGTGTCTAACCGTGTCTAATCGAGTCTAACCGAGTCTAACCGTGTCTAACCGTGTCTAACCGCGTCTAACTGCGTCTAACCGTGTCTAATTTTTGAAATTAATAATTTAATCATAATCTAAACCCTCTAATATTATCCTAGGGCCTTTATAAGACCATTTATATCTTAAGAACCAAATTTGGAACCCAAATAATATGATTTAATAAAATCACAAAAATCTAACTGTGTCTAACTGGGTCTAACCGAGTCTAACCGAGTCTAACCGTGTCTAACCGCGTCTAACCGTGTCTAACCCTGTCTAACCGAATCTAATTTTTTTTTATAATTTATGAATTTTTTACCTAATCTATGTATTTTGCAAAATGTTTATACTTTAATATTTATTTGAGGACTAAATAATTTTAGAACTAAATAAATATATAAATTTATAATTATAAATATTAACTCCACTTGATTAAATGAAATAGAAATTTACATAAAGAAATAAAACAGTAAAAAATATTATATATTGATAATATATAATATAACCAAAATTTTGATAATTAATATATATAACTGTGGCCTAGATTTAATATGTAAATATATGTTACTTTTTGGGATTGGTTAAATGATCAATTTCGCAAATAACTATATTTAATAGAAATTTTATAACAAAATTTCTTAAAATTATAAAATAATATTATTATAGTTTATACTATAAATTTAAAGTATTAATATAATAATTTTAATTTATTGTTACTGTAATTAAATAATTTAAACTAAAAATATAAATTTATTGACTTCAAGTGAAATTAATGTAAATAAACAATTTAATAAATATTTATATTGAACAAAAAATATATAGAAAATTTCATGTTATAGAACACCTCTAAATTTATTACAGCTTATATTATAAATTTAACATATTAATATACTAATTGTGATTTATTGTTACTAGAATTAATATATTTAAAATAAAAATAAAAATTTATTTACTTCTAGTCAAATCAATGTAAAATTATCACTTTAATAAATATTTACATTGAATTAAAAATTTATAAAAAATCTTCATATTATAGAAAACAAAATATTCATTTTTGAAGGCCCGCGGGACACATATATATTTTAGAAAATAAAATATTCATTTTTTGACGTCTGCGAGACACATATATATATTTTATAAAAATAAAACATTTATTTTTCGAGGCCCGCGGGACACGTATATATTTTTAAAAATAAAATATTTATTTTTGGATGCTCGCGGGACACATATATATTTTTATTAAAATAAAATATTCATTTTTTGAGGCCCGTGGTACATTGATATATTTTAAAAAAAATAAAACATTCATTTTTGGAGGCCCGCGAGACACATTTACTGTAATTAAATAATTTAAACTAAAAATATAAATTTATTGACTTCAAGTGAAATTAATGTAAATAAACAATTTAATAAATATTTATATTGAAAAAAAAATATATAGAAAATTTCATGTTATAGAACACCTCTAAATTTATTACAGCTTATATTATAAATTTAACATATTAATATACTAATTGTGATTTATTGTTACAAGAATTAATATATTTAAAATAAAAATAAAAATTTATTTACTTCTAGTCAAATCAATGTAAAATTATCACTTTAATAAATATTTACATTGAATTAAAAATTTATAAAAAATCTTCATATTATAGAAAACAAAATATTCATTTTTGAAGGCCCGCGGGACACATATATATTTTAGAAAATAAAATATTCATTTTTTGACGTCTGCGAGACACATATATATATTTTAGAAAAATAAAACATTTATTTTTCGAGGCCCGCGGGACACGTATATATTTTTAAAAATAAAATATTTATTTTTGGATGCTCGCGGGACACATATATATTTTTATTAAAATAAAATATTCATTTTTTGAGGCCCGTGGTACATTGATATATTTTAAAAAAAATAAAACATTCATTTTTGGAGGCCCGCGAGACACATTTACTGTAATTAAATAATTTAAACTAAAAATATAAATTTATTGACTTCAAGTGAAATTAATGTAAATAAACAATTTAATAAATATTTATATTGAAAAAAAAATATATAGAAAATTTCATGTTATAGAACACCTCTAAATTTATTACAGCTTATATTATAAATTTAACATATTAATATACTAATTGTGATTTATTGTTACTAGAATTAATATATTTAAAATAAAAATAAAAATTTATTTACTTCTAGTCAAATCAATGTAAAATTATCACTTTAATAAATATTTACATTGAATTAAAAATTTATAAAAAATCTTCATATTATAGAAAACAAAATATTCATTTTTGAAGGCCCGCGGGACACATATATATTTTAGAAAATAAAATATTCATTTTTTGACGTCTGCGAGACACATATATATATTTTAGAAAAATAAAACATTTATTTTTCCAGGCCCGCGGGACACGTATATATTTTTAAAAATAAAATATTTATTTTTGGATGCTCGCGGGACACATATATATTTTTATTAAAATAAAATATTCATTTTTTGAGGCCCGTGGTACATTGATATATTTTAAAAAAAATAAAACATTCATTTTTGGAGGCCCGCGAGACACATTTACTGTAATTAAATAATTTAAACTAAAAATATAAATTTATTGACTTCAAGTGAAATTAATGTAAATAAACAATTTAATAAATATTTATATTGAACAAAAAATATATAGAAAATTTCATGTTATAGAACACCTCTAAATTTATTACAGCTTATATTATAAATTTAACATATTAATATACTAATTGTGATTTATTGTTACTAGAATTAATATATTTAAAATAAAAATAAAAATTTATTTACTTCTAGTCAAATCAATGTAAAATTATCACTTTAATAAATATTTACATTGAATTAAAAATTTATAAAAAATCTTCATATTATAGAAAACAAAATATTCATTTTTGAAGGCCCGCGGGACACATATATATTTTAGAAAATAAAATATTCATTTTTTGACGTCTGCGAGACACATATATATATTTTAGAAAAATAAAACATTTATTTTTCAAGGCCCGCGGGACACGTATATATTTTTAAAAATAAAATATTTATTTTTGGATGCTCGCGGGACACATATATATTTTTATTAAAATAAAATATTCATTTTTTGAGGCCCGTGGTACATTGATATATTTTTAAAAAAATAAAACATTCATTTTTGGAGGCCCGGAGACACATTTATATTTTTTAAAAAAACAAAATATTCATTTTTGGACGCCCGCGGGACACATATTTATTTTTATAAAAACAAAATATTCATTTTTTGAACCCCATGGGACATTTATATATTTTAAAAAAATAAAACATTCATTTTTGGAGGCCCGCGGGACACATTTAAATTTTTATAAAACATTATATTCATTTTTGGACGCTCGTGGGACACGTATATATTTTTATAAAAATAAAATATTCATTTTTTGAGGCCCGTGGGACATTTATATATTTTATAAAAACAAAACATTCATTTTTTGGAGGCCCACGGGACACAATTAAATTTTTAGAAAACAAAATATTCATTTTTGGACGCCCGCGGGACACGTATATATTTTTATAAAAACAAAATATTCATTTTTTGATGCCCGTGGGACATTTATATATTTTAAAAAGCAAAACATTCATATTCGGAGGCCCGTGGGACACATATATATTTTTATAAAACAAAATATTCATTTTTGGACGCCCGCGGGAAACATATATATTTTTCGTAAAAACAAAATATTCATTTTTTGAGGCCCGTGGGACATTTATATATTTAAAAAAATAAAACATTCATTTTTGGAGGCCTGCGGGACACATTTAAATTTTTAACAAACAAAATATTCATTTTTGGACGCCTGCGGGAAACATATATATTTTTATAAAAACAAAATATTCATTTTTGGACGCATGCGGGACACATATATATTTTTTAAAAAATAAAATATTCATTTTTTGAGGCCCATGGGACATTTATATATTTTTAAAAAATAAAACATTCATTTTTGGAGGCCTGTGGGACACATATATATTTTTATAAAACAAAGTATTCATTTTTGGACGCCCGCGGGACACATATATATTTTTATAAAAATATAATATTCATTTTTTGAGGCCCGCGGGACACATATATATATATATTAGAAATCAAAATATTCATTTTTGGACGCCCGCGGGACACATATATATTTCAGAAAATAAAATATTCATTTTTTGGACGCTCGCGGGACATGTATATATTTTAGAAAAATAAAACATTTATTTTTTGAGGCCCGCGGGACATATATATATATATAATAAAATATTCATTTTTAGAGGCCCATGGGATACATATATATATATTTTAGAAAACAAAATATTCATTTTTGGACGCCTACGGGACACGTATATATTTTTAAAAAACAAAATATTCATTTTTGGACGCCCGCGGGATACCTATATATTTTAGAAAAACAAACCATTCATTTTTGGATGCCTGCGGGACACATATATATTTTTAGAAAACAAAATATTCATTTTTTGGAGGTACGCGGGACACATATATATTTTTAGAAAACAAAATATTCATTTTTTGGAACAAAATATTCATTTTTGGATGCCCACGGGACACATATATATTTTAGAAAAACAGAATATTCATTTTCGGACGCCTGCGGGACACATATATTTTAGAAAAATAAAATATTCATTTTTGGAGTCCTGCGGGACACATATGTATATTTTAGAAAACAAAATATTTATTTTTGGAGGCCAGCGAGACATATATTTTTAGAAAATAAAATATTCATTTTTGAAGGCTCGTGGGACACACATATATATTTTAGAAAACAAAATATTCATTTTTTGGATGCCTGCGGGACATATATATTTTTAGAAAATAAAATATTCTTTTTTGGAGGCCCGAAGAAATTACTTCTATTTTTTAAATAGTTTTTATAGTTAATTTTTATTTTTCTAAACTATTTTCTTTTATGCTCTTGATTTTACTTTTTTTTAAGTTTTCAGCTTTTTTTTTTAACATTTTTTTTATGAAATTTTTTAACGTTTTTTTTGGTTTTGCCATTATTATTATTTTTTTAAATTATTGAACCTTTTGTTTTTTCTCGATTTAGATCTAAACTTTAGTTTTAACTTTTTCTTTTTATTTCTTTTGAACATCCTTTTTTTTGTTTCTCATGGAGGTTATTTTATTTTATTTTTTTATTTTACTTCGCTTTTCAATGCTTCTTCTTCTTCTTTTGGTTTTAACGTTCTTCCTTTTGAATTTTTTTTTAAAACGGTTTTGTTTTTTAATGTTTTCAGCTTTTCTGTTTTAACATTTTTTCAAAAAAATATCTTTAAATAAAAGTTGTATTTAGGTGATTTAAGGAAGTATTTTTTATTTATCATTATGATTGACGTAGAATTGAAAATATTTTAAGGGTTCGTATTTCTAAAACCAAAATTGCATGTACATGAAATTTTTGTGCACCACCGGAGTACCGTTATCATGCTCCATCTTCTCCACCATCTTCCCCAAATCGAAAACAGCCATTGCTCTCGGTTTTCCTCCTCCAAATCAAAGCAGAACGGCCAATGGTAAAATTAGAAATAGTAAAATCCACCATGGCTGGCCTGAGCCACCATATGCCAAATCTACGCTACCTATTTTCTCTTCCATAGATTTTGCAAAACCACACACATCCTGCATAATCGCTCCTACAATCTGCCACCCATCAATTCCGGCAAAGGATTTCATGTACAAAATCCAGATCTGGAGTGAGTTGCTACCGATTTGCCCACAACGCTAGCATCAATTTCTCTCCAAGAACCGACAATCGACAATAACTTCATCGTCTAGCCGTGTCGCCGTTTACAATGGGGCATTAAACTCGAAACCAATCTGCACATCCTCACAGCTCCAATGAATCCAGTAATCTCAACCTTGAAATCTTACAATTTCTACTTTAATCTCCATGCTATGAGGGAGGAGGAACAACTGCTCTATCGAACGCGATTAGCGCAGTGACGAGTTCGGCATCGGAGTTCTCCAAAGCAGCTACATGGGCACCAGAATTGATCTGCAAAAATCTATAGGCAACTTCCATCCATCCGTTGTCAGCAACGAAATCCCTAAACTAATGGTTGCACATTCGCTGCCCTTTGCGTGGTTGCGGAAAAGATAAGAATGAAAATGAAAAGGGCAAAAGGACACAAAAAAAAACCCAACTGAACTCCACGTTCAGCACCACACCAGCCATGACTCCATGATTGTTTGCTTGAGAGGGAGGAAGACGGAGTGGGAGATGCGCGAGTGACATGTCGAGAATTCTGCGCCTCCCTTCCGATTTTCTTGACTTCCTAAAATGCCCTTTTGAATCTTAGCCATCAACTGAAAATTAACAGTGAAGATGCAGCTTCCTCTTAGAAAAATGCAGGAAACGCTTCCCATGGGTTGGGGCTCCAATTGGATAATGGGATTTGTGGGAGTGAGTTGTTTAGTCTTCTAAACCATGAGTCCAGAAATGAAAGAAAAGCAAAGATGCTCTACTAGCGCTAGCATTTTCTTCTTTTCCTCTCTTTTCCCTGGCAAGATGGGCCCCACCCCTTGTGATATAATCATTTATTGTTCTTCTTTCCGACGTAAAAGTGCCTTATTCAAATTTTCTTTCGTTGCCCAATGCCCACTCACCAACATGCATGAAAAACAAGAAAAACAACAGTTGCGGTTGGTTCTTGAACACTAGACTACATTGACTAATTTTCTCTGTCTCGTATTAGTTTCTTGAGGAAGCAAAACAACACACTAGTGAAGCGAGGCATTACGAGGCATTGGACGACGCAGTGAAACAGGCAGAGTGTTTGAAGGATAACAAGAAGAAAAAATCATGGAAAAGGTCTCTCATGTTTTGGAGGAAATCAGAGAAAAAGATAAAACCAGAGCATGAAGAGGCCCAACCCATGGGAAGTGCTTCTCTCAATTTTCTCACGGGAAGCTCAATATCTACCGTCAATTTCAGCTGAATGGCTGCGATGCGTTTGGGCATATTTGAAAAGTGCAAAAAATGCAAGGGGATATTTGGAATTCGTGCCAGACTCTCGTTGCCTCTTTCTCTTTCCTGACTCCGTGTTTTTTCTTTCTCCCTCATTTTTCTTCCTTCTTCCATGGTTGTGAAGAAAATGTGATAGGACCGAGAAGGAATTCAGAGAATTGAACGGAAACAGAATTCCTTCTATTACAGACAATGATCTGTTTACACGGGCCTCTAAAAATATATAAATGTCCCACGGGCCTCTAAAAATAAATTTTTTATTTTTAAAAATATATAAATGTCCCACGGGCCTCAAAAAATGAATATTTTGTTTTATAAAAATATATATGTGTCCCGCGGGCCTTCAAAAATGAATGTTTTATTTTTTAAAAATATATAAATGTCCCATGGGCCCCAAAAAATGAATATTTTGTTTTTATAAAGATATATATGTGTCCCGCGGGCGTCCAAAAATGAATATTTTGTTTTTATAAAAATATATATGTGTCCCGCGGGCGTCCAAAAATGAATATTTTATTTTATAAAAATATATGTGTCCCACAAGAGTCCCAAAAATGAATGTTTTGTTTTTAAAAATATATTAATGTCCCACGGGCCTCAAAAAATGAATATTTTATTTTTATAAAAATATATACGTGTCCCGCGGGAGTCCAAAAATAAATATTTTATTTTCTAAAAATATATATGAGTCCCGCAGACCTCCAAAAATGAATGTTTTGTTAATTTAAAATATATATGTGTCCAATTGGCCACAAAAAATGAATATTTTATTTTTATAAAAATATATATGTGTCCTGCGGGCGTCAAAAAATGAATATTTTGTTTTATAAAAATATATATGTGTCCCACGGGCCTCCAGAAATGAATGTATTGTTTTTAAAAAATATATAAATGTCCCACGGACCTCAAAAAATGAATATTTTATTTTTATAAAAATATATACGTGTCCCGCGGGCGTCCAAAAATGAATATTTTATTTTCCAAAAATATATATGTGTCCCGCATGTCTCCAAAAATGAATTTTTTGTTAATTTAAAATATATATGTGTCCCACGGGCCTCAAAAAATGAATTTTTTTTTTATAAAAATATATATGTGACCCGCGGGCCTCCAAAAATGAATGTATTATTTTTTAAAAATATATAAATGTCCCACGGGCCTCCAAAAATGAATATTTTGTTTTTATAAAAATATATACGTGTCCCGCGGGCGTCCAATAATGAATATTTTATTTTATAAAAATATATATGTGTCCCACAAGCCTCCAAAAATGAATGTTTTATTTTTTAATATATATAAATGTCCCACGGGCCTCAAAAAAGAATATTTTATTTTTATAAAAATATATGTGTCCCGCGGGCATCCAAAAATAAATATTTTATTTTTTAAAAATATAAATGTGTCCCGCGGGCCTCCAAAAATGAATGTATTATGTTTTAAAAATATATAAATGTCCCACGGGCATCAAAAAATGAATATTTTATTTTTATAAAAATATATACGTGTCCTACGGGCGTCCAAAAATGAATATTTTGTTTTCTAAAAATATATATGTGTCCCGCGGGCCTCCAAAAATGAATGTATTGTTTTTATAAAATATATAAATGTCCTACGGGCCTCAAAAAATGAATATTTTATTTTTATAAAAATATATACGTGTCCCGGGCGTCCAAAAATGAATATTTTGTTTTATAAAAATATATATGTGTCCCACTGGCCTCCAAATATGAATGTTTTGCTTTTTAAATTATATAAATGTCTCACGGGCCTCAAAGAATGAATATTTTATTTTTATAAAAATATATGTCCAGCGGGCGTCCAAAAATGAATATTTTATTTTTTAAGAAATTAATTATGTCCCGTGGGCCTCCGAAAATGAATGTATTATTTTTTAAAAATATATAAATGTCCCACAGGACTTAAAAAATGAATATTTTGTTTTTATAAAAATAATCATGTGTCCCGCGGGCATCCAAAAATAAATATTTTGTTTTCTAAAAATATATATGTGTCCCGCGGGCCTTTAAAAATGAATGTTTTTTTAATTTAAAATATATATGTGTCCCACGGGCCTCAAAAAATAAATATTTTATTTTTATAAAAATATATATGTGTCCCGCGGGCGTCCAAAATAGATATAATATTTTTTAGTATTTTATTTCTTTATATAAATTTTTATTTCATTTAATCAAGTGGTGTTAATATTTTTAATTATAACTTTATATATTTATTTAGTTCCAAAATTATTTAGTCCTCGAATGAATATTAAAGTATATGCATTTTGCAAAATACATAGATTAGGTAAAATATTCATAAATTATAAAAAAAATTAGATTCAGTTCGACGCGGTTAGACGTGGTTAGACACGGTTAGACGCGGTTAGATAGGGTTAAATGCGGTTAGACAGGGTTAGACACGGATAGATTATGGTGATTTTAATAAATCATATTATTTGGGTTCCAAATTTGGTTTCGAAGACATATATGATCTTATAAGGGCCCTTGGATCATATTACAGGTATTAAATTAGGATTAAATTATTAATTTTAAAAATTAGACATGGTTAGACACGGTTAGACACAGTTAGACGCGGTTAGACATGGTTAGACACGGTTAGACATGTTAGACACAGTTAGACAGGGTTAGACGCGGTTAGATTAATGGTGATTTTAATAAATCATATTATTTGGGTTCCAAATTTGGTTTTTAAGATATATATGGCCTTATAAGGGCCCTAAGATCATATTAAATGTGTTAAATTAGGATTAAATTATTAATTTCAAAAATTAGACACGGTTAGACACGATTAGACACAGTTAGACGCGGTTAGACACGGTTAGACGCGATTAGATAGGGTTAGACGCGGTTAGACACAGTTAGACAGGGTTAGACACGGTTAGATTAATAGTGATTTTTATAAATCATATTATTTGGGTTCCAAATTTGGTTTTTAAGATATATATGGCCTTATAAGGGCCCTAGGATCATATTAGAGGTGTTAAATTAGGATTAAATTATTAATTTAAAAAATTAGACACGGTTAGACGCGGTTAGATGCGGTTAGACAGGGTTAGACGCGGTTAGACAGAGTTAGACGCGGTTAGACACGGTTAGATTAATGTTGATTTTTATAAATAATATTATTTGGGTTCCAAATTTGGTTTTTAAGATATATATGGCCTTATAAGGGTCATATGATCATATTACAGGTGTTAAATTATGATTAAATTATTAATTTCAAAAATTAGACACGGTTAGACACGGTTAGACAGGGTTAGACGCGGTTAGACAGGGTTAGACACGGTTAGACGCGGTTAGACACGGTTAGACACGGTTAGACACGGTTAGATTATAGTGATTTTTATAGATCATATTATTTGAGTTCCAAATTTAGTTTTTAAGATATAAATGGCCTTATAGAGGCCTTAGAATCATATTATAGGTGTTAAATTAGGATTAAATTATTAATTTCAAAAATTAGACACGGTTAGACACGGTTAGACACGGTTAGATTCTATTATATTCAGAAAATAAAAAAATATTAATAAATTTTCAAAAATTCAAGAAAAATATAAGAAATTGTTATTCTTGAGAGTACCTTAATTACATTAACTTTAAATAATATAACATAATTTATAATAAAAATTATATTTTTCAACTTTACCAATTATGATGAAATCTTATTAAAAAATCATTTTTTGTACACTAATATTTTTTAAAAATTTTCAAATAATGAAAAATTATGTTTATATAC
This sequence comes from Annona cherimola, assembly GCA_030490835.1. Taxonomy (NCBI): domain Eukaryota; kingdom Viridiplantae; phylum Streptophyta; class Magnoliopsida; order Magnoliales; family Annonaceae; genus Annona; species Annona cherimola. The sequence continues at coordinate 89,471,801 of CM059975.1, forward strand.
GTTTTACTAATTGATCTATCAAATGAATGGAATAGATTGAGATTTTGTATGTATATAATATAAATGGGAGCAATGAAGAGGGGCAGTCGTCCTACGTCCGGACCTTTGCCAGCTGCTTTGTTCACTCCTTCAAGGAGAAATGAATTTGAAGTACCCTACGTGTGCTTGGAGCAACAAAACTACAAGACCAACAACAAGCCTGTTGTTAGATGTGAGGCATTTGGACCCATTTACATGGTGACATAGGCTCTTTGACTCATCAAAATTTTTATTAGATGGTAACAAAATTTTGTCGCGGCAACCATTTTGGAATTCAAGGGACGGCTCATTAATTCTGATGTAATAGGAGCATTCTGAGAAATCTTGCATGAAGCAATTTAGAGTTGATTGTATGACCATTCTATTTAGCATGTGGATTCATTTATGCGGAAAGGAGCTTTGGTTAGAGATCTAAACATAGACAGTCAAATGGATGCATTTCCAGACAAGACAACAGTTGAAAGGAGCGGTTGAAATGAAGATTCTATTTATTTCCCTAGAATGGATTGGAGGTGTTGCTTGTAGCAGCAGTTTACATGGTGCTGACCAAAACTTTATCACTTTACATTGAAGCAGCAGCATCAAAAATGGCACACTGCATTTCTAGCTCAAAGGAAAATCTGTTCATTATAACCCCATCCATGTTCTTTTGATGGGAACACTGAACTGGATATGCACTTCCACATCTAAAATCCTAGAAGGTTATTCTGGATGAGCATCTCCTGGTTTATTTCGAGGAACAGAAGCTCAAAATAATGAACCTCAAATCTCCATAAGACAGCCCGCAAGGTTCATCTCTCAGGTGTTTGTACTTCTTCTGTCTTGGCATTTCTTCCATGAATGAAGCACAATCATCTAGGTTTCCAAAATTCCAAATTGCTCGAATGCAGGGGACAGCTGTGGTACGATCCATGGGGCCAAGCATCGTTCTACTTCTTCCCAGTTGTGGACTTTGGTCACTAGAGGATGTAGATCAACAGAACCAGACTTGCACCATGGATAGGAATTATGATAGTCAAAAAGTAGAACAATGATACCGACTTCCGCACATTCAGCTGCATATTTGGGATTGTCGTCTATCAAAACTTGTGCTCCCAAGGACCTGTCAAGACAAATACTAGTAAGTCACAGATGCCAACTCAGATAAGCCACTATCAATTTCATACAATTGAAAAGCCGGATGCCGTATGCTTGTTGCCTTTAAATAGTTCTTTTTTTTTTACCGTCCCTGTCAAACCCCCTCTAAAGTTTCACTGGAGGATAAATGGGAAATTAAAAGTCCCATTTTGAATGCCATGTTCAGCCATCATTGCATATATGCACGTATATGACGATAATAGGCCAATGAACTGCCCTGGCAAAATCCTGACCATGGGGGTCCACCTTGATAGCAATTGAATGTAAATATATCTTCCGCAAAAGGATCAAATTGTTTATGACTAACAAAAGCACCATCCTAAAAAAACACTAAGTCAAGGCCCCAAAAACACACCCACACACACGCTTTTTCTGTACAAATAGTACTGTATATGAATTCTGAGAGATGGCTCGTTACCTGCAAATCTCTGATTTTGGTCTGGACTTTCCATCCAAGGCAAAGTGATTACCAAAGTGGACTTGGTCAAACAAGTCAGGATAATGCATATTGAGCCATTCAATTGTGTGGTCTTTGATGGCATTCTGGCGAGACCTATTCCAACCAGAATTAAAATTAAAGCTATTTCAATACTTAACAGCTTAAAAATGAATGAATGATGATAAAAAAAAAAAAAACTAAAATCCTGTGAGCATTGAAAGACTCACGTAACAACTGATAGGCTGCAAAATGTAGACAATCGAAGAAGAGCATCATGAGCTCCTGGAATGGGATGGATTCCTTTCTTGAAATATGCTGTTTTGAAGAACTCATGCACGCGTATATCAGCTGCCACAACAACAGAATGATGTGATGGCTCGAGTGAATAATGCACTTCAACTAATTTGACATCCAAAATAACCAGTACAAACTGCTTAGCATCTAAAATATCCACAAATTTTCTCTCAGCACTAAAAAAAATAATCCAGCAGTCGCAAAAGAAAATCACACGGACATTGAATTTGAATCAGGTATAATATTCGAAGGGATCCAACAGAATCAAGATAAGAACGTCCAAAATAACCTGTACAAACTGTTTAGTATCTAAAATATCCACAAATTTTCTCCCAGCATTAAAAAAAATGATCCAGCAGTCGTAAAAGAAAATCACACGGACGTTGAATTTGAATCAGGTATAATATTTGAAGAGATCTAACAGAATAAAGATAAGAACATAATTAGACTTCCAAACAGACATCCAAAATAACCTGTACAAACTGTTTAGCATCTAAAATATCCACAAATTTTCTCCTAGCATTAAAAAAAAATGATCCAGCAGCCATAAAAGAAAATCACATGGACGTTGAATTTGAATCAGGTATAATATTTGAAGAGATCCAACAGAATCAAGATAAGAACATAATTAGACTTCCAAACAGACATCCAAAATAACCTGTACAAACTGTTTAGCATCTTAAATATCCATAAATTTACTCTCAACATTAAAAAAAATGATCCAGCAGTCATAAAAGAAAATCACACGGACGTTGAATTTGAATCAGGTATAATATTCAAAGAGATCCAACAGAATCCAGATAAGAACATAATTAGACTTCCAACCAGACATCCAAAATAACCAGTACAAACTGTTTAGCATCTAAAATATCCACAAATTTTCTCCTAGCATTAAAAAAAAATGATCCAGCAGCCATAAAAGAAAATCACATGGACGTTGAATTTGAATCAGGTATAATATTTGAAGAGATCCAACAGAATCAAGATAAGAACATAATTAGACTTCCAAACAGACATCCAAAATAACCTGTACAAACTGTTTAGCATCTTAAATATCCATAAATTTACTCTCAACATTAAAAAAAATGATCCAGCAGTCATAAAAGAAAATCACACGGACGTTGAATTTGAATCAGGTTTAATATTCGAAGTGATCCAACAGAATCCTGATAAGAACATAATTAGACTTCCAAACAGACATCCAAAATAACCAGTACAAACTGGTTAGCATCTAAAATATCCATAAATTATCCTCAGCATTAAAAAAAATGATCCAGCAGTCGTAAAAGAAAATCACGCGCACGTTGAAATTGAATCAGGTATAATATTTGAAGAGATCCAACAGAATCCAGATAAGAACATAATTAGACTTCCAAACAAATATAACCCCACCCCCCAATCCCCTCATCGAAAAAAACAAAAAGAAAAGAATTACACAAAAATGTCAAAAATGCAAATTCATTGAATGGTACCTTCAGAGCGAGAACACTTCCATATCTGCACAACACAGAAGATAAAATGATCCATGAAGAGTTAACAAATATCTCAGTCAATGCCAAAACAACACAAACAAAAATCCATGAGAGCATATGATACCCCCATGCTAGGATAACTGCCAACAAATTCAATGAGGTGACCATCACAAACCTTGAAGAACTCGTATACAAAATACTCTGACACTGAGTGATTTGACTCGTAGCGATCAGCAATAAACTTGTTCAATGCTGAAAGGAAGCTTCCAAGAACTGCACAACAAAGAAACAAGAAAGAAGATAATGAGATACAATTCGCATTTCACACCAATTAATGGAAGATGTATCACAAACGCAGAAATGATATCATAAAAGCATAAACATTACACGTAATTGCCAAGATTATCTATTTTTCCAACTCAGTGTACAACAGCTCTATTCAGATGTTATAAATTTCGAATAGCTCCTTTCTAGACAGTGTAAATTGTTCACAGAGAATGTTTCATCACTTCCAATCAAAATAAAAATAATAATAAATAAAAGGTCAAATAATAATAAATAAACAGGTCACAGTTCCCCAGGAAGATTGCATTCTCCTGCATTTTTCTCAAAGAAGTCTATGAGAAACAGATAAAGAAATCAGAAACATCCATGCATGCACTAGAACCAACCACATAAAATGTTAACATTTGGAAATCAGGGTGCAGGGAGCTAATACTAAAGAATAATGATGATCACTCCCTTCCTCTAAAACTGGTGCTTGCCTCTAAAATCAAGTTTTATGAGATAGGAATGACTAGAGAAGAGCCATGTTCCCAAAATTAGAAAAATAGGACAATGCAAGTTTCTTGATCATAGCAGCTCACTACTTCTCATATTTATATCCACACAACATCTCCAATTTGCCAGTTAGGAATGTGGACAGATTATAAGAGTGGCAACTGATGATTGGATATAGTCCATGCAAAAATAAATTTCACTATTTGTGCAGCTCTCACTCAATCCAATCTCGACTATACTTGCAGAAAAAATGCTGAAGCAATCTATAATCTCCCCATTTAGTAATTATTGCCGTCAAAAGATAGGGGATTGACAGCTGCAATTACTGTTCGCTTAGAGGGTTTCCTCAACCCAGAAAAGAGATACATGAATGCTTTCAAAAAAGGCATGTCTATGGATAGGTTATTTTCAATTCTGAGCTTGGAAGTTGAAATATTGTTATGCAATCATTAAGCAACAGCAATTCTCCAAAACAAATGCAGGTTCACATTGCTCGGACGGCTTAGAGCCTGAAATGGACAACCAACTGAGCTTACATTCGCTTTAACACACAACCAGAAAGAAAAAAGTCAGGGGTACCTTCATCAACATCGACAGCAACGACAAGTTTCTGAAGGACCGAACGTTCAGGAAAGCCAAGGGGGCTGCCATGTTCATGTGTAGCCTGACCATTCGCTGACTTCGATCCAACGCTCGCATCAAAGCCGAGGGTGCTGCTATGTTCTTGTGCAACCTGACCATTTACCGATTTCGACCCAATTTCTGCTGGAATCCCGATGCCCAAATCACGGACCAATTGGGGATGTGGTGGCATTGCTCTGGCTTTCCGCAACCTAGCATCTGCTTTGCTACGAGCACTACCGCGGTGATCCAAGCAGCCTCTTATATTCAGTCCATTACCGGGACCAGGTCTAGAACCACGGCCAATGTCGCCGATTAAGCTCTTCGCTTGATTCCGGTAATGGCCGTCGGCAACCCGGCTGCACCCACGGGTACCCACACAGAATAAATCCGTGTTCAAAGCCATGATCATGATTTTTACGAATCATATCTATAGCAGCTCTTTGCCGGGCAACCAACCACGCAATTTCACTCCTTATCATACCGTTTGAACATTCCCCTTGAATGTTCAAGACAGTTGCCAAGAAAAAAAAGAGAGAGAGAACACCAAAATTTAATGATTACAGCAGAAAAGGGCAACGACAAACCTCCAAGAACCTATAAATAACAGCAAAGGAGAATGAAAAAAAGAGTTGAAAACCTAGAAGTGTGAGCAGAGAAATGTCAGTATTCAAAAAAACGAAACACACCCAAAACATATTAATTAATCTGGAATAAAAGAAAAAGTACACTTTTATGAGAACACTGGAGAAACGAATAGCAAACGCAAATGAAAAATGCAAAAACGGAATTGGGTTTTCTTGAAAGGCGCAAGAATTCCAAAACTTGAAGGCACCCAACTCGAAAAAAATCACCAATTTCAAGAACAAAAAACCAAAAACCTATAAATAACAGCAAAGGAGAACGAATAAAAGAGCTGAAAATCTAGAAGTGTGAGCAGAGAAATGTCAGTATTCAAAAAAAGGAAACACACCCAAAACGTATTAATCAATCTCGAACAAAAGAAAAAGTAAACTTTCATGAGAACACTGCAGAAACGAATAGCAAACGCAAATGAAAAATGCAAAAACGGAATTGGGTTTTCTTGAAAGGCGCAAAAATTCCAAAACTCGAAGGCACCCAACTCGAAAAAAATCACCAAATTCAAGAACAAAAAGGGAGATTCTAGCGAATCCCAAGAAAACAAGAAGTTTGTGAGAAGATTTGCAATGTAGGTGCCTGCAAATCTTCTGCATTGCAAATTTTCTCCAGAGAAACAAAAATGGAGGAAAGAATACAAAAACCGAGCGGCTTCAAATGAAAAACAGCAATCCAATCTGGTGGATGGAAGGAAAAGCAGGAGGTTGGAATATGCAGCGATGGCCGTTGGTCTCACAATGCTTCTCGACCGAAGATCGTGTTTACGGGAAGCATTTTTCGTGAATGGTCGGAGAGATTTTTCGTCAGTTCTCTGCAGGAAAAGCGTTCTTGGTGGGGCGTGTTGATGAACTCCGTCTGGTAATCTGCACCTTCCCTTGCGGCGCGTTGCTTATGAACCGAAAAAGAGAGGTGAAACCATTAGACCGGTACTCTGGCTTTCAAGGCCACTTAATATGCACATATCTTTTTATCATTTTCCTTTTGATAAGAAAGTACCGGTGACTTCCCTCTCTCCCCTCCTTCCAACCCGCATCAGTACGCAGATACCCTAAAAGGGCTCTAGATCCCTAAGAATGCGATTTTGTGGTAACCGGTTATGTTCTCGGAGGCCCACCCCATGGGAAGTGCTTCTCGTGAGAAAAAAATGGAAGCAGAGGCAATGTGGTAATTTTCCATCATGGGTATATTTGTTTAAAAGCGTAAGTATGTTTGGTTTTTGGATAAATGTTGTACTATATATACACAAAATCTCAATTTATTCCATTCATTTTATAGATCAATTACTAAAACGTATGTAAACATAATTTTTCATTATTTGACAATTTTTAAAAATATTAGGGTATGTTTGGTTACACACAAAACATGTCAATCAAAATTTTTCAATCAAAAACTTTTCACTCTCCATAACTACCTTATTTTTTAATTATTTTTTCACTTTTTTCTATATAAACAACCCTACTTTTCAATCATTTCCACGCAAATACTTATACAACTACCCTATCTATTTTAACTTTATTCTATTTACACCTCATTATTACCCCTATCATATCACATCATTTTCTATCAACTTGACAACTTCTACTCTGAAAAGTTTTCATCAAAAAATTTTACCTCCAACCAAACGCACCCTTAGTGTACAAAAAATAATTTTTTGATAAGATTTCATTATAATTTGTATAGTTGGAAAATATAATTTTTATTAGGAGTTATGTTATATTATTTGAAATTAATGTAATTAAGGTACTCTCAAGAATAACAATTTCTTTTGTTTTTCTTGATTTTTTGAAAATTTATTAATATTTTTTTATTTTCTGAATACAATAGTATCTAACTGCGTCTAACCGTGTCTAACCGCATCTAATTTCTGAAATAATAAGTTAATCCTAATTTAACACTTGTAATATGATCCTAGGCCCCTTATAAGGTCATTGATACCTTAACAATGGAATTTAAAACCCAAATAATATGATTTAATGAAATCACCATAATCTAACTGCGTCTAACTGTGTTTAACCGCATCTGATTTTTGAAATTAATAAGTTAATCTTAATATAACACTTGTAATATGATCTTACACCCCTTATAAGGTCATTTATACCTTAACGATGGAATTCGAAACCCAGATAATACGATTTAATGAAATCACCCTAATCTAACTGCGTCTAATAGTGCCTAACCGTGTCTAATTTTAGAAATTAATAATTTAACACATGGAATATGATTCTATGGCCCTTATACGATCATTTATATCTTAACAACCAAATTTAAAACTCAAATAATATGATTTAATGAAATCACTATAATCTAACTGTGTCTAACCATGTCTAATTTTTTAAATTAATAAGTTAATCATAGTTTAACACTTGTAATATGATCCTAGGCCCCTTATAAGGTCATTTATACCTTAACAATAGAATTTAAAATCCAAATAATACGATTTAATAAAATCAACCTAATCTAACCGTATCTAATCGAGTCTAACCGCGTCTAACCGCATCTAATTTTTGAAATTATTAAGTTAATCCTAATTTAACACTTGTAATATGATCCTAGGCCCCTTATAAGGTCATTTATACCTTAACAACGGAATTTGAAACTCAGATAATATGATTTAATGAAATTACCCTAATATAACTGTGTCTAACCGTGTCTAACCACGTCTAACCGCGTTTAACAACATCTATTTTTTTTATAATTTATGAATTTTTTACCTAATCTATGTATTTTGCAAAATATATATACTTAAATATTTATTCGAGACCTAAATAATTTTAGAACTAAATAAATATATAAATTTATAATTAAAAATATTAACTCCACTTGATTAAATGAAATAAAAATTTACGTAAAGATATAAAATAGTAAAAAACATTATATATATGACGTTGTAGAACCAAAATTTTGATAAATTAATATGTAAATATATGTTACTTTTTGGGATTGGTTAAATGATCAATTTTTCAAATAACTATATTTAATAGAAATTTTATAACAAAATTTCTTAAAATTATAAAATAATATTATTACAGTTTATATTATAAATTTAAAGTATTAATATATTAATTTTAATTTATTGTTACTGTAATTAATTAATTTAAACTAAAAATACAAATTTATTGACTTCAAGTGAAATCAATGTAAACAAACAATTTAATAAATATTTATATTGAACAAAAAATATATAGAAAATTTCATGTTGTAGAATACCTCTAAATTTATTACATTTTATATTACAAATTTAACATATTAATACACTAATTGTGATTTATTGGTACTAGAATTAATAAATTTGAAATAAAAATAAAAATTTATTTACTTCAAGTCAAATCAATGTAAAATTATCAGTTTAATAAATATTCACATTGAACTAAAAATTTATAGAGAATCTGCATGTTATAGAATACCTCTAACTAAAGTCTTATCAAATTTAAAGTCCAATAAAAATTTTCGATATAAAATTATAATTTAGATTTAAATAAACTAAATATATATGATTTTTGGGATTAAATTAAACTTATGTATTTTTGTATCTTTGACATTCATGTAGTTTATACAAAAAATAGAAAAGATCAATGATTGAATTTTATCTTAAAAATTAATTATAAATTATTATTTTCATTTTAATTGAAATAAATATACAAATATAAATACCTTATGCGAAGTTGATGAAAATAATTATTTTGATTAATTTAGTGTTTTAAATTTGCAAAGATCCATACCGTTCACTATAAATTAAATGAATAGAAATTTATGTAGATATATAAAACTATAATTAAATAGAAAATTTACAAAAATTCTAAATATAAAATTAAAAAATATATAAAATTGTAATAATTTTATATGACTTTAAAAGTACATTTGTAATAAATTATATTTATTTAAATTATGTGTGTGTTTGGAAAATGATAAAACTTTTAATGAAATTTTTTTTGATGTACAACTATAATTTAGATCTAAATAAGCTAAATATATATGACTTTTTGGAACTAGTTTAACGATTAAGTATTTTTATAAACTTTTGTATGTTTTTCTATTTTTTCACACAAAAATTACGAAGAATGCATTTAATAAAGTGCTTTTCGTGTATTTTTATGAAAATAAAAATTTTCTCATAAAATTTTAGTTATATAAATTGGGATATGAATTATTAAAATAATTCGGGTAGAACTGCAAAATTATTTGAATAGTTCATTTTACAAAATGGCTCGCATGTGCACCAAAACAGTGTGTTGCTGAAGTATTGAACTCCAGTGCTTCACCATCTTCCCTCACCCGAAGTCATCCATCTCTCTATCCAGTTGTTTTAATGTGAAATTACAAAATTAAAATTAAAATGAAGATTAAAACAAATTAAATTAATGTAATGATCAATTTAACAAATAATAAAAATAAATATTAATTTAATTTAAAATAAAAATTAATTCAATTAATTATGAACACAATCAATTTTTTGTATTGTGTTAATTTGCGAAGTTAGTAAGTTAAGCTTACAAAAATTCATAAGTTCATCTCATTTCGATTGTTGCATTTTTTAGTTTAAAATTCTTAAAATAAAAATAAAAATAAAAATTTAGAAACATATTTGCTATAAAAATAGGTCGTTTTGCATAGATATGAGACAAGTAATTAAATGGGCTGGAAATGATTAAATTAAAAGTGGGTTTCAAGGAATGCATGAACGGTACCTGGTCTCATTGATTTTTAAAGTTACTGTAAGTTTTGATTTTTAAAATCATGAACGATATTTATAGCTTAAGAATTATATTTAAAACTTTTAGATATTTATTATTACTAAAATTAATAAACTTAAAATAATAATAAATGTTTATATGTATGTAATTTTTATTAATTAAATTAGTTTCAATTAAAGCTTTACTAAAATTAATTATAATTTATGTTTAAATAATCTAAATAAATATATATTCCTCTTTGGGATAGATTTAATAAATAATAATTATTATTATATTATTTTTATTTACATTTTAAATAAAAATATCTACACTATTTTAACCTTCCACATAATTATTTCTATTTATAATTTAATTAGCTAAAAATTTCCAATCTAAACCGTCTACATGATCAAGAGCATCTTAAAACAAAGAAAATGACTCTTAAATCACCCAAATCGGACACCGGTAGTATTAGATCTAAATAAAACAAAATTTGCCCATTAATAATCCGAATTTCTGTCCGTCGCGACAAACACTTACGGTTGTGTTCTTCTCCATGTTCCTTTTGTTCTGGTTAATTTCAAAATACTCACCACATTTCCTCTTAATTAAGAATATACCCGCTAAGTATGGGTGAATTTCATTCATACCCATGTTGTCATGCACAATTAAAAATAGTCATTATTTATCATAAAAAAATGTTCAAAATACCTTTTATTATTTAATAATAACAATTATTCAATTACAGCGGAAGTTAAATAGTGGGATGGAAACTTATCCAACTTGACAGAGAAGCTAAACAGAATAGTTTTGACAATCTGAATATGACACCAATAACAATAGATGTTAGATTAATCAGGAGTATTTGAGATTTTTAAATTATTAAAAATTCCTAACTGTCATGTTGGCTGTATTTGAAATTACCGAAATACTTAGTGAGTATGTATGAAAGTTTTTAAACTTAGTGAATATATTTGTAATTAAAAGCAAAATAAAATGGGTATATATGAAATTAATTTTTTTGTCCCATAGAAAATACCCGGACTCATGTTTATCCTTAGATTTAATTCACTTCGCATTTATAAACTTATGTCTACCATCCTAAGAATTTTTTTTTTTGCCCAATATAATTCAATTTGTTATTCACTCCTTGTCAACCATCAATCAAAAGGCTTTGGAATTGAAATAAAATGGGGGAGGAAATGTTGGTTTACTACTTATCTTCTTATATATTAAAAAAAAAACTCTCATATTTATTTTTACTGTTCACGACCACTTGGATAGGATGAAGATAGTTGGAATCTCAAGTTTCCAAAAATCTTTTTTCAATTCAAAAAATAACCGTGTACTTTTATTACTTTTATTTCCTAATCAGTTTTTCATTGAAACCAATGTTGTCCAAACCGAACCGGTGATTGAACCGGTAAAGGAACTGGTCTGGTTCGAACCCATTCGACCAGTTAAGCGAACCAGTTTGAACCGGTGATGTCAGCATGATATATATATGATGTCATAAATATTAAATAATTTTTAAATTTTAAGTAAATATATTGATAAGTTAATCATAATTTAACACTTGTAATATGATTCTGAACCCTTTATAAGGTCATTTACACCTTAATTACAAAATTTGAAACCTAGATAATAGGATTTAATGAAATCTACCTTATCTAACAGCGTCTAATTACAGGTTTGACCTTAGTTGTCTTCCCAAAAAGCTGGGGTGATGTACAGCAGAAAATCACATATATTAACTCTTTGAAGGAATGTTTTCAATTGTATTCTTTCATTTTGGACTCCAAGTTTTACTCCTAATTCCAACTTCGAAATGGACTTTTTAGTTTATTGTTTTTTTCCCTAAATTGACCGAGTAAAACTTGCCTTAAATTCAAAAATTGCCATTTCCAACTTAATTAACAGCACTTATGTTTATTATTTCTTTATAGAAATAGAAATTAGTAAAAAGTGGGAGTAACTACTGCTTCCTGCATGGTGGGGTGGTGTAGGGGTAGCTTGGAACGTACCCTCAGCATCAGCCGGGTTGATTCACACAAGTTTTTGGCATCCACGTGATGAAAACTGCCGCAAATTCCAGCTCTGCACCTTCCATAAACCACCTGACGGCCTACCCAGCCAAACGATTGGTACGCCCGTTGCATGTGTGAAGGATAGATTATGGGAAACCACATTTCTTTTGTCTTCATTTCTTCAAATCATGTGGTATTTTTTTTGATGGTTTATATTTACATACATCTCAACACATATTACATTATTTTTCTGAGACAACCTTACAACTACGGAGATACTCCGCCAAAGAAATCTGGAGACACAACTCCACTAAAGAATCAAGGAGACAACCGCTCCCACACCGCCCCAAAGAGAGACAACCGCTCCCACTCCGCCCCCAAAGGGAGACAACAGCTCCCAGTTTATCCTAAAGAGCCGAACCGTCATTCGAACCCCCGTCGACTGCCATTGCGCCACAGCCAGCGACCTCGGTTGGTCAAATCATGTGGTATTTACTTTTAGACTTTTTCTCATTGCAATTTTGTGAGAGCTTCAATTCATGAGTGGGTTTCATCGATTGGATGCCAAAGAGAGTGTAATGGGGCACCAATAATACCATTTAAAATTAGAAAAGTGTAAAAGGTTATGAGATATTTTGATCCCCTTTAGTCTCTGTTAGCAACAATAATAGTATTTTATGCACAAAAGTCAAAACAAGATACCGATGCTAAAACCGAGGTCCGCAAACGTGGGTTGCTGTTGCTTTTCGAGCCTTTTGAAATGATAGCCTTCTGCAAACCACTCTTAATGATGGTTCTGCCAATTGGCTAATGGGATTTGTGGGAGTGAGTTGTTTAGTCTTCTACAAAAGCGCTACTTTCTGATTCTCCCGCCTACAATTTTTTTTTCATATAGAACGTGGCTTTGTCGTTTGAGCTTATTATGATAGTATTCATTTTATATACCTAGCAAAACTTCGATTAAAAAAAGAAAAGAAAAGAAATCCAAACTGAAGCGTACTTATTGCCTACCTAGTCAACCATCAACCAACTAAAAAGCATTTTCAAACAAGTTCGAACCAGTGTTTTGAAAACCGGGTCGGACCGGACGGTCCGGTCCGACCGGTCGAACCGCAAACCGGTTGCTTCACGGTTCGGTTCGGCACCGGTTTGCTATTTTTAATGAAAACCGCTTGAACCGTTTGAACCGGGCGGTTGAACCGCAAAAACCGGTTTGACCACGGTTCGGTTCGCACAGATTTTTTAATAATAATTAAAAAAAAAATACCGCGCTGGCCAGGCGCGCCCATCTCTCCTGTCCCGCCTGCCCTCTCTTCTTTCCCGCTCCCCTTTCCCTATTTCACTTTCACAGCACCTAGGGTTTCAGCCTGCCGGAATCGTCTCAGCCCCACGGCCCCACCTCGCTCAATCTCAACCGACCTCCTTCGGCCTGCTGGCAGCACCCTTGCTCGTCTCCTTCGGCCTGCTGCGGACGCTGATCGTTGACAGCAGTATACATATACCCATCGAACCCATCCCTTTGTCGGAGATTCCGTCTCCTCTGCCTCATGTCCAGAACCAGCTGCCATTCATCTCAAGGTGCTTCGACCATCCCCAACAACTACTGAATCCCAATAGCCATAAATCCAGCTAAGCAAATCTGTTTCACGGCAGAAATTCCCTTTTTTTGGCCACCTGAAAATCAACGAGCATTGCTGCATTTTTTGTTTCCAACTTCCTTACACCAAAGCTGAAACCCAAAACCAAACGTGAGGCAACATCCCCAACACGGTCCAAGCTTCAAATTGCAACCATTGATTTTCCTATTTCCGGCAACAGCTCCAGCGTCCGGCAACTCGTTAAGGCACGGCAGCACCATTTCGGTTTCCGGGCTTCCAGCGTCTTTTGTCATCGATTTTCCGCAGCCATCGGTTTGAATTTCACGCTGAAACTACACATTCTTTTATATAAATTTATTCTGCACGGTAAACGAAAGTCATAAACAAGTCCACAATGTGGGCTAGAATTTATGAGCATGTGCATCTTTATATATTTTATACAATGTATATCATATAAAAAAAATTCTGCATTGTGGTCCATGCTCCGCGTGGCTTAGAAAAATCTGAAAAGGAACAAATGTGTATACGTTATTGTAATTTTAGTTTTATATTATTTAATTTCTTAAATATTATGCAATATTTTGCCATGTTATGGATTAATTGATGAATCTACATTTTTCTATATAGTTAGAACATCTAGTTGTGTTTTGTACTCACTTTAGGCCTAAATCGTATTCAAACTTTGCTCAAAATTGAATGATGATGAGCAATTTGAACATTTTCAAGTACATTACAATTTTAAATGCTTTTTCTTATTTTTAGGTGGCTAATTTTTTCAAGTAAAGTAAAATTATATATTTTTTACAAATATCTTATATCTTTCCATTAATATTTAAAATTTCATTGCAGATATTCTGATCAAGCATATAGGAATAAAAAAAGATGAAACAATTGCACCTATTTCAGATCAGAGCACTCTTTTTAAATTGTTAAAATTAATCATTATTTTTAAAACTTCATCTTGATTAACATATGTGGTCTTATTTTTTTCTTGATTTGCATGATAATTTTAATATGATGAATTTAAATGTATTATTGATGCTAAGTGTAATTTTTATATTACATATAATTTATATTTATTTTTATATTTAATTCAATTTTGAAATAATTAAAATAAATTAAATATAATTATTACGTCATAATTATGTCATGCTGACATCACGGTTCAAAACGGTTTGAACCACGGTTGAACCGGTTGGACCTGAACCGGACACAAAAACGGTTCAGTTAGCGGTTCGGTTTTTAAAACATTGGTTCGAACCAGCTGCACCAACTTCATTCTGTCTTCCCAGCTTCTTGACACAGTCATGGGTAACTGATGTCAGACAAGACCCACACGCAGAAGAAAGGAGCTTTGGTTAGAGATCTAAACATAGAAAGTCAAATGGATGCATTTCCAGACAAGACAACAGTTGAAAGGAGCGGTTGAAATGAAGATTCTGTTTATTTCCTAGAATGGATTGGAGGTGTTGCTTGTAGCAGCAGTTTACATGGTGCTGACCAAAACTTTATCACTTTACATTGGAGCAGCAGCATCAAAAATGGCACACTGCATTTCTAACTCAAAGGAAAATCTGTTCATTATAACCCCATCCATGTTCTTTTGATGGGAACACTGAACTGGATAGGTACTTCCACATCTAAAATCCTAGAAGGCTATTCTGGATGAGCATCTCCTGGTTTATTTTGAGGAACAGAAGCTCAAAATAATGAACCTCAAAGCTCCATAAGACAGCCCGCAAGGTTCATCTCTCAGGTGTTTGTACTTCTTCTGTCTTGGCATTTCTTCCATGAATGAAGCACAATCATCTAGGTTTCCACAATTCCAAATTGTTCGAATGCAGGGGACAGCTGTGGTACGATCCATGGGGCCAAGCATCGTTCTACTTCTTCCCAGTTGTGGACTTTGGTCACTAGAGGATGTAGATCAACAGAACCAGACTT
The DNA here is from genome assembly GCA_030490835.1 of Annona cherimola. Taxonomy (NCBI): domain Eukaryota; kingdom Viridiplantae; phylum Streptophyta; class Magnoliopsida; order Magnoliales; family Annonaceae; genus Annona; species Annona cherimola. The sequence continues at coordinate 89,487,461 of CM059975.1, forward strand.
GCACCATGGATAGGAATTATGATAGTCAAAAAGTAGAACTCTGATACCGACTTCCGCACATTCAGCTGCATATTTGGGATTGTCGTCTATCAAAACTTGTGCTCCCAAGGACCTGTCAAGACAAATACTAGTAAGTCACAGATGCCAACTCAGATAAGCCACTATCAATTTCATACAATTGAAAAGCCGGATGTCGTATGCTTGTTGCCTTTAAATAGTTCTTTTGTTTTTTACCGTCCCTGTCAAACCCCCTCTAAAGTTTCACTGGAGGATAAATGGGAAATTAAAAGTCCCATTTTGAATGCCATGTTCAGCCATCATTGCATATATGCACGTATATGACGATAATAGGCCAATGAACTGCCCTGGCAAAATCCTGACCATGGGGGTCCACCTTGATAGCAATTGAATGTAAATATATCTTCCGCAAAAGGATCAAATTGTTTATGACTAACAAAAGCACCATCCTAAAAAAACACTAAGTCAAGGCCCCAAAAACACACCCACACACACACTTTTTCTGTACAAATAGTACTGTATATGAATTCTGAGAGATGGCTCGTTACCTGCAAATCTCTGATTTTGGTCTGGACTTTCCATCCAAGGCAAAGTGATTACCAAAGTGGACTTGGTCAAACAAGTCAGGATAATGCATATTGAGCCATTCAATTGTGTGGTCTTTGATGACATTTTGGCGAGACCTATTCCGACCAGAATTAAAATTAAAGCTATTTCAATACTTAACGGCTTAAAAATGAATGAATGATGATAAAAAAAAAAATTAAAATCCTGTGAGCATTGAATGACTCACGTAACAACTGATAGGCTGCAAAATGTAGACAATCGAAGAAGAGCATCATGAGCTCCTGGAATGGGATGGATTCCATTCTTGAAATATGCTGTTTTGAAGAACTCATGCACGCGTATATCAGCTGCCACAACAACAGAATGATGTGATGGCTCGAGTGAATAATGCACTTCAACTAATTTGACGTCCAAAATAACCAGTACAAACTGCTTAGCATCTAAAATATCCACAAATTTTCTCTCAGCACTAAAAAAAATAATCCAGCAGTCGCAAAAGAAAATCACACGGACGTTGAATTTGAATCAGGTATAATATTCGAAGGGATCCAACAGAATCAAGATAAGAACGTCCAAAATAACCTGTACAAACTGTTTAGCATCTAAAATATCCACAAATTTTCTCCCAGCATTAAAAAAAATGATCTAGCAGTCGTAAAACAAAATCACACGGACGTTGAATTTGAATCAGGTATAATATTTGAAGAGATCTAACAGAATAAAGATAAGAACATAATTAGACTTCCAAACAGACATCCAAAATAACCTGTACAAACTGTTTAGCATCTTAAATATCCATAAATTTACTCTCAACATTAAAAAAAATGATCCAGCAGTCATAAAAGAAAATCACACGCACGTTGAATTTGAATCAGGTATAATATTTGAAGAGATCCAACAGAATCCAGATAAGAACATAATTAGACTTCCAAACAGACATCAAAAATAACCTGTACAAACTGTTTAGCATCTAAAATATCCACAAATTTTCTCTCAGCATTAAAAAAAATGATCCAGCAGTCGTAAAAGAAAATCACACGGACGTTGAATTTGAATCAGGTATAATATTCAAAGAGATCCAACAGAATCCAGATAAGAACATAATTAGACTTCCAAACAGACATCCAAAATAACCAGTACAAACTGTTTAGCATCTAAAATATCCATAAATTTTCTCTCAGCATTAAAAAAATGATCCAGCAGTCGTAAAAGAAAATCGCACGCACGTTGAATTTGAATCAGGTATAATATTTGAAGAGATCCAACAGAATCCAGATAAGAACATAATTAGACTTCCAAACAAATATAACCCCACCCCCCAATCCCTCATCGAAAAAAACAAAAAGAAAAGAATTACACAAAAATGTTAAAAATGCAAATTCATTGAATGGTACCTTCAGAGCGAGAACACTTCCATATCTGCACAACACAGAAGATAAAATGATCCATGAAGAGTTAACAGATATCTCAGTCAATGCCAAAACAACACAAACAAAAATCCATGAGAGCATATGATACCCCCATGCTCGGATAACTGCCAACAAATTCAATGAGGTGACCATCACAAACCTTGAAGAACTCGTATACAAAATACTCTGACACTGAGTGATTTGACTCGTAGCGATCAGCAATAAACTTGTTCAATGCTGAAAGGAAGCTTCCAAGAACTGCACAACAAAGAAACAAGAAAGAAGATAATGAGATACAATTCGCATTTCACACCAATTAATGGAAGATGTATCACAAACGCAGAAATGATACCATAAAAGCATAAACATTACACGTAATTGCCAAGATTATCTATTTTTCCAACTCAGTGTACAACAGCTCTATTCAGATGTTATAAATTTTGAATAGCTCCTTTCTAGACACTGTAAATTGTTCACAGAGAATGTTTCATCACTTCCAATCAAAATAAAAATAATAATAAATAAAAGGTCAAATAATAATAAATAAACAGGTCACAGTTCCCCCAGGAAGATTGCATTCTCCTGCATTTTTCTCAAAGAAGTCTATGACAAACAGATAAAGAAATCAGAAACATCCATGCATGCACTAGAACCAACCACATAAAATGTTAACATTTGGAAATCAGGGTGCAGGGAGCTAATACTAAAGAATAATGATGATCACTCCCATCCTCTAAAACTGGTGCTTGCCTCTAAAATCAAGTTTTATGAGATAGGAATGAGTAGAGAAGAGCCATGTTCCCAAAATTAGAAAAATAGGACAATGCAAGTTTCTTGATCATAGCAGCTCACTACTTCTCATATTTATATCCACACAACATCTCCAATTTGCCAGTTAGGAATGTGGACAGATTATAAGAGTGGTAACTGATGATTGGATATAGTCCATGCAAAAATAAATTTCACTATTTGTGCAGCTCGCACTCAATCCAATCTCGACTATACTTGCAGAAAAAAATGCTGAAGCAATCTATAATCTCCCCATTTAGTAATTATTGCCGTCAAAAGATAGGGGATTGACAGCTGCAATTACTGTTCGCTTAGAGGGTTTCCTCAACCCAGAAAAGAGATAAATGAATGCTTTCAAAAAGGCATTTCTATGAATAGGTTATTTTCAATTCTGAGCTTGGAAGTTGAAATATTGTTATGCAATCATTAAGCAACAGCAATTCTCCAAAACAAATGCAGGTTCACATTGCTCGGACGGCTTAAAGCCTGAAATAGACTACCAACTGAGCTTAAATTCGCTTTAATACACAACCAGAAGGAAAAAAGTCAGGGGTACCTTCATCAACATCGACAGCAACGACAAGTTTCTGAAGGACCGAACGTTCAGGAAAGCCAAAGGGGCTGCCATGTTCATGTGTAGCCGGACCGTTCCCTGATTTCGATCCAACGCTCGCATCAAAGCCGACGGTGCTGCTATGTTCTTGTGAAACCTGACCATTCACCGATTTCGACCCAATGTCTTCTGGAATCCCGATGCCCAAATCACGGACCAATTGGGGATGTGGTGGCATGGCTCTGGCTTTCCGCAACCTAGCATCTGCTTTGCTACGAGCACTACCGCGGTGATCCAAGCAGCCTCTTATATTCAGTCCATTACCGGGACCAGGTCTAGAACCACGGCCAATGTCGCCGATTAAGCTCTTCGCTTGATTCCGGTAATGGCCGTCGGCAACCCGGCTGCACCCACGGGTACCCACACAGAATAAATCCGTGTTCAAAGCCATGATCATGATTTTTACGAATCATATCTATAGCAGCTCTTTGCCGGGCAACCAACCACGCAATTTCACTCCTTATCATACCGTTTGAACATTCCCCTTGAATGTTCAAGACAGTTGCCAAGAAAAAAAAGAGAGGGAAAAAAAGAGAGAGAGAACACCAAAATTTAATGATTACAGCAGAAAAGGGCAACGACAAACCTCCAAGAACCTATAAATAACAGCAAAGGAGAATGAAAAAAAGAGTTGAAAACCTAGAAGTGTGAGCAGAGAAATGTCAGTATTAAAAAATCGAAACACACCCAAAACGTATTTATTAATAAAAAAAGAAAAACACTTTTATGAGAACACTGGAGAAACGAATAGCAAACGCAAATGAAAAATGCAAAAACAGAATTGGGTTTTCTTGAAAGGCACAAGAATTCCAAAACTCGAAGGCACCCAACTCGACAAAAATCACCAATTTCAAGAACAAAAAGCCAAAAACCTATAAATAACAGCAAAGGAGAATGAAAAAAAGAGCCGAAAACCTAGGAGTGTGAGCTGAGAAATGTCAGTATTCAAAAAAACGAAACACACTCAACCAAAACGTATTAATCAATCTTGAATAAGAAAAAGTAAACTTTTATGAGAACACTTGATAAACGAACAGCAAACGCAAATGAAAAATGCAAAAACGGAATTGGGTTTTCTTGAAAGGCGCAAAAATTCCAAAACTCGAAGGCACCCAACTCGAAAAAAATCACCAATTTCAAGAACAAGAAGGGAGATTCTAGCGAATCCCAAGAAAAAAAGAAGTTTGTGAGAAGATTTGCAATGTAGGTGCCAGCACATTGCAAATCTTCTCCAGAGAAACAAAAATGGAGGAAAGAATACAAAAACTGAGCGGCTTAAAATGAAAAACAGCAATCCAATTTGGTGGATGGAAGGAAAAGCAGGAGGTTGGAATATGCAGCAATGGCCGCTGGTCTCACAATGCTTCTTGACCGAAGATCGTGTTTACGGGAAGCATTTTTCGTGAATGGTCGGAGAGATTTTTCGTCTGTTCTCTGCAGGAAAAGCGTTCTTGGTGGGGCGTGTTGATGAACTCCGGCTGGTAATCTGCACTCTCCCTTGCGGCGCGTTGCTTATGAACCGAAAAAGAGAGGTGAAACCATTAGACCGGTACTCTGGCTTTCAAGGCCACTTAATATGCACATATCTTTTTATCATTTTCCTTTTGATAAGAAAGTACCGGTTAGGGGTGTAAATAGGGTTGGGTTCAACCCGAGCCCGCATCAACCCGAACCGATTTATACCATGGTTGGGTTGAGGTTTTGGAAATTTGGTTTTTAAAAAATGGGTTCAACCCGACCCGATTTTAAAAATGGGTTGGGTTGGGTTGGGTTAGGGGTCGGTCAACCCGACCCGACCCGATTTCGTAAGATATGTATTTACATATATTTATGAGAGTGTATTTCATTCATATTGCTTAGATATTTAAATAAAATTGTGTTGAGTTTGGAAATTTGTTTGACTATTTGGTTGTCAAATGTTGTTTGAATTTATTTGGTTTGGAAATATATTTGGTTAATTAGTTGTGAAATTGTGTTTGGATTATTTGGTTATATTGCATCGTAAATAGGTTGTTTAGATATTTGCTCGCATTGGTGATTTAGAATAACATAACAGGTCAACTGAGAACTTAAGATGTTTGTAGCTTTGATTGGAAGCCAACTAAGAAGGTAAGTAAGACTATAATATTCATTTTTCTATTTTGCATAATTTACTGTAATAATTTTACTTGGCTTTCACTTTTTGACTTGCAGAAGACATCGATTGCTCAAAAATACAAAACAAAAAAACGAATCAATTACTAAACTTATCCTCCACTTTTGAGTTATGTAGAACTTTTATTGGTACTTATTGTTTTTATAATTATCATTATTTTTATTATTTTAGAAATTCAGGTGAACAAAACTTTAACTAGCATTGATAACATGTGTAATCTATTAGCCCGATTTCTAACCCGAACCGAACCGATTTGAGGTGGGTTGAAATAGGGTTGGGTTAAGATGTGAAAAGTAGGGTTGAAAGTAGGGTTGGGTTGTGATTTTACAAGGTGGGTTAGGGTTGTATTTGTGCCAACCCGAGTCAACCCGACCCGATTTACACCCCTAGTACCGGTGACTTCCCTCTCCCCACTCCTTCCAACCCGCATCAGTACGCAGATACCCTAAAAGGGCTCTAAATCCCTAAGAATGCAATTTTGTGTATGTTCCTTTTTTTCAGGTTAATTTCAAAATACTCACCGCATTTACTCTTAATTAAAAGAATGTACCACTAGGTGAATTTCATTCATGCCCATTTTGTTAGGCACAATTAAAAATAATCATTATTTATCATAAAAAAATGTCAAAAATACTTTTTATTATTTAATAATAACAATCATTCAATAATAGCAAAAATTAAATAATGTTATGGAAACTTCTCCAACTTTACAAAGAAGCTAAACAGAATAGTTTTGACAATCTGAATATGACACCAATAACAATAGATGTTAGATTAATCAGGAGTATTTGAGATTTTTAAATTATTAAAAATTCTACTGTCATGTTGGTTGTATTTGAAATTAACGAAATACTTAGTGAGTACATGTGAAAGTTTTCAAACTTCGTGAATATATTTGTAATTAAAAGCAAAATAAAATGGGTATATTCGAAATTAAACTTTTTTGTCTCATAGAAAAAACCCGAACTCATGTTTACCCTGAGATTTATTTCACTTCGCATTTATAAACTTATGTTTACCATCCTAAGAATATTTTATTATTATTTTTTTGCCCTATATACTTCAAGTTGTTATTCACTACTTATCAACCATCAATCAAAAGGCTTTGGAATTGAAATAAAATGGGAGAGGAAATGTTGGTTTACTACTTATCTTCTTATATATTAAAAAAAAAACTCTCATATTTATTTTTACTGTTCACGACCACTTGGATAGGATGAAGATAGTTGGAATCTTAAGTTTCCAAAAATCTTTTTTCAATTCAAAAAATAACCGTATACTTTTATTACTTTTATTTCCTACTCAACTTCTCATTAGAACCAATGTTGTCAGAACCGATACAAGAACTGGTCTGGTTCAAATCCATTCGACCGGTTAAGCGAACCGGTAATGCCAGCATGATATATTTATGATGTCATAAATATTAAATAATTTTTAAATTTTAAGTAAATATATTGACAAGTTAATCATAATTTAACACATGTAATATGATTCTGAACCCTTTATAAGGTCATTTACACCTTAATTACAAAATTTGAAACCTAGATAATAGGATTTAATGAAATCTACCTTATCTAACAGCGTCTAATTACAGGTTTGACCTGAGTTGCCTTCCCAAAAAGCTGAGGTGATGTACAGCAGAAAATCACATATATTAACTCTTTGAAGGAATGTTTTCAATTGTATTCTTTCATTTTGGACTCCAAGTTTTACTCCTAATTCCAACTTCGAAATGGACTTTTTATTTTATTGTTTTTTCCCTAAATTGACCGAGTAAAACTTGCCTTAAATTCAAAAATTGTCATATCCAACTTAATTAACAGCACTTATGTTTATTATTTCTTTATAGAAATAAAAATTAGTAAAAAGTGGGTGTAACTACTGCTTCCTGCATGGTGGGGTGGTGTAGGGGTAGCTTGGAACGTACCCTCAGCATCAGCCGGGTTGATTCACACAAGTGTTTGGCATCCACGTGATGAAAATTGCCCCAAATTCCAGCTCTGCACCTTCCAAAAACCACCTGATGGCCTACCCAGCCAAATGATTGGTATGCCCGTTGCGTGTGTGAAGGATAGATTGTGGGAAACCACTTTTTTTTTGTCTTCATTTTTTCTTCAAATCTTGTGGTATTTACTTTTAGACTTTTTCTCATTGCAATTTTTTGAGAGCTTCAATTCATGAGTGGGTTTCATCGATTGGATGCCAAAGAGAGTGTAATGGGGCACCAATAATACCATTTAAAATTAGAAAAGTGTAAAAGGTTATGAGATATTTTGATCCCCTTTAGTCTCTGTTAGCAACAATAATAGTATTTTATGCTCAAAAGTCAAAACAAGATACCCGGGCTAAAACAGTGGTCCGCAAACGTGGGTTGTTGTTGCATTTCGAGCCTTTTGAAACGATAGCCTTCTGCAAACCACTCTTAATGATGGTTCTGCCAATTGGATAATGGGATTTGTGGGAGTGAGTTGTTTAGTCTTCTAAACCATGAGTCCAGAAATGAAAGAAAAGCAAAGATGCTCTACTAGCGCTAGCATTTTCTTCTTTTCCTCTCTTTTCCCTGGCAAGATGGGCCCCACCCCTTGTGATATAATCATTTATTGTTCTTCTTTCCGACGTAAAAGTGCCTTATTCAAATTTTCTTTCGTTGCCCAATGCCCACTCACCAACATGCATGAAAAACAAGAAAAACAACAGTTGCGGTTGGTTCTTGAACACTAGACTACATTGACTAATTTTCTCTGTCTCGTATTAGTTTCTTGAGGAAGCAAAACAACACGCTAGTGAAGCGAGGCATTGCGAGGCATTGGACGACGCAGTGAAACAGGCAGAGCGTTTGAAGGATAACAAGAAGAAAAAATCATGGAAAAGGTCTCTCATGTTTTGGAGGAAATCAGAGAAAAAGATAAAACCAGAGCATGAAGAGGCCCAACCCATGGGAAGTGCTTCTCTCAATTTTCTCACGGGAAGCTCAATATCTACCGTCAATTTCAGCTGAATGGCTGCGATGCGTTTGGGCATATTTGGAAAGTGCAAAAAATGCAAGGGGATATTTGGAATTCGTGCCAGACTCTCGTTGCCTCTTTCTCTTTCCTGACTCCGTGTTTTTTCTTTCTCCCTCATTTTTCTTCCTTCTTCCATGGTTGTGAAGAAAATGTGATAGGACCGAGAAGGAATTCAGAGAATTGAACGGAAACAGAATTCCTTCTATTACAGACAATGATCTGTTTACAAAACTCTCAGCTGAAAACGCCGAGTCCAGAGGATTTAAAATCCTCTTACACAAGCCATTACTAACCTCCCTCTTATCTCCCTACTTTTCTCTCTTTCAAGAATACATGAATTTTCCCAGATGCCCTCTCACTGTCCGTTCCCGCCTTTAAATGGTGTGCGTCTGGCCTGTCTTCCCTCCGGGCTCCATCGGGCACGTGGCTTTAGCCTATCACGTGCCCGCAGCCGATATCTGGGCTCTGTCACTTCCTCAGATGGGTCTGAGGATGGCCCGGCTATGGATGGGTCTGGGGGTGGCCCGGCTCTGGTCGTCTCTTCCTTCCCACTTGCCGGTGGTGGGTTTGTAGATCTAATCATGGTCCTATCATCCCCCCCAGCTTGAGAAATAGCTTGGTCCACCAAGCTGTTGTCGGGAAAATCTCGACGCAATTGAGACAATGGCACCCAAGAGTCGTCAGATGAAGGAAGGCCCGTCCAATGAACCAAAATTTCCATAATTGGCTGCTTACCGCGCAGAATCGTGCGGGTTGCTAGAAGAGCCTCCGGCTGAGGTTGTAACTGAAGGTCATCTTCCGTCGTCGGAGGAAGAGTCGAGGAGATCATCTCCGGATTCACACAACGTTTCAGCAAGGACACATGGAAAACGTTGTGAATCCGAGATGTCAAGGGCAGTTCCAGGCGATAGGCCACTATGCCGATGCGTTCCAAAACTTTGAAGGGCCCGTAATAACGAGGAGATAGCTTAGAAAATTTGTTTGCGCGCAGAGACATCTGACGAAAGGGGTGAAGCTTCAAATACACATGGTCACCGACCTCGAATGACGCTTCCGACCTTTTACTGTCGGCTATTTGGCGCATTCGGTTCTGTGCCCGCCTTAGATTGATCTGCAATTCCTCCAGCAGGTGATCTCGTTCACGCAGTGTAGCATCGACATCGAACACTGCACACGAGCCTACTTCATATCGCGGTATAACTGGTGGTTTCCTGCCATAGACCATTTCAAATGGGGTGAACTGAGAGGATGAATGGTAAGAACTGTTATACCACAATTCCGCCCAAGGAAGCCAGTCTAGCCACTTGGTGGGTCGGTGCATGACGAAGAGCCGGAGATATGTCTCCAGAGTGCGATTAACCACCTCTGTTTGCCCATCCGTTTGGGGATGGTATGCCGTTGAGTATCGGAGGCCCGATTGATGACACTTGAAGAAGGCTTGCCAAAACTTACTCAAGAAGGTTGGATCTCTGTCAGAGATGACTGTAGAAGGGAATCCATGCAAGCGGACAATCCCTTTTACAAATTCCTGAGCAACTATTGTAGCTGTATAGGGGTGCGGTAACGCCATAAAATGCGCATACTTGGACAATCGATCCACTACCACCAATATAGCCGATTTGCCGTGAGAGAGGGGAAGGCCCTCAATAAAGTCTAGAGAAATCTCCTTCCAGGGAGCCGTCGGAATCGGCAGAGGCTGAATTAGTCCTGCCGGTTTTTGAGCCACATATTTCGCCTGGTTGCAAGTATGGCATTGCGAGATATATTGCTGAATGCACCGCTTCATCCCCTTCCAGTGAAAGTGCTCCCGGATCATCTCTAATGTCTTCAGTATACCCGCATGGCCACCTAAGCTCGAATCATGAAAATGAAGCAAAAGGGCGGGTATATGCTTACTTGTGGATGGTAGAACCAATCGCTGGTGCTTGTAGATCAATCCGTCGATGATCTTGTGGTTAGGAAAGTCGGAGGGTGATGCTTCAATACGTTCCCGCAACCCTGCTAAGTCTGTATTATTGCGACACTCCTCAACGATTTTCGTGAGGAGTGGAAATACGCACTGACTGATAGCCAATTCTAACATTTCTCCTTGCCTAGACAAAGCATCTGCGGCATTGTTAGTTGCGCCTTTTTTGAATTCTATGGAGAAATCATATCCCAACAGCTTCACTACCCACTTCTGCTGAAAAGGAGTAAGTCCTTTTTGATCCATTAAGAATTTCAAGCTATGATGGTCTGTACGGACCACAAAACTTTGGCCTAACAGATAAGGACGCCATTTCTTGACGGCCATGACCAACGCCATCAGTTCTTGCTCATACGTGGAACGGCCATGTTGCTGCAGGGGGATTGCCTTACTAAAGTAGGCGATGGGGTGACCTTGCTGAAGTAGAACTGCCCCGACGCCTGAACCGGACGCATCACATTCGATTACGAATGGCTTCGAAAAATCTGGCAGAGACAGAACTGGGGGACTGGCCATGGCTGTCTTCAAGGCGTTGAAAGCTTGCGTTGCACTTTCATTCCAAATGAACATACCCTTCTTAGTAAGGGCAGTAAGTGGCGCCGCTATCCATCCATAATTCTTGATGAATTTGCGATAGTAACCAGCCAATCCTAAAAAAGCTCTCAGCTGTTTCAGTGTCTTGGGAATAGGCCATGCTTGAATGGCTTCGATTTTCTCTGCGTCGACCTGTACTCCTCTAGCAGAGACCACATGTCCCAAATAGTGAATGACGGCCTGACCAAAGGAGCATTTGGATTGGTTCGCATATAGGGAGTTCTTCCGTAGGACCGAGAAAACTTGTTGCAAGTGCTGTAGGTGATCTTCCCATGACGAACTGTAGACCAATATATCGTTGAAGAACACCAAAACAAATCTCCGCAAATAAGGTCCAAAGATTCTGTTCATTAGCGCCTGAAATGTGGCCGGTGCATTAGATAATCCAAACGGCATTACTTTGAATTCATACTGACCTTGGTGAGTGCGAAATGCTGTTTTGCAGATGTCTTGAGGATCCATAAGGATTTGGTGATATCCCGATTTGAGGTCGAGCTTTGAGAATACGGACGCGCCCCTCAGTTCATCCAGTAGCTCATCGATGACGGGAATTGGAAACTTGTCCTTGACGGTGATCTGATTGAGTGCTCTGTAGTCGACGCACATCCGCCACGTATTGTCTTTTTTCTTAACCAGTAGCACCGGAGCAGAGAATGGGCTGGTACTGGGTTGAATTAATCCTTTATCCAGCAGGTCCTGAACCTGGGATTCAATCTCTGACTTCTGTACATGGGGGTACCTATACGGTCGTACTGATGCGGGAGGTGCCCCTGGCAATAGTTGGATACGATGTTCCAATCCCCTCTGTGGAGGCAGCCCTTTAGGCATGTGGAAGATATCTTCAAACTGCCGGAGTATGTCAGTTAATTGATCTCGACTCTGGCCATGATCAACCGATTGTCCTTTCAACCTCAATCCTTCCTCCGTTGCGTGCACAAGAAACAATTGTCCTTCTAATTTCTTTAACGCTGCTACTTCCAGTTCCGAAACAGGTCCCTCGGGCAAACCTTGTAGTACATACTTCTTCTGGCTTGCTACAAAGCTCATGGTTTTCTGCTTCCAGTTGCACTCTACTGTTCCCAACTCCTCTAGCCACTCCATTCCTAGTACAACCTCCGTGGTTCCCAGTGATAGCGGGTACAGATCCACCATGGTGCTATATCCTTGTAGCCGGATGGTAATCTCTCTGCAAATGCCTGAACAGGGCAATTTGATCCCTCCTCCTGTGGCCACATAAAACCCCAAGGACGGTTGCACTCGTAGATTCAACTTGTCCACCAACCGGGAGTGAATGAAGTTATTTGTGCTCCCACTGTCCACCAAGACTAGCACCTCCTTTCCTCTAATCTGTCCTCGGACCTTCATGGTTTGTCTGACGGTGGCGCCGGATAAGGCATGTACTGAAATCTCGTGCATGGTGTGATCTCGAATATCTTCCCCCCATTGCTCCTCCTCTCCAAAGTTTGTGTCCGCGTATTCTTCCTCTGCACTCAGACTGTATAACTGCCTAGTCTTACACTCATGTCCCCTTGAATATTTCTCATCACAATAAAAACATAACCCCTTTTTCCTTCTTTCCTGCATTTGCGACAAGGATAGCTTGGTTACCTGGTTGTCCTTCTTAGGCATAGTCTGTTGCCTAGAGTCAGCTTTATTATCTGTTCCTCCTCCACTCGAAACGGCGGCCATATTATACTGGTCCGTCCGTGTCTCCATCCTACCGCCTCCGATTGGCCGCTCTCTTCCCATTCGACCTTGCCACAGCCTCTTCTGGTTGCGTCTGAATTCGAACTGTCGGGCCATTTCCATCGCTTGTGAAGTTGAAGCTGGTCGGTATAGCATGACATCGGCGAGCAAATCCCCTCGTAGTCCACTGATGAACACCCCTTTTAATTTCTGATCCGGCCATCCCTCCGATCTATTGAAGAGTTTCTCAAACTCATGTATGTAATCCTCCAGGCTTCCGCTTTGCCTGATTTTGGGCAATGCCACGTCGACGTCCAGTATATGTGTCGGAGCAAAGCGCTCCCTTAATGCGGCACAAAACTCCGTCCACCTCACCCCCGGGTGCGACCGCCGCATCCATTGCAGCCAATCCACTGCATCCCCTTCCAAATGTTGTGACGCAATGCGCGTCTTCTGGCCCTCCGGCGTGTCATACAGATCAAAGAAGTTCTCGGCGCGTACGATCCAGGCATTCGGATCGCCTGTTGAGAACATCGGAAAGTCTAGACGAGGGTGGCCCGCGTGGATTCCTCTTTCCCTTGGCTCCTCCCAGCCAGCACCCCCGTATAGTTGCTCCCGACGCGCCGTCGTAAACTCGTTCTCGGCCCAGGCCCCTGAGAACTCTCTGCGTGGCTCCTGATGGCGACCTGTATGCCAATCTTTATCCTCAAACCGCCCGGGCTGATATCCCTTTTCCAAGAACGGCCCGCTTCCAACGCCCCGTGTTCGCCATCCTCGATCTTGAGTCCGATCGGTGTGCGGTCCACGCCATGAAGGCCGATCATACTCCTGTGAACCTTCCCCGTTGTTTCTCCCTCCTCGATCGTGCCTATGGACACCGACTTGGAAAACGAGCTGCTGTAGATCGTCCCTTACTTCGGCCATGGTCTGCCCGATGTTCCGTACTGAGTCCGCCAGATTCTCAAACTCCACCCCGCTTACTCGTTCTTCCTCTTGGATCAGTCGGTCTCGGTTGGGAGCTCCTACTTCTCCTTCTGGGATCAGATTGGCGTGTTCTTGCCTTTTGCTCGTTGTCATTTGGATCGATAGTCTCTGATACCTTGATAGGACCGAGAAGGAATTCAGAGAATTGAACGGAAACAGAATTCCTTCTATTACAGACAATGATCTGTTTACAAAACTCTCAGCTGAAAACGCCGAGTCCAGAGGATTTAAAATCCTCTTACACAAGCCATTACTAACCTCCCTCTTATCTCCCTACTTTTCTCTCTTTCAAGAATACATGAATTTTCCCAGATGCCCTCTCACTGTCCGTTCCCGCCTTTAAATGGTGTGCGTCTGGCCTGTCTTCCCTCCGGGCTCCATCGGGCACGTGGCTTTAGCCTATCACGTGCCCGCAGCCGATATCTGGGCTCTGTCACTTCCTCAGATGGGTCTGAGGATGGCCCGGCTATGGATGGGTCTGGGGGTGGCCCGACTCTGGTCGTCTCTTCCTTCCCACTTGCCGGTGGTGGGTTTGTAGATCTAATCATGGTCCTATCAAAATGACTTACCATCTGTCGGTAAAATTATTGTTGCTGCTGGATTCGTTGCAATGCTTTTCCTATTATGAGATTTCATGGAGGTCATCGGAAGATTGGGAATTTCAGTTGGCAGGTAGTGGGTGAGATGAACAAATATAAGATCTCGATTGTTTCAAGATTGCTGCAAGCATATCATCAATCAAAGGTGAGGTTAATGGATTTTGCTAGCGACAATGAAGGCGACATCCAAATCTGCCAAAACCCCCTTGAGAAGAATACCGATGGTTGAAAATGTTGGGCTGCCATGGCTGCTGGAGTTGTTACCGGAGAAGAAACCTTTCCCAGCGAACTTCAGGGGTTTTTGCTAGCTTTCCATATGATGGTTCAGATCGTCGGATTGAGGCTTACAGGCACTAGATCTAGAGAAAACAAGAGAGGATGCTGGAGATTCATGGCTGCCTTCCGCCCTTTGGATGATGGAGTACCAAAGCTTCATACTCTGGCGGCGAACATCAATCTGTACACGTGCAATAATTTATAAAATGTAACGGCGAATGTCAATCTGATACTCTGGCGATTAAAAAATAAGTGGAATTAAAAAATTAAATGTTTTAATATAAAATTAAAATTAAAATTAAGATTTTAAATTTGTTATAAGGTTTTAAATTTTGATTTGCTTTATGGAGTTTTGAAAGTAATTAAATAAAAGTATTTACATTGACGTAAAATATCAAAATAATTATTACTATTTATTCGAAATAAATAATTTATCATCGATTTATAAATATTTATTTTGCAACTTATTTATTTTAATTAATACTTTTCATATTTGTTTAAATTAAATTTTAATTTTATTTAAATTTGATTAAAATTTATTTTGTTATAATTTTGGGACATATAATTAAACCATTATTTACTTAATTACTAATTTTGAGACACATAATTAAATAATGATTTAAATTAAATATTTTTACCAATCTAAGTTTTGACATAGTTTAAATTACAGTTTTAAAACATACAATTAAACCATAATATAGAATTCGTAGAAGTAGAAGGTAACACTTGTAGAAGAAATGAATTTATGACTCTATATACATTTAAATTATACATTTACATGATATAATAATTGTTATTAATTTTTAAAAATTAAGTTTTAATCATTAATATATTTTCAAATTATATTTAATAAAAATAAAGAATATATTATTTAAGATAATTTTAATATTTTATAATTTAAAATATAAAAATTTGACAACTTATTCACCGAAAAGGATAAGAAATTAGCTAATTCAAAGTACACATATATATATTCTAAAATATATATGTGTCCCGCGGGAGTCCAAAAATGAATATTTTGTTTTACAAAAATATATATGTGTCCGACAGGCTTCCAAAAAATGAATGTTTTGTTTTTTTAAAATATATAAATGTCCCATGGGCCTCAAAAAATGAATATTTTATTTTTATAAAAATATATATGTGTCCCGCGGGCGTCCAAAAATGAATATTTTGTTTTATAAAAATATAGATGTGTCCCACGGGCCTCCAAAAATGAATGTTTTATTTTTCAAAATATATAAATGTCCCACGGGCCTCAAAAAATCAGATTACTTTGTTTTTATAAAAATATATGTATCCCGCGGGCGTCCAAAAATGAATATTTTGTTTTTTAAAAATATATATGTGTCCTACGGGCCTCTAAAAATAAATTTTTTGTTTTTTAAAATATATAAATGTCCCATAGGCCTCAAAAAATCAGATTATTTTGTTTTTATAAAAATATATATGTGTCCCGCGGGCGTCCAAAATTGAATATTTTATTTTCTAAAAATATATATGTGTCCCACGGGCCTCTAAAAATAAATGTTTTGTTTTTTAAAATATATAAATGTCCCATGGGCCTCAAAAAATCAGATTATTTTGTTTTTATAAAAATATATATATGTGTCCTGCAGGCCTCCAAAAATGAATATTTTCTTTTCTAAAAATATATATGTGTCCCACGGGCCTCTAAAAATAAATGTTTTGTTTTTTAAAATATATAAATGTCCCACGGGCCTCAAAAAATGAATATTTTATTTTATAAAAATATATATGTGTCCCGTGGGCCTTCAAAAATGAATGTTTTATTTTTTAAAAATATATAAATGTCCCATGGGCCCCAAAAAATGAATATTTTGTTTTTATAGAAATATATATGTGTCCCGCGGGCGTCCAAAAATGAATATTTTGCTTTATAAAAATATATATGTGTCCCACGAGAGTCCCAAAAAAGAATGTTTTGTTTTTAAAAATATATTAATGTACCACGGGCCTCAAAAAATGAATATTTTATTTTTATAAAAATATATACGTGTCCCGCGTTCGTCCAAAAATGAATATTTTATTTTCTAAAAATATATATGAGTCCTGAGGGCCTCCAAAAATGAATGTTTTGTTAATTTAAAATATATATGTGTCCAATTAGCCTCAAAAAATGAATATTTTATTTTATAAAAATATATATGTGTCCTGCGGGCGTCAAAAAATGAATATTTGGTTTTATAAAAATATCTATGTGTCCCACGGGCCTCCAGAAATGAATGTATTGTTTTTTAAAAATATATAAATGTCCCATGGACCTCAAAAAATGAATATTTTATTTTTATAAAAATATATACGTGTCCCGCGGGCGTCCAAAAATGAATATTTTATTTTCTAAAAATATATATGTGTCCCGCAGCTCTCCAAAAATGAATGTTTTGTTAATTTAAAATATATATGTGTCCCACGGGCCTCAAAAAATGAATATTTTATTTTTATAAAAATATATATGTGACCCGCTGGCCTCCAAAAATGAATGAATTATTTTTTAAAAATATATAAATGTCCCATGGGCCTCCAAAAATGAATATTTTGTTTTTATAAAAATATATACGTGTCCTGCGGGCGTCCAAAAATGAATATTTTATTTTACAAAAATATATGTGTCCCACGAGCCTCCAAAAATGAAAAGAATATTTTGTTTTTATAAAAATATATGTGTCTCGCGGGCATCCAAAAATAAATATTTTATTTTTTAAAAATATAAATGTGTCCTGCGGGCCTCCAAAAATGAATGTATTATTTTTTAAAAATATATAAATGTCCCACAAGCCTCAAACAATGAATATTTTGTTTTTATAAAAATATATACGTGTCCTACGGGCGTCCAAAAATGAATATTTTATTTTCTAAAAATATATATGTGTCCCGCGGGCCTCCAAAAATGAATGTATTGTTTTTATAAAATATATAAATGTCCCACGGGCCTCAAAAAATGGATATTTTGTTTTTATAAAAATATATACGTGTCCCGCGGGTGTCCAAAAATGAATATAATATTTTATAAAAATTTAAATATGTCCCGCGGGCGTCCAAAAATGAATGTATTGTTTTTATAAAATATATAAATGTCTCACGGGCCTCAAAAAATGAATATTTTGTTTTTATAAAAATATATACGTGTCCCGCGGGAGTCCAAAAATAAATATTTTATTTTCTAAAATATATGTGTCTCGCGGGCCTCCAAAAATGAATGTATTGTTTTTATAAAATATATAAATGTCCCATGGGCCTTAAAAAAAGAATATTTTATTTTTATAAAAATATATATGTTTCCCGTGGGTGTCCAAAAATGAATATTTTGTTTTTAAAAAATATATATGTGTCCCGCGGACCTCCAAAAATGAATGTTTTGTTTTTTAAAATTAGAAATGTACCACGGGTCTCAAAAAATGATTATTTTGTTTTTATAAAAATATATATGTTTCCCGCGGGCGTCCAAAAATGAATATTTTGTTTTATAAAAATATATATGTGTCTCACGGGCCTTTAAATATGAATGTTTTGCTTTTTAAAATATATAAATGTCCCACGGGCCTCAAAAAATGATTATTTTATTCTTATAAAAATATATACGTAACCCGCGGGCGTCCAAAAATGAATATAATGTTTTATAAAAATTTAAATGTGTCCCGCAGGCCTCAAAAATGAATGTATTATTTTTATAAAATATATAAATGTCCCACGGGCCTCAAAAAATGAATATTTTGTTTTTATAAAAATATATACATGTCCCGCGGGCGTCCAAAAATAAATATTTTGTTTTTTAAAAATATAAATGTGTCCCGCGGGCCTCCAAAAATGAATGTATTATTTTTTAAAAATATATAAATGTCCCACGGGCCTCAAACAATGAATATTTTGTTTTTATAAAAATATATACGTGTCCTGCGGGCGTCCAAAAATGAATATTTTGTTTTCTAAAAATATTTATGTGTCCCGCGGGCCTCCAAAAATTAATGTATTGTTTTTATAAAATATATGAATGTCCTACGGGCCTCAAAAAATGAATATTTTATTTTTATAAAAATATATACGTGTCCCGCGGGCGTCCAAAAATGAATATAATATTTTATAAAAATTTAAATGTGTCCCACAGGCCTCAAAAAATGAATGTATTATTTTTATAAAATATATAAATGTCCCATGGGCATCAAAAAATGAATATTTTGTTTTTATAAAAATATATACGTGTCCCGCGGGCGTCCGAAAATGAATATAATGTTTTATAAAAAATATATATATATATGTGTCCCATGGGCTTCCAAAAATGAATGTTTTGTTTTTTAAAATATATAAATGTCCCACGGGTCTCAAAAAATGAATATTTTATTTTTATAAAAATATATATGTTTCCCGCGGGCGTCCAAAAATGAATATTTTGTTTTATAAAAATATATATGTGTCCCACTGGCCTCCAAATATGAATGTTTTGCTTTTTAAATTATATAAATGTCCCACGGGCCTCAAAGAATGAATATTTTATTTTTATAAAAATATATATGTGTCCCGCGGGCGTCCAAAAATGAATATTTTATTTTTTAAGAAATTAAATATGTCCCGGGGGCCTCCCAAAATGAATGTATTATTTTTTTAAAATATATAAATGTCCCACAGGACTTAAAAAATGAATATTTTGTTTTTATAAAAATAATCATGTGTCCCGCGGGCATCCAAAAATGAATATTTTGTTTTCTAAAAATATATATGTGTCCCGCGGGCCTTTAAAAATGAATGTTTTGCTAATTTAAAATATATATGTGTCCCACGGGCCTCAAAAAATAAATATTTTATTTTTATAAAAATATATATGTGTCCCGCGGGCGTCCAAAATATATATAATATTTTTTAGTATTTTATTTCTTTATATAAATTTTTATTTCATTTAATCAAGTGGTGTTAATATTTTTAATTATAACTTTATATATTTATTTAGTTCCAAAATTATTTAGTCCTCGAATGAATATTAAAGTATATACATTTTGCAAAATACATAGATTAGGTAAAATATTCATAAATTATAAAAAAAAAATTAGATTCAGTTAGAAGCGGTTAGACGTGGTTAGACACGGTTAGACGCGGTTAGATAGGGTTAAATGCGGTTAGACAGGGTTAGACCCGGATAAATTATGGTGATTTTAATAAATCATATTATTTGGGTTCCAAATTTGGTTTTGAAGACATATGATCTTATAAGGGCCCTAGGATCATATTACAGGTGTTAAATTAGGATTAAATTATTAATTTAAAAAATTAGACACGGTTAGACAGGGTTAGATACAGTTAGACACAGTTAGACGCGGTTAGACAGGGTTAGACAGGGTTAGACACGGTTAGACACGGTTAGACGCGGTTAGATACGGTTAGACACAGTTAGACAGTGTTAGACGCGGTTAAATTAATGGTGATTTTAATAAATCATATTATTTGGGTTCCAAATTTGGTTTTTAAGATATATATAGCCTTATAAGGGCCCTAGGATCATATTAAAGGTGTTAAATTTTGATTAAATTATTAATTTAAAAAATTAGACACGGTTAGACACAGTTAGACACAGTTAGACGCGGTTAGACAGGGTTAGACGCGGTTAGATAGGGTTAGACGCGGTTAGACACGGTTAGACAGGGTTAGACACGGTTAGATTAATAGTGATTTTTATAAATCATATTATTTGGGTTCAAAATTTGGTTTTTAAGATATATATATGGCCTTATAAGGGCCCTAGGATCATATTAGAGGTGTTAAATTATGATTAAATTATTAATTTCAAAAATTAGACACGATTAGACGCGGTTAGATGCGGTTAGACAGGGTTAGACGCGGTTAGACAGAGTTAGACACGGTTAGACACGGTTAGATTAATGTTGATTTTTATAAATCATATTATTTGGGTTCTAAATTTGGTTTTTAAGATATATATGGCCTTATAAGGGCCCTAGAATCATATTAAAGGTGTTAAATTAGGATTAAATTATTAATTTCAAAAATTAGACACGGTTAGACAGGGTTAGACGTGGTTAGACGCGGTTAGACAGAGTTAGACGTGGTTAGACATGGTTAGACGCGGTTAGACAGAGTTAGACACGGTTAGATTAATGGTGATTTTAATAAATCATATTATTTGAGTTCCAAATTTGGTTTTTAAAATATATATGGCCTTATAAGGGCCATAGGATCATATTACAAGTGTTAAATTATGATTAAATTATTAATTTCAAAAATTAGACATGGTTAGACACAGTTAGACAGGGTTAGACAGGGTTAGACGCGGTTAGACATAGTTAGACACGGTTAGACACGGTTAGATTATGGTGATTTTTATAAATCATATTATTTGGGTTCAAAATTTGGTTTTTAAGATATAAATGGCCTTAGAATCATATTATAAGTGTTAAATTAGGATTAAATTATTAATTTCAAAAATTAGATACGGTTAGAAACGGTTAGACGCGGTTAGACACGGTTAGATTCTATTATATTCAGAAAATAAAAAAATATTAATAAATTTTCAAAAATTCAAGAAAAATATAAGAAATTGTTATTCTTGATAGTACCTTAATTACATTAACTTTAAATAATATAACATAATTTCTAATAAAAATTATATTTTTCAACTTTACCAATTATGGTGAAATCTTATTAAAAAATCATTTTTTGTACACTAATATTTTTTAAAAATTTTCAAATAATGAAAAATTATGTTTACATACGTTTTACTAATTGATCTATCAAATGAATGAAATAGATTGAGATTTTGTATGTATATAATATAAAATTTATCAAAAAATCAAACATACTCACATTTTTAATCAAACATACTCACGATGAAAAATTACCAAATTGCCCCTGCTTCATTTTTTTTCTCATGAGAAGCACTTCCCATGGGTTGGCCCTCGTGAGAAACAAGTTTGACTGCTTTGTGGCCGCAAGATGCTGGGCTGACATAGGAATTATCAATCCATTGAGAATGGAATTCAAGGCTTGTTTTCTTGGCTTGTTGTGGGCAAGAGAAATGGGTCTAAATTGTATTGAACTAGAGAGTGATTTTCTTGTTGTCATTGATTCCATGAAAGGAAATTTGAAGATGGAGACCCTTTTAGTGTCTTGCTAAACAACATAAAAGAGTTGGGTACTGTCTTCCGCAAGATCGCTTTTCACCATGTATTGAGAAGCGTAAACTAGGCAGCGTATAGGGTGGCAAAGATGGAGGCCGGTTCAATGCACCCGGTTTAAATTTTTTTAAAAAATTTTTTTACACGACTTTTAATCTAAGCGTATTTAACATATGTATAAATTTTTATCATTTTTGAAGATTTTTATCATTTAATTTTTATTATTTTTAATTTTAAATTACTAGAAATGCCGCTCATTTTAAAAAATTCGAAAACAATATATAAAAATCTCCAAAAATGATAAAAATTTATATACATATTAAATACGCTTAGATTAACATTTTCATAAAAAAAGTTTTAAAAAAATTTAAAAAAATCGGTACAGTACACCCGGGTGCATCGAGGCTCAATGCTTGAACCAAAGTCTGAGAAAAGATGGTTTCATCTTTTGTTGAGGGACATTGGGTGTGGTGGGGAAATCGGACAGCAATCCTATGCTCCCGGGAGCGTGCAGTGCTGCATGCTCCCGGGAGCATACACCTATTTTTTTTTATTTTTTTTTCAAATTTTTTTCATGAACTTGTTAAACTAAGTGTATTTAACGTATATATCAATTTTTACTATTTTTGGAGATTTTTAGATATTTATTTCGGATTTTTAAAAATAAGTGGCATTTTAGTAATTTAAAATTACCTAAAATGCCACTGATTTTCAAAAATAAAAAATAAATAGCTAAAATACCCCAAAAATGGTAAAAATTTATACACATATTAAATACATATACATTAACACTACTGTAAAAAAAATTTGAAAAAAAAATAAAAAAAAATAGGTGTATGCTCCCGGGAGCATGCAGCACTGCACGCTCCCGGGAGCATTGGATTGCTGTCCGGGGAAATCCATCAAATAGTATTGTAAATACTCCACAGAAGGATCTGTTTTTTTGTAACCATCAAGTTTCATTATTTTCCAACCCATCTTCCTCGTATCTTGAGGAAGACAGCTTTGAGCAAGCGAGTTTTGTCTGATTATGAATAGATTCCTGTATTAAAAAAAAGGATGTATTTTCAAGATTATGTTGGGATTCTATTAAACAACTGAAAATAAAATACTATGAACTAGAAGTTAAGTAAATAACAGAATTATACGAAATTTATTTTCAATTTCTTTTAGTCTTAGAAACAAAACATTATAAATGATATTTTCTTTTAATATAAAAACTTTATTCAAAAAGAAATAAATGCATAATTATGTTCAAGCATGTACATGGCATTTCGCACTTTATGCATATTTAATGTATCATATTGGGAAATCCAAGGATATTACCAAATCACTCTAACCGTGTTTATGTTTTGGGGCTTAGCTTATCTCATTTTGTAGTCCGCAAGTTGTTATTCAAGTACCCTTATAATGCTCTTTGAAAAGCTCATCTTGCAATTGCACCTATGTTTATGCACTGTGCTCAATATACCACTTAGATTCCTGATTATAAATATTTTTAGCATAGTAAATATTTTGATCATTATGCGCATGATTTGAATACATCAGTGGGAAAGAAT
Organism: Annona cherimola; assembly: GCA_030490835.1. Taxonomy (NCBI): domain Eukaryota; kingdom Viridiplantae; phylum Streptophyta; class Magnoliopsida; order Magnoliales; family Annonaceae; genus Annona; species Annona cherimola. The sequence continues at coordinate 89,510,820 of CM059975.1, forward strand.
TCAACCTGAAAAGAAATGGTATTCACAATATTTCAATAAATTTCTTTCATGATAAATACCTTTTAAAAAATCCAAAGCTTTTGAAATCATATTTTGAGTTAAAATTTACTTACCTCAAAATAAGATTTAAACACTTACTCACCTTTAAAGTGGCTTTAATTTTTTTTTTTCAATTTTTTGACGTAGCATACTCATTAATATACTTTTCTTCCATGAATTGCTCAAAACTTCATGCATTGTCTTTCATAATTTTTCTAGTTTTATTTACCCTCCAATGCCTTCTAAAATTTTCTTAAGATTTTATTTGGTCAAAATATATTTTTCCTAAATTTCCTCTAGATAATATAATTTTAATTTAATCTATACGATAAACAATCTTGATTATTATATTCTTCAAGTCTCTGGTAATTATAAAGTATTTTTAAATTCATAATTACATATTTAGGGTTTTTTGGGAAGTGATAAAACTTCCGATAAAAATTTTTTATAATAGAAAAATAATGTGACATGATAAGGGTAAAAATGAAAAAGTAAAAAAAATAAAGTTAAAATAAATGAGGGAAATGTACAAGTAGTAGTGTATAAATGATTGAAAAGTATGATAGTTTTATAAAAAAAATATGAAAAAATAATTAAAAATAAGGTATGTATGAATAAAAAAGTTTTAAATTGAAAATTTTTAGGTTGAATTTTTTTTCCCTAAACAAACACTCGCTTAACTTTTATTTTTTCTCAGTGTTAAACAATCTATTCCTCGTTTTTAATATAAAATAAATATTGGGGAATATTTATATAAATAAAATTTTCAATTTTCATCACTTTCTTGATTATGTTCCGTAATTTATGATTTCTTCTAGATTTTTCTGAAATTTTTCTTAAAAGTTTCTCATTTATTTAATTTTCTGGCCAGCAGGCGGATTGCTGGCGCGAGGAGGGAGCAGACTGGGCCAGTGTTGCTGGACTGGTCATGGGCCTCCCTTCCAATCCTAGTCCCTAGCCATGACTGATGGGCTGATGATTCTCTGGCCTGCTGTAATGGTCTTGAGGAAAGTATGCTTAGCCCATCTTACTGAACCAGCCCTGTCAAGTGTCAACGGAGTCAATTGTCCGGACACTTCTTAAATGTTGTATATGCTCTGAATTTCCGGGGACTCCGATTCAGTGCTCCCGGAGCGTACAGTGCTGCATGCTTCTGGGCACATACATATATATTTTTTTTATTTTTTTTGAAAATATTTTCATAAACATGTTAGCCCAAGTGTATTTAATCTGTGTGTAAATTTTTACCATTTTTGGAGTATTTTAGGTATTTATTTTTGATTTTTGAAAATCAGTAGCATTTTACGTAATTTTAAATTACTAAAATGCCACTGATTTTCAAAAATAAAAAATAAATATCTAAAAATCTCCAAAAATGGTAAAAATTGATATATATGTTAAATACACTTTGGTTAACATTTTTATGAAAATATTTTAAAAAAAATATATGTATGCGCCCGGGAGCATGCAGCACTGCACGCTCCCGGGAGCACTGAATCGGAGTCCCATTTCCAGAGGATTGCATGTGCTATTCTGAGGTCCTTTTGATATGAGTTTTATAGGTATTGGACAAAAGAGATTTTTGTAAATATTTCTATAACATTTAACCAATACTGCATTTGTGTTCCTAATTTTACTGAATTTATAAATATATCCATAAAATTTGTGTAAAATTGCAAGCATGTTCCTTTGGTTAGAATCCTAGTAAAATTTTCTATAAAATTAAGAAAATGTCCTTTAAGCCAATCAATACACTTGCGATGTTTGCAAATATTGAACATGTATTGTGTATTTCATTATTTTATATATCTTTATATATATTATTACTTTAGAATTTTTTTTTTTTTTTTTTTTTTTTTTTTTTTTTTTTACAAATTTGCTTACAACATTTGCAAAGATTGCAATTGTATCCCTTGACTTAAAGGCATCATTGTCATTTTATAAAAATTTCTAACAGCATCCTAACAGAAAAAACATGCTTGAAATTTATGCAAATTTTGTAGGCAAATTTACAATTTTTACAAACTTAGGAACACATATACCATATTGACCAAATCTTTTAGCTATATTTGTAAAAATTTCTTCCAAAAAATAACATCGCCACAATCAAGTATACTAAAAGATGCTTCTTTAATTACTAAAACAAATTGCTCCTTAAATCTACTATTTAAATTTATTTATAACCAACATAAGCCCTCAAGTAAATCATCAAATATCTTAAACAATGTTTCAAGCCATTAAAATTTACAGAATTACCTTTACAGTTCCCTGTAAAAATATTTTTATCTTTTTATTATTTTGATATATACGGTCCCAATGTTGCAATAACGTTTAGAAACTTGTTGATTTTAAAATCTATTTTGGGATCTTTTAAATCATTCTAATTAATTTTCTTGTCAATAACCTAATTTAAAGCTCTAAAAACCAAAATAATAACTAAAATATATGGTAATTGTTTATGCTAGAAACACAGTGAATGACTTGGACGTAAATTTTTACGATAAAAAATTGAAAAGTGTCTCGTAATTAAAAACTACTCCAAATTTATCTTGCATAAACTAGGTAATGGAAGAGTGTCTCATTTAACCCTTACAAACAATTAGTAGTTATTTTGATCACTAAGTGTTAACATGAGTGTGTACAAAATTATATAAGATAAGAAGTCCAGGGTCTTTGCGGTTGTCTTCAATGAGTTGTCTAGTCATCCATGAGGGTGATATGATAGAAAAAAGTACTCTTACTTGAGTGCTTAGCATAGAAAACAACGTCTCTGAAGCTGCTTCGAACCCCATACCTCTTGCACATACATATACTTACACACTGGCGTCAATTTTCTAGTGGGGGTGTTGACCCCAAGCATCTTCTTCCTCCGTCCGGCAACCTCTTAACCTGTTCATACCAGTATTTTGAAAACCGGACCGAACCGGGCTGCCGGACCATGAACCGGTCACATCCAGTTCGGTACTGTTACCAGTCCAACCGCGGTTCGACCACCAGTTCGATCCGGTTGAACCGGAAAAACCGGGAACCAGTCACAAAACCGGTTCAGTGACCGGTCCGGTTTTAAAAACATTGGTTCATACTTTGCGTTGTGTGTGGGTGGTAAACGACAGAAAATTTTTAAAAAAATTTCAACGGGGCGTTCCACAACAAAGATACTCGTGCCGAGATCGATGGGTAAGTGAGAAGATCCAGATGATAAGTTGTGGATAACCAGTTAGCAAGAGTGAGGAGACATTTGATGGCTAAAGAGATGAGATTGCAATGAAGAATTTGTAGTTTTTATCAAGCTAATGGAAAAAAGTAATGAACTCTCTATTCAATGATTCATGGGAACTATTATAAGAATGTCTAGCGTCCTATATAATGAGTCTGGATCTTCTGGTGAATGTCTAGGGTGACAAACCATATCACATATTGCTAGGCTGCCGTGCACTTCAATATCCCACCCATTCCATTCTCTTCAAAATTTGGTCATAAGATTTTCACATGCATTACAAGCGTAGATCAGGTCAGTTTTTTTTTTTTATTTGAAAGGAGACTACAATTTTAGCATATAATCAAAATTGGAACCTCATTCACGAACACTATCGTCAAACCACTTGCTATACAAGTGTTGAGTAAACTAGGTTAGTTGAATTTAAAACAATATATGCTAGCCGTGAATACTTGTGCCCCGTTTTAAATATTTTTATGATCAAAAGTTTTGTTGATCTAACTCCACTGATAATTGGAAGTTTGTGGTCTCTCTTGTTAAGATTATAAGAATTGTTTTAGTGCGTGGTTGTAAGATAAATTAAGATGTAATGTATACCAATCAAAAAAGAGTTTTGTTGATCTCTAAGACCACCCCTCACTAATAGATCACAAATTTTTATTTATAAAACAACCAAATTTTCTTAATTATCGTCATCATTATCATCGAAAGCCAAATGGTGAGTTTATGGTGGGTGAATTCTTTATAGGAATCATGGTGGAAATGCAAGGATAAATAGGCGCTAATCTGTCTCAAGGCTTGTTTGGCATTGGGGTAAAAATATCGTAGCACTAGGTGTTAAGTAGGAGGCTTTGATTTTTAGCTTTTAGCTTTTGACGCCTGTAGAGCCCAAAAGCGAGTCAAAAGTCTTGATGCCAACACTTCTGAACTCTGATGCCACATGTGAAATGCAAGGATAAATAATAACCGAGTAAATCTTCTTGGATGCATCGATGGATGCTATATATACTGCTTGACACCTCCCATGATCTTCACATGAGTATCTGTAAAGCTAACATGTGGATCTGATTCACTACTTTCCACTTCCTAAAGGCATGTAATGTCTGTGAGATGACTAGATTCTCTAATATATTACTTTATTCTCCTAAATCATGATGATATATCAATATCTTCGGGGATATATTAGTTAGGGTGAAATGGGCCACGTATTAACGATGAAATCAACTTCAACCGGTCATATTGGTTAAGACAATTTTTTTTATAATGGTACTAAAATTCACTCAAATTAGAATTCAAGGAAGCCATTTTTGCTTAAAAATATGTATAATTATCTACGAACTATGAATGTGTTTGGAAAGTAAAAAAAACTTTTAATGAAAATTTTTTGTTGTAAATTTTTTTAATTAGTATAAAATGACGTAATATAATAGGGGTAATGATAAGGAATAAAAAAATAAAGTTAAAACAAATAGATTAGGTATATAGGTAATTGTGTACAAATAATTGAAACGTATAATAGCTGTATAGAAAAATAAGAAGAAATAATTTAAAAAGAATATTCATGAAAAGTAAAAAATTTTAGATTGAAAATTTTTAGTTGAAAAGTGTTGGTTAAAAACAAATGTACCAGTGTATGTTAAAATATTATAATAACTTATAAAATCATTCATTCATACGGGAGTAATCACTACCAAAAAAATCGAATATTAGCAACAAAACTTTTGCCACAAGTGAAAATTTTGTTGCAGAAAAGTATAAATTACTGACAACTATGATGACACTTATGATGTTTTGTTGCCATTTTAAAATTTTTGCAAAAAACTATATTATTGTCGTAGAAGATATAGGAATTAGCGAAAATTATTAAATTTCTGTCGCAAAAGTTGTTACTAAAATATCTTCCTCAAATTAAGGGGAAAATGAATTTTCTAAAAACATTCTAGAAACACCGAAATGAACTTTAGCCACATAAGTTATGAAAACAAGAATATCAACCTTTTATCAACAAAACAACTATTGTTGCAAGAAAACAAAAATTATGTCTTTGTTTATATATCAAAGATTTTTAAAAAGTTCGTGCATACATGATTTGCTGCACTAAATTCCTTGGAAATCCCATAATTTCACAAAATCGCATTAGTAACTACAATATTATAGAAAATTACAAGTATACTTATTGTTAGAATTTTATGGATGATAGCTTAAATTTTTAAAAAATAATGAAATGCTTGCAATATTGTGTGATAATTGAAGCTATAATTGTTTCTTTTATTGCAAATATTATAAAAAGAAATATGCAAATAAATATTTTAATAATAAAAAATAAAAGTATAAAAATAATATTTTCGATAGCTTTGATGTTATGTTAATGACTATGAAATGGTATATAAATCAAATAATTATATTACATTTATTTGGCATCTATTTAAAATGGGGCAAATGCACGATTTTGATTTGATGAAACTTAGTAACCTAGTTAAATAAATGATATTAAATGCAATCGTTGAGTAATCTTAGATGCAATATGGCACACGATAGCATATTCCATACCTTCTAGACTACATAAAGGGATATCTACCATAAATATGAAGGCTCATTCTTACACATAGTTTCTAATCTTAAAATATATTTTTAAAATTTAAACTTTCCAAATACAGTGGATGAAAATGAGATTTTGACAAAATGATAAATACTGAGTGGAGGATCCTCCCAAGGTGAATTTATAAGACGGAATGTACTAAAGTTATTCCCAGAAAATGGGCCTCACGCATATTAAAATACTAAAACTTTATACAATCATTTATCCATATATAAATCATACTTTAGACGGTTTAGATGTTGAAAAACTACTTTAAAATTGTTATTTAAATCAAACTATTTTACTACATTGAATTTGTAACATTTTCAGATGGGGTCTATACAAATATCCGATTGGCATGAAAATTGATATGGTAATAGAATAAATTATTCTAAATACAATTAGTGAAGTAGATTTTGATTTTATCATCATGTGGGGCCTATTTCAGCGCCACTGCACCTATATATATATATCTCTAGCGCAGCACACCTGCACTTTATTAATGATATGTTTGGCTAAAAATGAGTTCCACATGTATTTAAATATATTGATACTTTATATAATTATTTATCCATATATAACTTTTATAGCAAATAGTTTACATGTTCAAAAAAATCACTTTAAAGTTATTATTTACATCAAACTATTTTATTATATTGAATTTATACCATTTTTGATGGGATCCATACACATATCTGATTTAGATGAAAATTGGTATAATAATAGAATACATCATTCTAAATACAATGGACAGAGTAAATTATAATTTTATGATTATACGAGGCTCATTTTGAGGCAACTGCACCTGAATATTATTGATATATATATAGGAAAATAATTTTGTAAAATCTATTTTTATTTAGTTAACGATTTTGTCTATTTTATATTTTTAAAGTTTTTGCAAGCCTACGTGTATTTATCAAATTTTTTTCATTTTTAAATTCTTGTATTGAAATAAAAATATTTTTAAATTTTATAAAAATACAAAAGAAGCCAAAAATGCTAAACTTTAGTGTATGAATAAAAATATATATAAGCCCACATGAAAACATATATATATATATACAAACATATATAATTTATGAGATTTTTACTAGATAGTTGTTATGTTGCTAAGTTGCAACTTCTTATACTTTATTATTTACATTTTTATGTAGGTCTACATGTATTTTGTTTATATACCAAATTTTATCATTTTGAATTCTTGTATTTTTTTGCAAAATTTTTAAAATTTTTTGAAAATAAAAATTTAAGATTTTTCATATGTATAAGAGTGTGAGATCAGTGGAAATTTTTTTATTTTTGAAGTTTCATAAAAATGTATATACATAAAAATTTAAAAATAGTAAATTTTGATATATAAACTAAAACACATGGCAAAAAATAAAAATTTTAAAAAAATAAAATATTTAATTAATTAGTAACAACTAGATGCACAAAATTATTATTCATAATATATATGAGAAATTTTCTGGCGCAATTTTACTGCACTACAATTACGATGCAGTTACCTCAAAATGATCCTCAAATGATTATAAAGTTATAATCTACTCCACCATTTGTATTTAGAATTGTATATTCTATTACCATACTAATTTTCATCTCAATTAGATATGTATATGAACCCCATCTAAAAATAATACAAAATTCAATGTAATAAAATAGTTTGATGTAAATAACAACTTTAAAGTTTTTTTCAACATATAAACTATTTGCTATCAAATTTATATATGGATAAATAATTGTATAAAGTATCAATACATTTAAGTACATGTATAGCCATTTTGGGCTAAATGTACTGTTAATTATGGTGTAACTTCACTGCACAGAAAATATCCCGTATGTCTTTTATATATATATATATATATATATATATATATATATATATATATATATCTATAGTTAGTGTTTCTTCTGGCCCATTCGATCCAGAAGCATTCCATTGGAGCACAATTAATCTTACTAATTTATTCTGCTCCAGTAAATCATGAAAAAAGGCTTGTGGAACTACCTTTTAGATTTTTAATATTAAAAGTAGGTTCTAAAAATTTCGAAGATTTGTTTGGTCTCAATATTCGTGGGAGCTCACATTATCGTGGGCTTCATACGTACTGTGGGCGGCGTTTCCTGTTCTTGTTCTCCTTGAACAGACTTTGAAGTCTAGAGTCAACTTGCAGGCACAACACATGATCTCCAGCTGCACTTATGCCATACCCTGCCATTAGGGGTGCAACTTGGTACCGGGTCGGTCCCCGGTACCAAAACCAAAAATGAGTTTTATTTTTTAGATTTTTTTCCAAATAGACGGGGTTTCAACCCGACCCGTAGAAACCCAAAACTAAAATGGGATTCACACCAACCCGGTACCAAAACCCGACCTAGTCCGAACCTGGCGTAATTTATATAATTTTTTCATAAATTATACATTTTTTTGTAATATTAATATATATACATGTTTCAGGCATTACTAACTTTAGTTCAAACAAATCATCTCTTACTTCATTACCAAAGCATGCTTGAAGTAACTTAATTTCTAGGATGATTTTTTATGATTATTATTTTCTTATTGTTAACAGTTGCATGCATTTTTTTGTCTAGGTTGATGCATATTATTTTTAAAGATGTAAATCGAGGAGGAAGAACTTGACATTAGAAATGCATATGAAAATCAAGGGAGAAATTACTTGGAAGTCTTCGAATAGTTTTTTAGTTTTTTTGGAAACTTTGGAAACATGAACTTATTTGAATTTTGAATTTGTTTAAAAGTATATTAAACTTATTTAAACTTGAGATTTGTTTATATTGTCATTTTAAATTTAGATAACACTTAAATTAGATTGGAATGTTGAACCATTATGCTTAATGTATTTAGATTTAGTTGCTTTGAATAATTGTTATGTGGATTATATTTGAATTTGAGTTAGCATGATAAATCTATTTCATATTATAATTTCTGTTAGTATGAGAAATCTGTTAGTTTGAATTTCAGGTTGTAGTATAAATTTTATTCATATTAAGTTTATTGGTATGACAAGTGGTCAATTTTTATTTTAGCAATTTGTATGATAAATATTCAATTTGAATTCAATTCAGCAATTTGTATGATAATTTTTAGTTTCAATTACAAAGTTTATATGATATGTTCATTTTCTATTTGCTACACTTGAGTCATTTCCATTAGCTATTAAATAGAAATGACCAACTAGTCATAAAACTAACTAATTTGTCATTTATTTGTGTCTATAGGGTGCTGAAAAATTGCTTGCAGAGTTCATTCAAAGAATATTGCAGAATTCAACATAATGTTGCAGAATTCTTTGAAAGGATGTTGCAGAATTCAGCATGAGACTTGACTTTATAAACATAGGTATGTATATTCAAATAATTTTCTTTTAGATTATAACTAAATTTGGAACAAAATAGTTTATTAGTAACCCGAATTCTAACTCGAAACCAAACCAAAACCAATGCGAACCCGACCTGAACCCAGATTAAATTATTAGGGTTTGGGTTTACTCCAACCCGGTTGGCTTAGGGTTTAAGTTCACTCCAACCCGGTATAATACGACCCGAGTTGCACCCCTACATGCCATGCAAGCCTGATCATCAGCTCTTACTCTCTCGCAATCCCAATACATTAATTATGGGCTCTTGCATTTTGACACACACTTACATCAAAATGCAAGAATTTTTCCATTTTTGAAATTCAAAAAATACATTTAAAAATTTATACGAATGAAATTGAAAATCCTCCTAGAAATTTAAATTTGTAAATTTATCCAAAAATCCTCATAGATATGTGACCTTAAGTCCAAAATCATCCTTTGGTCCAAAAAAAAAAAATCCAAAAATCCTCCTAGATATGCTAGTAGGTCATACTTATTAAATCGGAAGATTTGATCATGATTTACATAGTGGGCTTTGCATATCTCATAATCTATGTTTTGAACAGTCGATTTGACCTTTCCATTAGATTCAAAACATTTTAAAAAAATTGAATGCCTATTGTCGAAATGAAACCTTCTAAGACTAAGGTCCTAACAAAACAAGATAGTTTAAATCAAAAAAAAAAAACAATTAGATGGACAGTCCATAACCTCCACATGTTGTTTTGGTAGTCTCGTGACACCCTCTGTGTGGGGTCCACCATGGGCAAGTCCTCCTTTTAACATTGTTCTTGTTCTTTATTTTATTTTATTTAGATGCTCATGTGTATATATCATCAAAACAAAATCTTCTAATGCGTACATGATTCTCATGCATTTTTTCTTAAATTTAGGGAATAAAATAAAAGATCATTCTTTTAACTATTTAATCCTAAATAAAAAGTCATATGTAAAATCATCTTTGTCATATAATAATCACCTCTACATATTTAAATTGGAGGAGTGATCCTGTTAGCTTGGGTTAGGTAAATGTTTTGTTTAGATTACCTTAAAAAATTCATTTACAACGATTTTTTTTATTTTTTCTTCATATATCTAAGTGTATTTAACATATAAACAAAGTTTTATCATTTTTGGATATATTTATATATTTTTTAAAGATTTTTAAATATCGATATGTATATATATTTGAAATACCCTTATATTTAAAAATCTAGAAAAAATATATACAAATATCCAAAAATGATAAAACTTAGTTTATATGTTAAATACATTTAGATAAACAAGTATATGAAATTTTTTTTAAAAAAGTTGTTGTAAATAGGTTTTTTGAGGTGGGCTAAACATGACATTTGTTTAGTTCGAGCTAATAGGATCATTCTTCTTTAAATTAATCTTATTATATTTATTTAGGAATAATTTTCTTATAAAAATATCGATATTTATTAAAGCTTCATGTTTAAATATTTTTTTAATATGCAACAACTATTTCAATAAAATATATCTTTCATTTAATCTTCTTAAAATTTCTTTCCTAATAACTTAATGACGATAATTCCCACGACTAAAATTTTTTACCTTTCGCATGTGATTCAATATTTTAATCATCTAAACTAGGTAATTTGCTAAAAAAAATCACATGATAGAATATTTCTACTTTAAGGTCAATTCAACATATTCAGTGGTTTATATTGTTGGTGTATTTGTTTATACCACAAATTTTCAAACTAAAATTTTTTAATCTAATTTATTCTTCATAGCATTCTATTTTTTAATGATTTTTCACATATTGTTGTATGACTACTCTATTTTTCAATTATTTCTACACAACTAACTAAACAATTAACCTATCTATTTTAACTTTATTCTATATACTTTTCATCATTACCTCTATCATAATATATCATTTTCTCTCATTTCAAAAACTTTTATATGAAAAATTTTTCATTTAAAAATTTTATCACTTCCCTAAAAACACAAGATGGTCAACGAGTCAATGATTTACTTAAAGTGACTAATTCTCAACAAAGAATAAGCCAACCATGACAATAGGCACATATATGATTTTTTGATCAGTCAACCTTAATAATTTAACTTGTGTTACTACAAGGGGTGTTAATTGATTGGATCAACCCCGGAACCATTGTTCAACTCATTTATAAATGAGTTTGGGCTGTTGAATAAATTGTTTATGATCCGTTGACTCACTCAACTATTTAAATAAATAAATAGATTATGGTTGGATGTTTATAGCTCGTTTATTGATCCATTATTTCCCTCCATCCCTACTAGCTCATTTATAACCCATTAAAAATGGTATATAATAGATATCTCTATACATAATTTATGAAATTTAAACCATGGTTTTTTGAATTTATTTAACAATGGAAAGTCTTATATTAAATGCTTATTTTAATTTTTGTAAGTGTATATTTATGTGTTTTTATGGAAAAGTGTATATTTATGTTGATTGAGTTGTGTGGAAATAAATATAGTTTGAATCATGGAATAGGAACAAACAAATACTATATCAGATCAACTATAATTTTAAAGATATATTCACTTTAGAACATTTTTTTCAAGTTAATTAAGTTTGTTTCTGAGTTGCCAATATAGTTTTCAGTTATTAAGACTTTAAATTAGTTAGGTCTCGACCTATTTGTGACATATATAGACAACCCGTTAATAATCCATTAATCTATTTATTAAATGAGTTATAAATGAACATTGAGCTTTTTTATATCAGTCAATAAATGCATAAGGAATGAAAATTTTTAAATAAATTAGTATCAGGATTTGGCTTTAACATATCCAACTAGATCTATTAACACTCCTAGCTAGTGATGACACTTAGGTAGAATTTTGGTTGCGAGCAAAGACTTTTCGGTTGCTAATAAGTAATATCCGTTTCATGCCAAAACAAATTAGAAATAATTTTGTTAATATGAACTAAGCAAATGCTTTATTTATCCCACATAAAAGACTCATTTAAAATATATTTTTATTTTTTTCTTCATGCACTTATTTATCTAAGTTTATTGAATATATGAACCAAGTTTTACTATTTTTGGATACATTTATATTTTTTTGAGATTTTTAAATATAAATGTGTATATATGTATTTAAAATACATTTATGTTTAAAAATCTCAAAAAATACATACACATATTCAGAAATGGTAAAACTTTATTATAAGTTAAATACATCTATATTAACAAGTTTAGGGAGAGAAAGTAAAAAAATATATATATTTAAATGGGCTTTTTAGGTAACTGGATCATTTCTCAAAACAAATTTCCTCGTCGCATACAGCAGATTTTAACTTAGTAATCTCGAAAAGCTTTGGTCCACGGGCCAGGCAGTACTGATAGCCAAGGTGGCTACCTAGCAAAGTGGTTGTCTATTTTGGACAAGGTTCCATTGGCAAATGTTTCAAGCATTGGAATAATTAGATTCTCAATTAACAAAACCCAATATCTCCCTCAACCCTTCACTGGCGAAAGAGTCATGATCCTCATGTCCACCCAATTTATTCCCATAGAATGTCAATCAACAAGTATCTAGACCCCACCAACAATTTGATCAGCCCATTCAAACCATTCCTCTCCTTGTGCATGCACATTGACAAATTCATGCAATCGTATTCACCCTAGCCTTATATAGCCATCTGCATAGGTTGAGTTGTATTACAGCTAGCTAGTCTTCTAATACATGTAAGATCAACGAAGAGATGTTTTTCATCAAAATGAATAAATAAATAAAAAGAAAGAGAAGCTTCGATGGGGGTGCTTTCTCTTTACCTCCCTCAAAGACCTCTCACATTAATGAAGTCAGACGGCTGGATTTCTCCTTCTAGTGTTGGGCTCATACGGTGGGAGGCCTTGAGGGTTGTAAAGAAAAGCACTTCCACACAAACCCCACTTCATCATATCATCACTTCATAGTCCTACATGTCCTCATCCGCTTTTTAGCTTCAACTATTCAGGTATGCGCGTGATTTATTTCCAGCTCCACTTGAATCAAATTCTTACTCAACTAATGTTATCGTTTCAAATCAAAAATGTTATTTCTTACTCAACTAATGTTATCTTTGAAGCCCACTATTAAATCTCCGTAAGGACTTATTCCATGTCATGTTTATGCTATGGCTGTGATTAAATTTCGCTTGACTTGAAATTTGAAATTAATCACTTTTTTTTTGCATTTAATTACCAAATCAATACTATTCGAAAGTATGAAAAATCTAAGAGATATACAGGGCCTCCCCGGTAAGACCCGATAGGCGAGCTGGTCGCGCTCGGGTCTGGGTGTGAGCGAAGGTTAGCCGGAAGTGGGGAAGACCGGAGGGCCTGTCGGAAGGACGGCTGGTCTTCGGCAGTACGGTTGGTGGTGAAGGCGGACGTGTGAGGGAAGAGAAAGTGCAGGACGATAGGGGTGGAGAGGATGAGTCTGACCTCAGAGGAACTACTGGAGGCAGAATTGCAAACACTGTCAATCGAAGGTGCGGCGATCAAAAGGGTTGATCCGGGAGAGGAGCCTGCCCTCCTCTGCACGTTATGGACGTCAAAGTCCTATAATAAGGAGTTCTTCAAGGGGTCATTACGGCGGCTTTGGAGGACAGCGGGACAGCTTCAATTTACTGAGGTGGGTGAAAATTTGTGGCGGGCTTCGTTCTCAGATCCTGTTGATAGAAGGAAAGTAATGGATGGTCGACCATGGTTGTTCGACCGGAATCTGATCTTACTAGAGGAAATACGTGAGGAGCTGGGTTACGCACAGATCCTGCTTGTGAAAACTCCTCTTTGGGTGCAAGTCCAGGGAATCCCGTACATTGTGGACAAAGGCTGTTTGGGCGAAATGGTGGCGAAGACTTTTGAGGAGGTGATCGAGATCAGTTGTTCTGAGAAGGAGGTGAGGATAAGAGTGCAGCTGGATGTGAGGAATCCACTCCATCGTGGCATGTTTATCCGAATTGGCGAGCAGCAGAGAAAATGGATTAGCTTCCAATACGAGAAGTTACCTCTATTCTGTTATCTTTGCGGGATCATTGGTCACGCACATAAGGACTGTAAGTCTAGATTGTGGGATAAGAGAAGCCGGATAGAGGTCGAGGCTGACATGCCATATGGCAGTTGGTTGCGGGCGGGCACAAAACCGATGAAGGTAAGTGGAGTGGCTGGATCCGAGTCCAGAGCAGCACCGATCAAGTACTTGGGGATGCTTGGATTGAGGGAGGAAACAGAGGGGGGCTGGAGGGGGCAGGACATTGATATGGAAGTGCCGGGGAAGGAAAGCTGTTGGGAAGGAGAGATCAGTCCAGTTAGTAGGGGACATGGGGAGCCTCTGGAAGGGGGGACTGGAGTGTCGGGAACAGAATGGGGGCAGTGCGGGGGACAAATTGGGGGGCCCATCCCAATTCACGCTGGAATGGGTGAAGAGTTGGATATGGGACAGCAGGGGGCAGCAGAGGATGGCAGTGGGCAGCAGGGGGCAATGGAGGATGGCAGTGGGAAGCAAGGGGTTTATAGGAAGGGGGGTGCAGTGTCGGGGGGGATTGGAAGGGGGCTGTCGGGGGGGCTAGCAGCGGTGCCAACGCCACTACATGCTGGCAAGGAGATTAAGGAGCATATGAGAAACCAAAATGGGCAGGATGCCATGGACAGGGACGCCAGAAAGGGGAGTCAAATGCTGCTGAATTCGGGGGGGGGGGAGGGGGAATGTAGTGGGAACCTAAAGGAGGCTAAGAAGGGTGTGGCAGCAGCACAAGGGGATGGGAAAGGGATGTTGGGGGGACCACTTCAGGGCCCTAAATCTGGCCTGGACGACCAGAATTCTGGAGGTGGGCGACAGAACCTACTGTGGCAGATGCCTGGGGGGTTATGACAGATGAGGGAGGGGGGTGCGGAGGTAACAGATGGGTTGGGGGGGCTGTTGACAGTGGCAGGCATGGGTGGGCCATGGCGGGAGGGGGTAAGAGAATGAACATGGGGGAAGAGGGGGGCGTGGGGCAGATTATGGTGGAAGGAGGGGGCGTGGGGCAGAATCTGATGGAGGGGGAAGTGGGGTTGGTTGAAGTTGAAGAATTCGATGTGGGGGAAGGGAACAAGGGGTTGTTTGCTCAAGTAAAAGGCAGTTTCGGGCAAGGTGGTGGAGTGAAATCTGTAGTCACTTGTGGGTCTTTATCGGGAAGTAGACGAAGATGGAAAAGGAGAGGAAAACAGGCTGTTGAGAAGGAGGGGATTGGAGTTGAGGTGGGGTTGAGTCCGGGTAGGGCTAAGAGATCGTTTGTGGAGGACCAAATGGATGAACAGATCACAACGAAGAGGGTGAAAGTGGGTGACCCAATCATATATGGGGAGGTGGAGGCTTTGGGGATCCCCCAAGCCCACCTCCAGTAAAAATGGCCATCTTGGCGTGGAATTGCCGTGGGCTTGGGAACCCACGCGCAATTCGGAATCTTTTTGACCTTGTAAGAACTCAAGCGCCCAAGTTAGTCTTTTTGTGCGAAACAAAACGCAATAAGAAGGAAATGGATCGGGTTAGAAGAAGGTTACATTTTGACTCCTGTTTTGTTGTGGAATCCGTTGCAAGATGTGGAGGGTTAGCATTATTTTGGAATAACGAACTCCCGGCGTCTGTCCGAAGCTTCTCGACACATCATATTGACGCCGATTTTTTGGGTTGGCGTTTCACGGGGTTCTATGGCCACCCCGAAACTCATCGCCGCCATCTATCTTGGAATACTCTTAATCAGTTGGCTGGTAGTGGCGACTCCCCTTGGTTGGTGATGGGTGATTTCAACGAAGTGACCGGGCCTAGCGAATATCAGAGTGAGAGGACGCGCAATAACGCCCAAATGGAGCTATTTTGTAATACTATTGACAGATGCAATCTGCAGGATCTCGGATTCTCGGGTGAGGCCATGACTTGGTGTAATAATAGGAGGGGTTCTCAACGGGTGGCAGCTAGACTGGATAGGGGTTTATCAACGCCCGCATGGAGCGGCCTATTTCCTCATGCCAGATTACTTCACCTCTCGGCCTCCTCGTCAGATCACCGGCCTCTTTTACTCCTGCTTGATTCCTCTCGGGGTAGGGGGAGACCCCCTACTGAATTCAGATACGAGCTTTTCTGGGCTCGTGATTCTGAGGCAGTTAAAATCATTGATGATATTTGGAAGTCGGATTGTCACTGGGTTGGGGATTTTCATGAGCAAATGAGTTGGAAGATCCGAAGACGCGGCTTGGAGCTTTCCAAATGGAACAGACTAAGGAGAGGGAATCTAAGAGGTGCCATTACTAAGAAGCAAAGGGAGCTCTCTCTTTTGGAAGGCCAACCACTGTCAAATGAGCGGGAGGACAAAATCAGGAAAACCAAATTCCAAATCAACCTACTATTGGAGGATGAAGAGACGCTTTGGAGCACGAGAGCGAAGGCACATTGGCTTATGGAGGGGGACAGGAACACAACTTTTTTCCATAGGGTGGCTTCAAATCGGAGGAGGACAAACTTCATCGATGTGCTTTTCGACAAGGATGGTAATCGGGTAGGGGACCAAGATGCTATTCTAAACCTAACGGTTTCTCATTTCTCAGAAATTTTTTCTTCCTCAAACCCTGTTGAGACGAGCTGGATTCCGAACTCTATTACCAGAAAGATTTCAGACGATCAGAAGAGAGGTTTGATCAAACCTTTGTCCATGGTTGAGGTTGAACAAGCGGTTAAGGGCATGCGGCCCTCAAAAGCCCCCGGGCCTGACGGCATGTCTCCGGCGTTTTATCAAAAGCATTGGAACATTGTTGGTCAGGATATTTTCTTATGGTGTAAAAAGTTCATGGAGGAGAGGGACAGTGACAAACTGGTGGGGGTACTTACGCGAGGCAAATGCTACCACATTGGTGCTGATTCCAAAGAAGGCGGGCGCTCAGGAGTTGGCGCTATTCAGGCCTATCAGTTTATGTAATGTACTCTACAAAATTTTGGCCAAGGTGTTGGCGAATCGGCTTAAGGTTGTTCTGAACAAGGTCATTGGGCCGGAACAAAGCGCTTTTGTTCCGGGTCGTCTTATCACTGATAACATGCTGATAGCTTACGAGGCCATTCACTCTCTTCGAAAACGCTCCGCGAGAAGAAGGCGGGAGGTGGCAATTAAACTTGATATGTCAAAGGCCTACGATCGGGTTGAATGGTGCTTCTTAAAGCAGGTGATGGAGGCTATGAACTTCTGCCCGGTGTGGATCGGATGGGTGTTATGCTGCATTTCTACGGTCAGTTTCCGAGTTAAGGTCAATGGGTTCAGATCCAGGTTATTCTATCCTCAGAGGGGACTGCGTCAGGGGGACCTGTTGTCTCCGTACCTGTTTCTACTTTGTGCTGAGGGTCTGTCTGCTCTTATCTCTTCTGCGGTTGCTCGGGGTTCTCTTCACGGGATCAGAATAAACTATGGGGGGCCCCAAATTTCTCACCTATTTTTTGCAGACGATGCGCTCATTTTTCTTCGGGCAGAGGAAGCGGATGTCACTCAATTCTTGGAAATCCTTCAAACTTACTCTGTCTCTTCTGGCCAGTTGGTGAATGTCGAAAAAACGGCACTCTTCTTCAGTTCAAATACGAAAGGATGGGAAAGGGATGCTTGGTCCTCCAAACTCGGGTCCCGGGGCTCCGAAGTTCATAACTATCTTGGACTCCCGGTATGGTTGGGGAAAACAAAGCGCTCGATGTTCATGGCCATTAGGGATCGCATCTGGCACAAGATTCAAGGATGGAAGGGGCGTCTTTTGTCTTGGGGGGGGAAAGAGGTACTCATTAAAGCCGTCGCTCAAGCTATCCCATCCTATGCTATGAGTATCTTCTTACTTCCTCAGTCGATCTGTCAGGATATTAATGGGATGCTTAGAAAGTTTTGGTGGGGTGTCAGTGGGGAGAAGCAGAAGATGTGCTGGGTGGCATGGAGGGACATGTGTGTGTCCAAATGTGCGGGGGGACTCGGATTTAGGGATCTCCAAGCCTTCAATTTTGCTCTTCTTGCCAAGCAAGTATGGAGATTATCAACGACACCGGATTCCTTCTGCTTCAAGGTTCTGAAGGCTAAATACTTTCCTCATTGCGACATCTGGGATTGTAAGCAAAGGCCTACCGACTCGTTCACCTGGAAAGGTATTCTCAAGGCGCGGGACAGGATTCAGGAGGGGTGTAGGTGGAGGATCGGAGATGGGAGAAGGGTTCGCTTCTTTTTGGACGACTGGATGGATGAAAGATTATGCAAGGTGGGGCCATTGCCTAGGGCTATTCCTGATGACGTACAGGTTTGTCATTTTATTGATGAGGGGACTATGGATTGGCATAGGGAGCGGGTTGTGTCGGCAGTTGGCGAGGCTGGATGGGCAGCAGTGAGGCAGATTCCCCTTCCCAGACATCCGGTTGGGGATTGCATCTTCTGGAAATTTGAGGCGAATGGCATGTTTTCGGTTCGGTCAGCACATAGATGGCTTATGGCTGCGCATGGGAGCATGGATTCTTCTTCGGAATGTTTTAAGGCTATTTGGAAGTCTGGATTACCAAGCAAGGTTATGATTTTTGGGTGGCGCCTCTTCAGGAACTCTCTTCCAACCCTTAGTAACCTCTCCCGGAGGGGTATTGAGGTGAACATTATGTGTCCATTTTGCGGTAGGGAGACTGAGGATGCGGACCATTTATTCCTGCGATGTGCATGCATTGAAGGTCATATTAGAAGGTGTTTGCTGGCTTGCCAAACTGCGACCACGGTGCAGGATTTTATGGGTTCCCTATCTTCTTTGGGTAGAGGCGATTCGATGTCCCTTTTTCTTGTCTTCTGTTGGAGGGTTTGGTTCTTACGGAACAAGCTGAGGGCTGAGGGTGTCCATCCTGTGTTCAGCGACATTCTTCCGTGGTGCCTGGATTTCGTGGATCAATTGAGGCGTGTCAATCTTCTCCACAAGTCTTTCAACTTGGATGCACCGCTGGTCCCTAGATGGACTAAACCGCCTGGGGGATCCTTCAAGGTTAATGTTGATGCCAGGCGCGTTGAGGTTTCCGGTATCTCTGCCGTGGTGAGAGACTCTCGGGGCCATTTCATTGCGGCTAGGGGTCGGAAATGGCGGGGGGTAAGGGAGCCCCCTCTTCTGCTGGAGGCGAAAGCTTTTCTCCTTGGTATTCAATGGGCCCAGCATCTAAAGCTTCGTGTGGTCCAGATCGAGTCGGACTCGCTACTTTTGTGCTCTTATTTGTCGAATACCAGTCACATCTACTCCCCGGCGGGCCATATAATTGAGGAGATCAGATTGGCTCTGTGTGCCAATACTAATATCTCGGTTCACCATGTTCTTAGGCAGGGTAACACTGTAGCTCATGCTTTTGCTGATCGTATTTCTGCGTCTGTATTGGATGATGTGTCTTGGTGGGGTAACCCCCCACAAGATATTGCTGTAAAAATATGTGCAGACAATTTTTTGGCTATAAATTATTCGGATTACTCTGTTCCGAACCCTTTCCACTGTGGGGAGGGGTCGGGGTAGAGTTATTCCTTTTCATCAAAAAAAAAAAAAAAAAAAAAAATACTATCCGACAGATTTGTGTTGGGGCCATATTTCCGTAATGACGTAGTAATGTTCGTCCTACCGGTTTTTCAATTCTTTGTTTCTTCTGAGTTAAACGAAGTCATTAATTAATGTTGAGTTCTAAACTTTAATATGGAATGTTCTCAAAAAACTTACTATGGAAGATTTGGTATTTCTTTTTCGAAATGTTATGTAGTCCTATTTTTTTGTCTACCTTCTTTTCTTCCCTTGCTACTCAACTAGAAGGTACATTAAAACTAACTATTGTTGAGTTTTAAGTTCTAATTTGGAAGTGATGCAGTCTATTTATCTCGACCATAGCCTAAATCTTGGTTCGCAACATTGCCCTGACTCTGAGGCTAATACTCATCAGGAAAAATGAGGCCTCGACCTTAGAAAGTACGCCGCCCTTGGGGGCATAGTTCATGCAAAACACGTAGCCAATCTGTTGCCTCTTGTGTGTCCCTGGCAAGCTAACATGGATTGACAATTAGCTTAATCTTGAAATCACATGGATAGGTTTCGTGTATCTATGTTACCATCAGCAACCTGTCTTTACACTGGCTCTAGAAAAGACTCAAAGAGTACTCAGTCTCAATATCCCTTATACCATAATCAGATCCGCCTCGCACTTCTTACCGTGTGCCTATGGTTCAATCACATATATTAAGACCTGTATAAGGGGCACGTGGAGAGGGAAAAGGCATAGTTTTGGACTTGAGAAAAACTATCTAATATGTGCATTTAGTTCCTTATTCCCACTCTTTTTTCTACCAATCTTGCAAGGTTAGGACCAACCTTGTTTCAAATCCTCTCTAGGTGACACCTGCATCCTTCTTCTCTCAGACAGTGAAAGCTTGTTTTTTTCATGAAGGCTTTGAACCCATAAAGACTTCTTCTTCCACGTTTAAAAGTTCATTTAACACACACCCCCCCCCCCCCCCCCCCCCCCCCCCCCCCCTTCAAAAAAGTCCCTATACGTACCTCTATTGCATTCAATCTTATACGACCCCAGAAATGACTCAATCATCTGCTCTTCTCTCGCCCACTAGGAAGATATAGTTTTTTTTTTTTTTTAAATTCTTCTTTTAAGTTGAAGTATGAAATCATGCTGTTTGTCAGTTGATCACTTCCATGATAGATAAAGAAGAATATGAACTTTCCGATCCAATCCAAAGCGCGGCCGGAACTAGTTAATTTGCACACTTATCTAACATACTTGACTAATAAAATCAATCCTACCGGGAAATTTTCAAAAATAAAATTATAACAGGAATTATTTATCTACAATGTTATATAAATATAAGAAAATATATAGAGATGCCTGCGTTATTTGGTATCAGTCTTTGCGATTTCTCCAGTTAAGACATGGAATTTGCTTGGCATGAGCACATGGAGTTCACTTAGCATGTATTCATGCTCTAGCATGTGACTCACTTATTTTGGCGTTGCATGGTTGCTTGATTGCCACGTATCGCAATGTGGAGAAATGTTTTGAAAGCCAAAGTAGGCTTTTAGTACATTCAGTACAAATTGTTGGCCGAAACGCAGATGAACCAGAAATATCAATAAACCATGACTTGACTGGTTCATGGTCCAACCACCTAGTTCAATCCAATTTTTAAAATAATGATTTGGAGCACTTAAGTCGTATTTAACGTATTGCCTAATAATGTATATTACGAATGATGTTTACTATGTCAAATCCGAGAATAAAATCTTCCGAGATGGAAATAGATACCAAAATGCAAAATTATAAAACTTTTAACTATTACATCTCAAGTCTACTCCTCATGGAGTTATAATACATATTCAGTGTTTCTAATCAAAATAAGTAAGCATTGTAAGATAATTTCAATAAAAGTCTAAACTTCATTGTCCTTTGCTTTGCTAGTTTCGACTTTTTCTCATGTTGATGAAGGCTTTATTTATCATTGTATCTCTGTGCTTTCACTGAAAACAAAACTATGTGAGCTGAAAGCTCAATAAGTAAAAATATATTTTAAAAAATTTCATTTTGCAATCATTTTGATTTTTCAAAAGCAAACACAATATCTATATTATCTTTTATGCACAACAAACTGTAGTTAATGAAAAATTTAAAACATCTTGATGCATGTGCACACATACGTCAATTTTAAATCATGCATTTACACTGTGGATATTGTCATCTACTTGTACTTGCGTGCAGTTGTGTTACACATTCGTGTGCTAATTCATCTTCTGTAGTAGTCCTGAGGTCGCTATCCAGATACTACCATACTACTTTACTCTTTGGTGGCAAACCTAATATGTGATTATGCATCATGCTTATGAACTGTGATTAATACACTACTTAAATTCACTACTTAACATGATTTTGAAATAATAATGGTCATATTTGAATAAACCAACTTGAAAGAAAATTTTAATTTAAATAAATAATCGTATTTCATAGCAAATCACAATATTCAAATAATATTTTCAAAGTTATGATTTGGTAAAAGTTTACTTACCTTTAAGTAGATTTTAAAACTTTTCTTTTGCAATTTCTTGTAGAAGTCTCAAGTCTCTTTTCCTAATTTTCATCACAATATGTTCATTATTTTACTTTGGTTTTCATAAATATTATTTAAAATTTCATTTATGAATTTTCTAAAATTTCTCATAATTTTAATTGTACAAAAAATCTATTTTCTCCTATTTATTTTCATATTATTCCACTTTTAAACAACTTTATTTCTTAGATATAAAAATAATTTTAGACACATACTTCTTTAAATACTTACTTTAATTTTTTCATATTTTTTGTAATTTTTCATAATTTATTTATTTATTTTTATAGCATCACACATTTTAAATAATTTCATTTTTTATAAAAATTATAAGTTTAAACTTATTTAAGCTTCTAAATATTGGCTTTAATTTTCTAGGTATTTTTCATAATTTTCTGTATTTTTTTAAGATTTTTTTCGTCGACACCGCTGCTGGGCCAGCATAGGTGAGTTGGGTCTTTTGCTTGGAAGTTGAGCCAAGTTGCTTATGTGGGTTAGGCTTTGTTTCTATGGGCTTGAGACTAGTGGACTTGCTTCTGGGCTTTCTAGTTCACTGCACTCGTCCAGATGGGTTTAGCCCACCAGTCCAAAAGCTTTTTATTTATTTATTTATTTTAAAGGTCTGAATTTGAATACAATAGCTTATATCTCTTAATATAAATTTCTGTTTGATCTAAAATTTTAAAGGTAAGCTTATAAACTTATGTTTTATAATCTACACTGTCAATTTCTCAAAATAACATCTCTATCATCAGATTTGACATAAAGGGTTTAATAAAGGGTTAAAATTAAACATCACTTCAAATAGCTATGTAAACTAATTTTGAACAAAATTAATTCATCATATGTACTGTAAAATATCTCAAATAATGTTTGTAATGGTTTAGATGATTATTTTGGCATCTGTATTTTCCTGTAATTATTTTTTTGTGTTTTGTTCTTAAAATACATATTCACCATTTTAAATCTTCATAAAAATTACTATATCTAGAAATCTATAAGTTTGATCATGTTGAAATTTTGTAGGCAAGCTAAACATATAATTATCTGGTTATTGTACGGTCAAAATTCTCTAATTATACCTAGAAGTATGTTTATTTTATCATATAACATTTTCTACCATTTATTTGATACTTCTTATTGAAATAAGTGAAATTGCTATACCAAAACTTTCAATAATACTTTGGTTACTAATTAACCATGTTAGAAGTATTATGAACGGATTAGATCAGATAAATGAGTTGCATATAACATAAACTTAACGAGATTAACTAAAATATTATTCTACTCAACTTACCTTCAAAATCTCCTTCTTCCTCCTTTGTCAACTTGTCCCCTGCTCGAGTTCTCCTTCAAATGACCGAACTCATCACATGTACCCTCCTTTTATAGTACTGGTTTGCTAAACGCCGAGATTAAGGCCATTAATCTCCACTGTTTCCTGCATCGCGCATTATTTCATCCGTTATCTGCATGGCCCATAATTCTCATAGAACGAACTACTGTTACAATATACTTGAGATCAGCTTACATATACTGCATCATGTTGTTGCAAAAGGGTGCAAGCCAACTGTAATTCCTTGCTGTAGGTTAAAAACAAAGAGCTATCAATCATGGTCAGTTTCAAGATTCAACTCCATCAAGCTATTTTTTATCTCAAGTGCCTTAAATTTAAAAGGAAGATTATTTTTTGTTCTAAATTGAGTTTGCCCTTTTTGTGTCCTAGAGAAAATTTTTATAATCTAAAAATAGCTATAAGGGTGCAAGTATTGTCTTAAGAAAAGCAACTCTGTAACACACCCGAAGGAGTAACTATTAACCCACCGGAACAGGCTTTCACAATTGCAGCCAAGAAATCCAAGGCTCTAATCGGCAATTGCATAGTGCTCTAAATTCGAAATCCCAAATTGTAGCTATCCCTACATCAGTTGGATTTTCGGTAGCTTCGATTCTCTTCACCAAATATAGGCAGCGGCCAGGTAAGCTTCCCATCAGCATTAACGACCAAGCAAATGGGGACCTATTTCGAAAGCATCTTGCAGCCATTGTGGTAGCCAGAAATTCAAGCCAAACCATCCAGCAGCTCGTCTATGCATTAGCTGCATCGCTCAAACCAAGAAGGCAAATGGCAAGGCACTGTTTACGGTGTAAAAATCCCACTCCCTACCACTCTCATTCACAAGCATAAAAGCATGTGCCCTCTACCCCACATAACACCTCTCCCACGCATGCTAAGTAGGAAATGCTCCGAAGGCTTGGAATGCTCTTCGAAGAGTGGTCTTTGAGCAAAAATTTGGGGTAAATAAATTTTCTTTTAATTGTAGTTTTTAATGTTTTGCGTTAATTAATTTTAGATTTGTAGTTTTTAAATTAGATTTACTGTTTTATGCTTTGTAATTTTTAGATTAAGTTTAACGCAATTTTCTTTCTTGCTTTTGTAGATTAAATTTTACTTTAGCAATCTTTTAATTGCTTCCCTAGTTTAAATTTAATTTAGTTATTGTTAATTGCAATTTCTCCACTCATTTCTCTTTCCTTCTAGTTTCTCTCTCTTCTTTATACCCTCTTTCTCTTTTCCCTCATCTCTTCTTAAACAATTCAAAATTATATTGTCTCTGTGTGGATTCGACCTGACTCACTGTTATTCTACATTATCACTCCCATAGTGGTAGCTTGAATGTATTTTGGTTATTTTAATTAAATTGGTGATCATAATGCTCTTGGTTCGCATCAATTTTTGGAGTTGCTACCAGGGAGGCATGAAATTTTGAATTATTTTTCATTAATTAATGAAGCCAACAAATGGTAAACTACCTTATCTAGTGAGATGGTGAATCCTAATGAGGTGATATGAATGCAATTTGCAGAGAAATTTAAGAAGAACTTTTTTTCAAGCACCTTAATGGATAAGAAAATGAATTTAAGAGATTATATCAAGGTAATATAAGTATAACTGAATATATAACCAAATCTAATGCCTTGGTAAAGTATGTGCCTGGGATTGTAAATTCTCCTACACAGAAAGCGCGTCGATTTCCAGATGGCTTGAGAACTTATCTTAGAGAAAGCTTAGCTCCTTTTTTGTTGGTAAATTATTTTACAGCATTAGAAAAAGCACAACACTTGGAAGCTACGGAGAAAAGAACTTATGAAATTCAGCAAAGGATTCTGAGTTCAATAATGCATATTGCACCTTAGATTCCTCTATTCTGATTAACACATGCACAAACATAGTGTGCATTTCAGCAACTACTATTAATAAATAACACACACGTATGCGCACACACATAGATAGATAGAGAAAGAAGTTGAATTCCAAAACGATGGTACTGAATTGGAAGGTTATTGTAGTCCATCGTAGTTTAGGATTTTGCTTATTGACCCTTTCCCTTTGACTTTTTTTATGTTAAGCGCTTGTTTATATGCAACAAAAATGGGCTTTTCTCTTTTCATCAAAAAAGGGATTTTCTCAAGTGTATGTACTACATTTGACCCTAATCTCAAGTATACTTAATATATTTTAGAAATGCAAAATACACCCACTACATTTATATCTATTCTAAAAATACTCATTCTATTAAAGGTTGTTAAATAAGTTAATAGTCATATGTTTAAATGCTGGTTATATTTTCATAAATACTCAAAATAACTCTAGTGTGAAATAATAAAAATGAAATGAAACGAAATATGAATGAAGCTAGAGCTCTCCAAATTTAAAACTCTTGTGCAATTCGGGTGGCGGTGATTGTAATATTCAAAATTTTGAATTCAATTCTAAATTCAATAGGGATATTTGTAATTTCACAAATGAGCTGATGGTGCTTATTAACTTTTGTAATGGACAGGGTATCTTTTGGATTAAATACAAACGAAATAGGTATATTTAGGATTTTTGAAACGTAGTGGATATATTTGGTAAAAGTTCAACAAAAAATTTTAAACTTAAACTTTTCAATTTAAAATTTTTCATTTTTCATAATTAACTTATTTTTAATTATTTCTATAAAATTATTATATTTTTCAATCATTTATTGACAACTATTGAACACATAACTAATGTATTTATTTTGACTTTATTTTATTTACTCTTCATTATTACCTCTATTATATCGCATCATTTTCTATTAATTCAAAATTTTTTATATAAAAACATTTGATTTAAAAGTTTCACTACTTTTCAAACAAACATAAGGATATGTTTTACATTCAATAAAACTAAATTTTTTAATTTTAAACTTTTCCTTTCATAGTTATCTTATTTTATAATTATTTTTTGTATTTTTCTATGCAACTATTTTATTTCATTTTTCATATAACTATACTATTTATTTTAATTTTATTTTGTATATTCTTCGTTACTACCACTATTATATTATACAACTTTCTCCATTTTAAAATTTTTATTCCGAAAACTTTACTTTTCAAAATTTCTATTCAATGACAAATACACTCTGAAAAAATGCTTCTCTCGACTCACTTTCACTATAACTACTAAATTTTGCATATAAGCCATAAAGCGGATTCAAAAAGAGAATGTTAAAAGAAAAATAATAAAGTTAAAAGAAGCTATTGTCATATAAAAATGTACAAAATAGAAAAATATTTTGGATTTAATGTTCTAAAAAATATAATATGTTTATTCTTTGTTTTTATACATATGTAGTTCCACTTATATGTTATCAACCATGAAATTTGAAAATTTTTGAAAATATGCTTGATATTTTATTTTGATTTTTAAATTATTTACTTTTAAAACTCAAAACACAATATGAAAAAAAATTATAAATGGTTAAATATTACGGAAAGGAAGACATAGGTGGGTGCATGTATCCACTCTATATTTGCTCATTTTCTAAAATTAAAATAAAATACTAAATAAATCCTAAAAAATCGTCATGTTTTATAAGGAGAATAGAAATGGTAAGACTCGAATATTTATATAAAAATAAAAGAGTAATTTGCAAATATATTTACTTACTTTGAAGAAAATTGCCAGTATATCCACATAGTTTTGAAAATTATAAATAACCATGTAATTTAATCATAATTGCAAATAACCCCACAACATTATGATGTCCTTATTGTTTCTTCATAGCATAGGGGTTATTTATAATCATTTGCAAAAATTAAACATACATCTTAATTTCTGAAATTGTAAATATACTTATAGTTTGCATATTTTTGCAAATAGAACCACGTTACAATGATGTTAATGTCATAACAGCATGAGAGTTATTTATAATTATAGTTAAACTATGTAAATATTATTTATAATTTCTAAAACTATGTGGATATCATTACTGTTATCATATCACATTATTTTCTATCAATATAAAAACTTTTAAACAAAATTTTTTTTATCCAAAAGTGTTATAACTTTCCACATACACAAGTAAAAGTTGTAAAATTATTTAATATAATAAGAACAATGATGAAAATTAAAAAAATAAAGTTAAAATAAATAAATTAGGTATATGGATAGTTACATAGAAATAGTTCGAAAGTAAAGTAATTGTATAGAAAAATGTGAAAAATAATTAAAAATATGATAGTTATATAAAGTGAAAATTTTTTTAATGAAAAATTTTAATTTAAAAGGTTTTATGGATTGTCAAACACTAGCCCTCTTAGGCTTTTAGCCATAAAATCCAACGGCCTTGTCAATTCGGTAAGTATTTTATTCTTACGGGAATTTTTTTGATATTTTATTCTTACGGTAATTAAGCAAAATAAGTATTGATCAAAACCGCCCACATTGTGTAAACGTGCCTGAAGTTCTGATCGTTCCCGAATCATAAAAATCAGGCAGGGCATAAAACTTCATATTCTTATATTTACAAATCAGCCTAAGTGCATATTTTTTCTTTCTTTTTTTTTTAATCTTTTTTACTCTAGTGCATATTTTCTAATTTTTTTTTTACTCCACAATTATAAAATCTAACAGTGTCCTTGTGTCCACGTAGAAAAAAAAAAAGCGGGGGGTTGAAAATGGAAGAAGCCGTTGGAATCCGAAACCCGGACTGGACGGGAGCCTTGCCAGCCTGCTGTTGGGTGGTGGGGGGGTGGGTAACAAGGTCCTTGTGTTGAAAATGGAAGAAGCCGTTGGAATTCGAAACCCGGACTGGACGGGAGCCTTGCCAGCCTGCTGTTGGGTAGACAATGCGATCTGAAATGTTATGCCGGTTGAATGGGTTAACCCGTTAAACCGGTTATGTAAACGGGTTTGATGGGTTGTAAAATCTCAACATTAATTTGTTTATTTAATTAAATGATTAAATAGGTTGGTAGATCATAAACTATTTATTTAAAAATTCAAACCCAAAACCATTTATAAACAGGTACGACAAGTGAATTGGCTTGTTGATCTTACCATTAGCACCCTTAGTTTGTATGCAACAAAATGGGCTTTTCTCTTCTCATCAAAAAAGGTTTTTTTCTCAATTTTTTGCACTATATTTGACCTTAATCTTAAATAAACTCACTAAGTTTCATAAATTTTAGATATACTCACTATATTTGCATCTATTCTAAAAAAATTCATTCCATTAAAGGTCATTAAATAAGTTAACAATCATCTGTTTAAATGCTAGTTATATTTTCATAAATGCCCAAAATACACCTAATGTAAAATAATAAAAATGAAATGAAACAAAATATGAATGAAATTAGAGCTTCCTAGATTTAAAACTTTTGTGCAGTTTAGGTGGAGATGAATTATAATATTCAAAATTTTGAATTCAACTCTAAATTTAATAAGGATATTGGTAATTTCATAAATGAGCTAATGACACTTATTAACATTTGTAATGGAGTGCGATCTTTCGATCAAATACAAATGGAGTAAGTATATTTACAATTTTTGAAACTTAGTAGCTATACTTGGAAAAGCCCAACAAAAAAAAAATTTAAACTGAAACTTTTCAATTTAAAATATTTCATTTTTTTCATAATTAACATAATTTTTAGTTATTTCTATATATCTCTTTATATAATTATTTTACTTTTCAATCATTTATAGACAATTACGGTCATATAACTAACATATTTATTTTAACTTTATTTTATATACTCTTTATTTTTACCTTTAGTATAGCGCATCATTTTCTATTAATTCAAAAAATTTATGCAAAAAGATTTTATTCAAAAGTTTTATTACTTTCCAAACATACATAAGCATGTGTTTTGTATTCAATAAAATTAAAATTTTAATTTCAAACTTTTTCTTTCATAATTATCATATTTTATAATTATTTTTGTTTCCTTTTTGCAACTATTTTATTTTTCAGACATTTATATACATTTTTCATATAACTATGTTATTTATTTTAATTTTATTCTATATATTCTTCTTTATTGCCACTATAAAATTAGAGGCCCAACTCATAGGAAGTGCTTCCTACGTTTTTGTCGTAGGAAGCCTCATCTGAACCGTCCAGATTGAATCGACGGCTTTGATTTCACGGGGCATTTTCGGTAGTTGAAAATGCGTTTCCCCTTCATTTCCATGCTCTGCTTCTCCCTTGCCTTCGTTTCCATCCCCATGCTTCTCCCTTCCCTTGCGTTTCCATGCTCTCCTTCTCCCTTCCCTTGCGACTCGCTGTGGAGCTTAGCCGGATTTGCTTGGAAGCCGGCGGGACGGAGAAGGTGGAGACGACACGGTGAGATCTGAGATGACGGGTTCCGCCTAGGAGACGACGCGCTGCCGACAAACTGCTGCTGCCGACGACGTTCCTTTGCAGCAATGAAGCGGGTGGGTTCGAGCGGCAATGGCAGCATCCACCGGCAGAAGAGAAGAAAACTCGCAGCGTTAGTTTTTTTTTAGATTCAGGCGATTGGAGAACAGATCTGTTCGGCGAGTTAGGCATCACAGTTAGCAAGCCCTTGGCGAGTCATCGGTCTGTTCCGATCGGCGATCCAACGGCCGACGGCTGGTGGGTTTTGAGGTAGGGGTGCGGCTGCCGGCTAGGTTCGGCTGCGATTCGTGGAGGGTGATGCACCGTGTCCCATTTGTCGCGACGGATCCGTAGAGGCTGATGCACGGTGCGTTATTTGTCGCGACGGACAGAAATTAGAGAGCTAGTGGTCTAGCGGACCACCTGAATTCGTGCACATGCAGATTGTTATTTTTCAAAACAATTTTACAAAATTTTTTTAATAATCTAATAGAATCCCCAAATTATATAAATATAATATTTTTGTAAAAAAATATAAATATCATACTTATTGCATCAAAACCTCATTTTCAATGTAATTTCTCTTAACATTTTTGTGAAAATGATATAAAACAACTACAAAAAATTGTAATTTTTTTATAAAGTTTCTATTTATATATTTTAAATAAACTTGTAAAAATAATTCTTTTATGTAGTTGGAATTTTTTAGATTTGTATAGATGTCAATTATTCAATTCACAAATGTAGTCAATTGAAAGATTTTATATAAAATATAATTATCAAAAAGTTTTCATATAAAATCTTCTTAAGATGAAAATTTTTAAAAATTAGAAGGATGAAATAATTAGTTTAACGAAATTGAGCTTTAAATTTTAGCAAATTTAACCCTTAAATTTATGAAAGTTTACAAATCTAACACAAATAATTATTGTTGTGAAATAGATTAGTATAAATTTTTGAAATAAAGAAATTGTTACCATTGTAAAATGAAAAAAAAAATCTAATTCAGTTCACTTCCTTGTTTTCATAGGTTATTTTTGAATACTCTCACTACTTTTTGTTTAAATCAAAATTTTTTTTTAAAAAAATTAACCCTCAAACATGCATTCTTCATGTTAGAAAAATTTAAACGTATGCTTGTATATCTTAGGTTAAAAAAATCCAATCATATGCGTACATTGCTAATAAACTTTTGTAAATTTAATTTGATCTTTTTATTTTAATTCGACTTAAATAAATATTTATTTTAAATTATAACAAGCAATGAGACAGATGAGTGAACTCTAGAGCTTTAGAAATTTAGCTTACTAAGTTTGCAAAATAAATCAACATAATAAATTTATTAAATTGATTAAATTGATAGTTTTACATTGATTTCACTTGAAAAAATAAATTTGTATTTTTATTTTAAATAAATTAATTCTAGTAATAATAAATCACAATTAGTATATTAGTACATTAAACTTGCAATATAAACTGTAATAATATTATTTTATAATTTTAATAAAAATTTATTATAAAATTTGTATTAAATATAGTTATTTACTAAATTGATTATTGAACTAATCCCATGAATTACTTAGAATCACGAAAACAAAAGGAGCTTACGTGAATATTAAAAATTGTAGATATATTATAATTGAAGATATTATCTACTATTATTTTTAATTATACATTTATATTTCTTTTGTACATGTGTCCCGCGGGCCTCATAAAATGAATGTTTTGTTTTTCTAAAACATATGCCTTTTTCACGGACTTTCAAAAATGAATATTTTATTTTTGTAAAAATATATATGTGTCCTGCGGGCCTCCAAAAATAAATGTTTTGTTTTTCTAAAATATACATGTGTCTCGCGGGTGTCCAAAAATGAATATTTTCTTTTTCTAAAATATATACATGTCCGACGGGCCTCCAAAAATTAATTATTATATTTAATTATAGCTTTATATATTTATTTAATTCTAAAATTCTACTTATATTCTTGCTTTCATGGACGATCTCGAAGATAGAATGGTGAATATTGACATGAAATAATGAAAAGGACTTGATTTAGCCGACTATTTGGCATTTATAAATCTTGAAAAAAATTTAACTTTTTTATTAGAGACTTCACTTCTTATCAAGTTGAACCTGATTAAAATGAAACTTAACTTCGGTTTAATAAAAAATAATAGTAAAATAAAGTTTAAATAAAAAAATGTTAATAGCAAAGAACAAAACTAAAATAACGGTCAACAAAAAAAATTAAAAAGAAACAGTAAAGTAACAAAATCAAAAACGGTAAAACAAAATTAAAGATATTTTTTTGAAAAAATATTAAAACAGAAAAGCTGAAAACATTAAAAAAAAACCGTTTTAAAAAAAAAAAGTTCAAAAGGAAAAACGCTAAAACCAAAAAAGAAGAAGAAGCATTGAAAAGCAACTAAAAAAAAAACAGAAAATAACCTCCGGGAGAAAAAAAAGGGATGTTCAAAAGAAATAAAAAGAAGAAGCAAAAACTAAAATTTAGATCTCAGTCGAGAAGAACAAAAGGTTCAACAATTAAAAAAAATTATAATAATGGAAAAACCAAAAAAAGGTTAAAAAAGAAAAGCTGAAAAATTAAAAATAAGTTAATTCAAGAACGTTAATGAAAACAGTTTAGAAAAATAAAAATTAACTATAAAAACTGTTTAAAAATAGAAGTAATTTCATTGACGTAAAATAATGAAATATAAATATTTACATTGACGTAAAATATCAAAATAATTATTACTATTTATATGAAATATATACGTGTCCCACGGGTCCCACGGGCCTGGAAAAATAAATGTTTTTTTTCTAAAATATATAAATGGCCCGCGGGCGTCCAAAAAATGCATATTTTGTATTTTTAAAATACATATGTGTCCCGGGGGCCAGGAAAAAACGAATGTTTTGTTTTATGAAAATACATATGTGTCCCGCGGGCCTCCAAAAATGAATATTTTGATTTTTTTTTATAATATATGAATGTCCCACGAGCCTAAAAAAATCATAGATTTATTTAATAAAAATATATAAATGTCCCACGGGCCTCAAAAAATGAATATTTTGTTTTTATAAAAATATATACGTGTCCCGCGGGCGTCCAAAAATGAATATAATGTTTTATAAAAATATATATGTGTCCCGCAGGCGTCCAAAAATGAATATATTATTTTTTTTAAAATATATAAATGTCCCACGGGCCTCAAAAATTGAATATTTTATTTTTATAAAAAAATATATGTGTCCCGCGGGCGTCCAAAAATGAATATATTATTTTTTAAAAGTATATAAATGTCCCACGGGCCTCAAAAAATGAATATTTTGTTTTTATTAAAATGTATACGTGTCCCGTGGGCGTCCAAAAATGAATATAATGTTTTATAAAAATTTAAATGTGTCCCGCGGGCTTGAAAAAATGAATGTATTATTTTTATAAAATTTTTAAATGTCCCACGGGTCTCCAAAAATAATATTTTATTTTTATAAAATGTATACATCTCCCGTGGGCGTCCAAAAATAAATATAATGTTTTACAAAAATTTAAATGTGTCCCGCGGGCTTCAAAAAATGAATGTAATGTTTTTATAAAATTTATAAATGTCCCACGGGTCTCAAAAAATGAATATTTTGTTTTTATTAAAATGTATACGTGTCCCGTGGGCGTCCAAAAATGAATATAATGTTAGCTAAAAATTTAAATGTGTACCGCGGGCCTCCAAAAATGAATGTATTATTTTTATAAAATATATAAATGTCCCACGGGCCTCAAAAAATAAATATTTTGTTTTTATAAAAATATATACGTGTCCTGCGGGCGTCCAAAATTGAATATAATGTTTTATAAAAATTTAAATGTGTCCCACGGGCCTCCAAAAATAAATGTATTGTTTTTTTAAAATATATAAATGTCCTACGGGCCTTAACAAATGAATATTTTTTTTTACAAAAATAATCATGTGTCCCGCGGGCATCCAAAATATATATAATATTTTTTACTATTTTATTTCTTTATATAAATTTTTATTTCATTAAATCAAGTGGAGTTAATATTTTTAATTATAATTTAATATATTTATTTGGGTTCCAAATTTGGTTTTGAAGACATATATGATCTTATAAGGGCCTTAAGATTATATTAGAGGTGTTAAATTAGGATTAAATTATTAATTTCAAAAATTAGACATGATTAGATACGGTTAGACGCGGTTAGACAGGGTTAGATACGGTTAGACACAGTTAGACGCGGTTATACATGGTTAGACAGGGTTAGACGCGGTTAGACAGGGTTAGACACGGTTAGATTAATGTTGATTTTTATAAATCATATTATTTGGGTTCCAAATTTGGTTTTTAAGATATAAATGGCCTTATAAAGGCCCTAAGATCATATTAGAGGGTTTAGATTATGATTAAATTATTAATTTCAAAAATTAGACACGGTTAGACGCGGTTAGACACGGTTAGACGCGGTTAGACACGGTTAGACTCGGTTAGACAGGGTTAGACGCGGTTAGATTTTTGTAATTTTTATAAATCATATTATTTGGGTTCCAAATTTGGTTTTTAAGATATAAATGGTCTTATAAAGGCCCTAGGATCATATTAGAGGGTTTATATTATGATTAAATTATTAATTTCAAAAATTAGACACGGTTAGACGCGGTTAGACGCGGTTAGACACGGTTAGACTCGGTTAGACAGGGTTAGACGCGGTTAGATTTTTGTGATTTTTATAAATCATATTATTTGGGTTACAAATTTGGTTTTTAAGATATAAATGGTCTTATAAAGGCCCTAGGATCATATTAGAGAGTTTAGATTATGATTAAATTATTAATTTCAAAAATTAGACACGGTTAGACACGGTTAGACGCGGTTAGACACGGTTACACAAGGTTAGATTCTATTATTTTCAGAAAATAAAAAAATATTAATAAATTTTCAAAAATTCAAGAAAAATCTAAGAAATTGTTATTTTTGAGAGTACCTTAATTACATTTACTTTAAATAATATAACATAATTTCTAATATAAATTTTATTTTTCAAATTTACCAATTATGATGAAATCTTATTAAAAAATCATTTTTTGTACATTAATATTTTTTAAAAATTTCCAAATAATGAAAAATTATATTTATATACGTTTTACTAATTGATCTATCAAATGAATGGAATAGATTGAGATTTTGTACGTATATAATATAAAATTTATCAAAAAATCAAACATACTCACGTTTTTAGTCAAACATACTCACGATGGAAAATTACTAAATTACCCCTGCTTCCTTTTTTTTCTCATGGGAAGCACTTCCCATGGGTTGGCCCTCCCAAAATTATACAATTTTCTCCATTTTTAAACTTTTGCCCAAAAAACTTTCCTTTTCAAAATCTCTATTAAATACCAAACACACCCTAAAAAAGAAGATGCTTTTCTCAACTTACTTTCACTATAGCTACTAAATTTTGCATATAAGCCACAAGGTGGATTCAAGAAGAGAAGATTAAGAGAAAAGATAATAAAGTTAATCATCTACCGCTATTTTTGATGAGAAGTAGAGAGCAATTGCGCAATCTTTTTGAAGCATGCAATGACCGGAGCATCGTCTCCCAGATCCATTGCCTCTTGCTCAAGACCGGCTTCATCCACATCGCTGTCTGTTCGCAACGAAGCTTACGTCCTCCTATGCCGAACATGCCTCTCTGAAAGCTGCGAGACAGCTTTTCCACAAAATCCCCCACCCAACCGTCTTCCGCTGGGACGCCATCATCAGAGCCTGCTGCAGACACGACCCATGTCTGCAGACCCTCCAGCTCTTTCACTTGATGATTTTCAAAGGCGGTAGCGAAAGGCCCGACAACTTCACTGTCATGACACAATCTTAGTGTTGTTGAACACCTTAATTGGGCGATAAACCCAGATCAGTTATGCTTTAATGAATTTAATAATTAATACTTCATTCAATAACATCCAAAATTAATCACAAATATCCACTAAGTTAATAGGAATAATTCCCATTAATTTATTACAAGTCAACAAAAATAAATAAATAAATAAATAAATAAAATGTCTCTGTCGCACAATCTCAGCCCATTAGCCCATGTTATTGATCACATAGTCCTATCTCTCATAAAATATAAATTACTCAAGAATGAGTTAAATAACTCAATAAGTAAGAAATAAATCACGTATATAATAGTATATAATATTACGAAAGTACCATAATAAATACATCAACCACTAACCTAATGTGTAAGGTTATTCACACTGCGCACAACAGAGCAAACTCACGGTTTTTCAGGGCAAAATGGGTATGTCCACAAAGGGACATACCATAACCCATCAAGGTAATAACACACTATTCACAAAAGAACATTCCAAAATAGCATTCTAGCATGTATAGGACCTATTAAGAAAATAAATAAAAACTAATACACATATCCTCGAGATCCCACGTATGTAATTCCATTCCACTTGGTAATAATTATGATGCATTACACGCATCATTCTTACTTAATATCATAATAATTATCCAAGCCCAATTAAATATTTTACCAACTAAAATAATTTTTCATCCAATCAAACTAAAAGAAAAATTTTATAAGACTGCAATTAGACCTATTATGCTTTATGAGGCAGAATGTTGGGCAATTAAAGAATAATATATACAAAAAATGAGCATAACGGAAATTAGAATGTTAAGGTGGACGAGTAGTAAAACAAGAAAAGATAAAATTATGAATAAAATAATTCGAGAAAACTTAAAAGTGAGACTAATTTGTGACAAAATGATAGAAAATAGATTAAGATGGTTTGTCATATTAAAAGGAGGCCTGAAGTAGCACCAGTTAGGAAAATAGAGTCTATCCAAGTAGAAGGTGGTAAGAGAATGAGAGAAAGACCAAAAAAAACATAGATGGAAGTAATTAAACAAGATTTAAAAATATTACAAATTATAGAAAATTTAATTTTAAATTGCTAAGAATTGCGCAACAGAATCCATGCAGGCGACCCCACCTTGGTGGGAAATGACTTATGATAATGATGATTTAATTCGGTGAACCAACTTACTAAATTGAATTAAATAAATTCAAAAGGAAACTGTCATCATAACCAGCAAGTAGCCAAATTATCAACATGAACATCCCCAAATATTTCATATAGCATATTCTGCTATATCAATTTATTTTCCAATATCCACTAGTACTAAACAATATTCATTTTATTATAACATGTCATACCCGATGCCTTATTGGCTAAACAAAATGTTGGCCTACACAATTTAAAATTGTTTATAATAAGATATTTTACAACATTGAATAATTAATTTATATTACATAAATTAATTATACAACTGCTAAAGTATATAAATATATACACATACATCCAACTAGCATTAAATCACATACCTCTGTTAGTAAATTAGTTATTAATCTATTAACATTAATATCTCATTCCATAAGTTAATTTTCAATAACTGACTTATGTTATAAATTTAATTATATAACTGTTTACTCACATATATTGTTTATAGACTTATTTTATTATAGACCCATAGTAGCAATATATATATTAGGTATGATTTATTAACTCAAAGCAAATTAAAAATCAACTAGAAATATTCAATTTTTACATTTGTGCAGGAGCCCATAATGATGCTGGCAATACATATCTATAAATTCACACACCTCATTTATATTTTTATTTGACAAAACAAAGAAATATACTATATAATAGAAAGCACCGGTTTCTGAAAATTTGCAATCATAATATATTATATCATAAGAGGCACCTGTCCATGAGCTTTAAAGCTTCCGCAAGTATATATATATATATATTAATTTATAATATATATATATTAATAATATCTAGAAGAAGAGTCTATATATATATATATACATGTATATGTATGAAACATGATTTCATGCATCTGGTTGCAAATACCTATTTTTTGCATTTTTAAAATTTTTTTACATTAATGTCGATGTAAGTGTATTTAACATTCATGTAAAATAATTTTAAAAAATATGTCAAATACACCTGGGTGCACTACAGATAAGTGCACCCGGGTGCATGAAATTATATTCCTATATGTAAACTTCTTGGTTATTTTTTCTACTAAGTCTTCCTCCAACTACCTAATTTTTATTTTTCCACTACTGTTATAATTTCATTTCGCCTGGTACTACCTTGTTTTCATTTCCCCAATACCAAAAGCACTCTCTCACCTCTCCTCATAAGATTATTATCTACTAAAGTCTAGATCTTCATGTCATCTACTATGCACCCTGTTAATAACCTATCAATCCATTTATTAAATATGTTATAAATGAGTTAGAGTTGAGATTTTGTTAAATGGTTAATAAACAAATTAGAGTTGAGACATTTTAAATGGATTAGGATTATGATTAGACTATAACTTGTCCCACCCCATCCGTTAACACCCAAGTTAAGGGTGGTTACCACCTGCCATTCCATGTTTTTCTTCATGCATCATTTACATGCTTCTGTAAGTCCCTGTTGTAGACGTTTCATTTGAATTATTTGTGCGTGCAGTGGGGTCGCTGATGTAAATTTTTGATCTCCTGTCTCTTCTGCTGCATGAACTGATTGGATTAGTTGTTGCTGGATTTTCTCGGTTTCAGCTCAGATTTGATTTATTGTAGTTGATGCATTTTCTGCGAGAGATCCAAGTTTCTCCATGTTTTGTCGAGATTTCTATGTGAATGATGTTCTGCTTTGGGATCCATTGATCCGATTTTAGTTCTGTTCTGAGATTCAAGCTTTCACTGATTTCTTTTGGAACTGAAGTTGATTCCTGGGATTTTGGCCTTGCGTACGTAGATTGTGCTAATTACATGTCCTTACGTTGATTATCAGATTCGTTGTATGGTTGGGCTGCAATTTTAGATTAACGATGGGCTTCGACTTGTGAGTTGGTTTGGGCAGTGTGCTCTGTCTACCCGCCATAGACTTGTGTTGGTAAAACGCCCATGTAGGCTTTTTTTTTTTTTTTTTTTGGGACACGTTACGATGGTAGTTTGACAATTGCTATGCATTGCAGCGGTTTTTTGTAACTGCTTAATACTCCTGTACAAATATATCTTACGCATATTTTAGTGGTGTTGATCAAGTGCACCTGTGAACATTGAGCCTAAATGCACAAGGATGCATACACCTTTTCTTTTATTTTTTTTCAACATTTTTTTACATATGTTAATCTAATTATATTTAACAAGTATTTCAATTTTTACTATTTTTAGAGATTTTTAGATATTTATTTCGGATTTTTAAAAATCAATAAAATGCTACTGATTTTTAAAAATCCAAAATAAATATATAAAAATCTCCAAAAATGGTAAAAATTTATACATATGTTAAATACACTTAGATTAATAAGTACATGAAATTTTTTTGAAAAAAAATAAATGTATTCGCTCGGGTGCACCTAATCAATACCCTATATTTAGGTATTAATCCTTACCTAAGGCATTTAGGTTGTGGAAAGAGTTTGGATTTCTTAGTGATTTCATTCCCGATCGGTGAAAAGAATTTAAGACGTTTTATCTCGCTTCCACAAGTATGCACAATATGATTTTTTTATAACAACCTGCAACCTGATCTCGTTGTACCCAATTGCAATCACGCCAATTAAGATTTCAAGTTGATTTTAAACGGGGTGTAATAAACAAGTTTTGGAACCCAAAAGTGAAAATAAACAGCATGATTGTGGGACAACAGCAGCCTCAAGAATGCGCTAGCGTCACGCGAATTCTATGGTTGGCTTGGAGA
The DNA here is from genome assembly GCA_030490835.1 of Annona cherimola. NCBI lineage: Eukaryota > Viridiplantae > Streptophyta > Magnoliopsida > Magnoliales > Annonaceae > Annona > Annona cherimola. The sequence continues at coordinate 89,550,628 of CM059975.1, forward strand.
ATGAGGGTGTAAGTGGATCACGAGTTGAAATGGATTAGATAGTCCCACTCTGTAAGATGATGTGATAATTGAATGTGGACTTTCAGCATGTGAGTTTACTTGCCGAGCAACTGCAGTACTGCATGTGGTCCATACGCAATTTGTTGAAGCATGTGAATTAAAGGCAATAGATGTAGTTCTTTTGGTGGTTCGCGATTAGTTAAACCCAGGAATATGTTTGAGTTTTCCATGATGAATGTTTATCCAGCCAAATTTCGCTTTTCAAGTGCCTTATGAGACTGGGTCGAATACTATTCTTTTACTGCACCAATGAGCATGGGTTTTCAAATTTTATTTTATTTTCAAGCCTTCTTCCCCAAGGCGTCACCTGTCATCGGTTGCAGCTGTTGCTGCTTTTGCATATTTTTTTTTTTTTCTCTTATGGTATTCATGACATTTCGCATGAGTTAACGACAATTTACAGGCCTCGATTTGAACTGCACAGAAATAAAGTTCCCATTATGATAATATATATATACACACACATATAAGGATACCTGATAGCAAAATGAAAATGACCCCGACACCATTAATTCTCCCTGAAAATAGCTTACTCAATAATGGGCTGCAAAATGAAGATGTCTCTCACACCATTAATCCTCCCTGAAAATATCTTCAAAAAACATATTGGGCTTTTCAATTTCGTTAAAGAAATTACGGTTCCAAAATGTGATCCTCCTCTTCTATGTGTATTCTGCAAGACAAATAGCTCGTTTCAACCGGAATACCTATTTTGCAGATTCATCTTTGTATGCAAAGATTTAGTAAACAATCTCCATTCAAATATTTATATCTTCCTTGGTAGCTTGGTTTTCCAAATAGCCTTGAAACACACATCTACCACCCCCCCCCCCCCCCCCCCCCCCCCCCCACATCCTGCCTTTTCCCCATATTCTGGCCTATTTCTTCAATTGCCATGTTCCTTTCATGAGCTAGTCTAGACGCCAACCTCATTTTTGAAATTGCCATTAGTTTCTAGATCCCAGTACACTCGATCCTCTTCCACAGCTCTAGGTAAAGTCTAAGCTTCACTTGATCCCACCCCACTTCTTCAGCTATCCTCTTAATGTCCTCTTCTCTCCACTCCCTATTTCCCAATAAATGAACTGATCAAGGTTGCAGTCATCTGAAAATTTGGCTGGAAGCAGACCTATTTTCGAAACAATTCCCTCCACCCATCTATCGGTTAAAAAACCTGAGGTTCTTCCTTGATCCCACTTGCCACTTGCAGCCTATCATAAGAAAAGGAAGAGGACAAGTATCAAAAAGAAAAAAATAATAATAAAAAAAGAAAATAAAAGAAAAGGAAGAGGACAAGGGGATTGATTGATTTTACAGTTGATGGGTAAAAGTCTAACTATACAGTCCAAATTTGACTAATGCTCTTGATAAGAGTAATATTTTTGACAATGTTTAACAATATTTAGTAGGAGTTAATTAGATCAACAAAGATTAATAAAAATTAAATATAATTAACAAGATTTAACTATACGTGTTAGGAATAATCCCATGCATAATAAAGTAATGCAGCAAAATGAAAGAAAAATAAAATAGACCAATTTATATGAAAAGCTCTTTAATACAAAGGAAATAAAAAAAAAAAAAACCTTAAAAGAAAAATCTTGTAATCCAATACATCCGGCGATAAACTCTTAGAAACATCAAAAGAGTAAACAATAAAGTTTTACAAAATCACACATCTCGCAGAATCCTAGAACAAATACTTTATTTGTAACATAGAAAGCGTCTAAGTTTATATTAAACAAATCTACGTGGAATGCAATATACTTCTTTTTTGAATAGTGCTGCATGAAACTGAGGATGGTGTATTTCATTTTGATTTTTGATAAAACTTTTAAAAAAAGTTTTTAGTGAAAAATTCTTAAGATGGGTGGAAGTGGTATGATACAATTAGAGTAAAAAAAATAAAGTTAAAATGATTAGACTAGTTGTATAAAAAGTTGCAAAAAATGATTGAAAAATACTATAATTGTATAAATTTTTTTTAAAAATGATTAGGAAATAAGATTGTTTTGGAAGGAAGAAAGTCTTAGATGGAAAAGATATTTTTTGGTAAATACCACATAAACGTGTTTGTCAAAGGGCAAAACATGTCACATTAAAACTTTTCCATATAAATCTTTTCACTTTCCATAATTATTCTATTTTTAATTATTTATTCACATTTTTCTATAAAAGTATTCTACTTTTCAATCATTTGTACACAATTACCCATACAATTAATCTATCTATTTTAACTTTATTCTCTTTGCTCCGCATCATTTGCCTCTATTAGATTACATTATTTTTTCATTTTGACAACTTTTATGTCAAAAAATTTTTATATAAAAGTTTTATCACTTTCCAAAACGAGTACAATTTTATGTATTGTGTAGCAGATCTCAACAATATAAGGACATGTTTATTTATAATAAAAATGTTTTACACTAAAATTTTTCAATGTAAAACTTATCATTCTTTATAACCATTCTATTTTTAATTATTTATTCACATCTTTATATATAATTATCTTACTTTTCAATCATTTTTACACAGCTATATATACAATTAAGTCTATTTATTTTAATTTTATTATTTTTACTTTTCATTATTACCAATATCATATAATATTATTTTCTACTAATTCAAAAAATTTTATACCAAAAATTTTTTATTCAAAAAATTTATCGCTTCTTAGACGAACTCTCAATTTATATTTTTGTGTTTACCTTTGAAAACCGCTTTTCACATTTCAAAAACATACAATGCGTTTATCTTCTAAGACAGAGAGAAAGATGCTTTATAATAACTATATATAGTCGAATGAAGACCTTGTCAACCCACTTTGGTTCCTTGGGCTCTCTACCACACTTCGGGCGTTGAGGTTAGCTTCGGGATATTTGCATCTAAGTGAAGCCGACTTTAGTGGGCGGCTGGCTTAGTAAGCAAGTGATCAACTTGCAAACGGGGACAGCCATTTCAAATTTCCATTCCAATTTTTTTCTAAAAAAATGTAAAGAGATGTTAACATAATTGCAGCATATTGCTTGCAACGGAATAATGAGCTATCTAATTCAGTCTATTTCATGGATAGTTGACTCTGGCTGTAATCGACCAAGCGGCGCATCCAATTCTCCAATCCAAATTATCCAGGCTTATCCATATGAAATGAATGCTCCCAAAAGTAGCCATTCCTAAAATTCTGGTGGGCCTGCGTTTCATGATCGACAATATGTTTAAAGGATAATGATCCGGTGCACTGGGCTGTTACTTAGCTAAGTAACCACGCGTGTATTTTATTATATTTTATTTTCTTATATGAGCTCAATTGTATTTTTTTTTATACATTAAATTTAATTGTTTTTGAATTCTTGTATTTTTTCTAAAAAATTTTAGAAATAAATTTTTTTTACCAGTTTTTGTTTGTTGATATGGGTGAAAACTCATACATGGAAAAAAATGGTAAAAAAATATTGGGTAATTTGTTGATACACATATTTAGTTTAACGGTAATTGTTGATATACCCACGTTATTTTGTGAATTGTATATTAACCCCGTAAAGGTTCACAAAAATTATTTGTGTACCCATGTTAACGACAAACATTTAATGGAAGTACCAAGACTAGTAAATAAAAATGAGTAATTTGTTGATATACTCGCTTAGTGTGATGCTAATTCCTGATAAACTCACAATATTTCACAAATTGCATACTACCCATAAAGTTTTACCAAAATTGCTTGTGTACATGTGTTAACTGCTGACATGTTATCCCCCAAGCAATCTTTTCTATCTGTACAACTAAGTGTTTGATAAACCGAGAGATTCTAATATAGCTTTAAATAAGGTTATTTATATCATTATTAAAAATTTTAATGCACACATTAACAGTTTCTAAAGACAAAGAGGTGGCACGAGTACATAAGCAATTTTGGTGAAATTTTATGAAGGTGATATACAATTCGTGAAACAATATAAGTATATAAGCAATTAACGTCAAACTAAATAGGTATATCTACATATCTAAAAAGTATAACTTTTATTTAATAGCCTATGTACATTCGTTAAATGTCAGTTGTTAACATGGGTATACAATTGATTTTGCTGAAACTTTATGAGAGTAATATGCAATTTATGAAACAATGTGGGTATATCAGTAATTAATATCAAACTAAGTAAGTATATCAGTAAATTATCTAAAAAAATTTATTTTTGAAAGTTTAAAAATTTAATATATGAGCTAAATAGACGTGAATATATACTAGATTCAAATAAAAATAATAATTTTAAAGATATATAAGAAAATATAAAATACACTCATGGTACGAATTGGCTCCCTTTAAACCTATATGATACAGGTGTATCATATCAACATCGGACACATTGGGCTATACTAGACTTTTTTTTAGCCAAACAATGTGAACAAAACATTCAAAAAATTGTGAAATATATTTAAATAGCTTTTATTGGTAATTTACAGCACCACGTTTGATAGTACAAGTATAGCTTACTCATATGGAGACACACTAAACTCCCATAAATTTTATATCAATACTAACCCCCCCACCTATATGAACAGTAGATAAATTCCCAGAAATTAGGACCGCCACAAAACTGAGTGGAAATTCACACTCCATTAAGGGGAGGCAACGTTGAACCCACGCTAGGAGTCAAAATGTGGGCAGTGCGTACATAAGACTCAGTTGCCGTATTTATATATTATTATTTTACCTTTAACATGTACAAATAAGATTTAATAATTCCATTTTTTTAATCTAAAGTAGCAAATATATACATAAAGTAAAAGAAATCAGGCATTTTTAGGATACCACCTAATAAACGCTGCATCGTGTATTTGACCAGATGGCTGTATCATATCGGCATCGGCCAATATTCAAAACCACGAATACACTAGATTATATTACTTAGCTAAGTAATAAATAGGTGTGCAAGATAAGTAGCCATGTTTAAGATCAAGCATATTTCCTTCCATGTACTACTAAAAAGTCATGTTGATGATGAGTCTACCAAGTTCTACCCCAAGCGCATGCAAAAGGATATAACCCGGGCACATTCCAACCACTTGAGGGTTGTAAAGTACATGGAAAATATAGTTAATGATGCAAAAATAAAATAACTAATTTGAATGTTTAAAGAATCACTTGAGTCTAGGAAAGAATGCAAAAGATCATTGCTTAATATGCATCATCTTTTAAATAGGTTCAATGATCTCATCCGGCCGTTCTCTTATATATTTAAAGAACCTTTTATTAAGATAAAACCAATAATATTAGGGAGCACTTAAATGGTTTTACCAATACTTCTCCTTAATTGCTAACAGGGCAAGGCCTAGTGATAACAACAGCAGCATTATATGCCCAAGTCTGTTGTTCGATTCCTGCTGCATGCAGGTGTTCTTTTGTCATTTTTACATTTTAGTCCCTCTTTAATGGGGTGTTTTTACAATTTTTCCTCTGTTGTGGAGGTTTATACTTCCTCCTTGTAGTGGGGTTCAGGAAAAATTTCCCTACATGGTGTGAGGTTATGAATGTGCTTTATTGTAATATTCAGATGTCATTATATAAAAATATCAAAAAAATATTCCCTAATTTAACAGAATAGCAAAATTTGCAACGTTTCATAAAAATTGCAAGCTTATCATTCACAACAATTATTATAATAGTAATGAAATGGTTATTTCAAATAATAGATTTAACTGTAAAGTGGTAAAGGACAATGACAGAGACATTACAGCCATCTTATAAAAATTTTAATGAATACACAGAAATATATAGCTAATGGAAAGAATATTTTTGTAATATTTCGCAAGTGTTGCAAAGTCTTTTGCAATTTTGTTAACTAAATGATACATTTTCAAATTCATAAAACTAGGGCCAATTCCAAATATATCCACAAAATTTACTCTCTTTTTTTTTTTTATCAAATTAGAGTTTTAGTCAAAATTTCATTTATACCCATGCCACCATAAAATAATGAATATACCCAAAAGCTAATTATAAATTTATAAATAAAAATTGTATTCAAATGGTATATGATTCTACAACTATAAAAGTATAATTTTATAACTAATAAAAGTAAAAACTTTATAACTAGAGTTAGAATATATTCGTCATTTCACATGGGCCATGAGTACAAACAAAATTTTAGACAAAATATATAAATATATTTTGAATTTTTGAAAGTCCTGCATGTAAGTAAAATTAAAAGTCAAATTCATGATTCTAAACGGAATCTGACCTGAAAATTATGTAGCCGCCCATGCAATTTTCTCCATTATTGTCATTAGGAGCGGAGCCCTGTTGGATCATGTTCTAGTTTGTGTGGCAAAGATTTTCCTCTATTATTGTGTCCCAGAGCATAGCCCATTTGGTCCATGTTCCTAGCTTGTGTGGCCATGATTCGGATTCAAACCATGTTGGGAAGCCTATGTTTAGGTGCATTTGTCTCCCATTGATAGAGTTGGTTATAATTAGTTGAGAAAAAAATGGAAAAAATTACTTAAGCATGATTGAATTGTCGGAGAGAAAAATCGAGAGATATTGTAAGTAAATCTCAAAGATGGAACGATAACAAAAATTCCATCTACTATTAATATTTATTTATTTGTGATACCAAAATCGTATATATTGAAAGCTTTGATAGATATTGTTTATTATTTTCACATTAACTTTATATTATATATTCACCCTTAAATGATTTTTGAGTTCTTTTAGGATATTACTTTTCAATCAAAATCATTTTAGGGAGTTTCATTGCGTTCTTTAGGATAGTACTTTACAATCAAAATCCTTTCAAGGAGTTACATTGGGTTCTTTTAGGATATTACTTTTCAATCAAAATCATTTCAGGGAGTTACAAATAAATATCATTGTTAATTAATTGTGTTTTAATAAAAAGCAATCGGCTGGATGGAATTAATAGTTGCCATAATTTAAAAGCACTCAAAAAGATACGTGTCCACACGTGAGAGTCATGTTAAATCATTGGTATCAAATTGAACTTATTCTTTGTATATGAAAGCTGGTCATTTTTAGATGAATTTCTTTTTTCTTTTCTTTTTTTTGATAGGGCATTTTTAGTTGAACTTATCATTGTGGAGGAATGAAAACAAACAGGTATACAAATAGGATTTCTAGAATAGTTGTTTTTCTATTTTTCAATATTTTTTATTATCTAAAAAATGCTTATATTATTCATCTTTATATATTTAGTTATGATGTAGAAAATCAAATATATTAAAAACTACATTATATATTATTTTCAAAATTTAAAGGTTGCATATTCACCCTCAAATGATGGTACAATGTATAAGTTTCCAATTAGGTAAATTTTAGCATCATAACTATATATTACTTTGCATTTGGATTATGTTCCAGTTAGCTCGGACTAACAGAAACTCTTATTAGCCCGTGCAAATTGGTATTTTTAAATTATCTTTATTTTTATGAAAATATGGCCCAAGTTTATTTGCACATGAATTTTACAATTTTAAAGGTGTGTATATTTTTTAATTTCAAAACCAACAGTTTTTGGGCATTTAAATAATTTTTTCCCCCAAAAAAGGTTAATATTTGAAATTTAGAAAAAATATCTACGCATATCTACAAATTGTGAAATTTGATAGGTAAATTAAATACACTTGGGCCTAATTTTTTGTACAAAACTGAAAATAAAAATATGTACATGCACCTGGGCTAACTGGAATATTGTAAACCTTATGTTTTAAATAGTTTAGATGTGAAAAAAAACTTCCAAAAAAATAAAAAGCAAACATTTGTACAAAAACCTAGTGGAAGAACATTTGTTTTAATGATTCCCTATATATATATATATATTTCAAAATGCAAGGTGAAATGCTAGCCAATAATACAGATTCCATCCACACTGACAAGTAGAGTACTACAGCATTTTCAGATGGGCGTTTGCCCCAGTTTTTGAGTTCGGTCCTTGGGATCAAGGAATGAATAGAGATGGAATGTCAAAGAGCTTCTTGAGCTTGCAGTCTGTAGATAATATATACGATTGTTCGACGGCCAAGTTGGCAGGCACCGGAATTAAAATGTCAAATCATAGTCATATTGTTGGTGATCACGTGATATTCCCTGGCCCATTCATGCTTTGGACGGCTGTTTTTCTGGCCTTTAAATACACCATCGAATGCACTTCTTTCTGCAAGCTTCTGCCAAAAACCTATCAACCTTCCCACTGGCGACACTCATCTGAGTTAAGCCGGTCGACTTTCAGCCGCTTGAGTGATTCTTATATTACATGAAGATTGTGGTGTTTTCTCTTCACCTCCCTCAAAGGCGTCCGAAGCCTCGGAGCTTTCTCTTTCCCCCGGACGCCTTTGCTGGAGGTTTAAGAGGATGCCCCTCATTGACAAAGGCTCCATTTACTGTAGCCATGATATTTCATCGGTGAAAAAAATTAGAAAAAAATAGAGTTATGTCGTGTTTGAGAAGTGAGAAAAATCGATGGAGAAGTTTTTTTTTTTTTTTTTTTTACTAATGTAAAATTTTTTGAAAATGAGAAAATGTAATGTTACACGATGAGAGAAACTATGAGAAGTAAAAAAAAAATGTGTTAAAAGTCAGAGATTAGCTGTATGAAAAATCGTGAAAAAATAATTGAAAATTAAAGTAGTTAGAGTTATTCCAAATATATTAATTAAGTTTGATCACAATTCTAAATATACCCACTATATTTTCAAAATCTCAAATATGCCCACTATGTTTGTATTTAATCCCAAAAATGTTAATTCCGTGAGTTGCTACCATTAGAAAGTATGTAAAATTACTAATATGCCCTTCAAATTTAGGATACAATTGAAAAAATTATATGTTATAACTCATTAATGTTGTAATTGCATATGAATTCCAAATTTAAAGCACCTAAATTTCATTTTCTTTTTATTCTTTTCATTATTTATTATTTTACAATAGGGATATTTTGGGTATTTAAAAAATTTTAACCAATAGCTTTTTACGGAATGAGTATTTTTGGAACTAAGTGCAAATGAAATGAGTATATTTTGAATTTTAGAAAGGTAGTGGGTACAGTTAAAATTAAGGTCAAACGTAGTGGGTATATTTGGGAATAACCCAAGTAGTTATATAGAAATATGAGAAAATGATTAAAAATTAAGATAATAATAAAGGGAAATAGTTTTGATTTGAAAATTTTTTATTTTTATTAGAGGCGCATTTTAAGAACTATTATGGAAAAAAGTTGTTAAGCGTTTGACAATATTATATAAAATGTACTTTTAATATTAACCATGTGCTTGGCCAAACAAAGTGGGGCTTTAAATGGAAATTTTTTTTTTCGTGATTACCACTCTTATTTCACCTCAATTATTTTTTTATTGGTATTATATACACTGTAACATTTGTTGTTAAAAATTAGGCCTATTCACAACCCTCACAATGAAAGGACATCTTGTAAATACCCCACAACTCTGACAATAGACCTATTATTTTTGGATTTTTAAAAATCAATGACATTTTTAATAATTTAAAATTACTAAAATCCCATCGATTTTTAAAAATAAAAAATCTCTAAAATGGTAAAAATTGATATACATTAAATACACTTAGCTTAACAATTGTGTAAAAAATTTTCAAAAAAGTAGAAAATAAATATTTGTAATCGAGTTCACTGAAACTAAGTGCACTCAAGTGCATACATTCGAATCCTGGCTTTTACCTAAGTTATTAAAATAAATATTTTAAATGAAAAAGTAATTACTGAAAAATTATGCTCATATAATAGTTTTATATCATTTTTATTTATATGATTGTTCATTTAAATGGAATGTCAATATGTATATTTATCTTCCACGGCTACACTTAAAGGAGGGGTGATCCCATGTGTCCGGCCATGGAATCCCCCCAAAAGTTTTTTTTTTAAAATTTTTTTTATAAACATGTAAAGTTAAATGTATTTAACTTATAAATCAAGTTTTATAAATTTTGGATACTTTTAAGTATTTTTTTATTTTTAAATATAGTGACATTTTTATAATATTTTAATACACTTAGCTCTACTTATTTATAAAAAATCTAAAAAAATAAAAAATGAATTTTCTGACTCGACGCATTGGCAAGGCACATACTGCCCATATGCACTCGGCCGCACCGGATCATCCCTCCACTTTAAGTGGAGTTGAATTGTTGACATCATGCATTGAAGATTAAGGGCAGTGTTGTCTTTTAGCTGTGAACAGCCCCATCCGGTAAGCATCAAATTTGAGCTTCTTTCCAATAGCAGAAAATTGCATTGCGATTGTTGAATCCCCATGCAAAATTTTTATCTAAGCACAAATTTTATAGATTAAAACTGCTTTTACGTTTTTTTTTTTTTTTTTTTTTTTTTTAAAAAAAGCCCGATTGAGTGGTAGAGCGTTTCTACAGATTTTGCAATGTTAAAAGCAATTTTTGCATTACTTGTAAGCAGCGCTGCAACTATTTCTCCATCCTATCAATACCCTATTTCTCTTAATCCACTGTCCCTACTTACAGGTTGTTTGATTCAAGTCGACCCTATCTTACTTATGCGAAAGCCAGTTGATTCAATTCCAATTCCAAGCCAGTTAAAAAGTTCGGAGCCGGGAAGATGCGCGCTGCAGCTGTGAGCTTAGGATTTGGACTTTCTGCAAGAACTGCACTTTAATACAGTTTTTCCTGCTTTCATTGGTAAGAAATTGTATAGCTTTCTGCGCGATAAAATTTCAGAGGAAGCATATTAAAATGGGGTTTGTTTCAATGCATTAGGCTGCAAATTCCATTTTTACTTTTTTGGAGTTTTTTTTTATAAAATTCTTAATTAGTATTTTAACTTATATATTAAGTTTTATTACTTTGGAGATATATATATATTTTTTATTTTTAAAATAGAAAAATTTTAGTTATTTAAAAATGGCTAAAATCCCCTTATTTTTAAAAATAAAAAAATATGTACATATTTTCAAAAATAATAAAAACTTGATTTATAGATTCAATATACCTAAATTAAGAGTTCTATAAAAATATTTTTGAAAAATAAACAAATCTGTATTTTTGCACCAGGATGCATTGAAATATCCTCCTAGTAAAATAGAAAAACTGCCTAAGCAAGCTCAATGCATCCTCCTGATAAAATACAAGAACTGCCTAAACAAGCTGAAGATCTTTCCACTAATAAAATCACCAAACTCGCACCTGTTATTCTTGGCCAACCATACTACATCGGTTAGGCTCAACTTGAGCATATCAACACAGCCTGATTTTGATAAAATTAAAGTTGAGTAAATTAAAAATTGGGGTTAAAGATTTATTTTAGTTTAACCTGTATTATATAATTTATAAGTTGGGTTGGACTAAGGTAAATAGTAAATGAATCCATTGAAGCCCATTTTCCCCAATTACCTAACATATCTCTAGACTCATTTTTATAAACCACTTGTCATTTAATATTGTCAACGCCTGACCTTCCCAAACATTAATCACCCTCTTTCATTAACATAATGTCCTACATATGATAGCGCCTAACATTCTCTTACTCTACCCTTGTTTTTCCTATTAAAACAACAACTTTTTATTGAATGCAGATGTCATCAATTTAAGAAGAAAAGTGATTCTGTTAGTCCGAGCTAAGCAAATATCCTGCTTAACCCATCTCAAAAAACCTATTTAAAAATAATTTTTTATTTTTTCTCTATACAATTATTTATCTAAGTGTATTTAATATATAAACTAAGTTTTACCATTGTTAAATATATGTATACATTTTTTTGATATTTTTAAATATTTATGTATATATATGTGTTTAAAATACTCCTATGTTTAAAAATCTTAAAAATATATATATATATATACATATCCAAAAATGGTATAACTTGGTTTATATATTAAATACGCTTAGATAAACAAGTGCATAAAGAAAAACGCAAAAAAAAGTATTTTTAAATAGGTTTTTTGAGATGGGTTAAGTGAGATTTTTGCTTAGTCCAAGCTAACAGGATTATTTGTCTTTTAGAGAAAAGAATCATATACCCTCTTGAATATTTGTAAATAAAAGTTTCTAAAAGATTAACCCTACCTTCTGCCAAAGAAGAGCTTCAACCCTGAATTCTATCTCAAAACAAACATAGCCAATGCTACAAGCAGCATTTTTGGATTTCTCAACAATTATAAGCTGCATTATGATCATAATCATTTGGCAGCTTTCATCAGCACATACAGCCAAAGGGGAAGAAAAAAGAAGAATTACAACGGCGGAGCTCATCCTACATCTTTTCAAGGGCTCAGAACCAGTTGTGTAGATAACATTTGAACCCTGCCACACCCTCTAGAAAACATCCATTGGGCACATGACAAGCACCCATATGGCTGAAGCCTGCAAGACCCAATCCCTTGCATCAAACTCCTCCACTGTCACAGTTGTTTTTTTTTTTTTTTTCTTTGGACAAATCTCCACTGTCATAGTTGATCATGTCAACTTTCAGCGTGTTCCTTGCAAGAAAGTCACTCTGAACAAATTAAGATAGCACAGCATCGTGGCCAGCTGTTGGAAAACTATCAGATCATCCAACCTGCATCACGATATTCTTGCACCTCATGCTTCAAGAACAGCGACCACTTCCTCATCAGTGGTTTGAGAAGTGACCATCTCCTCTTCAGAATTCTCCTTTGGAGTGTCTGTCTCTGGGCCTACCTTCGCCGGCTAACTTATCAACTTCTGCTTAAGCTTCAGAATCAGCTCTTCTCTCACATCTTCATTCTCAGCAAGATGCCGTTTGATGTCATCTTTTCAACGGAAGCTCTGGTCATTAAAGCTGTACATTGCACCTACTAATTTCTTAATGAATTTATGTTTCAAGCCCAATTCTAGGATCTCTGATTTGCGAGATATTCCCTGTCCAAACTGTAGCTCAAATTCAGCTGTCTTAAATAGTGGAGCAAGCTTGTTCTTTACAATCTTCACCAGAACTTGGCCCCCAACAGTCTGAAAAAAAGCCAAGTGTAGTGCAATTAACGAATATGGAAGAAAGGTTAGAGAATGTTGGGAAGTGTGGTTCTAGAACCACAATTGGGCCACCCAGGAATAAGATAAAAAATTAGAAAAGGGAAAGAGGAGAGATAGATGATGAAATTTGTCTTATTAAGGCAAACTTGAAGGACTCTTACAACTAGACTCTCACCAACTAGAAGCTTGACTCAATGCAAAGCATTACATAGAGGACCCTATTTATAATCCTCAGAAAAACATGCAAGCTACCTGCATACGAAGCTATTCCACATACGATTAGTATTGCGTCGACGCAAGCACAATGCAAATAGGACATTGACTGGAAATAGAAATTATTACGGCGTAGCCCTTTTTAATGCAAGACATCGACTGAAAGTCGGTTATCCAATTTACTTTTTTTAGACAGAGAATTCATGTCAGCGACAAGAAAAAACCATATAAATGAAAGTAGAAATGAAAATGTGGGAAGGGAATTTTGTCAGTCAAAGAGGTTCAGAAGTTGGATCCCTTATTTCCTGCATCTTTTTTTAGTGTTTTCAAAAAAATATAATAATAATAATATGGTGTCTGAATATGCAGATGGTTCTTTTAGTTGATCCTCTTCTAGGCATTTAGAGGAGAAGAGAATTTCCTTGGCTTTTATTCCTGATATTTTAAAAATGTTTGAATTTAAGATTCAATCAGAGGCTCTCCATTATCTATTCTATAGAGAAGTGATGCAATGCGGCAGGGCCTCACTACAACAGCATGCAACCCTACCATGTACACTATTTTATTGTTGGTTTGCGATGAAAAATAAGGGAATGCAAGATATTGGGGCACAATATAATATGTCCAAAATATCTCAAGATACTTGAAATCAATGTTGCTTCTTAAACTCTTTAGACAGTGTTCGCAAGGATTATTGCACTTTTTTCATCCGTAAAGCTACGGTAAGAGCCAACTATTCCCATAATCTGTAGGGCCCGACCCATTCTTAAAAAAGAAAAAAGCAAACAAAACCAAACAGCTGTTGCAGGAGCACGTTTTTGGTGCATACGCAGAGAACCGGAGTTATTAAAAAGGGGAGAGGGGAGCTCACGAACCGAAGCAGCGAGAAGAGAGAAAAAAGAAAGAATGAAAGAAAGGAGAAGAAGGAGAAGTAAAATGAAGGAGAAGGCAAAAGAAGGAGAGGGAAGAGAGGAGAGAAAGCTCACTGCTGTTGCCTACGCCGCCATTCGTGCAGCCATCACCGGTCACCGGAGGTAAGAAAGAAAATGAGTTTTGTTGGGTTTTTGTAATTTTTGCTTAAATCATGCTAGAAATATTAGGGTTTTGTTAAAATACTTTAAATAAACATGTATGGAAGTAAAATACATGAATTTGAGTAGTAGATTTAGTTTCCTAGAGATTTAAGAGTTGAAATGAGTAGGGTTTTGATTTTTACCTACAAAAATAAATAAAAAAAATTATGAGCCTTTTGATAAATTTGTCGATAGGATGATATTTAAAGCTTAAATCATGAAAATGGAAGGCTAAAATCAAGTCTAAGTGTAAAATAAAAAAATTCAAGAGTGGTATATCCAAATTTTTTTGTTCTAAATCATTATATAATAATTGCAAATGTTATTAGCATGTGTTAATTATAAATTAATATGCCCACTTTGAGGTAGAAAGAGGAAAATTAGAAATTTTCACAACCCATGGGAATTAGGCAGCCTAAAAAATGTGACTTTAACATGGGGTTTTTAGAATATTTAGTCTAAATATTATTTATAGGTAAATTTTAAGATGTTTAAAGAGTTGAAAATACAATGAAAAAATTCTGGAAGTATTATGCTAAGTTGTAGACAGGGTACGGGTGTCGGGATTTTATGCAAAATTGTGAAATAGCCAATTCACATAGTATAAGAGTGATTAAATAGATTTTAATATGCCTAATATATATGTTTAAGTTGTGCATTTAATGGATGAAAAAAAATGTAAATGAAGTAAATGCCCTTAAATGGTCTATGTAATTTTAGATGTAAGGTAAATAACATTATAATTAAAATGAGGATTTAAACGAGCATGTTTTCCTTATCAAAAGAGTCTCGGGGACTCTATTTGAAAAAAGAAAAGTTAAAATTAGTTTTTGAATCAATGCATCCTTAAACATTAAAATTAGGATGCAATAAATAGTGATTTAAATGAATGCTTCATCAACATTATTAATTTTCATAGGAAAAAGAAAGGAGAAAGTGGAAGTCACAACTCAAGATTTTGAGGTAAGCAAGCTTTTTAAATTCAATAAATTGTCGTGATAAAATTTTTTATTTTGTCACTTACTTTGAGAAAAGATGTTTGCAACAAATATTTGTGTCATGCTTTTAAGTCATTTTCTATAGGTATTCTAATTAAATTTTATACAAACAATAAAAATCATTAGGAATGGTCATTACTTTATTTTCTTCATTTATGTTTATATATTTATGCTATTAAAACATTCTTTTAAACTTGATTTCTGGGAACAAATCTTTTCTTTATAATTAGTCGAGTAAACTCCTTTGATGACATAGATGCATTTGATCATTTGTGTGAATGGAATCCATGCATGAGAATAAATGTAAGACTTTGCCAAGGTTGTAATTGGATAAATAGTTTATCCTTGACGTTGCTTAGTCGGTGCGGTTGACGTATGGGTGGGTGATCACTTGATAATTGTCATCTACCAAAAAAGAAATTATGTCATTGAATGATGCATGTTGTGATTGCATTTCATCCTCATGCATATATGATATTTCTACGAAGGTTTTCATGAATTTCTTTTTAAATGACGCTTTCTTACTAGGTTCTTTGAATTCATTATTTTTATTAATCAATTGCAGAATATCACAATACTAGGAGCTATAGAAACTTCACTGGGAAGATGGGCAGTGAAGTGGAGAATTCGACGAGCTCTTTTATATTTGTAGTGTGATGTAATAAACTAGACCCTAGAAGTGCTAGAATTTTATTTGAAATATCTAAAGTCTGGTTCCTTTTTTTATATAGGTATTATTTGTATGTATATATGTGGTTTTGTGTATGACGTGGAAGGTATTTGAAGTATTTTTTCTTTTTATATTTGTGTGAATTGTATGGATATGTGTATCGTGTACGATGAAGGAATATTTTGAGTATGGGGGAATATGATGTGAATATGATGAATTAGTGAAGAAAAGATTGTGTTTGTGAAGAAGTGAAACAGGTTAATTCTTGTTGTAAAGGGTTATGCAATGCATGTTTATATTTAAGGAACGTCCTAATTACAAATGGGATACTACTGAAATTATTATAGATATTAGAAAAAAAAATTAGACTACTTTTATTCATTATTTGACGTATAAATACAAACTAGGTTATGGACTTCATTGCTTTTAAAACGATTTCTAGCATAAAATCCTATGACAAGCAGAGCTGTCGTAGGTGGGCGTACTACATAGTCAGACTGCAAAAGGTTTTGGTCCGGACTCAACACAAGAAATTCTTCAAAAAATCGCTTCTGAATAATAACAAGAACATTTGCACGATAGGTTGGACCACAAAAATACAAAGAATCGGGCAACAGATATACGTATGCTAAGCACATCCGTTAATGCTGAGATTGTAATTTGCACCAACGGTTCACCTGTCACAATTTGTCATCGTTATGCTGCACAGTTAAGATGTTTGGCAAAATGTCGACAAAAACCAGACCCAAGTAGAATCAAACCAGCAAAGCCATTAGGCACTTCCCACCTACAGCCCTATTCAGTGAAGATAAGGAGCCTAAAAAATTCTTGACCACTCTGACATCAAAAAACTTCCCTAAGCATCCCTGCGCATTTCTCTGTATAAAAAATTCTTGACTACTCTGACATAAAAAACCTGAGCGACAATCATGAAAGCATGCATGCGCATTTATAAACCGGGAAAAGTAACTAAGAATGGAAGCCCCCCCAAGACTTCGAGTATGAGATATGCCTTCCCATGCATGTCCTGAACATGTTAAGGCTCAATACCAGTCCATAGCCAACTTCGACGCATGCGAGTGTAATCCAAAATCTAATTTTTAGAAACATGAAGCCTGTCAATTTCCATAACAATTTTATAGACTTGATAAAACATATAGAGACAGCTAAGGCAAATTAACAAGAATGATTTGCGAACTGACCACAGATCCATCCATAGAAGAGATCACTTACACTATCCGCAAAAACTACATCCACAGGACCACTCGGGATCAAGGTGTTAACCAGGCTAAGAGCCTGTTCACCACAGTCGGGCTGTGATAGCAACAAGTCATCAGTTTTTACACCAATAGGCCCCGCCGAAGCGGGATCAAGCGCGTGCTCAACATCCACAAAAACACAATATGCTACTAAATTGTTAGGGTTGAGAACACAATGCAGCACATATATAACATAGAGAATTACGTAGATCTGCTAGAAGCCTACTCCACCAGAGAAAAAAGTAATTCATTGATCACAAATAACTACAACTGTAATCTCATAAACAATAGACAGTCTCTGTCGGAGAATCTCTCATTAGGACTCTCTTTATTTTCTCTGATATTAAACCCTGTAGACCACGTGTTTATTTATAACCCTCACATACATGCATTACCCCATATGCAATCCCAAGTAAAATACAAGACACAACTGATACAACTAAATAAATACAAGCACATGATTAGCTAAATAGGAAGTAACTTCGATGTGCATAAAATATTTAATTAAGAGATGTACCCAAATTAGAGTGCTGACTGGCATTGGAGAAACGATTGTTTGGGTTTCTACCTAAATCAGAATGTCAACTGGCTTTGGAAAAATGATTGTTTCGATTTCTCATGTGCAATGATAACACACTCATGCAATCACAATGGTTAGTTAGATGGTTAAAGAAACTAGAAGTAAACATATGTTATTAGGGCAGCTCAAATGAGGAAATAAGGGAAGATTTACCTGAATTCTTTGTGATTCAACAATTACATGTAGTCCAAGAGTGGTTTTGCTTGAAGCCTCTGGGCCATGTATCTCCACAACATGCCCCTACATACGATTAAAAGGATGAGTAAGTGGACAAGAGGAACAACAATAACTGTGCATGGTGAAAGTTAGCTCGTAGTCGAAGTTATCCAACCATGCTAGTCATACGACATACAATGATTCTTGTAACTGTCAAGTGTTAGAACAAACGCATATAGAAATTTAATTTCATCCTCTTTCAGCTCTTTCTCCTAGTTCATCTACTTTTCTTCTCCTTCATCTCTTCTTCCCCTTTAAGAGAATCTCTCTTTCTTTCAAAGTTGTTTCCCTCATACGCATCATGTCCTAAATCACCTATTTAAAGCCTTTCCCATCATTGAACCATAAACTTAAGGATAATTTCTTAAATCAAGAGAGGCCACTCATATTATCATCAAGCTTTGAGATCATTCTTACAATGTTTTAGAGGGAGACAAGAAGCTCACAAATATCAACAGATAAGATCACAGGCTTCCAAATATTAATAGGAAGATAGAGTTCATGGATAGCAGCAAATAGAGTCAACACATCTAACCATTTGCGCTAGTCACAAGTGGTAGCTTTTAGTACTATTCTAGGTTAACCTTAAGATTTATTTTGTAGAGAGTTGAAACTTGTAAAATTTGTTTTGCAAAATGCCAAAACACACAAGTTATAAACTTATAATTTACTATGGCGGAAAACCTACGTAAGACAAGAGAGACGTGAGATGAGGCAGGTCTCACCAGGACTGAAAATGGCACCAAATTCATTGCAAAAAAAAAAAAAAAAGCACCAAATCCATTTCGAAAATATTCCCCAAAAATCAAAATGCCTTTTTGGGATCTATAGGCCAACCATTATATATATGCGGACCCACATCGACCAAAATTGTCGGCCTGACGTTGTGCAATTATCAAAGTATACAACCAAAGCTTTCTAAATACAAAAATATTCCACTTTTTGATGCCAACCTTTATTCTCCAATATTTCAGAGAGGAATGGCAAAGTATCTAAATTCTTAGTAAGATATTGATGATGACTGTGACATGAGCTAGCCACTGATCATTTGGGGCAGCTGAGCTCACAAAAAGACAGTAATGTCGACATTGATCGGAGCATTGGATTCCATAAATTTGCGTTATCATGTCTATATAAACACCTATACAGCTGGCGTACAGGTGTGAAACAAAAGGAGTATGTAACTAGCTAGCTAGTTCTATATATGATTATCATGATCAGATGATATCTCAATTTGTGATGAAATTAATGTAAGGAGAGTAGAAGCTCGGAGTGGGTTTTTCGTGCAATGTGATATACTGATTGAGCAAGCTTCCAACCTCCCCGCTAAGGCTCCAACCTCTCCAATTAATTATGTGGAGAAAAAGTGGGAGCCGTTTCGGGGATGTAGATAGCTCGCTCATTATGCATGATTGCCTGCTGCTGATTTTGATGTTCCATGTCCGCATGCATGCCTTTTAAATTGCTAGCTACTTACATACATTTGATTCCTAGGAGATAAGTAAGGAACGCGGATGGAGCCAGGAACAATGTGCGCACTACTGTAACTAGCTTCGATAACTTAGCTACTCATGCACCTGTGAATCGATCTTGTACGGCCCTCATGTGTAATTATATTTGACGAATGATCTTGTAAGTCCAGGCTAAGCAAATGTTTTACTTAGCCCACCTTAAAAATCTTATTTATAACAATTTTTTTATTTTTTTTATGCTTGTTTATCTAAGTGTATTTAACATAAAAACAAAGTTTTACTATTTTTGTATATGTATATATATATATTTGAGATTTTTAAACATTTATGTGTATATATGTATTTAAAGTACTCTTATCTTTAAAAATCTAAAAAAAATACACATATCCAAAAATGATAAAACTTGATTTATATATTAAATATACTTAGATAAACAAGTGTACGAAAAAAAAGAAAATAAGTTGTTATGAACGAATTTTTTGAGGTAGGCTAAGCGGGACATTTGCTTAGTTCGGGCTAATAGAATCACTCCTAATTATATTTTTCTATATTTTTTTGTTTTTCTTTGTTTTTATGTGAGCCTATAGTTAGCTAATAAACTGATTTTTAACTTTTTTATTTTTTATATTTTTTATATAAATTCAAAATTGCTCATTTTCACGATGAAACAAAGTTTTTGTATTTTTTGTATTTTTGGATGAAATAAAGTTTGGTTGATAAATCTTTAGAGCCAAGAATAAGAAGTTTAAATTTTTATATGAATAATAATAGCAAATGATGTAATAAACTAACTAAAATTTAGAAACTATGGGTGGGAATCAATCTCTCTCCTATGCTGTGAGAGAGATTTTTTTTTTTTTTTTTAGCTTTTCAAAGATTTTGTTTGCAAGAGATTCTTTTATCACGTCGACTAATCAAAAAGGGACAATCTAGTACTTGTAAGAGAGACTTCAACTTGCTTTATTGTAAAGATTAATCTTGAAGGTTCAAGCATAAGTTGAAGTTGCTGATTCAAGGTGATGGTGCTATGGTGATTCAAGTAACTACTCAAATTAAAGCTCTACTACTCTTGCAAATATGAAAACTAGTTTGTTTTTATTTAAAATTTTATTTTTTGTATTATTTTATTATTGACTGTGATCAAACGAATAAGAAAGTGAACCAATTTGTTAATTGCTTCATAAGCCCACTTGAAGCTTAATACTAATTTAGAAGATAGTCGAACCAACTATACCACTATAACTTATGAGTTAAAGTTGACTAGAGAATCCAAGCAATTGTGCTAAGAGAGTGGAGTCAATTTGTAGTTGATTGAACCACTATCATTGTTACCAACTTTGTGAATTGGTTTGTGCTTTCGAGTTTGAATTCTATGCTTGAGTCTTATTTTATATTAAGGTCCTTTGATTAACCATTACAGGAGACTAACAATATATATCAAGCAAGAGAAGCAGATTGAATTTCACTTGTAGTGGTAATTAATTAATCAGTAAGAAGTAATTAAAGAGAAAAACAACTTAGATGCATTGCGAAAATATTCCCCAAAAATCAAAATGCCTTTTTGGGATCTATAGGCCAACCATTATATATAAGCGGACCCACTTCCATCAAAATTGTTGGCCTGACGTTGTGCAATTATCAAAATATACAACCGAAGCTTTCTAAATACAAAAATATTCCACTTTTTGATGCCAACCTTTATTCTCCAATATTTCAGAGAGGAATGGCGAAGTATCTAAATTCTTAGTAAGATATTGATGATGACTGTGACATGAGCTAGCCACTGATCATTCAGGACAGCTGAGCTCACAAAAAGAAAGTAATTTCGACATTGATCGGAGCATTGGATTCCATAAATCTGCGTTATCATGCCTATATACAGCTGGCGTACTGGTGTGAAAAAAAAAAGGAGTATGTAACTAGCTAGCTAGTTCTATGATCAGATGATATCTCAATTTGTGATGAAATTAATGTAAGGAGAGTAGGAGGTCGGAGTGGGTTTTTCGTGCAATGTGATCTGCTGATTGAGCAAGCTTCCAACCTCCCCGCTAAGGCTCCAACCTCTCAAATTAATTATGTGGAGAAAAGGTGGGAGCCTTTTCGGGGATGTAGATAGCTCGCTCATCATGCATGATTGCCTGCTGCTGATTTTGATGTTCCATGTCCGCATGCATGCCTTTTAAATTTCTAGCTACTTACATACATTTGATTCCACTAGGAGATAAGTAAGGAACGCGTAGGGGCCGAACCCGAAAAACTGCAGTGTTGAAACTCTGATGTTTTCAACCCGAACCCGATTTTTTAGCCCGAGCCCGAACCCGAATTCAAATAGGTCTCGGTTTCGGGTTCAGGCAAGCCCGAACCCTGTAAGCCCGAACCCGAATTTGCATTTATATAAAATATATAATTTATATTATTATAATAATAATATATTATAATAATAACATATTACTCATGGATGGATGATGGACAATAAGAGTACGGCATGACAGGCATGGACAGCTCATCGCCGAGACAATCTAACGTTTTAAGTGATTTCAACAAAATATTTATTCCCAATTTACATTACGATACAGGTCCAACAGTTTTTTTTTAAAAGATTACTCTTCACTCCTTTTCTACTAAAGCCTTTTGACCAACGAAATCCTGTGATACTAAATATTAAATTTTTTTGAGATCTTTTTTTCCAACGGGAAAATTTATGAGAACTTTAAAATTATAGTTGTAAAATAAGCTTAAAACAATAGAGGAGTAAAAAAAATACAATTAATGATTAATAATACAATTTTATTGACAACGTTTACACATAATCCATATTTTACTTGATACAAAGAGAATGCTCAAAACAGGTTTCTTTCTTTCTACTCTTAAACGGTATTTGAATTTTTCTTAATTTCATACAATAAACTGTTTTTTAAACTTTTTTATATAATAGATTTGTGATAAAAAATTAAATATAAGATGAGTAACAAAGACATATTAATAGAAAATGTCAACTCGAAACTCAACCCGAGCCCGAATTTTAAAAATAGGGTTAAGGTTGAGGTTTACAAATAGGGTTAGGGTTAGGGTTAGGGTTGAAGTTTTACAAATAGGGTTGAGGTGAACCTGAGTTTCATGAGCCCGAGTTGCACCCCTAGGAACGCGGATGGAGCCAGGAACAATGCGCGCACTACTGTAACTAGCTTCGATAACTTAGCAACTCATGCACTTGTGAATCGATCTTGTACGGCCCTCTAGTGTAATAATATTTGATGAATGATATTGTAGTCAAGTTTAAGTAAATGTTCCACTTAGCCCACCCTAAAAAATTTATTTATAATAATTTTTTATTTTTTCTTTATATGCTTGTTTATCTAATTGTATTTAATATAAAAATAAAGTTTTACCTTTTTATATATGTATATATATTTGAGATTTTTAAACATTTATGTATATATATGTATTTAAAGTACCCTTATCATTAAAAATCTAAAAAAATATACACATATCCAAAAAGGATAAAACTTGATTTATATATTAAATATATTTAGACAAACAAGTGTATGAAGAAAAAAAAAATTGTTATGAATGAGTTTTTTTAGATGGGCTAAGTAAGACGTTTGCTTAGCCCAGACTAACAAAATTACTCATAATTATAATTTTCTATATATTTTTTTGTTTTTCTTCGTTTTTATGTAAGCCTATATTTAGTTAGTAAACTGATTTTTAACTTTTTTTTATTTTTTGTATTTTTATATAAATTCAAAATTGATAATTTTCACAATCTCACATGAAAATAGTAAAAAATTGATTTTTGAAATTTTATAAAATATATAAATCTAAATAGGTAAAACTTTATATATAAATTAATTACTTGTGAGTTCGTATAAAAATAACAAAATATATAAATATATAAATTAAATACTTGCGAGTTATTATAAAATTAAAGAAATAATAAAAATATAAATATATAAATACATGAGGTTGTGTACAAGCCATTATCGTTGTTCTTATATAACATATTTACATATACAATCCCATTTCTATGAAATTTCATTTCTACGTAACCCCTTCCATATTCAAAATATTGATGGTTGTTGAAAAATACACTCCATCCATTTTATTTAGCATCATTTATATTATCATGAAAATTCTTTCATTTGTTTAATTTCACTGTATATGGGTTCCATTCATAAATATGTAAATAAATGCAATAAAATGGTTCAATGCTAAAATATCAATTTTAAATTAGTTTTTTTAACATCTAAATCATCTAAAATATCACTACTATATAGATATGATTCTATAAAGTATTACTACATTCTAATACATGTATGAAAGGATCTAAGCATTTTTCATAATTTACACATGAATATATGTACATATATTTTGGAACAAATGTGGGCCATGCATATACTTGACCTGGATGAAACTTGGTCTCCTAGCTAAACAAGTGATTTTTTCTTGATGGAAAAATAAGCAATGTTAAATACAATGAATGGATTGAATTTCACATCAATCATTAATATCTTAAAAATTAATATTGTTACATAGAAGCAGAGCCCATATACATATATATGGAATGTGATCAACCTAAGTCAGTCTCAAAAATATATCTTTTGGTATTTGTTCAGTTTTTTTTGCAAACATGTTAACCTAGGTGTATCAAATTTTTGAACCAAGTCTTATCATTTTTGGATATTTTAAAGTATTTTTTTAAAAAAATTAAAACAACTATCGTAATTTTCTGACATGGGGCCCATTTGGATGAAAAATGGTATATTAATAATAAAAACAATTCTAAATACAATGGGTAGAGTAGTTATACATTTTATGATCATATGGGACCCATTTTGAGCTAAATGTATTATAAGTTAGTGAATTTACATGCACTGAAATATTTCTCTATGTATATATATGTAATATCGAATTTTGATTTCATGCGCCGGGTGCGCCAAAACTTAGTGCACTTAGTTGTACTAGATAATGATCCTATAAATGGGCTATTGAAGGAAGAAATTTCCGTGAGTTTTGTTGATGGTCGGTATTGGTGGGACAAAAAATCTTATCTCACAAACTACATAATTTCTTAAATGGATTCGGTACTAGAAGTGTAACTTGGGTTGGGTAGGTCTTGTTATTGGTGAACCCTATCCTTATCCTATTTTCAAAATCTCCTACCCTGCCTTATTTTTTGTCGGTCGGGTCAGTTCAAGACCTACCCTATACTATTTTTTTAAAATTAGGTTAGTTTTAGTTTCGGTTCCAAATTGATTTTTTTAAATAGTCTTTTATACTAAATATCAATATTATAATTCTATTATAAATATTACTTAATACCTCTAATCAATATTGTAATAATATCATTTTAAAATAAAATGATTAAATTCATGAATGATAAATAAATAAAATAATTTTTTATATTTATAAAAGATATATTTTGTATCTTCAAATGTACAGTGAGTGATCCCATGCGTTTGGCCATGGGACCTCCCCTTATTATTATATAATTTTTTATAAACATATAGAATTAGATGTATTTAACCTAGAAATAATTTTTATTATTTTTAGATGCTTTTAAATATTTTCTAATTTTTAACACTGTGGCCTTCTCATAATTTTATCAGAGAAAAAATTACAAAAATGTCATTATGTTTAAAAAATAAAAAAGATTTAAAAGCATCTAAAAATGGTAAAACTTAGTTTTTAGGTTAACTACACTTAACTCTACATGTTTATAAAAAACAGAAGAATAAAAAAAAGAGTCCCACAGCTGGACATATGGGACCCTCATACAGTCGAACTCACCTTATCACCCTTCATATATAGTATGTTGTGTAGAAGATATATTCAATATATATTATTAAATTCAGGTTGGTTTGAGTTACCCAAACCTTAGAACCTACCCTACCTTAATTTAGCCAAGTATTTTTTTATTTAGAACGTACCCCACCCTGTGCGTAAAAAACAAAAAAAACTTTCCTTACCCATTTTAGAGTATCCAATGGTCGACTTGCGGGTATTCTGCCCAAGTTGCACCTCTATTGGTAAAAGTATAATATGCAATATGGGAATGTTGTTAGCATCAGCATTTTTTTACAACAAAAATATTAATTTCCAATTTTACAATTGACTTATTTTTATAAGTCGCCATCGCTCATTTGCTGTTTCTACTGCTTGCAATAGAACTTTCCTAGTTGATTGCCAAAACCCATTTGCTTCTAACTTCTTGCATATGAAGTTTTTTTTGGAATCTAAAATTTATTTTTTTTCCACCAAAAGATAAAAATTGCAAAGTTCTTGTGATGTAAAAGTTCATGGGTTCAAAGCACTAGGGGTTGCCTTGGTGGTAACCCAGGTAAATTGCATGTCATACAACCTGTGTTCAATTCCTACTACATGTGTGCGTGATTTATTATCTTCCTCCTCATGTGGGGATATTCTACAATTTTTTCTTGTGTGGGAGTGTTTATGGAAAAAAAATTCCATGATGTGGGGGTCGTGAATATACCTAATTGTAATTTCTTTTGTCATAATGTATAAAAATACCAATGAAAAAGCTAGATTAGACAAATGCCTGTCTAATATCAATTAGGTAAGTATGTTTCCATGTGCTCAACTATATCTTTTAGCAATGGCAGCTTTGGATCACTGTTGTCTGTTGTTGAAACTTGATGTTAAAGGCATAAAAAGAAGAAGGTACAAGCCTTTTAGATATGAAATTTGTTGGGCTAGATATAAGGAAGTTGATGATATTGTTAGGAAAGTCTCGTAGATGGCTCCACCGAGACGGTTATCTCTGATTGAGCAGATAAGATGGAAAATAAGAAAGTGCCGGAAAAAATGAGTGAATGGGATCAAAAACTGTAGCGCCCCAACCCGCGGGCACGCCACACCGCGTCGTGGTACCTTACTCCACGGATCTTTTTAGGTGGTGAAACTTATGAATAAAACAAAGTTTCATTGCTTATACTAGCAGAAGCTCATCCTAATTTGTCGGGAAATCAACCTGAATTTTTTTCTTTTCTTCTCATTAAAATCATATTGATTCTATTCCTTAACTAAAATCCGACAACATACTATCTATACTTAGGATGTTTGGGCAATACAAAACTTCATAGTTAATATAATTTCAACATTTTCTACTAATACACTCGCATTTACTTCAATTCAAACTAATACATTCCTTATATGATTATATTTCAAATGAGAAGCTAACTACCTTATTTAACAATAATATATAACATTCAAATATAATACATACTCACAATTATAATAATTACAATCCAATGAATTCAAATTCATCAAAATATTAAAAATCAAACCTTCACCGCTATTAAATCTACATTATCTGCATGCACTGATTAATTGAAAACAATGAGTATAAAATACTCAGTAAGTAATCATTTAAAAACACGTACTGTTATGCATACACATGCACCATTCTATGACTTATTCCTCGTTTGGTAGATGACACTTATCAAGTGATCACCCGTCCATACGTCGGACGCACAGACCAGGCAACGTCAAGGATAGACTACTTCTTCAATTACAACATTAACAAAGCCTCATGCATGAGTTCCATTCACACATGCGTCATATGCATTTATGACATGAATTGAGTTTTGTCAACTCAACATGATTACAGGGTTTGTACATAAAAATTGAGTTGTAAAAGTATTTCAAGTACGCATTCTTTTTGTAAAACCTATGCATAGGACAATGATCATCCCTAGGTAATCTTTCTATGCATGTCAATTTAAAAAACATTTAAATAAAACAAACTCACTTGAAATAAAAGGCAAGAACAGATTTTTCTTACCATAAAATTCATATGAACAAAAATAATCTTGAAGAGCTTGCTTACCTCTTCCCTTTAGCATTTTTCCATTTTTTCCTTTATACTTTCCTTCATCTTTCCTTTAGCCCTTCCCATTATAGCCAACAAAGAATACATCTAAGCATTTATTTAACTCATCACACATACTTATTTCATGCTTAATTATGCATCTAACTATATACTTTTTCGAAACCTTTGGACATAGAGTTCAAGTATTCATGAACTTGAAATCTCCTTATCCAAAATTCCTAACTCCTTTTTAACTTAACTACATTTTCAAATTGGATGAACCATAACCTTATAAGTTAATTACTCTTGAAATACCATTTACACCCAAACTTGAACTGAATTTGAAATTTCTTACTTTCCAAGCTATTTAAACCTTTATATTATCCCACGTTTAACCTACATTTGAATAAGCTTATAAATTGCATTAGCTTTGCATTTAATACATAACTAATAATTGTAATTCAAGTTTCAACTTTATACATAACACATAATGAACATATAAGCTTAGTAAAGCTTTAACTACTATCTATACAACTTAAAAGTTATTATATTCCATTTTCATTTTTTCTCCAAAAAAACTTGTATTTTTAAATAATAAATTCATCTACTGCAACTTAGATCTCATTTATACATAATAGGGTTACCTACTTTGACACATTCATTAGGTTCCCTATTACTTACATTTCTTTCTTTAAAATCTCAATCATTTAATTCAATTTAACTATCTAATAACAACTAAGATCATTTGACATATCAACTAATAACCTAATTTTACCCAAAAAATATATCTTATTTCCTTCCATTTTATTTAAAATCTTAGTTTAGTCCTTTTAATATGACTCACATACATCAAAGAATCATCTCTTACCTAGGCAAACATCTTATCCTCATTTAAAACATCAATACATGAAATTCAACACAGTGACATTATAAAAATTAAGTTAATCTTAATCTTATAGATCTTTCATACTTAGAATTTATAAATTTTAAACCATATCATGTCTGAAATTTTATGTATTACAAGCTATTAAAGCCTCTTCATCCTTTTGTATTTAAAAAAATATACTTAGATAACTCATGTATGCATAAACTTTGCATTTAATATATAAATTAAGAACCTTTCACTCGATATATAAATGACATTTTCATATTGTAAGGTCATTTGAACTTAAGATAGCCTATATAACCTTTTTTCTACTTCCCTTCAAAACATAATCATCAAATCTTAATTACCCATTAAAAAATAACTTAAGTAATTTGATATTTTAAATTACTCAACGTACTCCTCAATTTCATAACTCATTCCATTTTGCTTTTATTTAACTCTCTCTCTTGCTTAAAATGCATCATTTATTTCACTTCATTTCAATTTTATTTCCTTTCTACATAAAGCATATGAGTTAATCTAATAAATTTGTTTTCATGGCCAAACAATCTATTAATCAGCTTATTTCACTTAAATCTCAACACTCATAGCTTAACATATAATACCCCACAATTTAATCATTAAACTAATCATATTTATATAAATACAATAATAAGTGCCTAAAAATTAATATCCAAGCTCATAACCTCAATTTAATAGTTGAGTTTTCTCCAAACTCTCTTTACTTCCATTTATCTAACTTATAATTTATCATTTCATCATCATTCATATGTATTATACTTTTTTCTAAATAATAATTATAACCCATTTACTACAGCCAAATTCATCATATATGCACTTGCCTAAATTTATCCTTCATTTAGGCTTACCTGAAATTCTTATATACATATATATTTGATAACTACAACTTTGCTTAACTACCCATTTATCACAAATAAATTATATATCATGCTTTTAAAATTAAAATTATTCATTTAAGAGTCATCTTTAAACTTAAATTTATCACCTATACACTATTTAAATGATGGGTTTTAAGCTTCAAAATTTAGAGATTTTATTCCATTTTATTTTCACATGATTTATATACAGCAAGTTTAATATTTTTAACCTTCCAACTATTCATATACAAGTCATACAATTATCACTTATTCATTCATTTTTTTATATTCGTTTAATACCAAAATTATATAAAAGTCATCCTGTACATATTTAGTTAAAAGAAATCTCATACTTCCATACAAATTTCCTAACTACCCAATTTTATTTATTATGTATGTCTAGATTTTGACTTCAAGATTTGCATATTTTTATTTAAATCCATGTTCATATATTATTAAATTACTAAACTTAATGTTTTACAAGCAACAACACATGCCTGTAACATATATACCCACCTGCTTTCATTTTTTCCACCCATTTCCACATCGGAATGGGTTTAAAATTATTTATAAATCACCTCATATATAAATTTAATAAAAGCCCTATGCCTAGGCCATATTTTTAGAACTTTCCCACATTCAAAGTATGGTGGAAACTTTGAATTTCCTTTCCTACCCAAAATTATACGTGTAATTTTAAAAATAATACATCCCAACATTATTTAAATACATAGTAATTTGGGGTAGAAATCTTAAACTTTTCAACTCTCAAAATTTCGGATTCATGCATAGGATCCATTTTAAACTTCTATTTACATGTTTCACACACTAATCATCATTCTATATACAAATCTATTAAAACCCCATGATTTCCACCACGATTTGGGGGCAGAAAATCAATATCCAAACTCTTTATAGTCACGAATTCGAATCTCCTTCCTCTTTTTCATGATTCTACTTCCATACATATAAATCTATACAAATCTAGCAAAAGCCCTATGTTTTGAATATGATTTGCTAGAAATTTCTTTTTTAAAAAAACTCATCTTCCTTACCTCTGGTCTCCGGCGAAGGGTTGGACGGCAACGACAACGACATGGGGGTGGATGATCAGCTCCTCCCCTCCCTCCTCCTTCCTTCCTTCTCCTCTTTCTCCTTCTCTTCCTCCTTGCCTCTTCTCCTCTTTCCCTTTCTTTCTTTTCCCTTTCCGTTTTTTCTCCTCTCACTCTCTGTTTGTACGATAGGAGAGAAAAGGGGTTGCTTTATGGCCCCACTTAAGGTAGTCCACACGTACACACGTGCATCTACCCCTTATATAGATATTTTATTTTTCTTATATATGTCAATGTATATACTTATATGTCATGAATCATAATATTTTAAATTTTATAACTTATACCCACCATATGCATTTAAGCCATTAAATCATGGTCATTCACTAATTTAAACAATTTAAAATAATTAATTATTTAAATTAAACCATTTGACTGAAATTCGTTAATTAATCTAAAATTAAATAATACATTTTATTATTATTCCATTTAACATTAACATTCTAACTCATTATTGTTTATTTATTAATTCTCCCTTTTCTTACTTTATAATTTTAGGTCATTAATAAAATTTTAATTTTATTAATTTCATATCCAAAATTTTCATTTATATATGTCACGTACTTTGGATTGCAATCTAAAAATTGCGGGTACTACATTCTCCTCACCTTATAAAAGGTTTCGTCTCGAAACCATTTTGGTATTTGTAATTTATTGTATTAGCATTTTTTCTAATATTATTCTTACTACTCAATTTATATATATATCACCCATCATAGTAAACTATTATTTTGATAACTCTTAAAACATTATATTAAACATTTTGATTCACAAACATCATATAGATATTCATTGATGGTTCCTATGCTCATTTATACATGCTTATGCAAAACAAACATGTGCCTATACACACATACATACAATCAGAGATAAAAAAAATTATATACATAGATTTTATATAAATTTTATCTTTGCAATTCCTATTACATGAATCATTTAAGTAGGATCCTCATCACTCAAACAAGAGAGCCTTACCTCTTGTTTTTCAGTTAACTTTTCACTTTCTAACTTTATTATTTAACTCCTAACATTTTTTTTCTTATTTAATATTTTACCCAAACATAAAATCAACAATAAGTAAATTAAATCCTAGCACTTAATTTACTTACTTTCTATCGTAGTCCATTCTTCAACTTCTTAAGAATGGATATTATTCAGTAAAATTTATTATGGTCTACACGGGCATAAAGCAATTTAAGCATTTAGAAATCTATGAGACATATTAAGTAGGGCCCTGTCTCAATAAATTCTGTAGCTTTAGCTCACCTTATACCTTCTAAACGTGAAATTTATTAGTAGATATACTATGCTTCACCCCTTTTTCTATTTTTTTAACCTAAGCAAGAGTGTTCTTATTATTTTCTTATTTCTTAACATTTTTTTCCTACATACTTTTCACCAAGAGGCGGATGCGCCACACCGTGTTGTGGTACCTTACTCCACGGATCTTTTTAGGTGTGAAACTTATGAATGAAACCAAAGTTTCATTGTTTATACTAGCGGAAGCTTTTCCTAATTTGTCGAGAAATCAACTAGAATTTTTTTCTTTTCTTCTCTTTAAAAGCTATATTGATTCTACTTTCTTAACTAAAATCTAGCAGCATCCCAACTATACTTAGGATGTTTGGGCAAATACAGAACTTGATAGTCAATAAAATTTCAACATTTTCTACTAATTCACTCACATTTACTTCAATTCAAACTAATACATTCCTTATATGATCATATTTCATATAAGAACCTAACTACCGTATTTAATAATAATATATAACATTCAAATATAATACATACTCACAATTATAATAATTACAATCCAATGAATCTAAATTCATCAAAATATTAAAAATCAAACCTTCATTGCTCAACTAGCAGCGAAGACTCTTCTATCAAATCTGCATCATCTGCATGCACTAATTAGTTGAAAACAATAAGTATAAAATACTCAGTAAGTAAGCATTTAAAAATACGTACTGTTCAAAATTTGTGACACTAACCAAAATCATAAAAATCTTAAAATCTCATTATGCATGTGTGATAATAAGATGAATGCACACACATGTATCATTCTATGACTTATTCCTTGTTTGGCAGATGACACTTATCAAGTGATCATCCGTCCATACATCGGATGCACAGACCAGATAACGTCAAGGACGGACTACTTGTCCAATTACAACCTTGACAAAATCTCATGCATGAGTTTCATTCACACGTACATCATATGCATTTATGACATGAATTGAGTTTTGCCAACTCAACATGATAACATGGTTTGTATATAAAAATCGAGTTGTAAAAATATTTCAAGTATACATTCTTTTGACAAAACCTATGCATAGGGTAATGGTCATTCCTAAGTAAATTTTCAATACATGTCAATTTAAAGAAATATTTAAATAAAACAAACTCATTTGAAATAAAAAAGCAAGAACAGATTTTTTTTACCATAAAATTCATTCGAACAAAGATAATCTTGAAGAGCTTGCTTACCTCTTCCTTTTAGCATTCCTCCATTTTTCCTTTATACTTTCCTTCATCTTTCCTTTACTCCTTTCTATTATAGTCAATAAAGAATACATCTAAGCATTTATTTAACTCATCACACATACTTATTCTATGTTTAATTATGCATCTAACTACGTACTTTTTTGAAACCTTTGGACATAGAGTTCAAGTATTCATGAACTTAAAATCTTCCTGTCCAAAGTTCCTAACTCCTTTTTAACTTAACCACACTTTCAAATTGGATGAACCATAGCCTTACAAGTTAACACCCCTGAAATACCCTTCACACCCAAACTTGAACTGAATCTAAAATTCCTTACTTTCCAAGCTATTTAAAGCTTTATACTATCCCACATTTAACCTACATTTGAATAAGCTTATAAATTGCATTAGTTTTGCATTTAATATTTAACTAATAATCGTAATTCAAGTTTCAACTTTATACATAACACATAATGAACATATAAGCTTAGTAAAGCTTTAACTACTATCCATACAACGTAAAAGTTATTATATTCCCTTTTCATTTTTTCTCCATAAAAACTTATATTTTTAAACAATAAATTCATCTACTACAACTTAGATCTCATTTATACATAATAGGGTTATCTACTTTGACACATTCATTGGGTTCCCTATTACTTACATTTCTTTCTTTAAAACCTCAATCATTTAATTCAATTTAACTATCTAATAACAACTAAGATTATTTGACATATTACATAATAACCTAATTTTACCCAAAAAATATATCTTATTTCCTTCCATTTTATTTAAAATCTTAGTTTAGTCCTTTTAATATGACTCACACACATCAAAGAATCATCTCTTACCAAGGCAAACATTTTATCCTCATTTAAAACATCAATACATGAAATTCAACACAGTGACATCGTAAAAATTAAGTTAATCTTAATCTTATAGATCTTTCATACTTAAAATTTATAAATTTTAAACTGTATCATATCTGAAATTTTATGTACTATAGGCTATTAAAGCCTCTTCATTCTTTTGTACTTAAAAAAAATATACTTAGATAACTCATATATGCATAAACTTTGTATTTAATATATATATTAAGACATATGTAATAATAAACCGTTCACTCAATATATAAATGACATTTTCATATTGTAAGGTCATTTGAACTTAAAATAGCCTATACAGCCTTTTTTCCACTTCCCTTCAAAACATAACCATCGAATATTAATTACTCATTGAAAAATAATTTAAGTAACTTGATATTTTAAATTACCCAACATGCTCATCAATTTCATAATTCATTCCATTTTACTTTTATTTAACTCTCTCATTTGCTTAAAATATATCATTTATTTTACTTCATTTCAATTTTATTTCCTTTCTATATAAAGCATATGAGTTAATCTAATAAATTTGTTTTCATGACCAAACAATCTATTAATCAGCTTATTTCACTTAAATCTCAACACTCATAGCTTAACATGTAATACCCCACCATCTAATCATCAAACTAATCATATTTATATAAATACAATAATAAATGCCTAAAAATTAATATCCAAGCTCATAACCTCAATTTAATAGTTGAGTTTTCCCCAACTTCCCTTTACTTCCATTTATCATTTCATCATCATTCATATGTATTATAATTTTTTCTAAATAATAATTATAACTCATTTACTACAGCCAAATTCATCATATATGCACCTGACTAAATTTATCCTTCATTTAGGCTTACCTAAAATTCTTATATACATATATATTTAATAATTACAACTTTGCTAAACTACCCATTTATCGCAAATAAATTATATATCATGCTTTTAAAATTAAAATTATTCATTTAAGAACCATCTTTAAACCCAAATTCATCACCCCATACACTTTCAACTTTTCTCATTTAAATGATGGGTTTTAAACTTCAAAATTTAGAGATTTTACTCATTTTTATTTTCACATGATTTATATACAACAAGTTTAATATTTTTAACCTTCCAATTATTCATATACATACCATACAATGGTCACTTATTCATTCATTTTTTATATTCATTTAATACCAAAATTATATAAAATTCATCCCATACATATTTAGTTAAAAGAAATCTCATACCTCCATACAAATTTCCTAACTACCCAATTTTATTTATTATATATGTCTAAATTTTGTTTTCAAGATTTGCATATTTTGATCTAAATCCATGTTCATATATTATTAAATTACTAAACTTAATGTTTTACAAGCAATAACACATACCCGTAACATATATACCCACCTACCCTCATTTTTTCCACTCATTTCCACATCCGAATGGGTTTAAATTTATTTATAAATCATCCTATATATAAATTTAATAAAAGCCCTATGCCTAGGCCACTTTTTTAGGACTTCCCCACATTCAAGGTATGGTGGAAACTTTGAATTTTCTTTCCTACCCAAGATTATACATGTAATTTTACAAATAATACATCCCGACTTTATCTAAATACATTATATAGTAATTTGGAGTAGAAATCTTAAACTTTTCGACTCTCTAAATTTCGGATTCTTGCATAGGATCAATTTTAAACTTTTATTTATATGTTTCACACACTAATCATCATCTTATACCCGAATCTATTAAAACCCCATGATTTCCAACATGATTTGGAGGAAGAAAATCAATACCCTAACTCTCTATAGTCACGAATCTGAATCTTCATCCTCTTTTTCATGATTCTACTTCCATACATATAAATCTATACAAATCTAGCAAAAGCCTTATGTTTTGAACATGATTTTCTAGGAATTTCTTTAAAAAAATTAAAAAAATCCATCTTCCTTACCTTCGGTCATCGGCGACGGGTTGGACTGTAGCGGCGGCGACGACGACGTGGGGGTGGACAATTGACTCCTCCCCTCCCTCCTCCTTCCTTCTCTTCTCCTTTTTCTCCTTTTTCTCCTTCTCTTCCTTCTTCCCTCTTCTCCTCTTTCCCTTTCTTTCCTTTCTCTTTCCGTTTTTTCCCGTCTCCCTCTCTGTTCATGCGATGGGAGAGAAAATGGATTGCTTTATGTGGCCCCTCTTAAGGTAGTCTACACATACACACGTGTGGCTACTCCTCATATTTTTTATTTTCCTTATATATGTCAATGTATATATTTATGTCATGAATCATAATATTTTAAATTTTATAACTTATACCCACCATATGCATTTAAGCCATAAAATCATGGTCATTCGCTAATTTAAACAATTTAATTCAATTAATTACTTAAATTAAACCATTTGACTGAAATTCATTAATTAATCTAAAATTAAATAATACATTTTATTATTATTATTCCATTTGACATTAACACTCTAACTCATCATTGTTTCTTTATTAATTCTCCAATTTCTTACTTTATAATTTTAGGCCATTAATAAAATTCTAATTTTATTAATTTTATGGTTCAAAATTTTCATTTATATATTTCACGTACTTATGGGTTGCAATCTAAAAATACGGGTACTACAGAAACCAAAAAACAATATTCAGAAGAGAATTCAACAACAACAAGCCCTGCTACAAAACCTTATGGAGGAAGATGTATCTGATGAGATAATTAAAAATATCAAAATCTAAGAACAAATCATAAACAACCTATTGGACTAGGAGGAATTTTCGTGGAAACAAAGGGCGAAAGTTTTCCGGCTTCATTGTGGTGATTGGAACACAAATTACTTCCATCGAGCAGCTTCGGAGAGAAGAAGGAAGAATTATACTTCGGCAATGGCTGGTGGCAATGCTATTCTGTAAGCCAAATTCATAATCTTTTGTAACACTTCAAAAAGACCAATATACCAGAGATTCAATTTTCCCTTCTTTCCAAATCTGGTAACCCCTTTCATTGGAGTAACTTTGATGAATATATGATCTCTCACTTGAATATTCAAATCCTTTCTTTTGCAGCCTACAGAACTTTTCTGCCTACTTTGCGCTATCTTTATACATTTGCGAATTACTTGGACTTTCTCTGCCATCCTATGAGATAAATTAGATGTTAAACTTCTTACACCTACTTCACCCCAATTCAGAGGTGTTCTACACCTTCTTCCATACAGCGCTTTAAATGGAGTCATTTGAATACTTGCTTGATAGCTATTATTATATGCAAACTCTGCAATAGATAGGTACTTATCCCATGCTCCTCCACATTCTAGTGCACACATTCTTAACATATCTTCTAAAATTTGATTGACTCTTTTTATCTATCCATCCATTTGTGAATAAAATGCAGTGCTAAACCTTAATTGTGTACACATTATTTTGTGTAAACTCTTCCAAAATTTAGAAGTAAATGTGGAATCTCTATCTGACACAATGGTCTTAGGTACCCATGCAAGCGCATGATTTCTTTATAGTAAATCCGAGCCATTCTTTCAGTTGTAAAACTTGATTTAGTTAGAAGAAAATGTGCCACTTTTGATAATCGATCAACAATCACCCATATGAAATTATGTCCATCTTGGATCCTTGACAATCATTCTATAAAGTCTATGGTAATATCATCCAACTTCCACTCGAGTACTTCTAAGAAATGCAATTTTTCAGACATTTTCTGATAATTCACCTTGACTTTTTGGCAAGTTAAACACTTTGAGACATATTCTGTAATTTTCTTCTTCATATTATTCCACCCATATCCTTTTTTAATATTTCTATACATTTTTGTGCTGCCTGGATGTATCAAAAAAGAGAAAAAATAAACTTCTTTCAACAATAAATCTTTCACTTCCCTTGAATTTGGAATGTAAAGATGACTCTTATATGTATAAATTCCTTTCTCATCAGCAGTATAATCAGGGTTTCTCTTATTTTACATACGATTTATTAGTTCTTGCAATTTTGTATTTTTTTGTCGTTCACTTTTAATTTGTTCAAATAGAGTTGACTGCAATTGCAATTGAGATAATCACACTGGCAACCTGGCATAGTAACAATTAAGTCCATTTGCCTCAATTCATAGAGCATTCCTTTTTCTAATGTAAGTAAATAAGCAAGGCTTACGTTCCGACTTAAGGCATCTGCAACCACGTTAGCCTTTCCGAGATGATAATGAATGGTTATATCATAATCTTTTAATACTTCCAACTATCTTCTCTATCTCATATTTAATTTTTTGTGTGAAAATGTATTTAAGACTCTTGTAGTATGTATATATTTCACATTTCTCACCATATAAGTAATGTCTCCAAATATTGAGGGCAAATACTACAACTGCTAATTCCAAATCATGGATTGGGTAGTTTAGCTCATTGAGTTTCAATTGCTTGAAAGCATACGCAATTACCCTACCTTTCGACATTAACACACACCCCAAACCTTAATGAGATGCATCACTATAAATCACAAAATTTCCACTACTATCCGAAATTATTGACACTAGTACTTGAATCAACCTCTGTTTAAGTTCTAAGAAACTCGACTCGCAATCATTGGTTTGTTTATATTTAACTCTTTTTCGAATTAACTTAGTGAGTGGTGCAAATAATTTAGAAAATCCCTCAACAAATCTCCGATAATAACCAGTTAATCCCAAAAAATTCCGTACTTGAGTTGTTGTAGTTGGCCTTGGCCATTTTATTACGACTTCTATTTTCTGTGAGTCTACTTTGATTCCTTCAGTAGAGATGATATATCCCAAAAACATATCTTGAGTTAGCCAAAATCACATTTTTTTTAATTTAGCATACAACTTCTTTACCCTTAGCCGATTTAATACGATCAGCAAATGCTCACAATGTTCTTCCTTTGACTTAGAATAAATTAATATATCATCAATAAACACTACTACAAATTTGTCTAAATATTCTCTAAATACTCTATTCATGAGATCCATGAATATTGTAGGGGCATTGGTTAACCCAAAAGGCATCACCAAAAATTCATAATGTCCATATCTAGTCTTGAATGTCGTCTTTGTGATGTCCCGCAAGCTCACTCTAAGCTGATGATAGCCCGATTGCAAGTCAATTTCAGAAAACACTATGGCCCCATTAAGCTGATCAAACAAATCATCTATTCTTAGCAATGGATACTTGTTCTTGATAGTTACTTTATTCGGTTCCCGATAATCAATACATAACCGAAAACTCCCATCTTTCCTTCGTACAAATAATACCAGTGCATCCCATGGAGACACACTTGGACATATAAAACCTTTATCCAACAATTCTTGCAATTGCACTTTTAACTTAGCCATTTCTGCAGGCATCATACGATAAGGGACCTTTGAAATTGGTACGGTGCCTAGTAAAACTTCAATGGTCATATCAACTCCTCTTTTCTGGGGGAAGCCTAGTAGCTCTCCTGAAAATATTGCAGAAATCAATATTGCAGGCTCTTTCAATTTTTCAATAGAAATTTCATCCCCCGGTATTGTGAAAAAAGAAACTTTTCTTTGTTTGTAATTTTTAGTGACGCCTTATCGACTTAACCAGTTCATTCATAATAGGACATCAAATTCAGTCATAGGAAGCAGTATCAAATCCGCTTCCAAGATGCATGATCATATCCTAATAGGACGGGATAATTGCGCTATAGACCCTGTACTATGCGTATTGGCATTTTGGACCCCGAAGTTTTCGTATTAGCATTTTAAACCCCCGAAAGTTTCGACCTTTGCGTTTTACCCCCCGCGCCCTCACGCCGTCAACAAAACAGTGCCTAGCCGTCCGAAATGACCAGAATACCCCAAATTGAAGCCCTACCTCAACCCTTCGCAAAACTCCTGCGACCAAAAATCCCCAAATTGAAGCCCTACCTCAATCAGCACTCATTCGGCGGCCTAATCTCTGGATCGGAAACAGCAGCCTAATCTCTGGATCGATTGCGTCCGACGGCAACTCAGCAAATCGTAAATCAATACGGAACTCATTTTCTCCTGCAAAGGCTAAGACATTTTCTCCTTTTGTGTGCGGAAGGCAAGATTTTGACTGCTGAAACCCATTCAACAGCTCTCGCTAGTTTGAGATGAGGAGTAGGATCGCAAAGAGGTGAGGTCATATGAAATTTTAGTTTTTATAAGTTGCTTTGTTGCTTAGCGTATGTGTAGAAAGGGACAGCAACATGTGCTTGTGGGGTCTGCTTTTTTACTGGTCTGGTTTGTCGGGAAGCAGAATTGTAGTGGCCCCATTTTTTATGCTTTAAGATGTCGAAATGACGATAATTGTCAGTGCTTGTGGTCCCCTGTGTCCCCAATACCACACATATTCAAGGCATTCGCTTTTTTCAACCATAATATGCTGTTATATGCTGCTATATGACCTTGACCTGTCAACATCATCTGTGAAAAGCTCCAACTCATCCAATGAACCATAAAT
Organism: Annona cherimola; assembly: GCA_030490835.1. NCBI lineage: Eukaryota > Viridiplantae > Streptophyta > Magnoliopsida > Magnoliales > Annonaceae > Annona > Annona cherimola. Next base: position 89,590,713 of record CM059975.1, read on the forward strand.
ATCATAAATATCATCAATTGTCGTTACCAGTTGACTGATTCTTGCAACTTCATATCTGCTCAGTCCAAATTGGGAATCATTTACAATGCACAAACTGAAAAGGAAAGACTCTGGTATCCTATCCCTGCTGAAGGTCAACCTCCTCTGGAGGCCCAAATTTTGCCACCATCTTCAGAAAACCAAAACATTAAAATTACTTAGTAATGGTACCTTCTTTACGTCAAAAAATTATATACGTTATTTTTAACTCATTGAAGAGGTCTTCAAAAAGCATTTTTGCATTGTGTCATCAACAGAGAGTTCAGAGAAAAATAGCAAAAATCAGGAGACTCAAGGAGTTCTGTTTTCTGCTAACCTATCAACGGCATCTGTGAAAAGCTCCAACTCATCCAATGAACCATAAATATCATAAATATCATCAATTGTCGTTACCAGCTGACTGATTCTTGCAACTTCATATCTGCTCAATCCAAATTGGGAATCATTTACAATGCACAAACTGAATATGAATAAATAGGTATAGTTATTGGAATTACCATTGTGATTGAGTTTTGGGAATATTTCTGTAATTTGGCCTGTCTCAGATCATTGGGTTCACTTGGGGATTCTTATATGCAGGAAGACAGTTGAGGAGGTTGATGTGATGGTGTGGTGGCACTATGGGGGTAGATTTGTGTATAATGTAGACGAGGGATGTGACGAATACTTGGGTGGAGAATTTGGTATTGGTAGAGCTGTAGTGGGGACCTATACTCTATGTCGGATGAAAGAACAGATGGCATTAGAAACGGAAATTCCTGGTGATCAATTGGACTTCTGGTGTGGAAGCAAGAAAAAAGTTTTGATATCAGATGACGATGTGCTGCTCAAGTGTCTCCAAGAAGCCATACAAGATGAGTGCATGGATGTTTGGGTTACACCGAAAGCAAGAGTGCAATGGGTCTCAGAACCAAGACTGGAGAGGAGTTCAAGAAAGTCCACTGGCTGCTTGAATGTATTTGTCAAGGAAGAATTAATTGAAGTTGGTCAAACTTCTAAGGTGGCAAATGATGTTGAGAAGAATGTCATCGAAAGTACAGCAACCACAACTGCAGAAAATGCAGAAGAGATATTTGAAGCTGGTCAAACTTGTAAGGTGGCAAATGATATTGAGAAGAATGTCAATGAAAATGCAGCAACCACAAATGCCGAAAATGAAGAAGAGAGGATTGAAGTTGGTCAAACTTCTAAGGTGGCAAATGTTGTTGAGAAGAATATCAGTGAAAGTGCAACAGCAACTAATGCAGAAAATGAAGAATCTATCGCAGAAGAAAATTCCGACAAGCTACACGGTGAGTGGCTCAAGTGGTATGGAACAGTTATGGAAAGTCAGTGTGATGAAACCACTAGTGGAATGCCAGAGAAAAATATGGACAGCACAATGAATGACTGTGACGAAACTGCAGATGGAATGTCAGCAGAAAATATGGACAACACAATGAATGATGAGGACAAAGGAGACGGCTATGATAGTGCAGATAGTGATGACTCATTCATTAAAGTGCATGAAGACTATGATGGGAAAGTGACTTCGCATGAATATGATCCATATTTCCATGAAAAGGGCCCATATCTACGTGTCGACGTCGAGTTTGAAAACAGAAAACAGTTGGAGCTAGTGATCCGACAACATGCTATTGTGAACGGGTTTGTCATTAAGTTTGTAAAGAATGAGTGTTATCGCCTGACTGCTACCTGTAAGATTGATGGTTGCCCATGGCGAATACATGCATCCAGAAAGGCTGATGGGGTCACCTTTGTTATCAAGACATACAACAATGTTCAGCACACTTGCACTGTGGCTGAAGCGAGTGGAAACAAAACAGCAAACAAGTCATGGGTCACCAATTCTCTTGAAAAGGAACTTCGTGTTAATAGCAATTTAACAGTCAGACAATTAAGTAATGAGTTGCATGCAAATTTTGGGTTAAATTTGAATTATTAGAAGGTATGGAGAAGCAAAAAACAAGCTATGGGAAAGATAATTGGCACCGAGGATGACTCTTTTGCTTCCCTTCCGACATTTTTCAATACAATTGGGAAGACCAATCCAGGCACCATCACACATATCAAGACTGATCCTGACCGCCATTTTCAAAGAGCTTTTTTGTGTATTGAGGCCTGCAAAAAGGCATTCATGGAAGGTTGCAGGCCATACATTGGATTGGATGGAGCTTTTCTGAAAGGTGGATTCAAAGGAAGTCTACTGGCTGCAGTAGCTAAAGATGCGGAAGGGCATATTTTGCCGATTGCAATTGGAGTTGTGGAGTTCGAATGCTATAGTAGTTGGATATACTTTCTAACTCTTTTGAAGAGAGCAGTAGGAGAAGGGGAATTCACCATCATGTCGGATCGACAAAAAGGTCTGATGAAAGCCGTATCTACTGTATTCCCAAATTCAAGACATCTCTATTGTATGCGGCACTTAGCAGGTAATTTGAAAAGGAAGATTTTTGGGCAGAATGATGTAGTTAGAAAAATGTTTTGGGCAGCGTCAAGATCATATACCCAGGCAGAATTCAAGCACCAAATGAGAAGAATAAAAGAGATCAGCCCACAAGCATGTGAGTGGATCGAGAAAATTGACCCCAAACATTGGTCTAGAGCCTATTTTCCTGACAATGCCCCGTGTTCAGCAATTGATAACAATTTTATGGAGGCATTCAACGCTTGGATTAATGCAGCCAGGGAGATGCAGATTTGTCAACTTTTTGACAGTTTTCGCACAAAGGTGTTAGAATGGTTCAATATAAGGAGTGCTGAAGGCATCTCATCACATTCAAGTTTGTCAGAGAAATCTTCTAAATTGTTAGAGAAGATTGGAGTAGAAGGGAGGCGGGCCACATTTTTGCATTGTGAAAATGAAGAGTATGAAGTTACTTATGGTCAAAACACCCATGTGGTTCAGTATGGCCTCAAAAAATGTAGTTGTCGGCAATGACAATTAGAAGGAATGCCCTGTCTTCATGCGTATAGAGTTCTTCTTTGGCGTCGAGAAGATCCAATTTCCTATTGCAATTGGTTTCATACCATTGATTCATATAGAAAAACCTATGAACATGGGTTTCATGCCATGCCTAGTCAACAGTTTTGGGAAGCTGATATAGATGGTATTATAGTTCTTGCCTACTTTTTTCCTTTACTTATTGTGATCTCTAGCTGCTTATGTTTTGCACTATATATTATTGTAGGTACAATTGTCTTACCACCAAATGTTGAAAAGACTAAGGGTAGACCACAAACTGAACGAAGAAGAGGGCCAGAAGAAGGACCACCGCAGCATATGAAGAGGACAAGTGGTAAAATACATTGTACCCTTTGTAGAGGAGAAGGCCACAATCGAAGAGGATGCCCTAATAAAGGACAAAAGGACACAAATCATTCAGGGCCTGCAATGAGGAATCCATCTTCACAAGCTTCTACGCAATTGCAATTGTCTCAATCAGAAGCAGCCACACAAGTAATGCATGAACCAAGACAGACACAACGAAATGCAGAATCTGCTCCCAAAGCTCCTATTGGGCCATCAACTTCACAACCATTGAAGCGTTGTATCAAGAAGCTCGCACGGAAGAGGACATTTGCTAGCACCCAATGACCACCTCATGAGATTTGGACATGAGATTTGTTGGTGAATGTTACAGCCAAATCTGTTGGTTTTTTTGTTTTTTTTGTTATGGTGAATGTAACTAGCTTTCAGCTATTAACAAATATTTCATGGATTTATAAGTATTCGTGTCGCACAACCAATAAGAAAATGCCATTTTCTTATTTATATGGATCCATGGTTTTTTTTAATTTCTTGTTATTGTAAATCTTTTGACATATAATGTACAGATTTACCTATTTTCTGGTGACTCGACGATCTGATTGGAAAATGCCATAATTTTGTGTTATACGGATTTAATAGGAAAATACGAAAATGTTATTATTTTAATTAACTTATTTATTATGGATCTATGCCATTTTGTAGCTTTTTGACAGATATTGCACAGATTTATAGCATCCATGCCAACATTCAGAAATTGACAAACAAGTTTTCAAACACGAGCTAATTCATTGTTCATTGTTCAACAATTGCCACCACAAATATGAAACAAACCCAACATATCATACGGTTATCCAGTTGATAATGAAACAAGTTAAATACATTAGTACAAATCATCCATTTGGATCAGGAGCACAACATATGTTGACATTTATGGTCAAGCTTGTCATTCCTCTAGTGATCCCATCAGCTGAAGTTGCGTTCTTCATTTCAGCTAACTCTTTCTTCACAGCCTCTAACTCCGCCCTCAAGTTATCATTAGTTTCGGTGGAGCACTCGCTCTTGCCTTCTTCTACCACCACCATCAGTTCATTGGGTTCATATTCATCACACCATCAAAAGAAATTACATTTCTTCACATCCTACAAAATAAGTGCAATAATACAAAGACAATTTCATCATCATAAGGAGTTATCCAATTCGCAAATGTAGTAATCATAGTATTTTGGCATACCTTTTTGGGGCACCGGTAAAACCACCTATTTGGATTCCTAGATGTCCTAGACATAAAAACTTTACAAGTATCCATTCCACAGGAGCATTGAATCTCCTTAATCCAACCAGGGACAGTCCTGCTTTCACATAAAACATGTCATGCCGTCTACTTCAATTTATGCCATCTTAGTGAAAAAATACAATGATATAATAATGTAGATTACAAGCTATTGAGGCAAAAACAGACATTTTATTACAGCCACATGCCGTCTACTTCAATTTATGCCTTCTTAGTGAAAAATACAATGATATAATAATGTAGATCACAAGCTATTGAGGCAAAAATAGACATTTTATTACAGCCACCATCGTGCACTATTTTGGCCAATCTGTTGCTGGATCCACGCTCATCACTCCAGACATTTTATTCACCGAAAATTAAAAAAAAAACACAGCGTCAATCCACGCTCATCACTGCACTATTTTGGCCAATCTGTTGCTGGATCCACGCTCATCACTCCAGACATTTTATTCACCGAAATTTTTTAAAAAAAAAAGCACAGTTTCAATCCACGCTCATCACTCCAGGCTCGATAAAATTAAATAAACAGATACGTTACCTCTTCTCAGCCATTGCGAAGATCACCTTCTCAGCGTCGATCTTCCTTCCCAGCTTTTCTACTCTCAGTGAGTGAAACCCACCCCACCCCACCTGTTCCTCCCCTTTAAAACAAAGACGAGGTTACTTTCGTCTTTTTCTGGTCATTTCGGACGGCTAGGCACTGCTTTGTTGACGGCGTGAGGGCGCGGGGGGTAAAACGCAAAGGTCGAAACTTTCGGGGGTTTAAAATGCTAATACGAAAACTTCGGGGTCCAAAATGCCAATACGCATAGTTACAGGGTCTATGGCGCAAAACTTTAGTGACGCCATATCGACTTAACCAGTTCATTCCTAATATGACATCAAATTCAGTCATAGGAAGCAGTATCAAATCTGCTTCCAAGATGCATGATCATATCCTAATAGGACAAGATTTACATTCTTGATTAACACTGGTTAGTCTATATATAGATGATTCTATATGTAAAATTGTATCCGTTTCATATACAATTAAGTTGTGTGTAGCTACAAATTAACATGATATAAATGAATGTGTTGCACCTTAATCAAACAACACCATAGCAGGGAATCCAAAAATAGAAATTGTACCCGTCACCACTTTTTTCTCCGGTTTTTTTGATTCGTTTTGAGTTAACGCATGCACCTAAGCTTGGATTCTTTGCCGACTCGAGGTTGATGTCAGTTTCTGCTGAACCGTTTTCTCTCAGATATTCTAGTTGCCTTGACTTAGATTTGGACATTCGGCCATCCTATGATCAGGTTTGTTACACCAGAAATACTTTGGACCTACTTCTTAAATGGGACGTCGTCATTCTTGAATAGTACCACAATTCTTAGCTTGGTGGCCAGTTTGTCCACATTTATAATATTGAAAGGTACCCTTTAGATACTCTTCTTTACGCTTGTTTTGACATTTAGGGCATACGGGGAGTTCCTTTCTCTCCTTTTTTTCTTTCTTGCCCTTTTCAATCATCATCTGTTTAAATTTTTGCCATAAATTATCTTTCTTCTTTAAATTTGAATCTATTTGCTTTCGATTTTACTGAATCTCGTAAGTTCTTTGCTCCGCAGCTTCTAAGGCTCTTGCTCTTTCCAATGTTGTAGCGTAATCGACCAGCAAAAAGGGAGCCAAACTCTCCCTTCAATGGGTCCTCAATCCATCCAGAAAGCGACATGCTTTTTGCGTAAGAGAATTCGCAATCTACGGCACATATCTTACCAAGGCATTAAATTTAGTGCATACTCCGTCACACTCATCTTGCCTTGATATAATTTCTCAAATTCAAATATTTTCTTATCCGTTAAGGTGTTTGGAAAATATTCTTTATTGAATTCCTCCATAAATTGCGTCCATATTACCTCATTAGGATTCTCCATCTTACTCGACAAGGTTGCCTACCATTCCTCAGCTTCATTATTTAATAAGTAGACATCACAATCTACCTTTTGTGTGTCTGTGCATGGTGATATCCTAAATAATTTTTCTGTCTCTTTCAACCATCTTTTTGCTATTGCCGAATTAGGTGCACCTACAAATTTGGGAGATGATGTGCTAAAAAGGCTGAAATAGCTTTGCGATTAGCCTCCATTTGCTCCTCTTCGACTAATTTTGTCCTGCCTAATCTTGCACTAGTTCTATTGAAATCTACATTTATTGGGTTCGTCCTTCCTTGACTTGGTTCATGAATACTTTGGAAGTTTTCTCTTCTTGTTGCCCTCAAATCCATATTCATCAGACCCTCAGGTTGGGTAGATCCACCATCGGTATTTATGTTTATGCACTTTTGCTCTTACTTATCCCTTTGATAGTACATAAAGTTCTCCATCATATCAACTTGTCGGGCCACCCATCGCTGATCCATAGCATCCATATCTTGTGCTATGGCTTCTTGTACTACCTCATGTATTCTTTGATCTATAATTTGTATAGGATCTTCTAACGATGATGACACCGATTCTGCTCGTGCAAGTGAGTTGGACACTTCCTTCTCCAGTGGCCTGTCTCTTGTTGATTTTGCTGTTGCATTTGAATCTCAGCCACCTTTCGTTCCTTAGAACGTCCAGGTTTTTGTCCTTCCACTATTTTTACTTGCTAAATAAAAAGATTTAAATTATAAACACATATATCATAACTATGATATCCAAAACAACTAACAAAATTTCATGTCGATATACTGAGTCAACAAAAAGTATATATATATTTCATTATCTTAACAATGTACATCATTTACATCTATGTATACATGTATGACAAGTGTGTAATCCTGTCTCTTGAAAAAAAGAAAAAAGTCATACATGTATAATATTCAAATAATGTATCACTTTTCACTTTTGTAAATATTTACAGTTCGCAAAAAGAACGTGCAAGAATATTTTTAAAACACCTATTATTGCACAAAAAAGAATGGTATAGATCATTTGGTTCCATAACTCCTCTTCCTTTAGCCAATGCTAAGATTCTTCTGAATCACTAGCAAGTGGAGCCTCCTCCCCTATATCAATCACTTATACCTCTTCCTTTGTATTTTCTTCAAAATCCCCCTCTTCATCCAGCTCAGGCTCCTCAAACTCATCAAAATCTTCTTCCCCATCAAGTTCGGGCACCTTAAACCCTTCCTCTTGGGGCTCTTCAAGGTTCTCCTCTTCGGGCTCTTCGGGGTCATTTTCATCCTCGGGCTCTATTGGGTTATCTTCATCTTCAGGGAGAAGGTCATCCAGTTCCTGTCTGTCCACAATGGCATTTCCTTCGTCATTCACCTCTTGATCCAATTCATTAACCAAAATGAGGATTACTGTTTTCCCATCTTCTTGTAATTCTACTTCTTCACCTCTTGCCTACCTTTTTGCTAACTGTTGCGCTATTCTTCCTTCATTATATGCAATTTCTGCAACAGTTACTCAATGACTAAACCTGTAGAGCCAGTGCTCCAATTCATATCTTGGCCCTTGATCGGGATCCTTAGGAGCTGAAATTTTTCCCAATATTCTACTATTTGCCTTTCTTGTAATTTGTTAAGTATCGTAGGAGACTTCCTTATAGGAGGCATTATATTTTCAGCCAAAAACATTAAATTTTTACCATTTCTCATTTCTAATGGAGGGGCAGGTTGTTCAGGTTGCTCTAATTTCTCTTGCCCACGAAACTAGCGTCTTATCCTTTCATCTTGTAATTAACGTCTTTTTGCTACCTCTTGTTCCACTTGCCATGGTACAGCGAGTGTTGGCTCTGAGTCTTGACCCGCTATCATATCTATTTATAGAAATGTCATAGGACAAGAAATGTAGCATTATATTTCTTAGCTCGCAATTTTGATATTAAAATTACAAATTAAATCATAATCTAAATTAACAAATCCTAAAATTTTACAACTTCACCCCTCATTGCTCTGATATCACTTCTGTAGCACTCCCAACCTATGATATATTTATACATAAGTTTGTCATAGGGTTTCATGCCAGGAATCTTTTGAAAAGTGGTGAAGTCTATAATTTAACTTATATTTATACACCAAACAAGAATAAAGTGATCTTAAATTATATATATATAATTCGAACACATCATGTTTGTAATTAGGACGTTTCCTAAATACAAACATTCACCATTTAATTCTTTATATCAAGAAATAACCTGTAACACTTCATCAAAACCACAAAAATACCATTTTCTTCACAAATTCATTATAGCCACACCAAATACCCATACTCCAATATTCTTCATCTTACATCATGCATACATCCATACGATTCATACAATATAAATGAATTAATACTATAAATATCTTTCACACCATGCAAACAAATTATATATATATTATACACATATTTCAAAATCAAAAGAAAATCTAGCACTTTTAAAGTTTCTCTTATTACAAATCACGCTCAAACATATACAAGAGCTTTATATGGCTCTTCACCTCACGCCCTTCTACCCAGTAAAGTCTCTATCACTCTTGAAATCAGAATTCTCTACAACTGTTTAATACAATCAGTGAGTTCGAAGAACCCAGTAAGCAAACATTGTTAACAGGGAAGAACATGAAAACCTCTATGGATCCTGATATATGTGTGAGGATGAAATGCAACCATAATGTGCATCATTCAATGACATAATTTTCTCTATGGAAGGTGACACTTATCAAGTGATCACCCACTTTCATATATCGGACGCACCGACTAGGCGACTTCAAGGACGGACAACTTATCCAATTACAACCTTGGCGAAACCTTACATTCATTTTCATGCATGAATTACATTCACACAAATGGTCAAGTGCATTTATGTCATAAAAGGAGTTTATTCGGCTCATCATAAAGAAAAAGTTCGTTTACAAAAGTCAAGTTCGAAAGCATTGCCTTAACAACATGAATTTATATACATAAATAAAAGAAATAGGATAATGGTCATTCTCAAATATTTTCTTAATATTTGTATAAAATTTAATTAGCATACCTAAGAAAATTGACTTGATTTACACATATTTCTAAGGAAACACATAAAGACACAACGTGAGCATTTGTTGCAACAACTTTTCTCAAAGTAAGTAACAAAATAGAATTTTTATCACAATAAATCATTGAATTTGAAAAGCTTGCTTACCTTAAAAGTTTCCTTACCTTAAAGTCTCAAGTTGTGTTTTGCATTTTCTTTTTTCCTTTTCCTATCAAAATTAGCAATTTTGGCTAAGTATTTGACTTAAATCACCATGTATTGCATTTTAATTTTAATGGCTATGGATGCATTGATTTGAAAGCTAATAATAGTTTTTTCATCCATTAAGTGCCTACTTAGATACATATATTAGACATATTAAAATCTATCAATCATTCTTATACTGTGTGAATTTGCTACCCACTAATTTCACATAAATTTCCGATACTTGTACGCTACCTACAACTGAACATAACACCTCCATAAATTTTTTTAAAAAATTTTTAACACTCCAAACATCTTAAAATTTATCCGTAAATAATGTTTAAATCAAAATATTCTAAAAGCCTCATGTTTAACCCACATTTTTGGGGCTGCCCAATTTCACGGGTCATGAAAAATTCTAATTTTTCTCCATTTTGCCTAAAATTTGGCATATTAATTTAATTCATCCTAATAGCATTTGCGACTATTATATCATGATTTGGAACAAGGAAATTTGAATACACCACTCTTGAATTTTTGATTTCACACTTGGCTTGATTTTAGCCTTCTATTTTCATGATTTGGGTTCCAAATATCCTCTTATTCACGAATTTATTAAAAGCATCATAATTTTTCGGCTATTTTTGGGGATAAAAATCAAAAATCCTATCCACTTCAACTCTTGGATCCCTAAATAACCAAATCTACTACTCAAATTGGTGTAATTTACTTTCATACATGTTTATCTAAGATATTTTAGCAAAACCCCTATATGTATTGCATGATTTGGGCGAAAAGTATAAAAACCCAACAAAAAAAATATTTCTTCCTTACCTCTGGCGACCTGGGCGGCGGCTGCGTAGACGGCGGTGTGGGCAGTGGCGACAACGGTCCTCCCCTTCTCTTCCCTCTCATTCTTCTTCCTTCCCCTCCTCTTCCTTTCTTCTTCTTCTTCTCTCCTTCCCTTTCATTTTTTTCATTTTTTTCTCTGTTCAAGAGCCCGTTCAAGCTCCCTCTTACACCACTCTTAAATAGTTTTGGTGCTCTGCATGTGCACCAAAAATGTGCACATGCAGCAGCATATATTAATTTTTTTATATGGGTCAGGCCCTACAACATGTAAAGCTAGATATATTTAACATATAAATTAAGTTTTACCATTTTTTGGATGATTTTAAGTATTTTTTGGAATTTTTAAACATAGTGGCGTTTTCGTAAATTTTTGGCTAATAAACTAAAAAAATAAAAATATATATGTTTTTTTAGCCGGGCTAACTAAGGCCTTAGTTAGCTCGGCCTAACAAAATCAAGGTCCTATATATGTTCCAGTGCATTTGCTTGCACCGTAATTTATAGTTTAGCTCAAAATGTACTCCACATGTACTTAAACTATTAATACTAATATGCAACAATTTATTCATATATAAATTATATAGGAAATAATTTATATATTAAAAAATAACCTTACAATTGTTATTTACATTAAACTATTTTATTACGTTGAATTTGTACCATTTTCAGATTGGGTTCATTTACATATCCAATTAGGAAGAAAATTGGTATGGTAATAAAATACATAATTCTAAATACAATTGGAGTAAATTATATCTATGATCATATGGGGCCTATTTTGAGGTACCTACACTATAACTTATGATACAGTTACCTGTGTAGGAATATTTCTCATATATAGGGCTAGGGTATACAAATTTTTCAGAATGGTGAATCACAATACAAATAAATAAATAAAAACATTGCAAATTACTAATTTTATTGGAATTTTAAAAGTTTTATAGGGCTAGGGTATGGGGTCCCGATCGTGTGCACCTGAGTGCACTTGGCTTCGGTGTACCCCGATGCAAATACCCATTTTATTTTTAAAATTTTTTACACAACTGTTAATTTACGTGTATTTAACATGCATATCAAAATTTTACCATTTTTAGATATTTTTAGATTTTTAGAAATTTTAAAAACCAATAGTATTATAGTAATTTAAAATTATTTAGTCGGGAGACTAAGTTTCATTCAAATCAAATATGTGCATGAGTCTTTCATAAAAAAAAATGTGCAGAGGTTATAATTTCTCAAAAATAGGTATGTTTTTGTGCAAATTAGGATAAATGCTTAGATATATTCACGTATATATTAGAACATAATAATACTTCATAGAATTATTTATCCACATAAAATGATATTTTACATGACTTAGATGTTAAAAATACAACTTTACGATTGATATTTAATATTAAATTATTTTATTACCTGGTTGATTCTATACATTCGTAATAGGGCCCATACACTATAATATTAGACAAGTGAATGATTTTTTAAAATATTAAAAATTATGCTCATTACAATAAATTGAGTAAATTTTCCATCAACCATCAACATATTCAAAATGGAATGAAATATATAGAAGAGGGGTTTCTGAGAAGCATTCCAGCTTAAATATTATATTCTACTGAAAAGAGAGCGGGTTCCAAAATTAATAATATTAGATGTTAGTTGGAAAAGACTTATGGATTATTTGGGCTAATTATTCGAATTTTGGATCATTAAAGATTCACAGCGTCATTGTAATTAGACCCTTACAGTTCTGTTCCAAAAATGGACCCGGTCCAAGGCATCAGGGACCTTCCACTGGCACGGAAATGACGGTCGGCCATCAATTATCCATCAATGGGAAATGGCGCCATAAGATTCATTCTCAAAATATTCCAAATTAAATCAAAGACGATTCTGGAAGGCATAATGCCCACCCAATTTCAATATTTTATATTACTACGGCATATGTTCACAAAAATAGTTGAGTTTTGCATCTGCTTCCTCATGAATTTTCAATATTGCAAATAGCTCTTTACCAGGCACTTTCTTCGCAAAATCGCCCAACGAATGAAGTTCATATATATCCCACCCTGTCTGTCGTTTATGGAATTTCACTTTTTTTTTTTTTTTAAAGAAAACGGAAAGCATCCCTGTTTATGGACGCCGGTCATATGCACCCCTTGGTGCACTGAGACTCGGTGCATTCGGTTACATACATCTATTTTTTTAATATTATTTAAAAATTCTTTTTTACACAACCGTTAATCCAAGTGTATTTAATATGTGTATTAATTTTATTATTTTTGGAGATTTTAAGCATATTTTTTTTATTTTTAAAAATCAGTGGCCTTTTTAGTAATTTTAAATTACTAAAAACGCTACTGTTTTTAAAAATAAAAAATCTAAAATTTTCTAAAAATTATAAAAATTGATGCATATGTTAAATAAACTTATATTAATAGTTTCATGAAAAATTTTCAAAAAAATAAAAAAATGGGTAAAATATACTCGGTTCATAGGATTGGGCTCCCCTCTTTATATACCTATGAAAAAAGTTCAAATCTATTCATGTATTCATTGGAAAATAATAATATTCTGTAGAATTATTTATCTTCATAGTAATGATTTTTTAAATAATTTAAATATTAAAATACAACTTCGAAGTTGATATTTACTATTAATTTATTTTATTACCTTGGCTCTACGCACTTGTAGATAAGGCATATGCACAATAGTACCGGATAAATGATATAATTTTCATATTATTATGAATGATGTTGAACATAGTGAATGACGATGAATTTATGTAAAAGTAGGATTTTTAAAAAACGTAATTCTTTATTTATATTTCTTGATGTAAGGATTGACCTTATTACCCATTTCACTCATAGTTGCATACTTATGACTTTATTTAGAATGGTTATTACTAAGAATAAAAAAATAGTTACTCCTAGCTAGGGATACACCTAGGGTTCATGATTTGGAATTTACTTTAATTCTAATCCTAGACTTAAATGTAAAATGTAAACTCTAATCCTAATCTTATTTACAAAATTTAAATCTTCTCCTTATTTACACAAATTAGGTTCAAGTTGAAAGTTTGGTTGGTAAATCTTTTGAGCTAAGAATAAGAAGTTTAAATTTTTATATAAATAAATAATAGTAACAAATGATAAATAAACTAACTAAAATTTAAAAACTATGGGTGGGAATCAGTCTCTCCCCTATGCTGTGAGAGAGATTTTTTAAGATTTTATTTGTGAGAGAATTTTTTTTTTTTATCATGTTGACCAATCAAAAAGGGACAATCTAGTACTTGTAAGAGAGACTTCAACTTGCTTTATTGTAAAGATTAATCTTGAAGATTCAAGCATAAGCTGAAGTTGCTGAGTTAAGGTGATGGTGCTATGGTGATTCAAGTAACTACTTAAATTAAAGCTCTACTACTCTTGCAAATATGAAAACTAGTTTGTTTTTATTTAAAATTTTATTTTTTGTATTATTTTGGTATTGATTGTGATCAAACGGATAAGAAAGTGAACCAAGTTGTTAATTGCATCTTAAGCCCACTTGGAGCTTAATACTAATTTAGGAGATAGTCGAACCGACTATACCACTGTAACTTATGAGTTAAAGTTGACTAGAGAATCCAAGCAATTGTGCTAAGAGAGTGGAGTCGATTTGTAGTTGACTCAACCACTATCGCTGTTACCATCTTTGTGAATTCGTTTGTGCTTTCGAGTTTGAATTCAATGCTTGATTCTTATTTTATATTATGGTCCTTTAATTAAACATTACAGGAGACCAACAATATATATCAAGCAAGAGAAGCAGATTGAATTTCACTTGTGATGGTAATTAATTAATTGATTAATCAGGGAGAAGTAATTAAAAAAATAACTTTGATGCATGCTCACGTTGCGTAAGAGAATCATTCCTCGATGTGGAAGCAAAAGCATTAGGTTCCAAACGGGCTTTTTCAAGTACAGATGCAAAGCTGATGATGCATTTCTATAAAAGGCCTTGCAGATGGCATAGCTGTTTCAAAGCATGCAAGCAGTTAGTGCAAAATTCGAGCCTAGCTAGCTAAGACATTTCAAATGCAGCAAGCTATAGCCCGGAGAGATATACATCAATGCATGCATGCAGGTTGCAACTAAGCCTAGCTGTCTGTTTGTTAATTAATATTTACTTCTACTGATTATGTCATCGATCGGAAAAAAGAAATTCTGTGCCATATATATAATATAGCTAGCTAGTTGCAAACCTGATTATCATCACTATTTTCTTCTTCTTTGAGAGAGAGGAATTAAATATTGGTTTAAACAGCTCTATTATATTTTTGTGGGTAGTACGTAGTTCGGTGTGCAGTTTCTGATTGAGTGAGCTCCCGACCTCCCCAAAAGGCTTCGATGCTCTGCTTTGCTGCAGGAGCTGCGAAGCCTTTTAGGGAAGGTTGATAGCTTAACTCGTCATCTTATATGTACGCAGATTTTGCCAATTCATGCTGCTGTGCGCCTGTGCCTGTGAGTATCTCTCTCTCTCTCTCTCTCAACTCGTCCTCTTATATGTATCTTTGCCGATTCATGCTGCTGTGCCTCTCTCTCTCTCTCTCTCTCAACTCGTCCTCTTATATGTATCTTTGCCGATTCATGCTGCTGTGCGTTTCACCATAGAATAAAATTTCAATCCATGCAGGAATCTCAACTCGTCCTCTTATATGTATCTTTGCCGATTCATGCTGCTGTGCGTTTCACCATAGAATAAAATTTCAAACCATGCAGGAATCTCAACTCGTCCTCTTATATGTATCTTTGCCGATTCATGCTGCTGTGCGTTTCACCATAGAATAAAATTTCAAACCATGCAGGAAGTTAATATTGAGTGTCTGTTATAACTTTTGATTTCTATTACTATCTTTACATTTAATTATTTTCTTTATTTAAGATGCTACCTCTGTCAATCATTATCATACGTTTTTATACTGACGACCACATTCTCTTAATTATGCGCTGTCATATTCATCATTTTATTCTTGTTTTTTCCTAAATTTCATCTCTTTTATATACGCTAGCATGACATAATTGATTTCCAAGAGACAATGACATGACCGACCAGGCAACTGGATCTTCTAAATTGATGTCATATGAATAGATGAATCAGGATTTGAGAATTATGCAAATTTAAATGTTTTTATATTTATAAATTAGTAACAAGTTGAATTCTAATATGTGAAAAAATTATGAGTATATATAATTTATATAAAAGTACAATTTTTTTATTGATATTATATAATATGACATCTTGTATTACATTAAGCTCCTATATATTATGAGAAAATAAACCATAGGCTCCTACCTAAACTTCCCATCGATACACATAGAAGACAGAGTAATGTTTCGATACATTACGGTACAAAACCTCATTTAAAATTTTTTTTTATAAAACTATTGATCTATTTGTATTTAATTCTTAAACTAAAATTTACCATTTTTAGATATATGTACATATATTTTTTGAAATTTTAAAATACGGGAGGTTTTAATCGTTTTTAAATGACCAAAATACCTTGGTTTTTAAAAAATTTTAAAAATATATTTATACATGATTTATAACCAGGGATGTGTCGTTAGGCACCCATGATCACTAATATCAAATTATACCGAATAATATTAAAACTAACAATAATTATAGTGTAGAATAATTGTGAGACGAATCGAATCTATATAGAAGCAATAGAAGTTTGAATTATTCAAAAAAGAAAATTTTATTAAACTAAATTGTCCAAAATAAAATTATGACTAAAAATTAAAGTGCAATAAAAATAACCGTAATAAAATTCAACTAAAAAACATAGAAAATAAAAATCTAAAATTGACAAAATAAAAGAAAATAAATCTAAATAGCTTGCACGAAGAATATTTTTCTTCCCCAGAGTTTCTAAAAATCCGTGAACTTGAAAAACTAAGAGCTTGAAAGAAAATTAGATGAAAAAATTGGATCCTGGAAAGCTTGCCACGACCCCTTTATAAGGGCTGAATCCGTGAGAGGGTAAGTTTGCCAGAGAATGGATTGCCTACGCACTTTCTGGATTACGCCCAGGCACCGGACGATGGATCGTTGAGATCTAATCACGTAGTGCTCGCGGCCTAGATTAATTTGCGTTGCCCCTCCGAACCCACTGCCGACTTTCGTTATGCCCTTGATAGATTTCGAAATTAGAAAATTGCTTGCCGTCCAAAAGAAATCACTGCCAAATCAGTGGAGGTAAAACACTTCAATTCCTGCTTATGGTTGGACAGGTTGGATGCGTGCTTTGCTAATTGCAAATTAATCTTCACGATGGCCGGATTCGAAAAAAAATAAATAAAGCTGCTGGAGATATATATTTTCTGGCTTGCTTGGAGCTTTATCTAACGAAATTGTGGCCAATCTCGGGTGTTGGTGGCTTGAATTGTAGCTAAACTTCAAGGTTTCTGATTGCCACTGATTTAAATGGCTTGGATCTGCTTCACTCTGCTAGTCAATGCTGAATCTAGACTTGCTATTGAAGATGGGTTTGAACGTGGTGAAATGCAGTTTCGGACATCTTGGATGGAGAATGGCAGCACATAATTGTGAAAGTTCTGCTGCAATTTGATGATGAGCGGAGCAGATCTGCGTCCTCGGATAGGTGCTGGAGATGGCTGCTAATGAAGAGTACGCTCAAGGCTGCTGAACTGATTGCAGGAGAAGCCAAACTTTTCTGATGGTCCGACGGTCCACCAAAAACATTGTACATATACAGCCCCTTTTTATAATAAACATTCCAGGATATTCAAACAAAATGCCCCGCAGATAAAATTTTCCAAGAGCATTTGAATGTAGTTATCAACGATTTATAATTAAAACCCTTTGAAAAGTATATTTTCTATGCTATAAATGTGCAAAATATTATAAAGTATATGTGAAAATTTGCAAATTATCAATACATCTCTAAAAAGTTAAAACTTAATGCACAAGTCAAATACACCTAGGTTAACAATTTTATAAAAATATTTTAAAAAATGAGATTTTGCAACCTAACACGTTAAAATTTTAATGCTTTATGATACATTAAAACATTCGTCGAAGAAAAAGCTTCCAAAATAATCGCACCTCATCCATGGAGGTCAACAGGGTTACCCACTGGGTTGCTCCCCCATTTGGCCAAAAGTGCAAATTTGATTTAGATGATCTGAAAATTTTGATGTTATGTAGAAAAATTATACTTGTGATATTTTTGTATACGCTAACATGGCACAATTGATTTCCAAATGACAATAACATGACCAAGCGGGCCACGGATCAATCGTTTATCATCAGATACTTGGAAATGGCATAAAATTCATTTGCAAACCATCTCGAATCAAAAGCAGACTTGCTCACAATTAATATATGATGCCGACCCAAATCTGCTACTCTCTATCGTATGTTACATATCTGGTTGTGGCCAAAACCTTTCTACGATTTTTCTTTTTTGAGAAATAAAAAATCATGGTTAAAGAGCTTCACTTTTTGAGTGTGAAGATGACGCAGAAGGCAACTATGCTCTAGTTTCCAATGATTTCAGAGATGAATGCCACTACCTAAATTCTCCATGCTGGACACTCATAAGAAAGACCAATTCCAGATGCCCACCAGCTCTGTGGATGATTATGATGTCCAAAGAATTAGGAAAAAATTTTAATTGGAATATTCCATCAGAATGATACGCGGTCTGCATAAATTCACGCAGATGGTGTTGTGGCTTTGTGAAGAAGTCGAGTGAAATTTCCAGCTATGGATATATGTGTATGTTTGCAACTGAGCCTTTCTGATTGGAACCCACTTCTAGTTCGATGATTTTGATCCAAAAATCAAAACTTATCTGTTGTCGGAATCATCATCTGGTGGCATAAATATTTGGTAAGTGGACTTGGCCTTCGTTTGTGTGGTGCTGAGGAAAATTGCGGTGAGTGTGTACGTTATGAATGCTCATGGTCTGAGCTTTCATATGCTTCAATACCCCTGGACCATCATATGCTTCAACAAAAATATGTAATATTTTCTTTGTATATAAGGAAAGCGAAACCCATGTGGACAATCTTTGTAATATTTAAATGGAGACACTTCAATAGAACCTCCTTTATTTTTAACATCTAAATGAATGATGAAAAAACTACTCCATCTATTATATTTAACATCATTTATATTATTATGAAAAAAATTTCTTTTGTTTAGTATCATTATAATAGGCCCCATATACAAACTTGCAAAATCAACATAATAAGTTGATTTAATGCTAAATATCAAATTTTAACTATTATTTTCAACATCTAAATTATCTAAACGTCACTAATATATGAATAAATAATTTTATAAAATATTACTATATTCTCATATATATATATATATGAATGTATCTAAATATTTTCCTTAATTTATACATAAATATACCTATTTGTGAGCGATTGTGACCTATGCACGTCTTGGATTTGGATGAAATTTAGTCTTATAATTTAAAAAATAATGTTAAATATAATGAATAAATTAAATTCTGCATCAATCATCAATATCTCAAAAATAAATAGAGTTTTACGAAATTACTTTTATGAAAACTCATTTCGTAGAAGTATTTCCCAAAAACTACTATATAATATTACATATAACATATGTTTAAAAAAATTCCAACATGCTGAACTTGTAACATTTTGATGCATTTTTTGTAGAATGATTTTATATAAAAAGATATTACTTCAATGAAAATCAGAACCATCAAACCATTAAAATCAACGCCTAATGTCATGAAAAACTCTGTTGAACGGTTGTTAATCTCTCTATTATCCTGTACTTGATCCCATGATATTGAATAACATAATAATAATTATTATTATGATACCTTTTGTATTGTCCACCATGCGGTTCATCCACACTATAGGATGCAAATCGTTGAAGGCCTTTGGCCATAACACATCCGTGCTCTCCCTTTCTACATTGCAGTTACAATTCTCACCCCTATAACGCACTCTTAATGAGAAAGATTCTCTCCTTTCTGCGTTTGAGGATACCGCATGCCAAAATTTAGCAAAATAAAGTTATTCATTTTATTAAAACTCACCACGACTTTAACCATTAAGCTCTTCAAATGCATCGCAAGTTTTTAACCTTGTTAGCAATCACAATTTCCTACATCAAATTAAGGGTGTGTTTGAGAAATGATAAAATTTTTAGATGAAAAATTTTTTGTATAAAAATTTTCAAATAGAAAGAAAATGATGTAATATGATAAATATAATAATAAGGAATAAATAATTTAAAGTTAAAATATATAAGTTAATCGTATAAGTAATTATATAGAAATGATTAAAAAGTAGAGTAATTATATAGAAACATATAAAGAGATAATTAAAAAATAAGATAATTATAGAAAGTAAAAAATTTTATATTAAAATTTTTTTATAATAAAACATTTAACCTACTTTACTTATGCCCACTTATTATCCAACTTGGGTATTTTAAATCCACAACTAACATTTCACATCATTCAAATCAAAAAATTGAACTTTTATTTAAATTACAAAATTATCCCTCATTCTTGCATATATTGGAAATCACTCATTACTAATTTGTAAATATAAAAACTTTCAATACGTAATAAAGGTGAAATTTTGCAAATTGAGGTAACTTCCATGATTAGTTATGATCTTGTTAACCTGGGTTAACAAATAAAACTTTTAGCCTAGGCGGTAATATATATATTTTATTTTTTAAATTTTTTTTTACAGAACTGTTATTGAAAATGTATTTAATCTATATATCAAATCTTGCCCATTTCCATATATGTATATATTTTTCTGAATTTTTTGATAACGTATTTTTCTGAATTTTTAAACGTAAGGGCATTTTAATTTTGAAAATGACTCAAATAGCCCCGTATTTAAAAATTTCAAAAAAATACACATCAAAATGGTAAAACTTAGTTTATAAATTAAAATATACCTAGATTAATATTTTTATTTTAAAATTTCTGAAAAGTAAAAAATATGTTTTATAGCCCAAGCTAACAGTTGCATTTGTTAATGAAGAGCTAATAGGATCATATCTAGACTTTTAAATACAAATCCTTAGTCGTTTTTAGCTGATTTTTACTGTGGTTCCGTTCCCACAATGGTGCATCAAACTTCCAAACTGGCCGCTATGATGCTTTAGTGTGGCCGACAGGCCTGCCTGGCTCAAGCCGTAGAGGTCCATTTGCAATTGCAGACCACACGGGCTCCAATTGGGCGTATTTTTTTACCCGTTCATTTTGTGAACTATTTGTTGAATTTATACCAGATCACCAATTTCATATAATAGGCTAAAATCGGTAGAAAATTCACATGTGATATTTATTTTTTTCTCAAGCCAACTACCTTCGATAACCATGTACGTGACAATGACAGAGATGTGTTTGGGAATGGTAAAACTTTTAATGAAAAGTTTTGAAGAATAAAAGTTGTTAAATTTCTAATATGATAGGGGTAATGATGAGTAGTAAAGATGATAAAGTTAAAATAGATAGGTTAGTTGTGTAGGTAGTTGTGTAGAAATGATTGAAAAGTAGGGTAGTTGTATAGGAAAATGTGAAAAAATAATTAAAAAATATGATAGTTGTAGAGAATGAAAAGTTTTAAATTAAAAAGTTTTAACTTGACATTTTTTAAACATTGCTAAACATACCCTTAATATAGCCACTGCCTTTGTCGAACTTGGAAACCTGAACTTCACTACTCTAATACTCAATACATACTCATGTCAACTACTTTAATGACCAAGCGGTGACATATGTTATGTTTATCTAATACTCAATGCATACTCATGTCAGCTACTTTAATGACCAAGCGGTGACATATGTTATGTTTATTATAAGGTGTATAATTTAGAATAATTCAACACCATAGTAGTTAATATGTAATTGTGCCTATTTTGTAAAATAGACCCCACAATCTTAAACATTTGCTAAACAAAACTCTATAGTTGCTGAAGTATATATGCCACGAAGTATTTGCAATCAGCAAACAATTTCCTTACAAGCAATTGCATATGCCAAATGCAATGAATTTTTACTTTTTGCAATAAAAAAGTTCATTTGAGAACATGCAAAAGTTAAAAGAAACCACTTCTCTGCTCACACTTATGATTTAATTGAATATCTTAACTAATTAACTATCCTACTTTTCTATTATTATATTTATATTTTAATCAATTTTCACATCTTTATATATAACTATCTTGTTTATTTTAACTTTATTTCTTTCACTTATAATGATCATTACTCCTGTTACATCTTATCAGCCTCTCACTTTTTTCAAATTTTATCCTTTACACTTTTCCATTTTTACTTCAACATAACCCCCGCACATGCTTGAAAACAAAGCGAATTTCTTATATATATATATTACAGAAAATTTCATATAACTTTTTTTTGCCTATATATACATCAATTTGGGTGCATTTATATAATTAGTTATGTAACATCTCACATCGGTTAGGATAAAGAAGGGAACTTGGGCTATAAGTAGAGGTTTTGGTTGAATGGTCGATGTACCTTTTAGGTATAGCGAGCATTTGGCGCTATGGGTGCCTAAAGAGACAAAATCGTGTAGGTTGCGGGCTCCCATTATTTTGCTGGTGTGTCTAGCAGGAACTCATCCAACAACACTAGTTGGGATGCTAAAAGCGGATAATACGTGTAATATTTGGTGCAAGCAATTAGAGTTAGTTATAAATAATAATAACTTGTTTTAGAAAAGTTCCGTAATTGGTTGCATTGAAAATTGTATATAGTCAAATTCAAATTGGGTGCAAAAAATTAGGGGCATATACAAGCTTTTGTTGTGGTGTGTGGGGTAGGTTGATCAAAGATATTGAACAGCATAACATATAAGATCCATTTCCTATGTTAAATATCCCAAATCAATTCCATTCATGGAGGCCCACCATGATGCGGACCCTATTTTAGCCTCCCATTTCATGTACTGTTTAATGTAAGAAGGAAAACTTCTCTAACTTTAGAAGGGAGCAAAAAAAAAAAAAAAAAAAAGCAGAAAGAGATCCCCACCTTTCGAATGGTTAAGCTGACGCTTGAGATGCCCATACTTTCGTCTCCTCCAATGATTTCCAAGATGAATGGCACACTAACCAAATTCTCCGGGAGACAGTTGCAAGAGCCACGAATTGGGAGGCCCACCACCAGATTCTTGGAAGATCGGAAGAACGTCCAAGAATCCAGGAAAAATATGGTAGTGGGAGCATCAGATTCACATCCACAGGATGCAAATAGCTCCATTACATGTGGATATAAATGCCCAGGTAGATGGTGCTAGTAGTATAGTCGACCCAAAGTAACATATCAGCATAGCTAGCTCCTTTCACACACAACTAATATCGAAAGAGATGTGTAGGATTGCAGGTAAAGGGTCTTCCTTATTTGGTCTACTTAGAAGGGAATTTTAGACCGCGGGTATGTTTGGTAATAAGTAAAAGTTGTCAAGTTAAAACTTTTCAATCTGAAACTTTTCACTCTATATAACTATCATATTTTTTAATCATTTCTTCACATTTTTCTATATAATTACCCTACTTTTCAATCATTTCTACACAGCTACCAACACAACTAACTTATCTATTTCAACTTTATCTTATTTATTCTTCATCATTATCCCTATCATATCACATCATTTGACAACTTCTACTCTCTACAATTTTTCATCAAAAATTTTATCAATTCCCAAACACACCCTGCATATATACTATATATGCATGCATGTATGAACAATATTCAATTAAGAAGCATGAATAGAGCCAGTTGCAGTTGCAGCTAGCCTTACAATATTGCATTGGTTTGTTGCATGCCTTTACTGATTGGGCTGGCTTCCAATCTCTCCAAAAGGCTTCGATGCTCTCCAGCTGCTTACTGATGCCATGTCAATAAGGTTGCATGCATGGGCAGCTGCGGAGCCTTTGCGGGAGGTTGATAGCTTACTCATCATGCCCCCCATTTGCTTCCACAAGACAGAAGAGCTTGCTTGGGTCGAGATGGCTCTGTCTCCTGTCTCTGCTGACTATGAGTATTTCATCTTTATCAATTTTTGGGCTTGTATTCACAATAAGAAAATGGAATCGCGCTGAAGTCATGCTAAGCCAATCGTAAGTTTCAGCAAAAAACCTTTCGTTAAAACATTTATTTTTTATGATTTCTTTTTATAATATCTATTTTTTTTGTTACTATTCATTCCCAATTCATCTTACAACTTTTATTTTATATTTTTCCTAGTTGATAATGATTAACATAAGTCAGAGAATTACCCTCAAACAGAAGATGTGAAGTTCCCTCAGTGGGGACTGAACATAAAGACAGAACTTTACCTATCTGGCTATGCCAACGTGGGTGCTAAAACATTTATTTTTTTGTTGCTAATAAAATTAGTTTTTAGTGACGATAATTATTTATATTGCTAATTTGTATTTTTCTAACAACAAGCGGTCATCTGTTTTGATAAAAAAAAATTTGCAAAAATGCTGACTTTCTTGTAGCGATTGACATTACTTATGTTCTGTTGCGTTTAAAATATTTCAGCGAAAAAGTTGCTGAATAACAATTAAGGTGCCATCAACGAAATTCCCAAAGGTCAAAGTACCTCTTGTGTGTTCAGAAAGCGAACCAATCCATATTGCAAAGCTTAAATCCTATCCAGTGGAGATACTGTAGATGTTGAAAAAATTATTTTAAAATTGATATTTTAGTATTAAACTATTTTATTTTGTTAATTTTATATATTTATATATGAGATTCATGTACAGTGAAACTAAACAAATAAAAGGATTTTAAATATATTATAAATGATATTTAATACAATAGGTGAAGTAGATTTTCTATGAATAATCAATATTTTAAATACGAAGGGTGTTATACAAAAAAAAGGTTTCATACAAGGGATACCAATAATAAATAAGGAAAGTTTTCTTATATGTGCATTTAACTTATTAATAAAGATGGCTACCGAGTTGGTATGCACCAAAGCTGCTCTTTTCATTAACATTTGGGAGGTTGTGTGTAGTTTCTCTCTTGAAAATTTGTAAGGATTGTTGGATAATTAGTTTTATTCAAACTTTTGGTTTTCAATTACTCCCCTTCTATTTTAATTAGGAAAAGAATTTACATTCAAAGACTGAATAAATGCATTGCTAAATTTCCTTATCACTTCAGTGACTTCAAACTATAAATGAGTGTGGCACATGAAAAAAAAAAGAGAAGTGGACTCCGGTTAAGTAAACGACTCACTTAGCTCACCTTAAAAAAATCATTCAAAATATTTTTTAATTTTTTATACACTTATTTATCTAAATGTATTTAACATATAAACTAAGTTTTGTTAAATGTATTTAACATTTTCTTATCGTAGGCTAATAAGATCATTTCTCAAATAAAAATGCATGAAGAATAATTAGCGTGAAACAAGATACAAATGGGCCCACTGCCTCAACGATGAATACATCATAATTGAATGAACACGTTGCATCTAGAACAATTTATTTAACAACAATCCAAGTTTCACCCACATCAAATTAATATCTACATAGATCTTATTTGAAAAATATATAAGATAAAGAGAAGTGATCCTGTTAGTACAAGCAAAGCAAATTACCTCAAAAAACTTACTTAGAACATTTTTTATTTTTTCTTCATATATTTATTTATCTAAGTGTATTAATATGTAAACTAAGTTTTACTATTTTTTAAATATGTATATTTTTTTTTAGATTTTTAACCATAAAGGTATTTTAAATACATATATACACTTAGATGTTTAAAAATCTTTAAAAAATATATACACATATCCAAAAAAGGTAAAAATCGGTATATATGTTAAATACACTTAGATAAACAAGTTTATAAAGAAAAATAAAAAAAGTGTCTTAAATGAATTTTTGAAATAGGCTAAGCGAGTCATTTAGTTAACCTGGACTAATAGGATCATTCCTCTAAGATAAATTTAATAAATTTTTTATTTATGTATTGTCTTCAATGCTTTGTATTCAACATTTGAACCATATAAAACATCATTCCCATATCGATTCCCGCTTTTCTAAATTAATCAATGGATCTAAGTTTTTTAGTTTACACACATGATTGTATATTTTGAAGAGAGGTGAGAAATGTAACCCTGGGACAATGCATTAACAAACTAGCCCACGAGAATTTTGTGGAAAAGGCCATAACTTTCTTTCCTTGTGTGATAGGCTTGGATGTGGCTTGGGCTCACACCGAAGCCTACTAGGGCCAACTCAAGAGCTAGAGACGTAGGCCAGCACGTTAGGCTGGCCCAGAGCAGCAATAAATGATGAAAACCATTAAATCTTGGCACGGCTAAGATAAAAATGATAATTCATAAGGCTTAGTAGATTACATAAGCTAAGCTTAGAAAATGGGAATACAAGTGGAGTCATCATCATCATCATCATCATAAGTCATTTCCCACCTATGTGGGGTCGGCTGCATAGATTCTGTTACGCCATTCTTGGCGATTTAAGACTAAATTTTCAGTAATTTGTAATTTTTTTAAATCTTGTTTAATTACTTCCATCCATGTTTTTTTGGGTCTTCCTCTCATTCTCCTACCACATTCTACTTGGATAAACTCTGTTTTCCTAACCGGTGCGACTTCAGGCCTCCTTTTTACATGACCAAACCATCTTAATCTATTTTCTCTCATTTTATCATAAATTGGTCTCACTTTTAAGTTTTCTCGAATTATTTCATTCCTAATTTTATCTTTTCTTGTTTTACCACTCATCCACCTTAACATTCTCATTTCTGCTACGCTCATTTTTTGTATATGTTGCTCTTTAACTGCCCAACATTCTGCCCCATAAAGCATAGCAGGTCTAATCGCAGGAATACAAGTGGAGTATTTAGTATAAATGCAAATCCCGCAGATAGTATGTGAATCTTGATAGCATTTGCATGCAGACCTATGGAATGTGAAAGTTTATTCATTTATTCATTTCTTCTATTTTTATTTTTCCTTGATGTATTAAGTTCCGCATTATGCCCAAAACAGCAGATACCCTGCAATTAATATTTTATTGTTGTGCTAATCCATAGATTTTCTTTCTTTTATGCATGTTATGTGAATAATCTTAGCATAAGACGTTCTAGATCTTAGGAGATAGAATATCCAGCATGAAAAGTACTATTTTTGATAGGAAGTGTTAGACTCATGATCCACAATTTTCTTACTGTGGTATTATTTCATTCTGATACAATACATTCTTTCGTTTCTTGTATGTTTATTGTAAAGTATAATTTGAAACATTAAAGCATGAATATGATTGTGAACATAGAATCACTCATGAACAACTAGCAAACATAGATAGAATATGCAAAAAATGTCCAATTAAAATAAGGAAAGTAACTTTATCAGCAAATTCAATATTACTACTCATGCATGACTTTGATATTATTTTGAGATGAATTGGTTAACTAAATAGAAGGCAATCATAAAGTGTGGTATTTAAAAATTAATGTTTTGAATGGCTAAATCTACAGAAACGACACTGGTGCAACAAATTAACAAATCATGGTTAATCATATTTATTAGGCTATGAAAGCTATAAAGTCAATCTACAAAGGATATTAAGCATTATCAATATTAATGACTGACCTAAATAAGGAAGTTTCATCTTTGGACAAAATACAAGTGGTAAGGAAATTTTTTAAATCTTTTTCCTACTAAGCTATACTAGAATTGTCACCCTCCCTGCTAGGAGTAGGCTTTTCAATTGATATCCTATCTAGGGTATTTCTAATTACTAAGCATCCTTATAGAATGATACTGATATATGTGTGTTGAAATTGAAAGTATAATGGTAAGAAACATTGAAAAAAGATTTTATTAGGCCGAATATTTCACTATAAGTTGCATTAATTTGTTTGTAAAGAAAAAAAGTGTGGTCTATGACTATGGGATGAGTATTTTGAGTTGAAGAAGGTAACAATTATCTTTTATTTTACCGCACATTGATAACTTATGTGAGTTTTCTAAGATCGATTTGTAGACAAAATATTATCAATTAATTTATTGAAAAACTCCTTTGATCTTCACATGAATGTCTTTGGTCACCCCTAGTCTTCAAATAATACTTTTTATTACTAAATTCGGGCTTATCTTCTAAGATCTAAGTAAGATAACCCACATATTATGCATAATAGAAGAAAAATTTATAAATTTTTTACTAAATGAAAATAATAAATATGAAGTATTTGTGCACTGATGCTTAAAGTGGAACCAAATACATCTTGATACATGAAGAAAAATATAATAAAAAGAATGAAATTGACCAATAAACTTTCATGGTCCATCACAACCCAAACTAGATGCTATTAAGACCTAACTACTATAGTATTCGGTAGATGAGAATATTCTAATTGTTTCTACTACAATTAGATGGGGAATATCCTTACTTAATCAGTTATTTTTAGTTCCTTACTAATCTATCAAGATAATATATTTGTTGTACTCTGTTGTCTAGATGTTGCTACATCTTGTTGTCCTCTTAGTTAGAAAGGGGACAAAATACAACTCTTATATTGTAATAGATACCAAATAATGGAATTCTACAAGTAATTATATCATGTATATACGCATCCACTCAAATTTAATTTTGTGCCTTAATAAATAAAATCATTATAATTTTTGAACAAAATAGGAAAATTTTAAATAAAATTCTATTTTTTTTTAGTTTCTTATTCTGCTAGATTCAGATTTCTCCCATCTAAGCAGTATTTTAAGCTTATGTTGGGATTCTATTCAACTACTGGAAACAAAATACTATGAGCTTGAAGTTAAGTAAGTAAAAGCATTTATGAAAATCTTTTCAACCTCTTTTAACCTTAGGAACAAAACACTATAAATGATATTTTCTTTTCCTATCAAAACTTCATTAAAATAAATAAATGCATTTTATGATCATTTCATTGTATATAAATTTTCACACTTTATGCGTATTTAACGTATCATAATGTGAAATCCAAGGGTACTATCAAACCACTCTAAATATATTATACTTTTCGCAGTTTAATTTATCTCATTTTGTGGTTCTAAAGTTGCAATCCAAGTACTATAATGCTCTTGTAGTCTTCAAAAAACTATCCAAAAACTATTAAACTTCATAGCAAGCCCTACACTTATGCTTATGCATTATGCTCAATGCATCACATAGATTCACTCGTTATAAATACTAACAACATAGTAAATATTTTGATCGTTTGTGCATGCTTTGAATAAATCAACTTTGAAAAAGAATTCAGCTCAATAAGCACTTATATATTACAATATTTAATAAATATCTTTCATAATAAATACATTCTATAAAATTCAAAGCTTTTGAAATCATACTTGTAGTTAAAAGGGTGTGTTTGTTTGGGGAAAAAATGTAAAACAAAACTTTTCAATCCAAAACTTTTCACTCTTCATAACTAATCTATTTTTTAATTATTTTTTTACATTTTTCTGTACAGTTATCCTACTTTTCAATCATCTCTACACAACTACTTGTACAACTAGTCTATCTATTTTAAGTTTATTCTCTTTACTCTTCATTATTACCTCTATAATATCACATCATTTCTATTAATTTTGGACAACTTCTACTCCAAGAGCTTTTAATCAAAAGTTTTACCCTAACCAAATATACCCAAAATTTACTTACCTCAAAATAAGGTTCAAAACACTTTAATGGACCCTTAAAGTGACTTAGAATTTTTTCTAAATTTTTTGCAATACTATACTCACTAATATACTTTTCTTTCATGGATTGCTTAATAATTTCACACATTTTTTTCTTATGATTTTATTAGGTCAAAATATATTTTTCTTAAATTTTCTCTTGATAATATAAATTTTTTTAATTTATACAATAAAAAAATTGAATATTATATTCTAAAAGCCTCCGGTTGTTATAAAATATTTATATTTAATTTTAATTTTCTCACTCTTAAACAATCTTATTCCTCATTATTTTTCATATAAAGTATCCATTGGGAATTATTTATATTTGTAAAGAATTTTTTCAATTTTTCTTTATTAGTTCCCCAAATTATGAAAATTGCTAGATTTTCTGGCCGGCCGGCGTATTGCGGGTGCCGGTAGGGCTCGGATGGGTCAGTGCTACTGGACTGGCCAATGGGCCTTGTTGCAGTACTAGTCACTAGGCTTGACTGATGAGCTAGGGTTTCACTGGCGTGCGATAATTGGCCCTAAGGACAATTGGCTTAGCCCAGCTTATTCCTGAACCAGCCCCGTCAACTCATGGAGATTTTTTAAACGTCCCATATGCACTGACTTTCAAAGGCTTGGATCTGCTCATTCTGAGGTCCTTTTGATGTGAAGTTTTATAGGTATTCAATATGAACGTTAATTTCCGAAAAAGGGTTTTTGCCATTATGCTTACAAGTTTTAACCAATATTGTATCTGTGTCTCTAACTTTGTCAAAATTGCAAATATGTCTACAAAATATGCTTTAAATTACAATCATGTTCATTCCGTTATAAGACTATTAGAATTTTCTATGAAATAATGAAAATGTCCTTTAAGGAAAACAATGCACTTGTAATGTTTGCAAATATGATACGCATATTAGCTATTTTATTATTTTATATATTTTCGCATATATTATTATTTTAGATTTTTTTTGCAAATATGCTTATAATATTTGTAAAAGTCGTAAGTGCACCCTTTGGCTTAAAAGATATTATTGTTATTTTACATTAATTCTAACAATGTCCTAATAGAAATGAGACACTTGCAATTTTATGTAAACTTTGTGGGGTATATTTGCAATTTTATAAACTTAGGAACCCAGATGTAATATCGGCCAACCCTTATAGACATATTTACAAAAAAATTTGCTAAAAATAAAATTTTATCAGATATAACAGATATAATAAAAGATGCTTCTTTAATTGTTAAAGCAAATTGCTCCTTGACTCTATTATGTAAATTTATTTATAACCGACATAAGCCTTTAAATAAATCATTAAATATGTCAAACAATGATTCGAACCGTTCAAATTTACAGAATTACCTTTACATTTTCCTGTAAAAATATATTTATCTTTTTATTAATTTGATACTATACGGTTCTAATAACGTTTAGAAACATGTAGATATTTGAAATCTTTCTTTTGGGATTTTTAAAACGTTCTAATTAATTTTCTTCTAAATAACCTAATTTAAAGCTCTAAAAATCATAATAACAACTAAAATATTAATTGCTTATGCTAGAAACGCAGCGAATGTCTTGGATCAAAATTTTTATGAATAAAAATTGAAAAGTGTCTTATTATAAACTAATCTAAATTTATCTTGTATAAACTAGGTAATTGAAGAATTATCTCATTTAACCCTTACCTCGAATTGATCATCACTTTGATCATTAAGTGGTTAACATAAGTGTGTATGATGAAAAATGGTTAAAGATGGGTAGAATACCGATTCCTTGTTTAACCCTTCTCTTAATTTGTCTTATATCAGTTATCTAATTATCTAAGCGGATAATATGATGGAAAAAATAAAATAAAAAAAATACCCTTACCTCGAATTTAGTGCTTAGCATAGAAAACAACCACCCCGAAGCTGCTTCAAACCTCATAGTGGGGTAATCACCCAGTGGGGTGTTGACCTGAAGCATCTTCTTCCTCCGTCCAGCAAAATCCTCTCCATGTTCATGATTTGCATTGTGCGTGGGGTGGTAAGTGACAGAAAATTATTACTATTATTTTTTTTTGCAACGGGGCATAACACAAATACACGTGCCGGGATCGATGGGTAAGTGAAAAAAATCCACATGATAAAGTGTGGATAACCAGTTAGCGTGCGAGAATAAGGAGGTTTGATGGATAAAGAGATGAGATGATGAAGAATTTGTGGGTTTTATCGATCTAATGGAAACAAGTGATGAATTCTCTATTCAATGATTGATGGGAACGATTATATTATGAGTCTGGATCTTCTGACGAATGTCGAGCGTGACAAACCATTTCACATATGGCTAGGCTGCCGTGTATTTCAATATCCCACCATCCTATTTTCTTCTAAATTTGATTTGTCATAAGATTTTTCACATTAAATCAAGTGTAAATCAGGTTACTTCTTTTTAGTGTGAATGGAGATTATAGCTTTAGCGTCAAATCGAAACTGAACCTCATTTACAAATACACTATTGTCAAACCACTTGCTATAAAGTGTTGACGAAAATGGGAGAGGCTAAATGCACTCAGTTTCGGTACACCTTGGTACATTTAATCTATTTTTTATTTTTTTGAAAATTTTTTATTTAATTGTTATTCTTAGTGTATTTAACATGCATATTAAGTTTTACCATTTTTAAAAATTTTAAAAAAATTTTAATTTTGAAAATCAGTGATATTTTTAGTAATTTTTTGATAGGATATTTTTAGTAATTTAAAATTATTAAAAACGATACTAATTTTCAAAAATTCAAAAAAAATCTAAAAATAGTAAACTTGATACACATATTGAATATATTTTTTTATAGAACATAAAATATACTTAGATTAATAGTTGCATACGAAATATTCAAAAAATAAAAAATGAGTTAAAGCACCTAGGTGCACCAAAGTTAAGTGCACCTTGATGCACTGTACCATGGTTTTGACTAAATTACGTAGTTGAATTTAAAAGAATATACGTTATGGATACTTGTGCTTGGTTTAAAATATTTGTATGATCAGAATTGATTAAAAGTTTTTTTATGCTTAAGAACACACCTCACTAATTGATCACAACGTTTTAGTTATAAAACAACAAATTTTCATAATTATCACCATCAACATTATCACAAGCCTTTCTATAAAAAAATTAGCCAAACCATGAGTTTATGGTGGGCGAATTCTTCTAGTAATCATGGTGGAAATCCAAGGATAAATAAGCACTACCTTGTCTTAGGGCTTGTTTGGCATTGGGGTAAAATTATCGTAGCACTAGGTGTTAAGTGGAAAGCTTTGATTTTCGGCTTTTAGCTTTTGACGGCTGTAGAGCCCAAAAGGAAGTCGAAAGTCTTGATTCCAACTTTTCTAAACTCTGATGCCACATGTGAAATGCAAGGATAAATAATAAGGGTTCTGGTTGTATACTCGTGGGAGCATATAGCGATCAATGCTCTTAGGTGTATACACCCTTTTTTTTATTTATTTTTTATTTTTTTATCAAACTTTTAATCTAAGTATATTTAACATTTGTATCAGTTTTTATCATTTTTGGAGTATTTTAGATTTTTATTTTTATTTTTAAAATCAGTGGCATTTTAATAATTTTAAATTACCTAAAATGCCACTAATTTTCAAAATAAAAAATAAATATCTAAAATCTTTAAAAATGGTAAAAATTTATAAACATATCTACTAACCTAAATTAACAATCTTGTAAACAAATTTTCAAAAAAATAAAAAAATGGGTGTATGCTCCCAGGGAGCATACGACCAGCGTCCAAATATAATAACCGAGAGTAATCTTCGTGGACTCGTCGATGGATATATGCTGCTTGACACCTCCCTTGATCTTCACATGCAAATCGCTAAAGCTAACAAGCGGATCTGATTCACTACTTTCCACTTCCTAGAGCCATATAATGTCTGTGAGATGACTAGATTCTCAAACATATTATATTCTTTCATCTGCTAAATCACGATGATATATCAATACCTTTGGGATTTACTAGTTAAGGTGAAATGGGTCATGTATTAACGATGAAATGAAAATTCAAACAAATCACAATTTATTAAGACAACTTTTTTTTTTACAAAGGTACCAAAAATCAGCTCAATAGAATTTTAAGTAGGCCAAATTTTCTTAACAAATATGTGCAGTTATGTGCAAACTATGAAAAATACTCAGACCTATTCCTAAATTTATATTACAATATTATAATAACTTATCAAATCATTTATTTGTATAGAAGTAATGTTTTCGACTGCTTTGATGTCATATTGATGATTTTAGGGCCTATTTTAGGTCAAATACACCATTAATTATAGTAAAATTTTACTGTATAAAAAGTAAAAAGTTCTATATATAAGATATGATCTTGTGAAATCATTGGTAATTTTATACTTTTAATTTTTTTGTGAGCCTATGTTTATTTGTCCATATACCAAAATTTATCTTATTATTCTTGTATTAAAAATATAAAATGTTTTAAATTTCATAAAAATACATAAGAAGCCAAAATAGTAAAATTTACTATATGATCATGCCAAGACAATAGTGCCATCATTGTAAACTTAGTGCCCACTTTTGAAACGGTCTAGGTTTGAATCATGGAGATGACATGGTTTTCAGCCCCCAAGGTTTGAATCTATGAGATGGCATGATTTTCCAACCCTCAGTTGGTGGGAGTTTTACTATTCCTCCCAAGGTGCAGTTACATGCAAATTTTTCCTTGCTTAGGAGGTTTATAGAAATACTCCATCTGTGTTCCGAGGGTAATGAATGTTCTTGATTGTAATATTAGTTATCATGTTATATAAATCTCAATAAAAAAGGTATACATGATCATTATCTTACATAGTCAGACGTAGTTGTTACAAAGCTAAGTAGCAATTTCGTGTATTTTATACTTCGTATTTTATTTAGGTTCACATGTATTTAGTTTATATACCAAATTGTTTCATTTTGAATTTTTGCATATGCTTTTTACAAAATAATCAAAAATAAAAATTTTATCATCTTTCCTGTGCAAGAGAGCGTGAAACAAGTGAAAATTTTTTATCTTTGAAGTTTCATAAAAATGCATATATACAACTCAGATATATAAATTCTGATATATAAACTAACGTACATGGGCCGACATGAAGTGGAAAAAATTAAAAAATATACATAAAATATACTAGGATATTACTTAATTAACTGGGTGCACAAAATTATTATTAATAAATATATACACACATATAGTTACTATTTCTTCTGGCCCATTTGTTCTAGAAGTGTTCCCTTAGAGCACAATTAATCTTATTAATTTATTCTGCTAGAATAAATCATGAAAAAAGGTTTGTGGAATACTTTTAGTATTAGATGTAGGCTCTAAAAATTTTTAAGAGACATCTCTATTTTTCCCGGGAGATCTTTCGAATGACCACTGCTTAGCTTTCAATTCGCCTCTCTGACCATCAAATGAAATGTGAATAACCCAACCTCCTCTCTTTGAAACAAGGGAAGGGGTGCTTCCGGTTCTTTTCGTGCTTCAAATAATTTTGTCTTCTCCATATTACCATATCGCTAGAGTCAATAATTTTATATGAGCAACTACTGAACTCAATCACTTGCTGCCGTTACTCTTCATTTTCTGTTCAAGTCTATCCCGTAGAGGTACTCAAATTGGATCAGTGATTAATTTCTAGGTTTTGTTGGAAACCTAATTGGTTACTTCCAATTACGTAAATCAATAGTTAAAATTGCACTTAAAAGCAGGGCATATATATATATATATGGGAAATGATCCAGTGCATGCGACTGCACCGTGCAGTCCATGCACTGTGGGCCCCACCTGATCATTTCCCATAAATCCACTCCACCCATTGTATTTAGAATTGTTCACTTTATTACCATACCAATTTTCATCCAAATCCAACATGTGTGTAGTCTCCATCTTAAAATGGTGCAAAATCAACGTAATAAAATAGCTTAATGTAAATATCAAGTTTAAAGTGGTTTTTTCAACATCTAAACCGTCTAAAGTATGATTTATATATGGATAAATGAGTGTATAAAGTTTTATTACAATCTAATATGTGTGGGGTCCATTTTACAGCAGATTGCACCGTAATTACGGTGCAGTCCGACTGCACACGATCATATCCCTATATATATATATATATATATATATATATATATATATATATATATATATATGGGAACCGATCCTGTGCAGTCCGTTGTAAAATGGACCCCACACATATTAGATTGTAATGAAACTTTATACACTCATTTATCCATATATAAATCATACTTTAGACGGTTTAGATATTGAAAAAACCACTTTAAACTTGATATTTACATTAAACTATTTTATTACGTTGATTTTGCACCATTTTAAGATGGAGACTACACACATGTTGGATTTGGATGAAAATTGGTATGATAATAAAGTGAACAATTCTAAATACAATGGGTGGGGTGAATTTATGGGAAATGATCAGGTGGGGCCCACAGTGCATGGACTGCACGGTGCAGTCGCATGCACTGAATCATTTCCCATATATATATATATATATATATATATATATACCCACTTTAATGTGGGCCGCATTTCTTGTCCTTGATCTCGTTTCGTTCTCTGGAGCCTAGACTCTAGAGTCAACTTACTCTCCGGGTGCACGCGTGCGATGACGTGCCATGCAAGCCGGATCGTTAGCTCTGACTCTCTCTTAATTTCAATAAATTAATTATGGGCTGTGGCGCAATAAAACCATGTGTAACTGCGTGTTTGACAATACCAAAAAACTTTCAAGCTAATTCTTTTAGATCTAAAATTTTTCATTCTATGTAATTATTATATATTTTTAATTATTTATTTATATTTTCCTATATAACTATTTTACTTTTCAATCATTTATATGCAACTATCCACACAACGAACCTACATATTTTAATTTTATCCTTTTTATTCTTCATCATTATTCCAATCATATCACATTATTTTTTTCGATTTAAAAACTTCTATACAAAAAAAAAAAATTTCATCCAAAAATTTTAATGCTTCTGAAACACACTTAAATGTGTAATGGATCTATACCCTCTTAAGTTTCCTTCTTTTATTTTTTAAAAATCTCATGCATGCATTAAGTTTTCTCTATCAATATTTATATCATGCTTAAAAGCATGATTACGTTAGCATGGAAGCTCAATGTGCAACTAATTCTTTTCCCTTATAGCTTTCTTTAAAAAAAAATTGTATGTGTATGAAAGCTCAAGCAAGTTTTTTCACTCCACAAATTTTATAATTTCTATTTTATTCAATATTTTTGAATTTCAAAAATAGAAAACAAGTTGCATTTTCACACACCCTAACATAGAAATGCAATATTTTCTATTTTTGAAATTCAAAAATACACTAAAGATCGAAAATTTTATATAAGAAAGATTCTTGTTTGAATGCACATATTTATGAAAAATTTAAAAAGTTAAACATTGTTTTTCACATTATAATCAATGTACCATTGAATTTCTTTTTAGTTTCAATGGAGGCACATGCATATACTCATTCACACTCATGTCACCTGTCTGATCATCCAAATATGACATTCAAATTATTTTTTATAGTATTTTTAGTTGTAAAAGAGCTCTCTAGAGATGCCTTCACTTATATCTGTAACATGTCGGTCCAGAAAAGTGATTTTGGGCTGTATATTTAATGCAATTTTTCAAAATCAATCACTCATTTAGGGAAAAATTAATTATTATAATTTATAAAAATTTCAAAATTCTACTTTCACTAGTCATGTTTCTATTATTATATCCAAGATACAATAAAATAAAATTCGGGTCTACTATTTGCAATACATACAATAAATAATTTTGAACAAAATAAAATAACCGTTCTTGAAATCTTCATGTAATCCAAAACTCTAGTGTTTTACTTGATTTGGTCAACCTGTAAAAATAATGGGTCAGTCCCAGTATAACTAGCAAGTAAAAAATTATATAAAAATAGATAGTGGCCCAATTAAAACTAAATTAAATGATAAAATAATCATTTAATCTAATACATAAAAAATTTAGACTCAAATGCAAAATCAGACCCTTCCATTGAGTGCAGAAACATCAAAAATATAGAACTAGACTATTTAATCATGTAAATCAAAATTAAAACAGATAAATTATAGTGAGATGAAATGAACGGTTCACATTAAACCACATCATCACTGCCTTTAGTGCAGATGGGCCCCATTAAGGCCTCTCTTACTTAGCCTTATTGCTGTAATGGGCCACCTGTCAATTTCTAAAAATACTTACACATCAAAAGCGTAAAAAAAATTGAATGCATTCAAGCACCAAAAGCAACGAAAAACATTTAGTTGCAAAATAATAAGATCCATCTTACGGAATTCATCTCGGGACGGGAACGCTCTACGGACGAAATCTCTCGACGTCCAATTTGACTTATATATATTACTTTATAGGCTATTTCCGCAACTTGTATTATTCATAGACATTGTTATATATCAACCCACATCATTAATATATAATTTTAACATTCAGACATTGTTATATATGAACCCACATCATTAATATATAATTTCAATATCCATATATATTTATTGCATTTTAATTTTCATCAACGCATTTATAAAAATAAAATGCACAACAAAACACAATAATCTCAATACATATAATTTAGGCATAAAGTTTAAACATATTTATCAAAATTGTATATCTTAAAAAAAATTTAAGATTATACAATTTAATTTTGTCGAACATATAAAATTCATAACCTATTATATTTATGCTTTATACAATTAACTAAAATAGTCTAATTAATTGTATAACAATAATTACCAAAAAAAACTTGCCTACGAATTTTGTCCCGTAGCGTATTTCCTCTTTCCACAACTCTAACTTTCTGAAACCTTTCTTACGGATAATTAAATCTATCAACACCCCAAAAATCTTATCACTTTGACTTAAGTTTAATTTCTGATCCCATTTTATCAGGTAGAATATTTATCATATCTTATCCTTAACATTGTTCTTCTTTATTTTATTTTATATAGATGCCCAAGTATATATCTTCAAAACAAAATCCTCTAATGCATACATGATTCTCAAGCTTTTTTTTTATCAAAAAAAAAAAGATTCTCAAGCATTTTTTTCGTAAACTTAGGGAATAAAATAAAATATCATTCTTTTAATTTTTTTTTGTTCCAATTGGAATCTTCTTACAATGTTATAATTTTTTCTTTCTCATATTACATATTAAGCTCATAAAACCTTATAAATTCCTACATCAACTTACATTATTAAAGAGGAGGACAAAACTAGGGTTTGAACCCATACCACAAATTAGTTGCCCAACGTGGTAACCAACTGAGCTTCGCTCAATTAGCTTCTCTTTTAATTGTTTAGTTATTTGTATATAAAACCATCTTTGTCAATTAATGCATATGCATATAATAATCACCTGTAAAAATTTAAATTAATCTGATTATTAGTCACCTGTATATATTTAAATTAATCTTATTATAAAATATCAATATTTATTAAGAATAATCTTCCTATAAAAATATCAATACTTATTAAGGCTTCATGTTTAAATCTCTGTCTAAAATGCTGTAACTATTTCAATCAAATATCTTAGTGATTTAATCCTTTTAAAGTTTCATTCCTACTAAATCAATGATGATAATTCCTTCAACTTAAAATTTTGACCTTTCACAGGAGAGTCAATATTTTAATCATCCGAACTAGGTAATTTGCTGAAACAAAATCTATAAGGTCAATTCAACATATTGAGTGGTTTCCACAAAAAAAACATATGGAATGGTTTACATTAGATAGTCAACAAGTCACTAGTTTACTTAGGATGGCTAAATTCTAAATAGTGAATAAGTTAACCGTCACCATAGGCACATCCATGAATTTTTTATCAGTCAGCCCTAATTAATTTAACTTGGGTTAGTACATTTTTGATAGAATTTTGGTTGGCAGAGCAGATCAACTTACCGGTTGCTAACAAGTAACATCGGTTGCATGCCAAAAACAAATTTCCTCGTTGCATACTGCAAATTTAACTCAGCAATCTCGAAAAGCTTTGCCGCTAAGGTGGCTACCTAGCCAAGTGGCTGTCTATTTTGGACAAGGTTCCATTGGCAAATGTTTCAAGCATCGGAATAATTAGATTCTCATCTCACAAACCCCAATATCTCCCTCAACCCATCACTGGCGAAAGAGTCATGATCCTCATGTCCACCCAATTTATTCCCATAGAATGTCAATCAACAAGTATCTAGAGCCCACCGACAATTCAATCAACCCATCCAAGCCACTACTCCTTGTGCATGCACATGGACAAATTCATGCAATCTTATTCACCTTAGCCTTATATAAATCCTTCTCCAATAGGCGGAGTTTCATTACAGCTAGCTAGTCTTCTAATGCATGCAAGATCAAGATAGAGGTGCTTTCTCTTCACTTCCCTCAAAGGCCCCCGACATTAAGGAAGTCAGACAACTGGATTTCCAGCGTCGGGCTCATTGGACGGGAGCCTTGAGGGTCGTCAAGAAAAGCACCTCTACAAGAACCCCACATCATCACTTGGCCGTTCAAAATGTCCTAATCTGGTTTTTATCTTCAACTATTCAGGTATGTGCATTATTTATTTTCAGCTCCACTTGAATCGAATTCTTAATCAACTAATGTCATCATGTCATCTTCGAAGCACAACTCAATCTCCTCAAGGACTCGTTCCATGTCATGATTATGCTATGGCTGTGACTAAATTTGGCTTTACATGGAATTTGAAATTAATTACTTTTTTGCATTTACCAAATCAATACTATCCGGCTAAACGAGTGTGGCTCATTTGGTCATGGGTGCAGCAGAATCAGATTTTTTGCCTACGTGCCGCCGCAGAGTGTTTGAATCCCATTGTGGGGATTTTGAACTAAATTTTAGGTGGGGACATTTTCGGCTCCCTTAAAAATATGTTGGAAGCTTGTTGTCTCCATCGTTGATATCTGAGAGCTCATTGTCTTTGTCCAAAAAAAATTATAAGAATTATCTTAGAGCTTTGAATGTAATATGAGTTGATATATGATCTATATACACACCAATAAACAAAATCAATACTATCCGGCAGATTTGTGCCCGGCCATATTTCCTTAATCACAAGATAATGTTATCCCTACCCTTTTTGTAATTCTTCTTTTCTTGTGCGTTAAATGAAGCAATTAATTAATGTTGAGTTTTAAATTTGACTATGGAAGATTTAGTATATTTTTTTAAAAATGTTATTTGGTCCTATTTTTTTGTCTACCTTCTTTTCTTCCCTTGCTACTCCGCTAGAAGGTACATTAAAATGAACTATTGTTGAGTTTTAAATTCTAATTTGGAAGTGATGCAGTCTAGTTATCTCAACTATAATGAGGCCTCGACCCTAGAAGGGACCCCCAACACTTGGCATCATAGTTCATGCACAACACGTAGCCAATCTATTGCCTCGTGTGTCCCTAGCGAGTGAACATGACTTGACAATTAGCTTAATCTTGAAATCGCATGGGTAGGTTTAATTTTGTGCACACAAGGCTATCTATATTGCCAGCAGCAGCCTGCATTTACACTGCCTCTAGAAAAGAGTATACATGCTTGCAAAATCACTCCTCAAAGTCTCCAATTTTCTCACAAGACTGTCTCCTAACATCAAATATCCCATAATGAGTTCCGCCTCACTCTTCGCGCTTGAGGGCCTCCGTTTCAATCACACATATGAAGACCTGTATATCGAGAATTTGGAGAGGGAAAAGGGGTTTTTTGGACTTTAAAAGAACTTTCCAATATGTGCATTTAATTCCTTATTCCCACTGTTTTTCTACTAAGGGTGTGTTTGGCAATTGTTAAAAAATATTAAGTTATAATTTTTCAATCTAAAACTTTTCACTCTTCCCAACTTTTATATTTTTTAATCATTTTTTCACATTTTCTCGTACAAGTACCCTACTTTTCAATCATTTTTACACTCTATCCACACAATCAATCTATCCGTTTTAACTGTATTCTCTTTACTACTCATCATTGCCTCTATCATATTATATCATTTGACAACTTTTATTTTCCAAAATTTTTCAGCAAAAATTTTATTCATTACCAAACACACCCTAAACTTACAAGGTTAAGACCAACCTTGTTTCAAATCCCGTCTAGGAGACAACTGTAGTGAAAGCTTGTTTTTAAAAGAAAGCTTTGAACTTATAGAGATTTCTTTTCCACATTAAAAGTCACTCTGCCCCATTTTTTTTTTTAAAAAAAAAAAAAAAACTTTACCTCTATTGGATTCAATCTTAGATGACCCTCTTCTCGGAGT
The DNA here is from genome assembly GCA_030490835.1 of Annona cherimola. Taxonomy (NCBI): domain Eukaryota; kingdom Viridiplantae; phylum Streptophyta; class Magnoliopsida; order Magnoliales; family Annonaceae; genus Annona; species Annona cherimola. Next base: position 89,632,456 of record CM059975.1, read on the forward strand.
GTTAGGAAGATTTAGTGCTTTTTTTTGTAGCAGCAATCTTTTCAGATCGTTCGGAGATTTCAGACAATTCTAAAAATATTTATTTTTTATTTTTTTGAAATTTTTTTATAAATATGTTAATCTACTTATATTTAGATTGTAAATTAAATTTTATCATTTTTAGATATGTGTATATATTTTATTTTGAACTTCTAAAAATAAGGATATTTAAGTCATTTTAAATTATTTAAGATGACTTAAATACTTCTGTTTTTAAAATTTTAAAATAAATATATACATATATCCAAAAATAAAAAACTTAATTTATAGACTAAATACAACTTATATAAAAAAAACTAGTTTAACATGTTTATGAAAAATTTCCAAAAAAGAAAAAAAACGTTTTTGGACTGGTTTGAAAAGATCAATATTTGTCTTATTTTCTTCTTTTAAGTTGAACTATGAAATCATGTTGTTTTATATAAAGATGAATCCGAACTTGCTAATCTAAATTTCCAAAGCGTAACCGGAACTAGGTTAATTCTCAGTCTCATGTAACATATTTCACCAATGATATCAATCCACAGTGCCAGGTCTTCCTAGTTATTGGCCCTTCAAATTAATTTACAGAACCAAGGAGATCATGATCTTAGCCATCTAAGAATCGTAGTTAGGAACCTCTAAAATGTCAAACATCCAGACCACATATCAGTGATAAGGGCCTAGTTGATAGGTGAAGAAGCCATAAGAAGAACCTCGATTGACCTTTAATCCAAAGGAAGATCCATTCAAGCCGCCAACGAGCTCGAAACTAAAACAACTTGTCTTCGCAACTAGCGAAAATTATTATGGTTTCAATTTTTGCAGCTAATTACGCTACAACAAATATCCATAAATGCAACTAGTTTAGATATGATATAATTTTGCTGTAATTACTTAGATGCTAGGAATGGAGGCATGTAGCTAGTCGAATACCTCCAAATTCAATATCACGCAAATCAAAATTGAATGAGATTTTGAATGCCGAACTCCAATTTTTTTTAAGTTGTTGCAACAAAAATTTGTAAATCGTTCTCATAGTAGAAATGTATTAAAGATATGAAAGTGTATTGGAAATTACTTATGAAAGATTCAAATCCTTATCAAGATTTTAGGATATTTTCCATAGAAGAAGAGCATGTAATTAGAGTACTGATCTTCTACGACCGGTCGGAAATCCGGTGATTTCCGACCGGTCAAAAAATATTTTTTTTTTGAAAAATAATTTTATAAACATGTTAATCTAGTTATATTTAATCTATAAACCAAGTTTTATCATTTTTAGATATGTATATATATTTATTTAGGATTTTTAAATACAGGGGTATTTAAGTCATTTTAAGAATATTTAAAATGACTTAAATACCCCTGTATTTAAAAATTCAAAATAAATATATATACATATCCAAAAATGGTAAAATTTGATTTATAGATTAAATATAACTAGATTAACATGTTTATAAAATTATTTTTCATAAAAAATTTTAAAAAAAATATTTTTTGACCGGTCGGAAATCACCGGATTTCCGACCGGTCGTAAATGATCATTCGCCATGTAATTAATAAAAAAAATTTGTAGTATCTTGGTCTGTTGTATATCCTACCAAATCATTCTTTAGTCTTATAAATATGCGATCTCTTGAAGAGCAATCTAGTATGAATAAGCATTTTTTCCTCTATTTCTTTCCAAACGTGATATATAATTGGAACAAAAAATTTCTAAAAAGATTTAAGTAACTAAAAATTGTATCCTTTTTTAACAAAATTTGATTTTCTAGGAGCGCAATACAATTGATTAAGAGTCTAGTTTTAAATAGACAAGACGTTAATTTTAATTTGAAAAATAGCTTTTGGGTGTTGGCAACAATGTAAATTTCAGTGGTAACACTAATTTTAGGGCCAATATGAAGGCATTGTAAAATCAACTCTACCCATTGCATTTAAAATTATTTTTTAACTAGAAAAGTAAGTTTCATCCTGGCCAAATATTTTATATATCCTGGAAGCGATAAAAGCATATTCTTTTATATGTCTCTATTTTAAATGTTACTTCAATATTTATAACTTTTAAATAATTTTTTTTATAGATGTAAATTATGTAATAAATTATTAAAAAAAATATAGTGCATATATTAATGTTTGTAATTGCTTTTCATATTTAACATAGAATTATTTTAAACAAATATTACCCGTCTAAAAGTTGAATTGAAATAATTTCTAATATAATGATAAAACAAATGATGGTAAACTAAATAAGTGGATTTAGTTTTAATTTAATCATGGAATGAGCCCAGAATTGGACCATAAGACAGAAATCTGTAACGTTTGTTGCCATCACTGCAGTATTCCCTTTTTTTTGATGAACAGAAATACCGTATCCCTATTCCCTAACAATATGGAAGGGATTAGGAATAGAGTACTTCAAGCAATTCATTGCCAAAAAATTATCTGTACAGAGTTTCCCGACAATAGCTCGGGGGGGCGGGGGGATCACCCCATCACAATTGATGAGCCTCATAGCATTTCAAGGCCAACTCAGCTAAGGAAAGGGCGACCTCATTTCCTTGCCTTAAGACATGATGGACTGAAAAGGATGAACTATCCCTAAGTATGGACCTAATTTCAGATATGATCAAGCCTACCGGAGAGGTAATAGGTTTAATATTTGACAAAAGGATGCATAGGATGAGAGAATCCGTTTCAAAATGGGCATAGCAAATGTTTAGCTGGACCGCCCATTTTAGCCCGAGAAGGAAAGCGGTGGCTTCCATGAAGAGTGGGTCCGTCACCCCAGCCTGTCTTCACCCTCTAGCAGCAACAAAAGCACCCCGAGAATCTCTGATGACGGCTGCACACGCAAAAGCATCCATATTCCCTTGTCTACGAGCATCCACATTAATCTTCACGAACCCCGACGGCGGCATACACCATCGAGGAACAAGAGATCTGTCCAAAACCCCCATCGAAACAAGAGACTTAGCATTCCGGTATTGGTTAAGGAAGTCCGCACACCAAGCCAAAGTATCCGTGAACCTTGGTTGCGCCTTCTCTGCCCAAAATCTGTTTCGGATGTACCAAACTCTCCAGCAGCAAACAACGAAAAGCATAATATCCTCAGTTCTGTTCATCCTCACTAGTAGCTTGAAAATCTATTTCGGATGTACCAAACTGTACAGTATTCCCTTTTAATTCTACAACATTGTTTTATTTGGCAATGATTTAGTGCGACTATATAACAACACCTAAGTATAGGTGTCTCCCTCTTATTTTAAGCATATTCGTGACGATTTAATTAAATCCAAATCATTTGAAAGATTCAACCTTATGCATGCAACCAATATATAAATCTTCATCAAAATGATTTTGAATACTTTAAATGAGTTGTATTTTTAACATAATATAACTAACTGGTGACCCCACATTTTTCTGCTTCCACTAAATAAAGAATCCAAAGTCTATCTATAATTATATGTAATGTGGATCATTATATAGTGCATTCAGGTGCATTTAGCTTCGGCGAATTAGGGTGCAAAAATTCATTTTTAATATTTTTTTGAAATTTTTTTATACAATTGTTAATCTATGTTACTTAACATGTTTATTCATTTTTACCATTTTGGTGACTTTTAGATTTTTTTTAGATTTTTAAAAATCAGTGACATTTTCGTAAATCATAAATTACAAAAATGCCACTGATTTTAAAAAATCTAAAAAAATTTAAAAGTATCTAAAAATGGTAAAAATTAATACACATGTTAAATACACCGAGATTAAAAAATGTATAAAAATTTCAAAAAAATAAAAAAATGGTTGAAATGCAGTCGGGTGCATTCATAAAGCCCTTATGTAATGTAGCCCATGAAGCACACGTTTTTTGGTCAACCGTGAGTATAACGTTAATTAATGTTATATAGGTGTTGTTATATAGTAGCACTAAGTCATTGCCTATGGAAATAAAGTTTATAAAATAAAAGAAAATTTCCTCCTATATCTATAACATTTCATTATTATTCGTCTTATACCTATAATTCTTTTAAAATTCCTCGAGGCACCCAAACATTTCACCCATAATTCTCCCTGTACCCCACGTCGTGACCTTCCATGATGATGCATCTGCCCCTTTCTTCTAACTTTTGAAAATACCCTCTTCAATTCCTCATCCGCCCACTCATATCTAGGACGGTGACGAGATTGACCGGTGCCATCCTCCGAACGCGGTCATCTGCACCAAAGCGAGCCATGGCTGTTTCTATTCCAACCCATCATCGATTGACGGCAGTCTTCCCTCTGATGAACTGGAACCTGATCCCCCTCGATATCGTTATCGACGACATAATTGCACGCTGCATCATGAGAAGATTGATCATGTAGTACAAAATCTACCTAGCTCGCGATTCTCATCCTCTTCCTTCCTTTCCTCGACAGTTTCTTCAATTTGATTCTTGTTCGGGGGCTCTCCATCATCTTCATTGGTTTGGATTTCCTGATTAATCCTTTGTAGTAGAACAAGGTGGTGGCAATGTGCCATCTCGGCAGGCTCTCATCAAAGTCGATTATTACACTTTCGCAGAACTCCTTTAGGTAGCCTCGTTGCTCCAGCGCCCAGTCACCACGACAGGAGCACAGGCTCTGAGCAACCTCTGGATCATTCATGATCTCAGTCTTCTTCTTCATCTCCTTGAAAAATGAATTCCTTTGTCTTCTCGTAGACGACCTCGCTGAAAGTGTACTCCAAACTCATCCAATAGTTCAGAGAGCATCCCCAATATCAGCCAATTTATCTCCTTCTGCAAGTAGAAGGCCTCTAACACCTTTCCCCAAATCGTGGGGCAATCCTGAATTCGCCATAAGAATGATTTACGCTTGGGCAAGCAGTAACACAAAAGATTATACTGCGCGATGCAAATGGATCATCAATGGTCCAGGAGGCGGAGGCACAGAGGAGCACGAGTTGGCGAAAGTCATGTCGGAGAGAAGCAGCATGATGACAGCGACCGCATCGAGCACAATGGCGCTGGTGAGCAAGGTGTAGGAGATAGTGACGTCGAAGTGGAGGAAGTCGTGCTTGCTAGTGAAGAGCAAGACAAAGGCGGCGATGATGGAGCCAGGCCAGAACGCCCTCAGGAAGTAGCCCAATAGTCTGTGCACGATGGAGCCTTGGCGAAGAGCACCTCGTACATAAATTCCAACTTGTCCTCGACCACGCAGAAGGCGTCCTTGGTGGACCAGCGAAGGAAGGCGCTCCAGCTCTTAGCTCAGTCGTGGAAGCTGAACATAAGCTCGAGGATGAGGAATTGAAGAGGACATTTTTTTTAATTCAGTGTGTGTTTAGTAATGAATAAAATTTTTGATGAAAAGTTATGGAGAGTAAAAGTTGTCAAACGATGTGATATGATAGGGGTAATGATGAGTAGTAAAGAGGATAAAATTAAAATAGATAGGTTAGTTGTGTGGATAGTTACGTAGAAATGATTGAAAAGTAGGATAGTTGTATAAGAAAATGTGAAAAAATGATTAAAAAATATGATAGTTACGGAGAATAAAAAATTTTAGATTGAAAAGTTTTAACTTGACATTTTTTGTGGATGGCCAAACATACCTTAGAAAAAACGGCAAATGCATCATCACTGAAGGTGAATGAAATATTATAGGTGTTCAAAAAGAATTTGTAAAACGCTGCGGGTGTAAGAAAAATAATGGTAAAATATGGTGTGTATTAGTTGAATTTTCCCCGAATTAAAAGGAGAATACTGCAATGATGGCAATAACTACGTTACAGATTTCTATGTTATGGTCCAATTTTGGGCTCATTCCATGATTAAATTAAAATCAATCCACTTATTTAGTTTACCATAATTTGTTTTATCATGATATTGGAGATTATTTGAATCGAACTCTTAAATGGGTAGTATTTGTTTCAAAATATTGATAATTTTATGTTAAATATGAAAAACACTTACAGACATTAAACAAACATTAATTTATGCACTAGATTTTTTTAATAATTTCTTACATAATTCACTTTTATAAAAAGAACGTTTTTTTATGAAGTGTAAAAAAATGTTTTAGAAGGTATAAATGTTGAAGTAACATTTGATATAGAGACAAATAAAACAATATGCTTTTATCACTTCCATCAAATGGGAAATATAAAATATTTGATCCGGATGAAATTTACTTTCCCAGTTAAAAAGTAATTTTAGATGCAATTGATAGAGTTGATTTCTCGTTGCCTTCATGTCAGCCCTAAAATCGGTGATAGCACTGAAATTTACGTTTTGCCAACACCCAAAAACTATTTTTAAAATTAAAATTAATGTATTGTACATTTATAACTACTCTTAATCAATTTTACTGCACTTTAAGAACTCCAGTTTTTGTTAGAAAAGGCTACAATTTCGTTGCTTAAATCTTTTTAGAAATTCTATTGCATTTTGAAGGAAATAGTGGAAAAAATACTTATTCGTACTAGATTGTTTTTCATCACATATTTATAAGACAAAAGAAAGATTTACTAGAACATACACAGACCAAGATACTACAAAAAAAATTTATTAATTGCATGCTTTTCTTCCATGGAAAATATCGTAAAATCATGATATAAAGATTTGAATCTTCCATAAGCAGTTTCGAATACACTTTCATATCTTTAATACATTTGTGCTATAACAACCATTTACATATTTTTGTTGCAAGAAGTTGGAAGAAATTGGAGTTTGACGATCAAAATTTCATTGAGCGTGATATTGAATTTGGAGGTATTTCACTAGATTCATGTAACTAGTGGCATTTATGGATAATTTATGGATAGTTGTCGTAGTGTAATCAGCTGCATAAATGAAACCATAATCTTTGCTAATTGCAGAGAAGTTTTTGTAATTTCGAGGTCGTTGGCGGCTCGAATGGAACCTCCTTTGGCCTAAAGGTAAATCAAGGTTCTTCTTCCGGCTTCTTCACCAACCAACTAGGCCCTTATCACTGATATATGGATTGGCCGTCTCACATTTTAGTGGATCCTTTTAATTTCGGTTCTTAGATGGCCAAGATCATGATCTTCCTGGTTCTGTAAATTAATTCGAAGGGCCAAAAACTAGGAGGACCCGGCCCTATGGATTGATATTATTGGTGAAGTATGTTACATGAGAGTGCAAATTAACCTTGTTTCGGCTGTACTTTGGAAATTTGGATTAGCAAGTTCGGATTAATCTTTTTTTACTTGTATATATTTACATCCATATCAATTTCTATTACATTTAATTCTTGATCATGTATACTTACAAATTTTTCAAGAATGAGATGACAAACTTCCTATCCAACAGACCCAAAGACAAAGCTCCATCAATCACGCCAAAGCCACAACTCCACACAATACACCTAGATATAAAACTCTCCTTCAAAAAGTTCGGATTCATCTTGATATATCATGGAATTGATCAATCGACAAAAAACATGATTTCGTAATTCAACTTAAAAGAAGAATAAAGAAAAAAAGATACTAAATCTTCCTAATGGGCTCGAGAAGAGCAGATAGTTGAGTCATTGTAGTGGTTGTCTAAGATTGAATGCAACAGAGGTAGAGATTTTTTAGAAAATGCTTATATGAAACCCCCTCTTCAATTTAACTCCTTCCATTTTGAATATTTTGACAGTTAATAAAAAATTTACTTTATCTATTGTATTTAGCATCATTATAAAATCTTAAAATTCTATGTACTTATCTAATATCATTGTGTATGAGCTTCATCCACAAATGTATAAAATCAACATAATAAAATAATTTAATATTAAATATCAATTTTAAAGTTGTATTTTCAACATCTAAATGGTTTAAATTGTTATTTCTATATAGATAAATAATTTTATAAAATATCGTTATATTTTAACATAATCGTGAACCAATATAAGCATTTTTCTCAATTTACATATGAATATATATTTTTAAGAAAACGTCGCTCATACACATATTTAATTTTGATAAAATTTGGTCTCTAGCTAAACAAATGATGTTAAATATAATGAATAAATTGATTTTTTCATCAAAAATCAAAAATTCAAAATTTTAAAGAGTTTCATAGAAGCGCCTTTATATAACTCAATTACACAGAAGCATGCCTTGTTTCTATATAACTCAATTACACATAAGCAGACCTTGTTTTAGGTTAAAGGATATTTAATGTGAAAAAGGAAGTCTTTTATGAGTTTGAAGGCTTCCTGAAAAAACAAGCTTTCAGTGTGTAAGAGAAGAAAGATCAGATTTGAAACAAGGTCGGTCCTAACCTTGCAAGTTTAGTAGAAAAAAGTGGGAATAAAGAACTAAATGCACATATTAGATATTTTGTCTGAAGTCCAAAAGACCCCCTTTCCCTCCCCCAACTAATCTTTACATAGGTCTTCATATGTGTTATTGACCCGGAGGCCTCGAGTGCGAAGTGGGAGGCGGATCTTATCATGGGATAAGGTATATTGATGTTAGGAGGCAGTCTTATGAGAAAATTGGAGACTTGGAGGACTGATTTTGCAAGCATGTGTACTCTTTTCTAGAGGCGGTGTAAAGGCAGGCTGCTGATGGTAACATAGATAGCCTTGTGTGCACAAAACCTACCCATGTCATTTCAAAGATTAAGGTAATTGTCAATCCATGTTAACTCGCTAGGGACAGATAATAGGCAATGGATTGGCTGCGTGTTGTGCATGAACTGTGCTGCCAAGGGTGGCGCCGCTTCTAGGGTCGAGGCCTCATTATACCTTATGAGATTGGGGCTAGTAGAGGCTCAGAGATAGGTGGATGTTGGAGGACCAAGATTTAGGCCATGGTGGAGATAACTAGACAGCATCACTTCTAAACTAGAACGTAAAACTCAACAATACTTCATTTTAATGTACCTTCCAGTGGAGTAGCAAGGGAAGAAAAGAAGGCAGACAGAAAAAAAAAAAAAGGTTCTAATGTTACCTTCCGGTGCAATGAGGGAAGAAAAGAAGGTAGACAAAAAGAAAAAAAGGACTACATAACATTTTGGAAAAAAAAGATCTAAATCTTCCGCAGTGAAGTTTAAAACTCAACATCAATTAATTACTTCATTGTTTTTGATAAAAAAAAAAATATTTACTTCATTTAACGCATAAGAAAAGAAGGATTACAGAAAGGGTAGGGACAACATTACTTTGTGATTAAGGAAATATGGCCCCAACACAACTTTCGGATAGTATAGATTGGTAAATGCAAAAAAGTGATTAATTTCAAATTCCATGCCAAGCCATATTTAATCACAGCCATTGCATAAGCATTGTGGACTTTGAAGATAACATTAGTTATTCAAGTGGAGCTGGAAATAAATCAAGCACATACCTAAATAATTGAAGTTAAAAACCAGATGAGGACTTGTAGAAATGTCTAGTGATGACGTGATGAAGTGGGGTTTTTGTAGAGGTGCTTTTCTTTACAACCCTCAACGCTTCCGTCCAATGAGCCCAACACCAGCTATAGAATTCCAGTTGTCTGACTTCATTAATGTCGGAAGCCTTTGAGGGTCGTAAAGAGAAACCATCTCCATATCTTGATCTTGCATGCATTAGAAGACTAGCCCGCTGTAATGCAACTCCACCTATTGGAGATGGATTTATATAAGGCAGAGGTGAATAAGGTTGCATGCATTTGTCGATGTGCATGCACAAGGAGAGGAGTGGTTAGGATGGGTTGATCAAATTGTTGGTGGGGTCTAGATACTCGTTGATTGACATTCGACGGGAATAAATTGGGTGGACATGAGGATCATGACTCTTTCTCCAGTGAAGGGTTGAGGGAGATATTGGGATTTGCGATATGAGAATCTAATTATTCCGATGCTTGAAACATTTGCTAGGAACCTTGTCCAAAGTAGACAACCACTTTGGTAGGTAGCCACCTTGGCGACCAGTACTGCCTGGCCGGTGGACCAAAGCTTTTCGAGATTGCTAAATTAAATCTGCAGTGTGCAACGAGGAAATTTGTTTTTGGCATGCAACAAATGTCACTTGTTAGCAACCGATAAATTGATCTTCACTAGGGGTGTTAATGAATCTAGTTGGATGTGCTAAAGCCCAATCCTAATATTAATTTATTTCAAAAATTCCAATCGGTATGCATATATTAGCTCCTATAAAAAACCTCAGCCCTAAGCAAATTAATATTTATAACCCCTTTACTATGGGTTATTAACAAGTTATCTATATGTGTTGCAAATAGGTCAAGACCAAACTAATTTAAAGTCTTAATAACCAAAAAAAATATATTAACAACTCAGAAGCATACTTAATTAGCTTGAAAGAAAATGCTCTAAAATGAACATATCTTTAAAGTTATGCCTAATCTAATATAAAATTTGTTTGTTCCTATTCCAAGATGTAAACAATATTTTATTTTCATACAACCACTCAATCAATATAAATATATACTTACAAAACTTTTTAAAAAGTTTTAATATAAGGATATATCAAGCAAGACTGTCCATTATCAAATAAACTAAAAATCATATTTCACATATCATAAATTATGGTTAGAGATATGTCTTACACACCTCCTTTAATAGATTGTAAACGGGTCAGCTGGGTTGGACAGGACTAAAGGGTTAATAAATAGGCTACAAACATCCAACTATAATCCATTATTTATTTAAATAGTTGAGTGGGTTAACATATCATAAACCATCTGTCCAAAAAGCTTAGTCCAAACTTATTTATAAATGGATTGAATGGGTGAGTTCACAAGTTGACATAATCTATTAATATCTCTAAAAGTAACACAAGTTAAGTAATTAGGGCTGACTGATGAAAAAATCATGTGTGTACCATGACCTAATCTGTTAATATCTCTAAAAGTAACACACATTAAATAATTAAGGTTAACTGATGAAAAAATCATGTACGTGCCTATGTGTCATGGTTGAATTATTTACTATTGAAAATTTAGACATTATTATTAACTTGTTAACCATCTAGGGTGTGTTTGGAATGTAATAAAATTTTTGGATGAAAATTTTTTAGTGTAAATATTTTTAAAATGGGAAAAAAATGATACGATATAATAGGAGTAATGAAAAGTAAAGAAAATAAAATTAAAATAGAAAGGTTAATTATTTGGATACTTGTATAAAAATAATTGAAAATAGAATAATTGTATAAGAGGAAGTGAAAAAATGATTAAAAATTAGAACAATTGTGATAAGTGAAAAGTTTTAGACTAAAAAATTTTATTTTGAAAATTTTTGGTGTGAACAAACACGCTCTTAATCTAAAGCATTGAATATGTTGAATTGACCTTTAAGGAGAAATATCCTATCATGTGATTTTGTTTCAGTGAATTATCTAGTTTGGATGATTAAAATATTGGCTCTCATGTGAAAGGTAAGTTGTGGGAATTATCGGCCCCTGATCCTATACTCCCGTGCGCATACACCTATTTTTTTATTTTTTTGAATTTTTTTTACAATAGTGTTAATCTATATATATTTAATATGTGTATAAATTTTCACCATTTTTAGGGTATTTTAGATATTTATTTTTTATTTTTGAAAATCAGTGACATTTTAGGTAATTTGAAATTACTAAAATGCCACTGATTTTTAAAAATCCGAAATAAATATATAAAAATCTTCAAAAATGGTAAAAATTGATACTTACGTTAAATGCACTTAGGTTAACAAGTTCATGAAAAAATTTTGAAAAAAAATTTAAAAAATAGGTATATGTGTCCGGGAGAATTGAGGCTCAATGCTCCGGGAGCATAGTATCAGAGGCCGAAATTATCATCATTGATTTATTAGGAATGAAATTTTAAGAAGATAAATAACTAAGATATTTTATTGAAATAGTTGTTGCATATTAAATAGAGATTTAAACTTGCATATTGACTAGAGATTTAAACGAAGCTTTAATAAATATTGATATTTTATAGGAAGATTATTGCTAATAAATATAGGATTAATTTCGATATCTAAAGGTGATTATTATATGCATGAATTGACAAAGATGATTTCATTTACGACTATTTATTTGGGATTAAATAGTTAAAAGAACGATATCTTATTTTATTCCCTAAATTTAAGAGAAAATGCGTGAGAATCCTGTATGCTTTAGAAGATTTTGTTTTGAAGATATATACAAGAGAATACTTAAAATAAAACAAAGAAGGAGAACAAGAAGATTTTGTTTTGAAGATATACAAGAGAATCTACATAAAATAAAATAAAGAAGGAGAAGAATGTTAGAAGAGGGAATCACCCGATAGCAACCAGCAACATTAGTTGCCAGTAGCAAAACGACATGTGGAGGTTTATGGACTGTCGAACTTATTTTTTTATTTAAATTATCTTATTTTGTTAAGACCTTAGTCTTAGAAGGTTTCATTTCCACAATAGACAGTCAATTTTTTTAGATGTTTTGACCTAATGGAATGGCCAAATTGAATTTTTTTTGGATAATAAACAAATATTCAAAACCTAGATTATGAGATATGCAAAGCCAATTATGTAAATCATGATCAAATCTTCCATTTTGGTAGGTATGACCTACTAGCATATCTATGACGATTTTTGAGTTTAAGGTCACATATCTATGAGGATCTTAGGACTTTTGATTTTTAAGACAATAAAATCATAAAGTTTAAAATTTTTCAAGTTTTGGCATGTGAAATTTATATGTGCTATGGAGAAAGGCTAATCCATTTATCATGTGCATTTACATGCGCAATGAGTTACAGTGTATTTCACTCAAAATGAGGTACATAATCATAAAATTTACATCTACTTCATCAACTGTGTTTAGAATTATTTTTTTATTAGCATACCAATTTCATCTAAATTGAATATATGTATGGCTCTATCTAAAAATAATACAAAAACAACGTAATAAAGTAGTTTGACGTAAATATAAATTTTAAAATTATTTTTTAAATATGTAAATGATTTAAGATATGATTTATATACAGATAAATGATTATTAAAAGTATTAATTAATTTAATTGCATATAAGGCCATTTTGAGCCAAATGTATTGTAACAGACGGTGCATGTAAATATACAAAATAACTTCTCATATATATTTCTTATTATTTCACAGGTAGTGCAAATAAAGGAATATAAGTAAGAGAAATTAATATGAGGAAAACTTCTTTTAAAGAATGTTGCAAATAATGTTCAGTCTATTTATATTTTTATTTTTGTATATAAGTGATGTGATGAAGTAATTATTTACAAAATCCTTCAAAAAAGTAATCATTTATAAAATTCGTAGCACAACTTTTTTTATACAATAAATTGATAAATTTTCTCCATTTCTTGATGAATAATTTTCTTCATTTTTTAATATAATTAACCTAGGGTAAATAATACTTGGTCTAAGCTACATGAATGGTATTTGAATATACCCTCTCAGTGGATATAGTTTGAGAGTAAGTCAGATGAAAGCTAGTAGGCTAGTGATATCCTGAGAAATGAGCTTATGATGTCCTAAGAAACCCATAAAGGTAAGGAACTTTGGTATAGATGATGAATTAATCCCATATTAAAATGAGTGTTTTTATTAGTTTAAATGTACAGGAGGCGAAAAAACATGGTTTCATGCATTTAAATCCATACAATTATATAGATAGTCAAAGTGAAAATTTTCACTTTATAAGACCTGACTTTTTTTTTATGAAAAGGAGACACCCTATCCCACTTCCCTAGCAATCTGCAAAAGAGATAGGTAGGACGATCTGAGAAATTCATTGCCAAAAAATTGTCTATATAAATTTTTTTCCTGTAAAGCTTGAGGAGGGGTGCCCCTCCAAACCTGTTGATCCACAGAAGAAACAGAAAGAGAGTCAGCTAAAGCATGTGCAACGGTATTTCTTTGCCTTAGCACATGGTGAGCTGTGACATGGATAGAAGAAGAAAGAATAGACTTGATCTCGTCAATGATAATGCCGACGGGAGAGGAAATAGGATCATCCGAAGTAAGAAAATTGACAAGGATGAGCGAATCTGACTCGATTTGAAGTTTTGCAAGGTTGAGCTCCTATCCCCACCTTGCCCCAAAGAGAAAAGCATGTGCCTCCATGAGCAGAGCCTCCATCGAACCACACCATCGCCAACCTTTTGTAGCAACGAATGACCCCTCCGAATCCCGGATGACGGCTGCAAAGCCCATAGATGCATTCCGATGAAGAATCCGAGCATCCACGTTAAGTTTGAAAGTGCCATCCGGAGGTCTGGTGCATCTGGGAACAAGTGGTCGATCAATCGCACCCCCCTGAACGAGGGGAGTAGCCCTATGGTATTGCTCCAGATAATCCTCGCACCATTTGAGAGTATTGGAGAAGTCCAGTTTCGTACCTTCAGCTCTTAACGCATTTCGCAAGAACCAAATCCTCCAACAACAGAGGATGAAGAGGGCGAGGTTGGAAGACGCATGACCTAATGCAAGAGAAGTGATGATATCCCGGACCGAGGTCGGAGAAGAGATGTGCCTTGCTGCCCTCAAGCATATAACCTTAGTGAGCTCACACTCAGAGAATAAGTGGTTGGTATCCTCTAGGCCAGACCTGCAAAAAAAGCAAAAGGGATCCACATCAATGCCCCTACTTCTCAAATTCAGAAGAGTCGGGTGACCATTCTTAAACAGCTTCCACCCAAAAATGAGAATTTTGCTGGGGAGCTTGATCCGCCAGATTTCCTTATAGATGGAGTAATGAGAGGAGCCACCATGTCCCGAGTTAAGCACTCGATAAGCTGACTTGATAGTATAAGTCCCATGAGGTTCAAACTTCCAAAAAACCCTATCCTCTTGTGCAATGTGGGGAAGGAGAATTTGATTGATGACATGCCACCCGTGAGGTTCAAACCTGACTTATTGCATAAAGTATATGCTATTGTTCTATTCTAGGATTTCATCTGGATAATTGCTATATCGCATAAGACTTCACTTGATATTACTTACTAAACCTTACTTTTTTCTTTGATCTGGGTGATTGGCACATGGAGCAAGGCTTCAATTGACATTACTTCCTGAGTATCACTTTTTCCTTCTAATGATATGATTGAAGGCATATGGAGCTCTTTTACAACTAAAATTAGATATAAAAATACTTAATGGTCAATATTTGAACTGTCAGGCATACTTGACATCAGAGCCGGACAATAGCCTCCATTTAGACTTTAAATAAATATAAAAAAGAGAACTTCAATCCCATGCATGATAGAAATGTCAATGTGATTGCACAATGATAGTAATGTGAAAGTCATATTTTATCTTTTTAATATTTTTTAAAGATATGTGGGTTCAAGCAAGATCCTTTTCATATAAATTTTTTTAAATTTCAAAAATAGAAAAATCTTGCATTTCCATATGAGAGTGTGTGAAAATGCAAGATTTTTCTATTTTTGAAATGCAAAGAATATTAAGAAAAATAAAAAGTATAAAAATTTGTGGAGTAAAAAATATTGTTGGGCTTATATATCCATATAAAAAATCAAAAAAATAAGAAGGGAAAAATATTGGTGATGCAATCATTTAAGCATAATAAAAATCTTGATAGGTGGAAAAATTAATGCAGGCATGTGATTTTTAAAAAATAAAAAAAGAAAACCCAAGAGGGTACAAATCCATTACACATTTGCACATGATTTTATTGCTCTAAAGCCCATAATTAATTTATTGAAGAGAGTGAGAGCTGATGATACGTCAACCAAAATTTTCAAATATATTCACTTAGTTTGACCGAAATTGCAAATATACACACGCAGTTTTATGAAATTAAGATAACCCCCACAAAGTTTCACTAAAATTGCATATAACCCCCATATTGATGATTGGAAGGTAATAGACCCTTAAGTGAAAATTTTCATTCTAAAATTATCCTTCATTAATTTACAAACATACTCACGTAGTTTAACTAAAATTGCAAATATACCTACATAGTTTCACTAAATTAAGATAACCCCATATAGTTTAACCAAAATTATAAATATACCCACATAGTTTCACAAAATTAAGATAGCCTCCATGTAATTTAACCGAAATTGTAGATAGACTCACACGATTTCATGAAATTAAGATAATCCTCACATATTTTCATTAAAATTGCATATGAATCCCGTGACCCCATTTTTCTATCAATTATAGTTAATATAAGGTTTAAAATTTTGAAAAATGATAAAAATAATCTTATTTGAATTTATATTAGAATCCATCAATTGCTAAACAATAATTACATATTATATTGAAGTTTAAATAGGCTTAAAATTAACTTGAAATACTTATAGCCCACTTGAATGATTTTAATAAAATTATAATAAATATTAAAGGTGCTGATCAATTAAAAGCAAGCAAATGTTTTTGCATGCGTACCAAAATATAGCTGACGGGAAAGTGCGCTCATTGGAGTTATATGCAATTTCAGTGAAACTAAGTGAGGGTTATCTTAATTTCATGAAATTGTGTGAGTATATTTATAATTTTGGTTAAACTATGTGGGGGCAACCTTAATTTCGTGAAGCTGTATGTGTATATCTGTAATTTTTGTTAAATTATGTGGTGGTTATCTTAATTTTGTGAAACTGTATGAGTATATCTATAATTTTAGTTAATATATTTGCAAATTAATGAAGTGTAATTTTGGAATGACAATTTTCCTTAAGGGTCCATTACCTTCCAGCAATTAATATGAGATTATATGCAATTTTAGTGAAACTTTGTAGGATTTATTTTAATTTCATGAAACTGTGTGGGTATGTTTGCAATTTTGGTCGAACTACATGGGTGTATTCATTACTTAATTTAGTAATGTCTCATATGTTTTATTTTTTTAACTTTTTATTTTTTCCACTATATGTCGGCCCATGTATATGAATTTATATATCAAAATTAACAATTCTTGAATTCTTATATATATTTTTATGAAACTTCAAACAAAAAAAATTTCCACTCATCTCACAATCTCATGATATATGAAAAACAATAAAACTTTCTATTTTTAATATTTTGTAGAAAATATATACAAGAATTGACAATGATGAAATTCGATAAATAAACTAAACACATGCAAACCTATATAAAAATATAAAGATATAAAATACACGAAGTTGCTACTTAGCATTGTAACAACTGTCTACTATGTAAGCATGTATACTTGGTTGTTACTTATCTAAGTAACAATCTTGTGAAATTTTTATATGTTTGTGTATATTTTTATTTTTATGTGGGCCCACATATTTTACTCATACACTAAAGTTTACTATTTTGGCTTCTTATATTTTTATAAAATTTTAAAAATATTTTTTATTTTCAATACAAGATTTCAAAAATGATAAAGTTTTGTATATGAATAGATAAGTTTAAGCCCGCAAGAAATTTTAAAATATAAAATACAAGATATTATAAGCTAAATAACAACTGATTTTACAAGATCATCATTATATAGAGAACCCATATAGTGTGGACGGACTGTACCATAACTACGGTACAGTCTGTTGCGAAATGAGCCCCACACATATTAAAATATAATAATACTTTTTATAATGGCTTAACCATATAAAAATCATACTTTAGATGGTTTGGATGTTGAAAATGTTACTTTAAACTTGATAGTTACATTAAACTATTTTATTATGTTGATTTTATACCATTTTAAGATATGACACGTACACATGTTGGATTTGGATAAAAATAGATTTGCTAATAAAATGAATAATTCTAAATATAATTAGCAAAGTGGGTGTTAATTTCATGAACATGTGGGGCCCGTTCGCAGCGAATTGCACTTGATAATTTTTATATTATATATACATAGGCTCCGCTTCTATGTAACAAGGTTATATAGAAGTGGACCTATGTAACCCCTCTAAAATCTATGATTTTAATCTTTGATGGAAAATTTAATCTATTCATTATATTTAACATCATTTGTTTATCTAAGGGATGAAGTTTTATCCCAATCAAGTATGTTTATGGGCCAAATTTGTTAGAAAATGTATATATTCATGTGTAAATTATGAAAAATACTAAAATGTCAATTTTAAAATAGTATTTTTAACATCTAAACCATCCAAAATATCATTTCTTTGTGAGTAAATGATTTTATAAAGTATTATTACATTTTAATATATGTGTAAATAGATCTAAGCATTTTTCACACTTTACACATGAATATATATATTTTTTAAAAACAAATGTAGCTCTTAAACACACTTGATTGGGATGAAACTTGGTCACCTATATAAACAAATGATGCTAAATACAATGAATGGATTGGATTTCCCATTAAGGATCAAAATCTTAAATTTCGAGGGGGTTACATGAATCCGCTTCTATGTAACTTGATTACATAGAAGCGGGACCGTGTATATATATAAGAGTTATTCCGGTGCAGCACAGTGGTACATTCGATCAAAAATAAGCCCTACACATGTTAGAATGCAATAAAACTTTATACAATCATTTATCTATATATAAATTTTATAGCAAATGGTTTACATGTTGAAAAAATTATTTTAAAGTTGTTATTTGGATTAAACTATTTTATTACGTTGAATTTGTATCATTTTCAGGTGGGGCCCATATATATATCTGATTTGGACAAAAATTAGTATGGTAATAGAATACATTAGAATACATTATTCTAAATATAATGGGTGAAGTAGACTGTGATTTTATGATCATGTGGAGCCCGTTTCAGCGTCGCTACACCGGAATATATTTGTATATACGTGTGTGAAAATAACTTATTACATTTCATCTTATAAATTAATCAAGGGAGGGTCCTCCCCTCGGCCCTTACGGCTTTGTCAAAATCTCATTCATCCACAATGAGAATGGTTTAAATTTTAAAAAATATATATTTTAAGATAAAAAAAAACTATACGTGTAAGCATGAGCTCCATATGTATTAATTATGGTAAATACCTTTTATGTGTATTCTAGAAGATATAGAATGTGCTATGGTGTACCATGTTGCACCAAAGATTCATTGGCTTTTGGCATTTATTATCATTTATTTAACTAAGATACTAAATTTTATCAAATCAAAATCGTGCATTTTCCCCGTTCAAAAAAGATGGCTAGTCAATGTAATATATTATATACCATATTCAAAGTCATTAATGCAACATCAAAGCTATCGAAAACGTTGCTCCTATACGAACAAATTATTTTATAAGTTATTATAATATTGTCACAAATAAATTATTTTATAAGTTATTATAATATTGTCACATATTTATGAATAGATCTGAGTATTTTTCATAGTTTGCACATAATTATATATATTTTTAAGTAAATCTGGCCTACTTAGAATTCTATTGAGCTGATTTTTGGTACCATTATGAAGAAAAGGTGTCTTAACAAATGTGACCGGTTGAATTTTGATTTCATCGTTGATATATGGCCCATTTCACCCCAACTAGCATATCCCCGAAGGTATTGATATATCATCATAATTTAGGAGACGAAAGTAATATTTTAGAGAATCTAGTCATCTCACTAACTTTATGTCTTTAAGAAGTGGAAAGTAGTGAATCAGATCCACATGTTAGATTTAGAGATATGCATGCGAAGATCATGAGAAGTGTCAAGCAGCATATATAACATCCATCAATGCATGCAAGAAGATTAGTAGGTTATTATTTATCCTTGCATTTCGCACGTGGCATCAGAGTTCAAAGTTTTGGCATCTAAGAGTTTTTGACTCGCTTTTGGGCTCTACAGCCGCCAAAAGCTAAAGCTAAAAATCAAAGCTTCCTATAATTGACACCTTGTGCTACCATTTTTTTACTCCAACGCCAAACGAGTCCGAAGATAGATTAGGGCCTACTTGTCCTTGCATTTCCGTGCACCATGATTACCAGAAGAAATCGCCCTCAGCAAACTCATATATATAGAGAGAGCTGTTCCGGTGCAGTGACGCTACACCGGAATAGCGGTACAGTGGGCTCAAAATGGGCCCCACATGATCATGAAATCATGATCTACTCCACCTATTGTATTTAGAATAATGTATTCTATTACCACACAAATTTTCATCCCAATCAGATATGTATATGGGCCTCATCTGAAAATGGTACAAATCCAACGTAATAAAATAGTTTGATGTAAATAACAACTTTAAAGTATCTGATTGGGATGAAAATTGGTATGGTAATAGAATACATTGTTGTAAATACAATGGTTGGAGTAGATCATGATTTCATGATCATGTGGGACCTATTTTGGGCCCACTGCACCACTATTCCGGTGCAGTGACGCTGCACCGGAACAGAACTCATATATATATATATATATATATGTGTGTGTGTGTGTGTGTGTGTAAAAGAAATATTTAAGTGCATCATCACTGAAATAGCCCCACATGATCATCAAATCATAATTTACTCCACCCATTATATTTAGAATAATGTATTCTATTACCATACCAATTTTCATCTAAATCAGGTATATATATGGGTTCCATCTGAAAATGGTACAAATTCAACGTAATAAAATAATTTAATATAACTAATAATTTTAAAGTGGTTTTTTCAACATGTAAACCATTTGCTATAACATTTATATATAGATAAATGATTATATAAAGTTTAATTGCATTTTAATATGTGTGAGGCTCACTTTTGATCAAATGTACCTCTGTTACGGTGCAGTTGTGCTATACCGAAACAGCTCCCTTGATATATATAAAGGCTTGTGGTGACGCTAATGAAGAAAATTTTATTATTTTATAAATAAAAATTTGTGATCGATTAGTAAAGCCTTTTTTTTAAAATAAGGCATTTTTTCAAAAAAAAATAGTGAAGCATTGTCTTAAAAACCAATAAAACCTTTCGATCAATTGATTTACAAATACACCCAGGCCGTTGTGATGCTGTGATGCTGTTACTACAATATTAATAGTATGAATATATTTATAATTATGGTCAAACTAAGTGGGGTAATTTGTAAATTTTAAAACTATACGGGTGTATCTGCAATTATGATCAAATTATGTGAATATGTTTGTAAATTACCCCCTTTCGGTCACACAAGTATTTAAAACCCAGCACAAGTATCTACAACAAATATTCTTCTAAATTCACTTAACCAAATTTAGTCAGTACTAGTATTGACGAGTGTTTTTACAATAGTGTGTGCATGAATGAGGTTACAATTTCGTTTTGCAGTTAGTGTTACAGTCTCTATTCACAATTTAAAAGAAGTAATCTGATTTAGGCCTAATGTAACGTGAAAATCTCATGACAAATCAAATTTAGGAAAAAATAGGATGGGTGGGATAGTGAAATGCATGGCTGCCTAGCGATATGTGATATGATTGGTCACATTAGACACTCCTTAGAAGATGCAAGGGCACCTATACAGTACACCCAAATGCGCTTAGCCTCGGCGCACATGTGTGCTTTAATTTTTAATTTTTTTAAAAAAATTTTTATACAACTGTTAATCTAAATACATTTAGTGTGTACCAAGTTTTACCATTTTTGGAGGTTTTTTATTTTTTTTATTTTTGAAATCAATGGCATGTTAGTAATTTTAACTTCCTAAAAATGCCACTAATTTCAAAAATAAAAACTCAAAAATCTTTAAAAATGGCAAAACTTAGTATACATGTTAAATACATTTAGATTAATAGTCGTATAAAAATTTTTCAAAAAACTAAAAGATAAGTTAAACGCACTCATAATATCATCGTTCCCATCAATTATTGAATGGAGAATTCATCGCTTATTTCCATTAGCTTGATAAAACCCACAAATTCTTCATCGTAATCTATCTCTTTGCGCATCAAATCCTCCTCACTCTCGCTAGCCAATTATCTACTCGGCCTTATCTTATGCATCGGGAGTAAGAAGTTTCAATGTACTCGGGTGTATTTAATTTATTTTTAAAAAAATTTGCATAAATGTTCATAAGTGTATTTTACATGTTTATCAATTTTTACCATTTTTGAGATTTTTAGATTTTTTTAAAATCAGTGCCATTTTTCGTAATTTTAAATTACTAAAATGCCACTAATTTTAAAAAATCTAAAAATCTCCACAAATTGTAAAAATTGATATAAATATTAAGTACACTTAGATTAACATTTGTGTAAAAAAATTTCAAAAAAAATAAATATTGGGTGCATGCGATAAAGTCCCGTTACATACACCTTATCATCAGGTTCTTTTCACTTACCCAATGATCCCGTCCTGTGTATATATGTAACGCCCCGTATAAAAAATATGCATGTGTGTGTCATTTGCCACCCCATGCACAAAACGCTATGAATGTGGAGAGGAGGAGAGGACTGAGGAGGTCGCTGGATGGTGGAGGAAAAAGATGCTTCGGGCAGCACCTCACTGAGTGGTTGACACCAGTGTGCTATGGCTATGGTTATGTGCAAGAGGTACAGGGTTGGAAACGGCTTCAGGGAGGTTGCTTTCTATAACAGCCCGGAACCAATAATAACACATCAAAGAGGAGAGAGAGTTTCTGCAAGTTTATAACTGGGTATAAGTTTAAATCTAATATGATACATTTCAAAATCATGTAGTATAGCTATCCAGTCAAAGTGACAATATCATACCGTGATACTCATAATAAGATACATAACCTACAGACCCAAGATTATTTTTCTTCATCCGAGCGTTACAAATTAAAGGTAGGAGTTGGGGTGGGCCATATTAGGTCAGGGTTTGCCCAACCTGACTTTACTTTATAAAAATTCAATTTGATTATATTTTTATACTGAGTCGGGACAAAGTCGGTTTAACCTTCACTTTTTTCAAATAGGACCCAGGACGAACTTCAAGTTAGTGTTGAATTTATTTCGGGATAGCAAGTCAGACAAAAAATGCTAGTCAAATAAAACGATTTTAAGAATCTATATATCTATCAAATATAAAGATACATCTATACCAAATTTAAATGTTATACACTTCAATATTTTCTAATTATTAAAAATGCATCATTATTAAAATAAAACATAAGAAAATATAGTATAAATTTATTAAAATAGGTTAGTATATTATTATAAGTAAGAATTATATATGTGCAAGCTTCTCTTATTGATTTTTATATTATTTTCTAAATAAATTGATTCTTCTATTGTTGATATAATTAATTATAAAAAAATGTAGAAATTTTGAAAGGAAATAATAATAAGATTTAACCATAAGTTTATCATTTTTAATAAATTAATATATGTGAGATGAGTCGGGACATAGTTAACTCAATTTGGGTCCAAATTTTTAACTCATTCCTATATTAATAAAAAAATATTAGTTTTACTTGGTTAAAAACAGGTCGGGTTACCGGTTAACCCACCCTAATTCTCACCCCTTTTACAAATGGTATAAAAAACGGAGCCCCTCCAATAAATGTGAGGCAAAGGCCCAAAGTTGAGTTGAATTGACTTGAGTTAAGAGATTATTTTCTATAACATTTTAAAATCAAATCTCACATCAAAATGAGAGGGAGTTCCTGAGGATTTGTAAGTGGGTCTAAGCTTAAATATAGTGTGTCGTGTTTTAAAATTGTGTAGTCAAGTTGCTAGTCTAAGTCATAACACACAAGCCAAAGATCATTTTTTTAGAAGTTTAAGCATTACAAATGGTGTTAAAGTGGACTCCCTCCAATAGATGTGGGGCAAAAGTCCTAAGCTGAGATGAGTTGTGATCAGAGGACGAGAGTTCCAAAATCATATAGTTGAATTATTAGACCAAAATGAACAATATCACATTACTAGACCCATCGTGCACAGGTCATGATCATTTTTCTAGGTCATGGTATTAGATCTTCTATACTAAGCATACAATAGGGAACGTTTTTTTTGTTTTTTGTGTCAACCTTTTGGATGGCCAAACAACGTCCGGTGAAGGGTAAACAAGACAATTATTTTGACTAAACTCAGAATTCTAGACTCTTACTTTACATGCCCTTACATACACTTATATCATTTGATTGCCAATTCGAGGTACCGGTTAAAAGAGACAATTATTCGATTGCCAAGTTTATATAAAGGTAAATTTAGAATAGTTTTTAATGAGGAACTTGTTAATTGTTTACCATAAAAAAATTTATATCCAAGACATTCGGTATGTTTTTAGCATAAATAATTACTTTTCTAGTTGTTATTATGATTCCGTAGCTTTAAATTAGGTTATTTAAAAGAAAATTAAGTAGAAAGTTTAAAAGATCCCACAACAAAGATTGTAAAATTAACATGTTTCTAAACGTTATTGGACTGTACACAATCAAAATAAAAATGCAATTAATTTTTCTTTGAATTTATTTGCTTGATCTAAGTTAAGGATTTTTCGATTTAGCAATTTGAATATGTACATTAGAGTGGTTAATGTGTATTTTAAGAGAATAAGATAAAAATATTTATACAGGAAAATATAAAGGGTAGATATATCTGATAAATTTTTCGTATTTCATGATTTATTTGAGGGCTTATTTCAGTTATAAATAAATTTTAACAGTCCATTTAAGGAGTAATTTTTTTAAGCATTAAATAAGTGTCTTTTGTTATATCTGAATATAGAAATGTTATTTTTGGAAATTAACCGTTGATACTGAATAGAATGATTTTAGAGACATAACTATAAACTTTACATAAAAAGGACCTCAGGATTAGCAGATCCAAGTCTCTGAAAATCAGCGCATTTGCAACGTTTGAAAAATAGGCAATCCTTTCTGCAATAGAGACAGTGATCTCCCGGATAAAAGCTCTCATCTTGGATGCTCAGTTTTTCTCTTTTCATCAAGTATTGTGCGTGGACAATGCTGTTGCTCATTCCTCAGCAGATTACGCATCGTGTAGCATTCTTTTTAAGCAGGAGTAGTGGGATAACCCACCAGATTTACTACTGGACAAACTATGAATAGATAATTTTTTGAGAATAGTTTTGATAATGAAATATTTTGATAATTTTATCCCTTCCCCTTCTGCCCATTTCGAAAACCAGAGGGTGGCAGGGTAGCCATCAGTCCATCGAGATGTAAAAAAAATGCCGATAAACTGAGCTGACTCAATGGACGGAACTGGTTCGTTAAGATGGGCTATGCCTACTTTCCTCGAGAGCAATTACAGAAGGTCACCCAATCGTCAGCCCAAGATTTAGCGAGGCCCATTGGCCAGTCAAGCAGCACCTACCCGAATGAAAGATATTTATTGAAATACCATGATGTAAAGTGCTTATTGAGTTGAATTTTTTACGAAGTTGGTTTATTCAAAGCATGCACATAACAACCGAAATATTTACTATGCTAGAAGTATTTATAGCTAGTAAATCTAAGAGCAGCGATCTTTTTTAGAACAGTTCAAATATATATTTATTTTGTAAATTTTTTTTTATAAACATGTTAATCTAGTTATATTTAATCTATAAACCAAATTTTACCATTTTTTGATGTGTATAAATTTATTTTAGATTTTTAAATACAGAGGTATTTGACTCAATTTAAATATTTAAAAAAAATTTCAAAAAATAAAAAATATTTTTGGACCGGTCTGAAATAACATGGCTGCACATGAGTAAGAGTGGTTTGATAACACCCTTGTGTTACACATGTTGAATATGCATACAGTGTGAAAGATATGTACTTGCACATGGATTTATTTATTTTTGAATAAAGTTTTGATATGAACAGAAAAATATTATTAATAGTGTCTTTTTCCTAAGACTAAAAGAATTTGAAAATGAATTTCATATATGCTATTTGCTTAATTTCTAGCTTTATATTGTTGTGTTTTTAGTAGTTTAATAGGATCCCAATATAAGTTTGAATATACCTCTTAGATTGGAGAAATGTCAATTTAGTAAATTAAGAAACTAGGAAATTTAAAATTTTATTTAAAATTTTCCTATATTATTATAAAATTATAATAATTTTATTGAGGAAAAATTAAATTTGAGAGTAGATATGTGTGCATATGATATAATTTCTAATAGAGTTCCATTATTTGGTACCGAGTACGGAAATGAAAGTCTTAATATGTCATCCCCAGTTGATAGGACAACTTGATATAGTTTCACGATGTGGCAACCTCCTAACAATAGCGTGTAATATATATGAGAATACTTTTATAACATCGGTTTTCATAGAAGTGATTTTGTGAAACCCTTCTCATTTTTGAAATGCTGATCCTTGATGAAAAATTAAATTCATTCATTGTATTTTACATCATTTATTTAGCTAAGAGACCAAGTTTTATCCCAATCCAATATGTGAATAAGCTACATTTGCTCGAAAATAGATGCATTTATGTGTAAATTATGAAAAAAATGCTTAGATCCATTCACACATGTATTAGAATGTAACAATACTTTATAAGATCATTTATCTACATATTATTGATATTTTAGATATTTTAAATATTGAAAAAACTACTTTAAAGTTAATATTTTAATATTAAACCATTTTATTACAGTGATTTTACACATTTATAGAGGACCCATATGTAGTGAAATTTTAAAAAAATGAAAAAGTTTCTAGGATACTATAAATGATTCTAAATTCAATGAATGGAGTGAATTTTCTATCAAACATAAAGTCCATTGTACTTAGCATCATCTATAGTATCCTCGAAACTCTTTTATTTTTTAATTTTACTGTATATAGGTCCTATTTATAAGTGTAAAATCAACATTATAAAATGATTCAATATTAAAATATCGACCTTAAAGTAATTTTTTCAACATCTAAACAGTTTAATATATGTATGAATGTATCTAAGCCTTTTTCATAATTTATATATGAATGTACTTATTTTTGAGCAAATGTAGCCTATCCACATATTGGATTGGAATGACAATTGGTCTCCTAGTGTAGTGGCCCGAACCGGGGTGCCTAGAAGTCTTACTCCAGGACCGTTTTTTATTGGAAAACGTGACTCAGGATTGTTGCTCTGATCACACGGCAAGATTTTTTTTATATTTATAACATCAATACATGGAGAATTATCATCATTCATTTAACTAAAAAAAAATTTCATATTAAAATTTTTATCATTGTCTTTACATAAACTTTATCATACATCATATTTCTATCATAATTCTGCATGTCATTTAGCATGCTACGTTCATCATCATTTCCTGTTTGATGTTTGAAAAAAAAACATAGGTGAGTCATAATACTCAGTAAGCAAGCCATATATAATTTTTCAATCTTTTTTTTGTGCATTTCATAAAATGCAAATGCAATGCATTCATAGCATTCATGACATTCCTTTAGATGTGACGCTAACTAGCCGTCCATCCCATAAATGCTCCCATCTCAGGGAGGTCGCCGCCGGCCTGGACCTGCATAAGCGACTTGGTGATAGAGAGGGGGACATCCGGTCCGTTTACTATCTCAACTATGGCCTATTCGTGCACCATGCTCATTTACATACACATGCCAACATAATATTTATAAATCATAAATATTTTATAAAAATATTTTACAAGCAGTTAGCAATCATTTTATGTAAAGTATTTATAGGAATGGTCATCCTTAAATATAATTCATAAAACATGTAAGCAAACAATTTGCAATTATTTAAAAATATTTTAGAAAGCATACAACTTGCTTACCTCCTTAGTCGATGCCTTCGACCTTTTCCTTCCTTTTTCCTATTCAAGGAGAAAGGATATTTTATCCATTCCATTTATGTTGATTCTCATGCATGCTCTATAATTTTTTTGGGTCATTATCTCCTTTTATGACTTTTTTATCTATAAATTCTTTAAAATTCCATCCTTAAAGTATAAATATTAATCTTAAATTTCTCCAAAAATTATACTGTTTACCGTTCATAGTTACTATTTACATCAGTATTCACATTACTGTAGCAAATCACTGTAGCAGTACTGTGCACAGCGTTGAAAGTTACTGTTCATGGGTTCCAAAAATTGACATTTTTCTCAAAAATAAAAATATCATGACATAGCTTATATTTATTATATCATGAAAAAATTCCTAAATTATGAATTTATTATCATTAACTTGGCCAATTAAATCACTTTCTCCATATATTAAAAATCAACATAATTTCACTTAAGCATAATCCTTAAATTCAAAAATTTTGAGATTAGTATATCATCATTCCAACATCATAATTATCATAAACATTCATCCCAAATCATCATTTATCAATATTCGAGCATTATTTATACATATCATATGTTATCTTCCCGAATGCTCTATCTTCGCTCTAAATTTTTGATATTTTAGCATAATTCCAATTTAGTATTATAACTATACTTATTTTATTATGTTTAAATATTATCTAAGCAAGGTTTTACCTCACTTAACATCCAAAAGAAATTTGGGTAAATTTACTTACCCGGAATGGAGATATCCCTCTTCTTTTCACACTTTCTTTCTCTAACTTTCTCCTCTTCTTTCTCTCACAACCTAAAACGAATTTGGGAGTGAGGAAACTTGGATTTCTCAAGCTTGGGTTGAGAATGGAGTGTCTTGGACACTCTCACCTTCCCCTATTTATAGGGTTGAATTTTTTATCAAATTACAATTTACGCCCTTGCTTGAGGTATTAAATTCTAATTTTTATCTTCAATTCCCATGCAACACTTGGAGCTTTGTGCAGCCCCCCTCCTAACCTGCTCACGCCCCCTATAGCAGCCCTATTTAATATTTTTTTAATTAATTAAAATTAATTATTTTTAAACTAATTAATCTCAACCATTGATTACATGATAAGATCAATTGTGGGCCATTGGATTTGGCTCAAAATCCCACACCCCTTGCACGACCAGCCCCCCTTTGGACTTTGAGCACAATTGCATTTAATTAAAGTGATTTTTAGTTAATGATATTTGACTTTTAATTAGTCAAAAATTAAATAAAAAAGTGGGCTACTTTTTGACATTTAATCCTGGCCTTTAATTCATTATGTTCATTGCATCTTAAACCATTCGTCACGTTCATCATAAATATTTGGCAATCCATAAAAAATTTCATCTAAATCCGACGTCCGGATTGCAAATTATGAATTTTTCTTCAATTTTTCACTAAAATTTGAATTCTATTAAAATATCAAAAATTATTGCTATTTTGTCCTGTAGTAATTAAATCTCCTTTTTCATCTTTTTGTGATTAAGTTAATCCAAGTGATTAACTCTTAATCACGTGCCTTAATCCCTAGGTTACTATTCACATGTACTATTCACGTGCACTATTCACGTAGGTTAAAATTTTGATTGCATCATTTCAATCTCCAATACACATATTTGTGAATATAATTTATGAATTTTATTCATCATAAAAATTATTATAAAAATCTAAGGTTTACAACCTTAGGTGACACGTGTATTGCCTGAGGAAGCTGGGTTTCACATCTAGCTAAACAAATGATATAAAATAACGAATTGATTGAATTTTTCATCAATGGTCAACATTTCAAAAATGAAAAGGGTTTCACAAAATCACTTATTCTTACTCTGTTGTTATACCAATTTTCATCCAAATTGGATATGTGTATAAACCCCATCTGAAATGGTATAAATTTAATATAATAAAATAGTTTGATGTAAATAACAACTTTAAAGTCGTTTTTCAACATGTGAACTATCTCTTTCAAATAATTTATAGATAGATAAATAATTATATAAAGTAACAATATATTTAAGTACATATGGAGCCAAATGCACTATAAGTTACAGTGCACTGTAATATATTTCTCTAGAGAGTCATGATAATATACAATATATTATACACATGCTTAAAGTACAATATTCAATTTTTTTTTTACTTTTTTATTTTTCTTTATAAATATATTTTTTTAAGTTTGTTTAATACCTACACTAGGTTTTGTCATTTTATAATACTTTTGCATTTTTATTTTTTATTTTTTAAAAAAATTACATTTTTAAAGGGTGAAAAATGACTTATATGCACTTTTTAAAAATAAAAAATAAATATGTTGTAAAAGTTTATAAAATGACAAAGCTTAGTATATGTATTAAATACACTTAAGAAAACATATTTATGAAAAAAATAAAAATAAAAAATTGAATATTTTATTTTAAGCATATGTATAATATATTGTATATTATCACGACTCTATATATATACAGGTTACGTAGAAGAGGAGCTATGTAACCCTTTTAAAATTTAATATTTTGATCCATGAAAGAAAATCTAATCCATTCATTGTATTTAACATCATTTGCTTATCGAGGGGATCAAGTTTTATCCCAGTCAAGAATGTCTATGAACTACATTTGATAGAAAATGTATATATTCATGTGTAAATTATGAAAAAAGTTAAAATATCAATTTTAAAGTAGTATTTTTGACATCTAAATTATCCAAAATATCATTTCTATGTGAGTAAATGATTATATAAAGTATTATTATATTTTAATACATGTGTGAACGGATCTAAACATTTTTCATAATTTATACATGATATATATATATATTTTTTAAAACAAATGTGGCCCGCAAACATACTTGATTGGGATAAAAATTTGTCTCCTAAATAAACAAATGATGTTAAATACAATGAATGCATTAAATCATTAATTAATGATCAAAATCTTTGATTTTAGAGGAGCTACATGGCTCCGCTCCTATGTAACCAAGTTACATAGAAGCGGGACCGTATATATATAAGATTATATTCAGGTGCAGTGATGTCAAAATGGGCCCCACATGATAATAAAATTATAATCTACTTTATTCATTATATTCAGAATAATGTATTCTATTATTATATCAATTTTCATCCCAATCAAATATGTGTGTGGACCTCCTGAAAATGGTTTAAATTCAACGAAATAAAATAATTTGATGTAAATAATAATTTTAAAGTAGTTTTTCAATTTATAAACTATTTGCTATAAAATTTATATATGAGTAAATAATTGTATAAAGTTTCATTACATTTTAATATATGTGGAACACAAAAATGGGCAAATGTACCATAATAATGGTATGTTTGGCCAGAAATGGGCTCTACATATATTAGAATGCAATAAACCTTTATATAATCATTTATTCATATAAAATTTTATAGCAAATGGTTTACGTATTAAAAAAATCACTTTCAAATTGTTATTTACATCAAACTAATTTATTCATTGAATTTGTACTATTTTCAGATGAGGTCCATGCACATATCCAATCGGGATGATAATAGAATACATTATTCTCAATATAATTGGTGAAGTAAATTATAAATTTATGATCATGTAGAGTTCATTTTAAGGCACCTGCACCATAATTATGGGGCACCTGAATATAACTCACGTGTGTGTGTGTGTGTGTATAGAGTTCATTTTAAGGCACCTGCATCATAATTATGGGGCACCCGACGTGTGTGTGTATATGTATATATATATTATATCTTCTACTAGATTAGCAAGGAAATAGAAACTATTAATTAAGTAAGAATATTTCCATCTAATTGCATTAGGAAAAACTAATTAAGAAAAGATATTCCTATCTACAATACTATGGAAGTTGGGTCTTAATAGAAACTACTTAGGGAGAATGTTGCATGAAAGTCTATTAGTCTATTCTATTTTTTATTTTATTCATCTTTGTGTATTTAGTTCCGCATTAAGCCTTTATGCATAGATATTTCATATTTATTAATTTTATTTAGTGCAAATCTATGAATTTCCTTCATTTATTCATGCTATTTGTGTATACTTCGTTCAACACATGATAAATTTTAGAGGATAATCCCAAATTTAGTATGAAAAGTGTTGTTCTTGAGATTATGGGTGGCAAAAGACATCCATGTGAAGTTCAAAGGATTGTTAACTAAAAGACAATTGTTACCTTATTAAACTACAATTTTTGTTCTTTACAAACAAATTGATGCACCTATAGTGATACATTCGGCTTAGTAAAGTCTTTTTTTAAATGATTCTTCTAATTCTATTTTCGATTCTAACATCTATATCGGTACCGTTCTATGAGGATGCTTAGAAATTAGGAATAGCCCAGGTAGGATATCCATTGAAACTTCTATCTCCTGTTGGGTGACAATTCCAACATAACTCAGCAGGAAAAATATTTAAAAAATTTCTTACAATTAGCATTCTGTCCAAAGATGAAACTTCTCTTTGATCACTGGTGTTAAGAATGCGTAAAATCCTTTGTTGTTTGACTTTGGCTTTCATAGCCAAATAAATTTTATTAACTACGATTTGTTTATTTCACGAAGTGTTATTTTTCTAGACTTTGCCATTCCAAAGATTTTTTTAATTACCAAAGTTTATTACTGCCTTCCATTTACTCATCTAAATTATCCCAAAATAATATCAAAGTCAAACATGAGTAGTAACATTGAATGGGTTGTTAAGGTTGTTTTCCTCGTCCTGACTGGACATTTTTTTACAATTTTGTCTTTATTTGCTAGTTGTTCAGTAGTGATTCACAATCATATCATACTTTCATGTTTCAAATTATGCTTTGGAATAAACATATGGGAAATGAGGGAATGTGCTAACCATAATGAAACGACGCATTAGTAAGATAACAGCGAATCACGAGTGTAATGCCTCTAGTGTCAAAAATAGCACTTTTCATATTGCATTTGGATCTGAAAATTATCTCCTAAAATCTATAATATTTTATACTAAAAATATTCATATAACATTCATAAAAGAAAAAACAGACCCTTTTCTATGTAATCGAGTTACATAATTTCTATATAATTCCAAATTTTAAGATTTTGATGCTTAATAGAAAATCCAATCCATTTATTATATTTAACATCATTTGTTTAGTTATGAGCCCAAGTTTCATTCAAATCTAATATATGTAACATTTGTTTAAAAATAGGTACGTTCATGTGTAAATTAAGAAAAATATTTGAATACATTCATATATATATATTGGAATATAGTAATACTTTATAGAATTATTTATCATGTAGTAATGATATTTTAGATGATTTAGATATTGAAAATAATACTTAAAAATTGATATTTAACATTAAGTAATTTTATTACGATGGTTCTATATGTTTATAAATAAAACTCATATACAGTGATATTAGATAATTGAAAGAGTTTTCATGATAATATAAATGGTGCTCAACACAATAGATATAGTATATTTTTTATCAATAATTTAAATGTTAAAAATGGAAGAAGCTATATAGAAAAAGTGTTTCATAGAAGTATCTCCAAAGAAAAAAAATCTGTAGATTAACAAAACAATAAAATGTTATCCGCATAGTATCTATTGTCAGGGCATAATGCGGAAATTCATACATCAAGGCAAAATAAAATAAAAGAAATGAATAAATAAATAAACTTTCATGTTCCATGGCTCACCAGGTAAATGCCATTATGATCCACATAATATATGTGTTGGATAACATATACATAAGTAACTTAATATGTAGGAAAATTTGAGTAATTTGCATATATACTAACTTAATTTGATCATAATTGTAAATATACATACGTAGTTTCAGAAATCACAGATAATCCCGACATAGTTTTGCCATAATTGAAGGTAGGTCCACACCGTTATAACATAACGGTGTTGTTATTACACCATCACAGCTTGAGTATATTTGAAAATATATACAAACTATGTATGTATATTTGCAAAAATTAAATATAGTTACTTAATTTTGAAATTATAAATGCACTCACGTAGTTTACATATCTTCGTAAATATACTTACGCCGTAACGGTACAATAATGGCATGAGTATATTTACAAAAATATGGAAATTACATGAATATATTTGAATATCCGAAAACTGTGTGAATATGTTTGCAAATATGGTCAAACTAAGTGAGTATGTCTTTAAATCACGTAGGAAAATATGCTAAACATGGTTGTCGTGTGCATTTTTACCATTTAAATTCATTAATCACGTAGGAAAATTTATGTCATGATTAAATTGAACGGTTCTAGACGCCCCATGTGGCACGTGGGCCAGCGGACCCTGCCAACGTCAGCCGACCGTCCACCCGAGTCGTCCATCTGGGGTACTGTCCAGCCCGCCCTCCGTTCTGGTCTTCTGCTGCTCTAGGCCAGCAAGTTCTCTAGCTTACTGGAGTTGGGCTGGCCTACTAAAGCCGATATCCAAGTAGGCTTGGGCGTGAGCCCAAGCAAGACCAAGTCCACCACACAAGGAAAGAAAGATCATGGTCATTTCACCTAGAGGTGTTAACGGATCGGGTTGAACGGGTTAGAGCCTAATCCTAAACCTAACCCATTTAATATATCTCAACCCTAATCCGTTTATTAACCCATTTAAAAAACTTCAACCCTAACCCATTTACAACCCATTTAATAAACGGGTTAACGGGTTGTGTTTGTTACTAATTTTCATGCTAAAATTTTTTAATAAAGTCTGTAAATTTAAATAAATTAAATAATTCGAAGCTAACATACATGAATTTAATTTATTTTGGCTTGAAAACATCAGCTCCAATATCAAGTCATCTCTTTAATGCCAATTCCTGTTATAAATATTACATATATATATTATAATATATTATATTAAATGAGTTATACAGGTTGAACGGGTTAAATAAACGGGTTGGACGGGTTGACGGGTTGCGAAGCCTCAATCCTAATCCGTTTATTTAATTAAATGGTTGAACGGGTTGGCGGATCATAACCCATTTATTCAAAAATCCCAACCCAAACCCATTTATTAACGGGTTGAACGAGCGGGTTAACGGGTTGACCATGACCATTAACACCCCTAATTTCACCAAATTTCTTCATGGGCTAGTTTGTAAATGGATTGTCCTCGGACCGGTTTTTTGCAAAATTCAAAAAACCAGTAACAAAAGAAAATATGAGAATCTTCGATGGGCCGCATCGCTTTCAAAATATACATTCATGTGTAAACTGAAAAAAGACTTAGATCTATTAATTAATTTAAAAAAGCAGAAATGGATATGGGAATGATGTTTATACGGTTTAAATGTTGAATATAATGAAAAAAATTATTATATTTGTCTTATATATTTTTCAGGTAAGACCTATGCAGATATTAATTTGACTTGGGCGAAACTTGGCTTGTTGTTAAATCAGCTATTCTAGATGCAATGAATTCATTGAATTGTGATATTCATCGTCAACGCGGGGTCCATTTGTATCTTGTTTCACGCTAATTATCCTTAATATATTTTAGTTTATTTTATGTTATTCCTAATCCATTTATAATATTTATTCATATGTGTATATTTTTTTGATAGTATAATTATGAATATTATAAATTATTTTATTAAAATCCCTTTTTAAAATTTTCTTACTTTGGCGATGCTTCATAGTTAAGAAAAATTTTCATGCTGATGATAATGTTTTCCAACTGAATTAAAATTTACTTGCTTAAATGAAAAAACTATAAACTAGTAGCAACTAAATTTTTCCTTAGTAGTTATTCTATTACGTGCTCTACCAACTATTGGCATCCAAAATTTTCTTTAGGAACTAAAATTTAATTTTTTGTTACAAAATGTTAATTGTCAAAAATAAAATTTTTTTGTAACTTTGCTCTGACACATTGTTTGGAAAGCTAATATATCACCCTATTAGATCTTTTCAACACAAGCAAGCATATAATCCACCCAAATAAAAAACATAATGATAGGGCACAAGGTATTTTTTGTCAAAATATTTAATTATTAAAGAGAAAACTACAAGAAAGATAGAGAAAAATTAAATGAACCATGAATAATAGTAGCCCCGGCTAGGTATATGGAGAATTAAATTTACAGGAAGTATTCCTTAACCAAATACATACACATACACATACGCATACACATACACATATATATGGGACCCATTCTTATGAAGTTGGTACGGTGCAGAATTACGATGCAGTCCGCTGTAAAATATTCCCCACACATATTAAATTGCAATGAAACTTTGTACAATCACTTATCCATATAAAAATTATACTTTTATTAGTTTAGATATTAAAAATATCACTTTAAACTTGATATTTATATTAAACTATTTTATTATGTTGATTTTTCACCATTTTTGGATGGGGATCAGACACATGTTGGATTTGAATGCAAATTGTTATGCTAATAAAGTGAATAATTCTAAATACAATGGGTGGGGTGTATTTCCCATTCATGATCAAGTGGGGCCCACGGTGCATGGATTATACGGTGCAGTTGCATACATTGAAACATTTTCCTATATATATAGGGATTTATTCACGTGCATTCAGACTGCACGCGAATTACCCTGCAAATGCCCCATCCGCCCGTTCATTTCAGCAGGCGAAATCAACGCTGCTTGTTTAATTGTGTGTGTAGAGAGAGATGGAAAGTCGAACGGAGACGCACGTACACGTATGCAAAAATTCGGAGGATGCATTTTCTCACATTTTCAGGCTTGGTGGACTGAAAATCCACAAAAATCCACCCGAAATATTCCCTCTTTCATCTTGCCGAAAGCAACACAACGTTTGGGAGCCTGCTCATCCCTCCCATTTCGAAAATGGAGACGCCACTGCTGCTACTACTGTTGCCACTGTTGCTCCCAAATCTCGTTCTCTGTTAATTTCTCTTTCTCCGTCGAGATTGAAGTTCTACATCGATTTCAAAGTTCTTTGTCGATTTCGAAGTACTGCGATCAATTTTGAAGTTCTACGTCAACGGAAGGTACGGTGTTTATTTTCGCTTTCGTTGTCTTCTCTGAAAATCCGCATGCGGATTATAATTGCGCAGCAAACGTATCTCCCATTTGCATCTCTTTAACGCGAAAATCCGCATGTGGATTATAACTGCGCAACAAACGTACTTCCCATCCGCATCTCTCAGACGCGAAAATCCGCATGTGCATCTTACACTTTTGGGAATGTAATTGATGATGCTTTAATTGTTATTCAACAACGTTATTGCTGAAATATTTTCAACGCAACAGAACATAAGTATTAATGATATTGCTAATGATAATTGCTTATATTACTGCTAAAGATTGAATTATGTATGGACCGTCAATAGCTACGAGAAAGTCAGCATTTTGCAAGATTTTTTTAACGAAAAATATGACCACTTGTTGTTAGAAAAATTCTAATAAGCAATATAAATTGTAAGATTAATTGAGAATAAATTGTAAGGTGTAACAAAAGAATATTATAAAAAGAAATGATAAAAAAATAAATTTTGTACAAAAAAACATTTGCTGAAACTTTTTACGATACGATTGACTTAGCATGACTTAACTACAGCAATATGTCAGTGCAAATTTACAATTAGGCATCGCATGTTAGCGAACATGATACATTTTTTGTTTTTTTGTTTTTTATTTACGTGTGGATCCAAGTATATCTTTCATTGATCAAAATCTACCAAATCCGAATTATTGTACATCTTTTGTTTTAAATTTTTAAAAATAGAAAATTCACCTTTTTTCGTGTGATAAGAGGGTGAGATGAGTGAAAAAATATATAATAATTCAAAATTGGTAAATTTTGGTATATGAAATATATACATTTTTGCTCACATAGAAATGAAAAAGAAAACAAAAAAAAAAAATTCAAAAACTAAAAGAAAGATGAAATACTCACAGTTGGCAGAGACAGGAGACGGAGCCATCTCGACCCAAGCAAGCTCTTCTGCCTCATGGAGGCAAATGGGGACCATGATGAGTAAGCTATCAACCTCCCCCGAAGGCT
Organism: Annona cherimola; assembly: GCA_030490835.1. NCBI lineage: Eukaryota > Viridiplantae > Streptophyta > Magnoliopsida > Magnoliales > Annonaceae > Annona > Annona cherimola. The sequence continues at coordinate 89,670,087 of CM059975.1, forward strand.
CCGCAGCTACCCATGCATGCAACCTTATTGGCACCGCATTAATAAGCAGCTGGAGAGCATCGAAGCCTTTTGGGGAGATTGGAATCCAGTCCAATCAGTAAAGGCACGCAACAAACCACTGCAATATTGTAAGGCTAGCTGCAAGTGCAACAGGGTCTATTCAACTGCCTAAACTCCTCCTAATTCATGCTACTTAATTGAATATTGCACATACATGCATGCACGTACATATATAGTATATATATGGCCCAAAATTCCTTTCTGATTAAGTGGACCAAATAAGGAAGACCCTTTGCTTGCAAACCTACACATATCTCTCTCTCTATATCAGTTGTGTGTGGAAGGAGCTAGCGAGGCTGCAATTTTATGTTGGGTCGACTCGACTATACTACTAGCACCATATACCTGGGCTTATATATGCACATGTAAGTGAGCTTTTTGCATCCCGTGGATGTGAATCTGATGCTCCCACAACCACATTTTTCCTGGATTCTTGGACGTCATTACAATTTTCCAAGAATCTGGTGGCGGGCCTCCCAAATTCGTGGCTCTTGCAACTGTCTCTCGGAGAATTTGGTTAGTGTGCCATTCATCTTGGAAATCACTGGAGAAGAAGAAAGTAAGGGCATCTGCATCTCTATCGTCAGCTAAACCATTCGAAAGTTGGGGGATCTTTTACTACTTTTTTTTGCCCCCTTCTATTAGAAAAGGCCTCCTTACATTCAACAGTAGATGAAATGGGAGGCCAAAATTGGGTCGGCATCATGGTGGGCCTCCATGATTGGAACTGATTTGGGATATTTAACATGGGAAATGGATGGTATATATTATGCTGCTCAATTGATGACCCTACCCTATACACTACAACAAAAGTTTATATATGCTCCCAATTTTTTGCAACCAAATTTGAATTTGACTACATCTAATGTTCAATGCAACCAATTAAGTTACTTTTGCAGCTAAAACAAATTATTATTATTTTCAACTAACTCTAAATGGATCTATAAAACAACATTCTAATTTTTTCTAATAATAGTTCCTAATTTTCCCAATTGGTGGACGCTCCCACAATTCTAAGGAGAACGACACCGCTAACTGCTGTTGTACCATTCGACATGTTGCTGATACTAGTTGAACCAAAGAAGCCCAATCACATGGGGCTAGCATGCCTCGGTACCATAGAGGCAAAGCCTCAGTGGAATGTTTAAAAATAAAAAATACTCAAAAATATTCAAAAAATAGTAAATCTTATTTATAAATTAAATAAACCTAAGTTAACATATTCATAAATAACAGATGACTGTACATACTGCATGAGCAAGTGTCATCACACTTACGCAGTCATGTGTGTGCAACTGACTAAATATGTATATGCAGTCGGATTGATGTATGCACGGCCAATAAAAGTTATATGAAATTTGTTGTTGTGATGTATATAAGAAATTCTTTTGTTTTCAAGTGTGTTTGGGAATATGTAGAGGTAAAAATGAAAAGTGTGAAAGGAAAAATTTTGAAAAAAGTGAGAAGGTGATGAGATGTAACCATGTAATATCATTAAAGTAAAATAAATAAAATTAAAATAGACAGGACAATTATATGTAAAGATGTGAAAAATAATTAAAATATAAATATAATAATAGAAAAAGTAGGATAGTTAATTAGTTAAGATATTAAATTAAGCCAAAAGTATGAGAGAAAAAGTGCCTTTTTTATTTTTTACATGTTACTAAATGAACCTTTTTATGGCAAAAGGCAAAAATTCATTGCATTTGGCATATGCTGGGAAATTGTTTGCTTATTGCAAATACTTTGTGTCATATATACTTCAGAAACTACAGAGTTTGTTTAGCAAATGCTCAAGATCGTAGGATCTATTTTGCAAAATAGGCATAATCACATATTAACGACTATAGAGTTGAATTATTCTAAATTATACTCTTTTGTAATAAACATAAGATATGCCATCAATTGGTCATCCAAGCGGCTGATATGAGTATGTATTAAATATTGAAAAAGTGAAATTCAGATTTCGGAGTTCGGCAGAGGCAATAGCTTCCTTATCCCTTCACGAAGTACATTTGTGTCAGATACATGGTTATCCAAAGTGGTTGGCTTGATAAAAATAAATAAATATAACATATGAATTTTCTACCTGTATAGGTGAAAAATACGCCCGATTGGAGCCCGCGTGGTCTGCAAGTGCGAATGGACCTCTACTGCTTGAGCCATGCAGGCCTGTCGGCCATATTAAAGCCTCGTTGCGGCCTGTTTGGAAGTGCAAACGCACCAGGGTGGGAACGGAACCACGTGAAAATCAGTAATAAACAACTATGGATTTGTATATGAAGGGTAAGATATGATCTTCTTTGCTCTTGGCTAACAAATGCAACTGTTAGCTTCGGCTATAAAACATATTTTTTATTTTTTCAGAATTTTTAAAATAAAACTGTTAATCTAAGTATATTTTAATCTATAAATTAACTAAAATTTACCATTTTGATATGTACATTTTTTGAAAATTTTAAATATAGGAATATTTAAATCATTTTCAAAACTAAAATACTCTTATATTTAAAAATTCAGAAAAATATACACACATATGAAAAATGGATAAGATTTAGTATATAGATTGAATATATTTTTATTAATAATTCTATAAAAATTTCAAAAAAATAAAATATATATTTTATGGCCTAGGCTAACCTTTGCATTTGTTAGCCTGGGCTAAACAAGATCCCGGCTAATCATGTAAGTTACCTCAATTTGCAAAATTTGCACCTTTAATACAAATAAGTAAATTAAGATGTGATAATTATGAAAATTTAAAATTTTTATATTTACAAATTAGTAATGGATGATTTCTAATATCTACAAGAATTAGGGGTAATTTTGTAATTGAAAAAAAAGTACAATTTTTTATGTGACTGATGTGAAATGTTAATTGTGGACTTAAACACCCAAGTAGGCTAACAAGTGGGCATACGTGGGCTTAGGTGTTTCATTAATTTAGGGCATGTTTGGAGATCAGAAAACTATTCAAACAAAAACTTGTTAATCTAAAACTTTTGGTACTTTATAATTACCTTTTTTTAATTATTTTTTCACATATTCCAATATAACTACTCTACTTTTAATAATTTTTTCACCTAATTACTCGTACAATTAAAGTATTTATTTTAACTTTATTCTTTTTATTCATCATTATTATTTCTATCATATTACATCATTTTCTCTTAATTCTAAAAATTTTACATAAAAATTTTTCATTAAAAATTTTTATTATTTTTCAAACAGACCTTTAATTTAAAGCAGGAAATTGTGGGTGCCAAGATGTTAAAAACTTGAGTTGCATTTGAAGAGGTCAATGGTTCAAGTTGTGGTCAGTTTTTTAGTAAAATGAATAAATTTATTTTGCTAAATTTTGCCATGTGGTGTCCACGAATGGATAATGGAAGAGGATCTTTCTTATCAAGAATGAGTTACAGGGGAGAGATTTGCGAGTGCACTGTAGATAGGGAGAACAAGAATGCGTTGTGCCCAGAGGTCTTCAGAGATTTGCATCCTAGGTGTCGATGTGCAGCATGGTGAGTAATATAAAAGGGAAGCTGACAGCGTGCATCCACACTTTTTGAGCCAGCAAATGCTCAATTATTTCACCTTAATTAACTTAATCAGAGAAGAATTTGCATTCATGCACCACCTATATTGTGGCCTGTTGTTTTCAATTGAATTTTGGTTTGATTTATACAAATCGCATGTTCCCTAGATGCGACAATATTAGCCAGGGTATCACGCCGTGCTTTCCAGAGGTTGGATGGATAAATCTACAATTCTTATCATGCTTTGATACCTTCTGTGATGCTACTTGAGCTCAGGCCATTGAAGCTAATTAGCTAGAGAGATTTCATGATCTCGGCTGAAAACACGCTTGAATTAGGCTCTCCAATTAATTTAACCGGTGGATTTTGGATGATGGGTTGTTTGGAAGACTTAAAAAGGAAATAAATAAATTAAATCAGCATCCTTCTCATAAAAAAATTCAAATCAGTATCCTCAATGTCTTTTGCCACAGCATCCTCAATGTTTGATCTGCAATCAGCATCTTCATCTCAATGTCTTTTGGCGTGATTTATTTTGTTTAATATCATGGGATCAAGTACAGGGCTAGTCACCTGGTGCTTGTAAAAACGCCACTGTGGCTGCATGTTACAGGGGTGCCGTATATTGTTGATAAGAGCTATATTGGTCGTTGGATTGGGAATTCATTCGAGCAAATGTCTGATTTGGTGGCCAATGACGATGAGCTGAAGCTGAAAGTGACTGTAGACTGTCGTGAACCCCTTAGGAGGGGGATGTTTATACAGATCGGATCGCAAAACAAACAATGGGTCACCTTTCAATATGAGAAACTCCCCCTCTTCTGCTATCTCTGTGGTAGAATGGGGCATGCACATCGGGATTGCTCGTTAGCAGTCAAGTTGCAGAAGCAACCAGTGGAGGCGGAAATGCCGTATGGGAGCTGGATGCGTGTAGGAGTGAAACCAATGAAGATGAGAAACGAACACTCGAATGGCAACAGGGCAGCGCCTATAAAATACTTAGGGGCGAATCACAGCATCCAAGGGGAGCAGTCTGGTGAGATTTCTGACCATGAAGGAGTCCGAGACAGCAATGGCGAGCAGTGCAGTGGAGGCAGAACCGAGAACTATGCGAAACAGAATGGGGAAAGGGATAAAGAAATAAATCCAATCCGGGGAGGAGGAAGTATTATCCAGATCAGTGAAATTAATGAGTGCGAACACCAAAATGAGGAAATCCTCTGTTCAAGGACCCAGGTTATAGAAACTTAATGAGAGCCCATTGAACCCAAACTCTGGAATGATTCATTCTTCCACTGAAGGGGCTGCTTTACCGAATTCTGTTCTCAACCCGTTGTATTCAAACAGATCTGAGACGGTTAAGAGACAGAATGCCAATATATACAAGCTGCACTATAATATTGCTGTATCTAGCAGTTCCTTGGCTTCATTGACCTTCCCCACCCAGATGCATCAAACAGAAGAAGTTAAGGAGTGGAAGGGGGTGCGGACAGATTCTCTGCGATGTGAAACAAACACAATTGGTGAGCAGGAAAACAATGAAGGCAAGGGAAAGGAGGTGTCGATGGGGGAAGGGGAGGAAACCTGGAAGCATGGAATGAGAAAGAATGACACCAAGCTGATCGATGTGCACATCCAGCCTGGAAACACATGGGCAGATGTGGCGGGGTGGTTCTCAAACAAAACAGGATCCGAGGAGGACAGTTGCATTGGGATGAAATGCAAGAATGCCGAAGGAGATGGGGAAACCAGAAACATGAAGGGCAAATGGAAGCGGATGGCCAGAGGGGGAATGAGTCGGGAAGACATGATAGCCATGACTATAGAATGGGGGGACACGAGAAAAGGGGTCGGAGTAGTGAATGGGACGGGCAGGAAGGAGCGCAGAAAAGAAGAAACAGAAGGGAGAGTCCTGAATTGATTGAGGCGGAGGCTGTGGGTAGTCTCCAGCCCCGCCTCATCTAAGGTGGCGCTTATAGCCTGGAATTGCCGAGGGCTTGGGAACCCACGAGCAATTCGGAGCCTCATAGAGCTGGTCAAGCGACAAGATCCCTGTTTGGTCTTCCTGAGCGAAACAAAACGTAAATCCAATGAGATGGAGAGTATCAAAAGAAGACTTAATTTTGACTGTTGTTTTGTTGTGGAATCTCACGAAAGGAGGGGAGGACTGGCCCTCCTTTGGACGAATAACCAAACAGTGAGCATCAGAAGCTTCTCTTCTCATCACATAGATGCAAATTTTGGCGGGTAGAGGTTTACGGGGTTCTACGGTCACCCCGAAACTCACCAGAGACAGCATAGCTGGAATATCCTCATGCAGTTAAGCGCCGGATGCAACGAGCCTTGGTTAGTTATGGGGGATTTCAATGAAGTTCTGGGCCATAGTGAATATGTCAGCTACAGGAATCGACCACAGAACCAGATGGATTTGTTTTGCGAAACCATAGATAGATGCAATTTAATGGATTTGGGCTTCACTGGTCAGGCAATGACTTGGAGAAACAACAGAAGGGGCCGGCAAAGGGTGGAAGAGAGATTGGATAGGGGGCTGGCTTCGGCATCATGGTTGAATAGGTTTCCCCATGAAAAAATTTCTCACCTAACGAATCCTACCTCTGACCACTGCCCCATTGTGTTGGCCCTTGATTCTAGACGGGGCAAGCGAAAACCGCCAAGGGAGTTCAAATACAAACTTTTTTGGGCTCGGGACAAGGATGCTAAGAGAATTGTTAATCAAGTTTGGGAATCAGTGCCTCCTACGGTCTTGAATGAAGCCGAATTAATTTCATGGAGACTAAATCGAGCGGCCATTGAGCTCACAAAATGGAATAGGGGAAAGAGGGGAAACATCCGGAAAGCAATTGAGCAGAAACAAAGGGAGCTAAATTCAATCTCTCGATTGGTGCCCAGTGACGCAAGGGATGACTTGATACAGAAACTGAAACTCCAAATAAACCTCCTATTGAAAGATGAGGAGCAAATATGGAGAATGCAAGCTAAGGCTCATTGGCTCCACGAGGGAGACAGAAACACCAGGTTCTTTCATCGGATGGCTTCCAACAGGAGAAGGGTAAACTTCATTGAGGCATTAAGGGACCGAAATGGCATATGGGTTCGGGACCAAGACCAGCTAATGGAAATGGCCGTTAAGCACTTCTCGGATGGGTTTTCCTCGTCTACTTCAACTGCAGCGCCGTGGTTGGAGACGATTATCTCGAGAAGAATCTCTGATGAACAAAGACATTTGCTAACCAAACCAATGCAGGAAGGGGAAGTTATCAAAGCAATTAAAGGAATGAGCCCCACTAAAGCCCCAGGGCCGGACGAGATGTCGACAGGATTTTACCAGGACCACTGGAACACGGTTGGTAGAGACATAATCAAATGGTGTAAATCATTCTTCGAGGAGAGAAACCCCGTACAACTGCGCAAGCTAATCAAGAAGGCAAACTCAACCACACTAATATTGATTCCAAAAAGGGCTGGTGTTCAAGAATTCTCCCACTTCAGACTCATTAGCCTATGCAACGTTGTGTATAAGATTCTGGCCAAGGTCTTAGCCAATAGGCTCAAGTCGGTTCTCCACGATGTCATCGGAGAGGAACAAAGTGCCTTTGTTCCTGGCCGGCTCATTACGGACAACATGCTGATTGCCTTTGAAGCCATCCACTCACTTCATAGACGCAAAAGGGGGTGTAAGCGAGAAATAGCGATCAAGCTTGATATGTCAAAGGCGTATGACAGGGTTGAGTGGCATTTCCTTAAACAGATGATGGTGACAATGAATTTTTTCCCAATATGGATTAACTGGATCATGAGCTGCATCACCACTGTTACATATCGGGTCAACGTCAATGGTTTCTACTCATCATACTTCCAACCTCAACGGGGACTTAGGCAGGGTGATCCTTTATCTCCTTATCTATTTCTTTTATGTGCGCAGGGGCTTTCTGCTCTGATTTCCAAGGCGGCAGAAGAGGGAGCAATCCACGGCATCAGACTACAACCTCATGGCCTACCGATCTCTCATCTTTTGTTTGCAGATGACGCCATCATCTTTGTAAGGGCGTGTGGGGAAGATGTCAGGAACTTGTTGCACTTACTAAGTCGTTACGCTAAATCCTCGGGCCGATTGGTAAATGTGGACAAGACAGGGATTGTGTTCAGCACGAATACGGAAAGCGGCTCTAGAAGGGAATTGATCCAACTTCTTGGATCCGAGGGACAGGACTTCCAGCAATACCTGGGTCTCCCGGCCTGGCTCGGAAGATCCAAATTGGGATTGTTCAAAGGCCTTAAAGAACGCATATGGAAGCGCATTCAGGGATGGAAGGGAATGTTGCTTTCATGGGGTGGTAAAGAGGTGCTGATCAAGGCAATTGCGCAAGCTATCTCGACGTACTCGATGAGCATCTTCTTACTACCTAAATCATTCTGCCAAGATATTAATGGAATGTTGAGCAAGTTTTGGTGGGGGGAGAAGGAAGGTAAACGGAAAATGAGCTGGGTGGCCTAGAGGGAGATGTGCAAGCCGAAGAGAGCGGGTGGATTGGGCTTCAGAGACCTCCATAAATTCAACTATGCCCTATTAGCCAAACAGGTCTGGAGGTTAGTTTCGTGTGACACATCCTTGTGTCATAGAGTGCTAAAATCCAGATACTTCCCACACACAGATATTTGGACTTGCAAGGTGAGGCCGACGGACTCTTTCACATGGAAGAGTATTATGAAAGCTAGAGACGTGATTCTGAGGGGCTGCAAATGGAGGATCGAAAATGGGAATCGGGTTAGGGTATTCAAAGATATATGGCTTGAGACAAGTGTGGAGAAGGCGGGACCCCTCCCGGCTTCAATCCCGGAGGAAGCAACGGTTGACCATTTCATTGATGGTGAAACCAGTTCCTGGAACATGGACCGGGTGATTGCGGCAATGGGGGAGACGCGATGGCACGAGGTGAACAGGATCCCTCTTCCCATTGGCACTGTGGAGGATACTATCTATTGGAAGCATGAACCTAATGATTGCAATTCTGTCAAGTCGGCATACAGAATGCTGTGTTCCACGATTGAATACCCGACCCTCTCAGGAACCTTCAAAGCCATTTGGCGGCTAAAACTCCCATCTAAAGTGATCATTTTTGGATGGCGACTTCTTATTAACGCCCTCCCCACGCTACACAACCTTACAAGTAGGGGTATTGCTGTGGACCCGGTATGCACAATTTGCAAGAACGAAACTGAAGACGCAAATCACCTATTCCTTAGGTGTGGATTGACTCTTGGGGTTGGCTGGAAGGCTGCAAGGATGGCCCATCAAGAGGTATCAGTACAGGAAGTGGTGGAATTGCTTGCGCAGCAAAATAGGCCCAAGGACCTTGCAATGTTTATATTGTGCTGTTGGAGGGTGTGGTGGCTACGGAACAAGCTCAGAGAGGAGGAAATTCAACCAAATTTCACAGATACCCTGGACTGGTGTGTAGATTTTCTTTACCAACATTGGAAGGCTAAAATGAATGTTCATACGGGGGCCTTGGGAAGAAATTTGGTGCCTCGATGGCTCAAACCGCCAATGGGGTTTGTCAAGATCAATGTCGACGCTCGATGCCGAAAGGAACTAAGTGTATTTGCCTGTGCAGTGGTGATTAGAGACTCCCAGGGTTCCTTCATTGCCGCTAGTGGATGGAGAAAGAGTGGTGTACTGGAACCACTTCTAATGGAAGCCACAACCTTTTTACTGGGGATCAAATGGGCACTCTAAACTGATATGAAACATGCTTTGATTGAATCTGACTCCCTCACCCTCTGCCACTTTCTGGCGAATGCGACCCCTATTTCTTCCTCTGTGGGTCTTATCATTGAGGAAATCAGGTCGATTCTTAAAGAAATGCTTGTTATTCAATACACTATGTATTAAGGCAAGGTAATGATGTTGCACATACCTTAGCTGATTTAGTCTTGGTCTCTACTTTGGACCACCAGGTCTGGTGGGGTAACCCCCCACAAGCCATTTTTGGGAAAATTTGTATTGACAATTTTTTGGCAATGAATTGCTTGGATTACTCCGTCCCTAATCCCTTTCACACTGATTGGGGTCAGAGATAGGGCTCATCCTTTTATCAAAAAAAAAAGTACAGGGCTAGTAGAGAAATTAATAACCGCTTAATAGAATTTTTCATCACATTGGCGTTGATTTCAATGGTTTAATGGTTCTGTTTTGAAGTAATATGTTTTTATATAAAATCGTTCTATTAAAATGCATTCAAATGTTATACGTCGAGCATATTGGAATTTTTTTGGTGTCATCCGTTATGTGTAATATTATATAGTATTCTATGGAGAATAATTTTCATTCGTGAAACCCTAGCCATTTTTGAGATATTGATAATTGATGCAAAATTCAATTCATTCATTATATTTAAAATTATTTTTTAAATTACGAGACTAAGTTTCATCCAAATCCAATACGTGTACATGCTACATTTGTTCAAAAATAAGTACATTCATACATAAATTAAGGAAAGTGCTTAGATTTATTCACTTATGTAGAATATAGTAATATTTTATAGAATTATTTATTTACATATTAGTGATATTTTAGATAGTTTAGTTGTTGAAAATAATACTTAAAAATATATATTTACCATTAACTTATTTTATTATATTGATTTTATATGTTTGTAAATGAGGTCATATATAATGATACGAAACAAATGAGAGGGTTTCTGTAAAAATATAAATGATGTTAAATATAATAGATAAAGTAAATTTTTTAAGATAAATTCCTAATATATCAATAAATTTCATCCCTAATATCATTTATTCCTATGAAATTTCAAAAATACCTCTCGTACCTATGTATTTTTACCGTATTTACACATGTACCCGAGCCATCAGCCACTGTCAAGTACGTTTAGCCCTTTTATTAATGGAGGAGTGATTCTATTAGCCCAGGCTAAGTAAATGGCCCACTTAGCCCACCTCAAAAAACCTATTTAAAACAACTTTTTTTTACTTTTTTTTTCATGTACTTGTTTATCTAAGTGTATTTAACATATAGACTAAGTTTTACCATTTTTGAATATGTTTATCTATTTTTTTGAGATTTTCAAACATCTATGTATATATATGCATTTAAAATACCTTTATTTCCAAAAATCTAAAAAAAATATATGCACATTTCCAAAAATGGTAAAACTTGGTCTATATGTTAAATACACTTACATAAACAAGTGTATGAAGAAAAAAAACAAAAAAAAGTTGTTTTAAATAGGTTTTTTGAGGTGGGCTAAGTGGGCCATTTACTTAGCCCGGGGTAATAGAATCATTCCTCTTCTTAATGATATACAATTTTCAAAATCCCCAAATTGCCCTGGTAGCATATGGCGTGAGGATAGCCAAGCTGCACGCCGGAATCCATCGCAGGCTCTGAATGATTGCGAGCCAACCATATTTGAAGATGCCATTGCTTCCCCCGTCAGCCACCGACCTCCATTTTCTTCGTACCAGCCACCAATAGGGTGACAGTCCCGGTGATGAAGAGAACCCCGTAGAGTATCGGCACCAAAATGCCCCGCCCCTCACTGATCGTTGTTGTTGACGACGGCGGGCGCTGGAAGAATGGAAATATCGGGTTTTAGATTCACGGGCAGTTCAGGTGATTAAGGGATTTCATTATCAAGGCACTGATTTCAGGGAGAAAATCTGCAGGGGTTGGGGTTTCCGGCGAACGTCGTGGGGTCCTGTTTCACGAGGAGGGAGAGGTTTCCAATCTAGGGCGGGAGGGAACCGTATGTCAATGGACTATCATGATTGTTGCATGCCTGGTTGCTAAAATCAGAAGAGGAGCAATGGCTGCCAAAATATGTGAGGTGAAAATCAACGGCCAAATCTTTTGGATTTTGCTGGAAATTGTGAAGAGAAGCTGACTCTCCTCGGTACCAAATTTTCCCAGGAACGCGATCCTATGCACCCGGGTGCATTCAGCCTCAATGCACCCGGGTACTACACCTATTTTTTTTATTTTTTTTTGAAAATTTTTTTACACAATGGTTAATCTAGGTTTATTTAACATATGTATCAATTTTTACTATTTTTGGAGACTTTTAGATATTTTTTTTAGATTTTTAAAAATTAGTGGTATTTTCGGTAATTTTAAATTACTGAAAATGCCACTGATTTTTAAAAATCTAAAAAAAAATCTAAAAATCACCAAAAATAGTAAAAATTGATACGTATGTTAAATAAACCTATATTAACAACTTCATAAAAAAATAAAAAAATAAAAAAAATAGGTGTAGTACACCCGGGTGCATTGAGGCTGAATGCACCTGGGTGCATAGGATTGGGCTCCCTTTTGCCAGAACTTAACACAGGTGTGTCTCGAAAATGATTAAAAGTTTTTATTGTAAAGTTGTCGCAATGAAAAAAAATGTAATATAATAAGAATAATGATGATGATTAAACAGAATAAATTTAAAATAGATAAGCTAGTTATATAGATAATCATGTAAAAATAATTGAAAAGTATGATAATTGTATAAAAAATGTATAAAAATGATTAAAAAATAAGATATTTATAGAGAGTGAAAAGTTTTATATTAAAAAATTTTAACACTATATTTTCTGTTTATTACCAAACACACCCAAAATATACAAATTTCTTTAGTGGTGAACAAGAAAAGGAGGAGTAGCCCAACACTAATAGGGGGCAACAAGATGGGAGCACATATAAGAAAAATTAGATCAAGCACGCGGAATAAAAACTTTCTCTGTGTTTCGGCAAAATGATTGACATCGAGTTTCAGCTTTTGAAATAAAAAAAGCTATTAGCCCGATTAAGTAAATATCATGCTTAGCTTATCTTAAAAAATTTATTTAAAAAGAGGAATGATCTTGTTAGCCTGGGCTAAGTAAATGTCCAGCTTAGCTCACTTCAAAAAATATTTAAAAGTACTTTTTTAAATTTTTTTATACACTTGTCCATGTAAATATATTTAACATATAAGTCAAGTTTTGACATTTTTAAATATGTGTATATATACTTTTTAAAGATTATGTTTTATATACTTTTTAAAGATTTTTAAACATAAGGGTATTTTAAACACATATATACATATAGATATTTAAAAATCTCAAAAAATAAATACACATATCCAAAAATGGTAAAACTTGGTTTATATATTAAATATACTTAGATAAATAAGTAGTTGAGAAAAAACAAAAAATATTTTTAAATGGGTTTTTTTAGGTAGGGTAAGTGGGAAATTTGCTTAGCCTGCGCTATCATTCCTAATTTCAAAATAATTTTTTATTTTTTTCCATACACTTATTTATCTTAGTGTATTTAACATGTAAACTAAGTTTTACCATTTTTGGATATGCATATATTTTTAAATTTTTTTAAAATATCTATATATATGTATTTAAAATAGTCTTATGTTTAAAAATCATTAAAAAATAATACACATCCAAAATAGTAAAACTTAGTGTACATCTTAAATATATTTAGATAAACAAGTATATAAAGAAAAAATAAAAAAATATTTTTAAATAGATTTTTTAAAGTGTGAGCGAAATGAGACATATGCTTAAATGAGACGTATGCTTAGTTCAGGTTAAGAGTTTCATTCATCCTCCGAGGGGCCATCGCAGTCACGATCCCGAAGACAGCCCAATTAGAGTAATTCATTTAGCCGCGGTAGGCTCCAAAATTCGCAAGATCATGCCAGGGTTTTTGGAAAATCCTCTAAACTCTAGGTATCGAGCATCATCCAGTCGAAGTGAACGCGCATAGCCAAAGGCGGGGGCCGAATATCATGAGCAGCGATCTTTTCAGACCGGTCGGAAATCCGGTGATTTCCGACCGGTCAAAAAATACATTTTTTTAATTTTTTTTTTGAAAATATTTTTATAAACATGTTAATCTAGTTATATTTAATTTATAAACCAAGTTTTATCATTTTTAGATATGTATATATATTTATTTTGGATTTTTAAATACAGGGGTATTTAAGTCATTTTAAATATTCTTAAAATGACTTAAATACCCCTGTATTTAAAAATCCGAAATAAATATATAGATATATCCAAAAATGTTAAAACTTGATTTATAAATTAAATATAACTAGATTAACAAGTTTATAAAATTATTTTTCAAAAAAAAAATAAAAATAAATAAATTTTTTGACCGGTCGGAAATCACCGGATTTCCGACCGGTCTGAAAAGATCATTCGTCGAATATCATACCGAGGTGGGAGGTGACAGGAAGAATGGGGAGATACTCCCTCTTTGAATTAGATGTGGGGTAGATTTGTCATTTCATCCATGGTTAACAGCGTGATTGACGGGTTGGTGACTCCATAGGTATATGTGAAAATATGGTAAAAATTCGTGAGTATGAAAGACATTTTTGAAAATTTGTAAGTATAAATGAAATTAAAAGTAAAATTTATGAGTATATATTTCATAGATGCATCTCTGTTCAATTTTAGAGGGATTGTCCATAAGGGGTTTTGCTTTCCTTATACATAAAGAAAATATTACATGTATTTGTTGAATGGTCCAGGAGTGTCGAATTTTATTGTTCCATTATATATTAATAAATAGTCTATTAAATAGTAAGATGGAGGATCCCCGGAATCCAATTGAAGTAAAAAAAAAAAAAAAAAATTTATTTAGATAAACTCGAGTAGAAGGAAGTGATACCGAACCATGATATTTAGATTTGGAGTTATGTGTATAATATTCTAACTTACTCTTAAAGGGCTTTTCAATTTATCGGGTGGCATTTAAGAGTGAGGTATAATATTATACTTAATTGAAGTTCCAACTGTTGGTTATGTACATAGTGACTATACTATAATATTATGTATGTTTAGGAATATGAATAAAAAGATGTATGTTTAGAAAACGATAAAATTTTCTATGCAAAAGCTTTTGAGATGGTAAAAAATAATATAATATAATAAAGATAATAACGAAGAGTAAATAGAATAAAGTTAAAACAGATATGTTAGTTATATGAGTAATTGAGTATAAATAATTGAAAAGTAAGATGATCGTATAGGAAAATGGAAAAAAAAAATTAAAACTATGGTAATTCTGGACAGTGAAATTTTTTTAAATTAGAAGTTTTAATTTAAAAATTTTTTGAGTTAAACAAATACACTCTACATCACCGAAATTGCAAAGAAATGCAAACAGAGGAGCGCTGCCATTGTTAGATTTGGAGAAGGCAAGCGAATCCGGCAGGTTTCAATGCTATAAATAACTGAATCTGAAAATGGGGACATCGATCCCAGTGCAGATGGAAGGGCGACAGGGAAGATTGGATGAAGAAATTGAAAGGGAGGTGACGCCGATCCCAGTACATATCGTGAGGCGACAGGGGAGAATGGAAGAAACGGAAAGGAATGGAAGAAAATGGGGATGATCATGATCAGAGATGAGGAAATAGGATTTGGGCAATCTGGGTATTAAAAAATAAAAACGGTTAAAATTTTTCGTCTGTGTGAAAGTTAACTGACAGAAGGTGATGGCTTGGGTATTATAGGAATTACGGTGAAATGTAATCGGTACGGGAGGAACTATGAAAATATTGTGGGGACATAAGGAATAATGAATAAGTATTATGGGTAATAGAGGAATTTGCCCTATTGAATATTAATAGTTAGTTTTGATTACAATAAATAATTTGAGGGAGTTAAAAAATTATTATTTAATATTGGATTTTACTTCATCTTTGAAATTAAGTGGATTTAGTTGAATTTTTGTTAAAAGCGTTTAAGAAAGGGCATTTTGAATTATGCATGCCAATAAGAATTTGTGAAAAAAGGATTGCGGTTAATTTATGTCATTGTAAATTTGGAGAGAAATTATGATTATAAATTATAGAAATTTTTTTGATGAATTTTTAAATATATTTTAATAATGAAGGAATCAATGGTTGAGCTAAGCGTTGGAATTCAAGAAACAAGGGTTTTATTTGTAGATACAAGGTAAGTAGGAATTTTGAATTAAATTTTAAATTTTTTATGGTTTTTCTATGTATTTGGTGGGTCATGTTAATGCCTTTTGATATGAATTTGATGAATTTCAACTTCCACAAATTTTATATGGCTAATTTGGTATTTATCATATTTGGATTAGTTGCACAACAATTTCGATTTATGGCCTTAGATTTGTATTTGAAAAAATATGATTTAGCATGTCATGAGCATAATATTTGAATGTATCAACATGACACGAAGAATGTAATTTAGCATGTCATTAGCATAATATTTGAATGCATAAGCTTGTCAAAAGAAAAATAGCTTAAAGTGAAAGTTAAGGTTAAAGATTTACATGGATGTGACAAGAGTAATTTTAGTTCATGAGTCACTTAGTTAAAGAGAAAGTAAAGTTACATGATAAAATACACAAGCATGAACAATTGCATTGCCATAAGAGCATGAGCATTAACATATTAAATGTTTATGAAAGTTTTAATATTTCAATTGATTGTTTTTAGTTAATTTTATGATTTAATATTTTTCATTCCCTTTCAACCTACTAAGTTTTATTGTTGTTTTGTTGTTTTTTTAGTTGATAGGAACAATAGAGAATGCAGGATATTATAGGTCTCGACTTAAGAATGAAAGTCTGATTAAATAGTTATTTAGATTTAAGCCTTTATTTGGAGTTAAATATTTCAATAATTTGAATTTATGATACTTATGAAATAAAATTAGAAAAGAATTTTAACAGATGTTGGCCAAGTTGATGTAAATTTTGACAGTTACTAGAGAAATGTACTTTTTAATTTAGTAATGCTTCGAGTACAATCTAAATTGAACATTATTATTGATTATACTATAATGTTACTATTGTTATTATCGAGTGAGCTAAATGCCCACAAGTTACTATCACACCACATCCCCTTAATTTGACTGATCTTGGCAGGTTTTAAGTAGCTACCACGGGTTGTAGGATGTGTGGGGGAAAGGGGCGCATAGAAAATCTTTGAAACAAACTTCGACTTGATTTATGAAAAAATTTCTAGGATCAAATACTTTTCATCTCAGACATGGCCAATAACATCGGGCTGGTTAATAAATGAAGATGCTAAAATTAATACTAAGAGATTGCACCAAAATTTTAAATTACCTGCAAAAATATCCAATCAAAGTGATTTTTAATATGTTCACTAAATAAATATTAATAAAAATAATAAAATCAAAAAAATATCAAAGATGTTAATAAAAAACAATGAGTGGATTAGATTCATCAAAATCATCCTTGTTTCCAAAAACCAAGATGTCCCACTTTTAGTGGATTCAAAGTTTTCACCTTTGCCACTGCTAATTCGGCGTGCTAATGTTACCATGGCCCCAACTATGGATGGGCAAGTGCTTGGAACACCTTTTCCACAAGAATTTTTTACAAATTAAGCCCCCTTAAAATGAAGATTTTATAATTTTGCTCTTGATATGCGAGTTTTTACGAATTTTCTTCCATTGTATATGGGTGTGAATTTGCTCCATTATAATATCAGAATATCACGATATATGATGTGTGTGTGTATATATATATATATTTCATCTCCTATGAACATTGGATGGTGGTGAAAACAGCTTATTTCTGAAATTGCATAAAATATAAACGAATTACAACGATGTTAAATTTTAGTATATAAACTACATATATGCATTGGCTTACATAAAAAATTAAAAGAGAAGAAAAAAAATAAAAAAGTAGTTCTCAAAACACTTGTTTGTATTGAGATGCAATACATACTTATGTATTGAATGGGATGCATGTATGGGATACTGTAATGTAATTAAGCGTAATAAGATGCCCCTGGCCTGTTCCAATCTGCGTTCTACTGTAATAGCACAAACACATGCATATTATTGTTAAGCATCGGGTTGACATAACAGCCGATCTAATAATGCTTGTGATTCCAGAGGTCGTGAGGACGTTAGTTTTGGATTTGAATGGAGGTTGATTTCATGTAGGGTGTGTTTAGTTAGGGGTAAAACTTTTGATGAAAAGTTTTTGAAGTAGAAGTTGTCAAATTGATAGAAAATGATGTGATATAATAGGAGTAATGATGAGGAGTAAAGAGAATAAAGTTAAAATAGATAGGTTAGTTGTATGGGTAGTCGTGTAAAAATGATTGAAAAGTAGGGTAGTTTGTATAAGAAAATGTGAAAAAATAATTAAAAAATAGAGTAGTTATGGAGAATGAAAAGTTTTAGATTGAAAAGTTTTTGTTGACATTTTTTTGCCCCAAACAAATGCACCCGTATTAGGCAACTTTATCCCATTTTTTTTTTAATTGGGACTGCCAAATTTTGCTTTGGGACACAATTTCGGAATTGCGAATGTTAGACTTATCATGTGGTTGTTCTCAATAAAACAATGAAGCATTTACATGAACAGGACAAATCCTTCAAAGGAAAAGTTTGGTTGAAGAACTTCAACGCAAATAGGAAATGAAGTTCATATTTTTCTGCCCAAGTCTTATTAAAGACAACAAAGTCTGTTCCTCAAAAAAAAAAAAAAAAAAAAAAAAAAAAAGAACAACAATAACAACAAAATTTTTCATCACTGATAAGTGGTAGGTACAGCTGATACCAGCCACTGGTTCCAAAAATAAACAGTTTTGGTCTCCGGACCAGCCTTTGGTAGCATGCAGTCGAATTTTTTAATGGCCATAATAGAGTACAAAAAAGGAAATATAAGATTTTTGCGCTGTTATTTAATTAATTGTTTCCGTATGCAATCCCGTGTTATATTCTCACATGATAAATGTAATAGCCGTAACTATAATATAATAATAATAATAATAATAATAATAATAATAATAATAATAATAATAATAAAAATAAAATTTTTGAATATTAATGGTGAGCATTAGTGGGTGACCGTTGGTAAGCGACAACGTGCTCTTTTTAAAAGAAATGAGAGCAGAGAAAAGGCACAAAAGTAAAGAAACAAAAGGCTATTGAATTAAAATTTATGAGAAATCTAGTGAGATTTTCAGATCTAATCCAGTAAATTTCTTTGTGGGTACGTCAATTAGGTAATTTAGAATTTATATGTTTAATTGTTAAGGAATGGATGAGAATTTTAATTTTTTATAATTCATTCATTTTTTTCGAACTTTATAGATCCACTAGATTTACAAAAAAATATAGTTGGTAAATCTATATTAAATAAGGAATCTAGATATGTGCCCAAAAAAATTCTGGATTTGTTGGGCAGTTTTCACAACTGCCGAAGATCGACAGAAACAGAATAGCAAGCAGAGAAATGGGAGGAAGAAGTGACTGTAGTCAACTTAAATTTTACAAAAAACCCCATGAATTTATGATTTTGCAAAAAGGTACCTATTTTGAAGAAATTATAGAAAACTCAAATTTTGGTAGAAAATTTGTAAGAGATATTTTTAAAAAGATTATCATAGAATATCCTCTTGGATTGTGAAGGAATTGCATAAGAAAAGTATTATAAAAATTACAAAAAGCCCCTTTCGAATGAAATAGTTTGCAAAAATGCCTTATATTAGCTAAGAATTCACAGAATAAATAGAAAAATATAAGTTTGACCAAATAAAATTATGAGATATTCTGGAGAGGTCATAAATGAAATTTTAAATAATAAGGTAAAATAATGAATACGTTGTGATGAAATTAGGAGAAAACACTTGAGGCTATTGCAAAAGATTGAAAAAGAAGTTTAAAGCCTTCTTTTAGGTAAGTAAATATTTTACAAAATTATGACCCTAAAAAAATATTGTGTTGAATATTATGATTTGTTATTAAATGTGATTATTTACTAAGTTTGGAATTTTCTTTCAAATTGGTTTATTTAAGTATTAGCATGATTATTTTAAAGTATTATTAAGCATGTTAAGCAATGATTCTAAGTGGTGCATTGATCATAATGCATATTTGGGATTACTGCCAAGCAGTAAAGCAGTATTGTAGATTTGGTTAGTGACCTCAGGACTACAAAAGAAGATGAATTAGCTCACGAATGTACGCGAGCACAAGTAGATATCAATGCCCATAGCGTGAATACATGAATTTGAGTAGACATACACTTGCCCAAGCATAAACGTGTTTAACTCTTTATTAATTAGAAATTGTCGTGCACAAAAGATAGTATAGATGTTATTTATTTTAAAAAATAAATTTTAATTAAAAATATTTACTTACCAAGCTTTTAGCTCATGTAGTTTTGTTTTTAATAGAAAAGCAGGAATACAATGCTAAATTAGAGCCACTGTTAACACGGAAAAAATGTACAACTAACAGAGCAAAGGACAAAGAAGTAAGTTGTTGAAGTTTTCATATAATGCTTATTTGTATTGATAATGGATACCAAATATGTATAATAACTCCATGAGGGGTAGCCTTGAGATGTATTAATTAAGATTTATATGATTTTGCATTTTGGTATCTATTTCTCTCTTGGAAGATTTTATTCATTACGATATTATCAGCTTTGACATAGTAGACCATATCTATAACATCATGAGGATGGGGTGTTACAGTAAATAAGCTCATTCCCAAAGCAAGGAAGCTTGTTCTCTATTGAACAGCAAATAAGAGATCAATATTTGTTGTTTACCACTAAAGAAATCAAGCTTATAACAAGAACTCAAATGAAAATCTATATAACTTACATTGATTTTTTATGGAATTGTCTCTCATTTACAAAAAAGCTAAGAAAGGTATACATTGAAATTTGGTTCTTCCTTGATAGTTTTGATTACAGATTTCTTGCTCCCTTTTTATATGCAACAAAGCACCTTAGTGGATTCAGTTGCCCATCCTATCATGCGCTTGCTCTAAGCAAGCCCAGTTTTGACAAGTAACTCTATTGTTGCTCTAAGCCAGTCCAAATCTAACAACTTCCAACAACTCTAGCTTCCAAGTAGACGCATGCTCGAGTGACAATCATACACATATCCCTTCCCTAAGCATAGCTTCATTGTATCAACTATCAAGGTAGTGTCACCATGATGATTTCACCAACTAAACCTAAATGCAATTGTAATAATCTTAATTTTGAAGATCATTTGTGTTAGGAAACGTGCTTTGGTTTAATATGGATCATAGCAAAAGCACACATAAATCAAAAAAACTAATAGCAAGATCGAATACAGAAAAATACCAAGATTTACATGGAAAATCCTTGAAACTAAAAGGGGAAGAAAAACCACACGAGAGAGATAAGAATCTACTGTGATAAACAAGTTATAGAGATATATATACAACACTTCATGCATATTCTATAAATGTCTCACACATACCCTAAATAAAAATACTCTGATAATTCCTCTCTCATGTTCTAATGGGACACCTCTAAATGTTCCACCAAACTTTTAACTGATACACTTATAAACAAAACTCCAATGGATACTTGTGTAACACCATGTGCAATCTCAGCTTCACACAAGGCAATCCCAAATTCACTCATTTACAGTACAACTAAACTATGCGGAATACAAGGCACACCAGACAATTTGGCAATGAAGAAACTACAGATTGAATTGATGAAGTCCTCTTTAGATCATATAATGACAAAAGGCTTGTGTAGATCACTTCTAGTGTACTTCAACAGGTTCCAGTAGAAGACCAACTGAATCTGCCTAGCCAGAACATTAATTTGCTTGGTTAGCCCAGTTGGAAATGTATCGAGAAAGAGAAGAAAAGCAAGAAAACTCCAGCCCTTGTCTTTCCTGGACAACTGTAGGATTTGAAGCAGCATCATTCACCACAGGTGATGAGAAAGCCATCGACCTCCCCGGGAAGACTCTTTAGCTCCACATGGCTGAAATTAGCTGGGACTGGGAGCAACGGAGCCTTTCGGGGAGGTTGGAAGCTCACACCATTTCTAACCTACAAACTCACTGCAATTTTTCTCAGCACCACGCAAATAAGTGTCTACAACTGGGACAAGTCCACTTCCCAAATATTTGGGCCACCCGATAATGAAGCCAACTATTTGATTTTTGGATCAAAATCGTCGATCTAGAAGTTTCCAATCAGAAAGGTCCGGTTGCAAATTTACACAGGTCCATGGCTGGAAATTTCACTCGACTTCTTCACAGAGCTACAACACCATCTGAATGAATTTATGCAGATCACATATCATTCTGATGGAATATTCCAATTAAAAATTTTTCCTAATTGTTTGGGCATCATAATCATCCACGAAGCTGGTGGGCATCTGCAATTGATGTTTCTTATGAGTGTCCAACATGGGGAATTTAGGTAGTGGCATTCATCTCTGAAATCATTGGAAACTAAAGCATATTCACCTTCAGCGTTATCTTCACATTCAAAAAGTGAAGCTCTTTTACCTTGCTTTTCTATTTTTTATTTTTTTCAAAAAGGAAAATCTTGGAAAAGTTTTGGGCACAACCAGATATGGAACATAAGATATACTCTGTAGCAGAGTTGGGGCGGCATCATAAATTAATTGTGAGCAGGTGTGTCATTGATTCGAGATTGTTTGGAAATGAATTCTATGCCATTTCCAAGTATCTGATGATGAACGATTGATCCAGTGGCGCGGTCGGTCATGTTATTGTCACTTGGAAATCAATTATTTCATGTTAGCGCATATAAAAATATCACAAATACAATTTTTCCACATCAAAATTTGCACTTTTAGCCAACTGGGGAGCAGCCCAGTGGGTAACACTACTGACCTCCACGGATGAGGTGCAGTGTTTAAATATCCCCATGCATCGGAGTTGCGGCTGTTTTGGAAGCTTTGTCTCCTGTATGTGTTGATGAAAGCTTCTCTCCTTAGAATTTAGGTAGGAGTCTGTTGTGTCCTTTCTCATGATAGATAGGAGCTTCATCTCCCGCAAGTTTAGATAGGAGTCTGTTGTCTATTTTCTCATAATAGATGTGAGCTTGTGATCGCTTTTGTGAATGAACTTGAATGTAATACAAGATGCCACATTGTAAAATACCATAAAAAGAATTTTCACTTTTATATAAATTACATATGCCCCTAATTCTTTCATATATTAGAATTCAACCTACTACTAATTTATAAATATAAAAACATCCTAATTTACATCATTCTCAAACCCTGATTTATCTACTTATATTACAACAATTTAGAAGATCCAGTGGCCTGGTCGGCCATGTCATCGTCTCTTGGAAATTAATTATGTCATGTTAGCGTATATAAAAGAGATGAAATTTAGGAAAAAACAGAATAAAATGATGAACATGACAGGGCATAATTAAGAGAATGTGATAGTCGGTATAAAAACGTATGACAATGATTGAAAGAGGCAACATCCCAAATAAAGAAAATAATCAAATGTAAAGATACTTATGGAAATTAAAAGTCTTAACAGACGCTCAAAGACAATGTTAAATATGATTCCTACATGGTTTGAAATTTTATTCTATGGTCAAGGGAGGGAGAGTAACAAATAAGATGACGAGTTGAGAGAGATCGAGAGAGAGAGAGAGAGAGACTCACAGGCACGGCAGCATGAATCGGCAAGGCTGCATATTATAAGATGACGAGTTAAGCTATCAACCTCCCGTACAAGGCTTCGCAGCTCCTGCAGCAGAGCAGAGCATCGAAGCCTTTTGGGGGAGGTCGGAAGCTCACTCAATCAGCAAACCACTCACTGAGCTATGTACTACCCACAAAAATATAATACTGCTGATTAAACCAATAATTAATTCCTCGCACTCAAAGAAGAACAAAATCGTGATGATGATCAGGTTTGCAACTAGCTAGCTGTATTATATATATATATATGGCCCGGAATTCCCTTTTTTCGATCGATGATATAATCGGTGAACGTAAATATTAATTAACAAATAGACAGCTAGGCTTAGTTGCAACCTCCATCCATCCATGCATGCACGCATTGATATATCTCTCCGGGCTATAGCTTGCTACATTTGAAATGTGTTCCCAAGCTAGGCTCGAATTTTTCACTCAACTGCTTGCATGCTTTGAAACAGCTACGCCATCTGCTCGGCTTTTATAGACATGCATCATCAGCTTTGCATCAGTACTTGACAAAAGCTCGTGTGGAACCTAATGCTTTTGTTTCCACATCGACGAATGATTCTCTTACGACAACGTCAGCATGCATCTAAGTTATTTTTTTCTTTAAATACTTCGCCCTGATTAATTAATTAAGTACCACCACAAGCGAAATTCAATCTGCTTATCTTGCTTGATATATACTGTTGGTCTGTTGTAATACTTAATCAAAGAACCTTAATATAAAAAAAGTATCAAGCATAGAATTCAAACTACAATGCACAAACCAATTCGTGGAGACACTAACACTTATAGTGGTTCGATCAACCATAATAGACCAACTCCACTCTACGTGTATAATTGATTGAGTTCCCTAGTTAACTTTAACTCACAAGTTATTACAACGGTATAGTCAGTTTCTAGATTAGTATAAAGCTCCATATAAGCTTTTGAAGCAATCAACAACTTGGTTTCCTTTCGTCTTGGTTTGATTATAATTAACAATAAGATAATACAAAGAGCAAAACTTTAAATAAAAATAAACTAGTTTCTAGATGTACAAGAGTAGCAAGTCATCAATTTAAATAGTTACTTGAAGCTTTGAATCACTACAAGTCTACAACACCATCAGCTTAAATCAATAGCTTCAACTTATGCTTAAACCTTCAAGATCAAACTTCACAATAAAGCAAGTTGAAGTCTCTCTCACTATACTTGATTGTCCCCTTTTCTATGTATTTTAACTATCTCATGTCCTCCTTTTATAGTATCTTAATCACTTGAAAGCAACCTAAAAGATAAACAAAAAGCCCTCCATGTATATCACAAGTTCTTAAAATCTAAAATTTTGCCACTCGAAAAACGTCTTATGTTTTTAGATATAAAGGTCGACTTTTGGGTTCCCAAAATGACAGAGTGGTTTAGCAATAAAAGGTTGACCCTTTTTTCATGTTTTTGCATAATTCGAATTTTAGGAAAAAAATGTCCTGATTTAAACATGTTCATTCATTCATGGGTATGTTCAAGGAGCATATATCACACAAGCATACTTCAAAAATGGTTCAAGCATTATATAAGCATATTTTTTTCTCAAGCTAATCATGAATTCAAGCTCATCTTATCACAAATCATGCCACGAACACAAAATGATAATTCCATAAACATATCATACTTTTTCAAAAACCACATATTATCAATACCACATATTCAAAATCAAAATCACAAAAGCATATTCCTTTTATCATCATCAAAATCAATTAAAAGAGGGAAATTATATAATTTCACAGATATTACTTAATTATTGAACCATCAGTGAATATAAAAAATCTCAATTGATTAGCTACTTGAGCGAGACATAATAAGATGAAAGTTTTTAATAGATTAGATGCTTATTTAGTTTGACACGAGAAGAATTTATAAGCCATGTAAGTGAGCTCTTATTGAGATTTTTTTGCATTAACAATCCATGTCAATAAAAAAAATTATTTTCATTAGTGTCAACCACTCTAAAGTCTTTCATTTATGCCAATAATTTTCTAAATTTATTTCATTCACGCCAATGCCAATGATTTCTATTAGACTTAAGAGTTAGATGAATTGCGAATGAACAAAAATATCCAAATTGCTAACATTGAGAATGTGCTTATGCATGAGGACATTTTTATCCATTTACAACTCATTTAATTTTAAAATATAATAACAATTGTTAGCATGGACGTAAATGAATTGATTTGAAAAAATGTTGGCATGGATGGAAGTTTTTAAAATGGTTGACATATATAAAAATAATTTGATTGACATGAATGTTAATGCCTTTTTTTTTTATTCTTATAAGGATCGTTTCATAAGATGTAAAAGTAAAGTTGGAGTACGAGTATGAGAAAAAAAAAATTTCAAAAATGAGAGAATAGTATAATATCATAAGTCTAATAATAAAGAGTAATATAAAATAAAATCAACATAAATAAAATAATTGTATGAAAGAATATGTAAAATGATTGAAATATCAATGTAAATGTAGAAAAAGTATGATAAGTAGGCACTATGATGCCAAACCATATCAAAATAGGAGAATTTTTTATTTTTTTTTACTTTTACATGTTAACAAAAGTATTCTTAAATGAAAAGTAGGAACAAATAATATGATAATGGATGAGATTTTAACGTATTCAATATTTGTGTCTCAGAAAAATCATTTGTGATAAATTTGCCATGTTAACGAATATTGTGATGAATATATCATATCCTTTTTTCCTAGAGTTTTGTAAATCTAGCTAGTGGATTCCGTTGGGGAGGTCCCCCTATGTTGTCCATTTTAATTTGGAGGTCCCACTACGAGCATTGATCTCTGAAATCAATGGCGATCGTTGTAGAATAAAGTTTACGCGTCTTCGCGTCATTTTCCTCGTTCGGAAGATCTTTCCTATTATGTGGGCTATTTGCAGATATATCCTGAGTTTATTTTACTGTTTAGCCCAAAACTATTAGTCTTACATAGAACCCCCACTTTTGAATTTTTTCATAAAAAAAACTGTGTAATCATACAAAATATTTGTTGCATCATAAACTTATACATATTAATTTACATGTTAAATGATTTAGATTTTAAAACTTTAAAAAGCAATCATTTGTACCAACCCTATTTTACAAAGTTTGCTTAAATCATTCTACATGGGTTGTCACATCTATACCTACACAGTTTGAGCAAATTTACAAAGATATAAAGACTTTTGACGAAATCGCAAGTTTGCCTATGTAATTTTGCGAAAATGGGAGGCATATCATTTCCTTTAAGGGCACATTAATGAGTGTTAAAAATTTTATTGAAAGGACAAAAGTTCCCTTGTGAGAAGTTATTATTTGTAAATGTAGCAAAAATATTGGGATAAATTAGAAAGTACATAAAATTGATTTTATATCTGTCAGATTTTGAAATTTCCTATAATAAATAATTAAAATTTTTATTTTTAAATTTTATAATATAAATTATATTTAAAATAGAAAATTTTTGTGCATAAAGGCATTTAAATCATTTTAATAAAATTTTTACTTTCATTAAGGTGTCCTTAATGGAATTCATATGCCTTTAATTTCATGGAAACAAGATAGGTACACTTGTAATTTTGTCTGAAGTCATGATACGCTTGCAAAATCACCTAAACTATGTAAGTGTGGATGTAGAAACTTTTTATCCTCCTCAATATGAACGCCACAAATTTAACTATACTAATTAATTAAAAATATTTGTCTTATTAAATATCTAATTTTTAGGGTCATCAACATCTAATAATCATGATTGAGGGCTTATAATTTAGTGTGAGTGAGATACAAAGTTTAATGTGGATTGATTTCAACGTAGGTTGAATTAGTGAAAAGTCCAATATACCCACGCTACATGGAATTTTGGCAATGGCTAGTAAAGCCAAAAACATTTTCTTATATTACCACTTGGATGACCAATAATTGGCATAAGTAGGTTAAGGGTATGTAGGGTAATATATGGGGTTGTCTTATCATTCAAGATAGGTGTGATATCCCACATTGGTTAGGATGAGGGGGGAGCCTGGGCTATAAGTGGAGGCACTGGTTGTCCTGTTGAGGCTCTTTTTGGGGAAGGACGGGAGCATGAACCCAGAAGGACAAAACTGTGCGGGCGAAGCCCAAAAGCGGACAATACCTGTGACAGTAAGGGTCAGGGCATTACATACTGTAGAGGCGCCTTTTGGGGAAGGACGGAATGTGCGTGAACCCAGAGGGGCAAAACCGTGCGGGCTGAGGCCCAAAGCGGACAATACCTTACTGTTAGGCCTGGGGCGTTACAAATGGTATCAGAGCCGACTCCCGACCACCGGTCAATGGTGTCCAGCCGGGACGTTGGAGCCCCAAGGGGGGTGAATGTGATATCCCACATTGGTTAGGATGGGGGGAGCCTGGGCTATAAGTGGATGCACTGGTTGTCTTGTTGAGGCGCCTTTTGGGGAAGGACGGGAGCGTGAACCCAGAAGGACAAAACCGTGCGGGCGAAGCCCAAAAGCGGACAATACCTGTGACAGTAAGGGCTAGGGCATTACATACTGTAGAGGCGCCTTTTGAGGAAGGACGGGATGCGCGTGAACCCAGAGGGGCAAAACTGTGCGGGCCGAGGCCCAAAGCGGACAATACCTTATTGTTAGGCCTGGGGCGTTACAAATGGTATCAGAGCCGACTCCCGACCACCGGCCAATGGTGTCCAGCCGGGACGCTGGAGCCCCAAAGGGGGTGAATGTGATATCCCACATTGGTTAGGATGGGGGGGGAGTCTGGGCTATAAGTGGATGCACTGGTTGTCTTGTTGAGGCGCCTTTTGGGGAAGGACGGGAGCGTGAACCCAGAAGGATAAAACCGTGCGGGCGAAGCCCAAAAGCGGACAATACCTGTGACAGTAAGGGCCAGGGCATTACATACTGTAGAGGCGCCTTTTGGGGAAGGACGGGATGCGCGTGAACCCAGAGGGGCAAAACTGTGCGGGCCGAGACCCAAAGCGGACAATACCGTACTGTTAGGCCTGGGGCGTTACAATAGGTCAACATGATTGAAAAATATCTCTCACAAATAAAAACTATGTAAAGCCAAAAAAAAAATTTCTCTTACAATACAGGGAAGAGATACCTTCCCACCCATAGTTTTTTAAATTTAGTTAGTTTATCATATAATTTGTTGTTATTATATATTTATATTAAAATTTAAACTTATCACTCTTAGCTCAGAAGGAAACTTTGTCGACCGAACTTTCAACTTAAATCTAATTTACGTAAATAGGGACAGGATTTAAGTTTTGTAAATAGAAATAGGATCAGGTTTAGATTTTACATACAAGTCTAGAATTAGAATTAGAATTAATGTAAACTCCAATTTATGAACCCTAGCTATATCCTTAGCTAGTAATAACTATTCTTTTTTATTCTTAGTGATAACTATTCTAAATAGAGTCATAAGTACACAACTATGAGATTAATGGGTAATAAAGTCAATCCTTACATAAAGAAATACAACTAAAGGGTTGCCTTTTTTGAAACCCTACTTTTATAAAATATCATTTATTTTTCCTACCTTTTATAGATGATAATGAAAAATTCATGTCATTCACTATATTTAACATCATTAATATTACGAAAACTATATCATTTGTCCAGTGCTATCATGCATGTGCCTTATATACAAATATTTACAGCTAAGGTAATAAAATCAATTGCTAGTAAATATCAATTTTGAAGTTGTGTTTTAACATTTAAATCATTTAAAATACCATTGCTATGAAGATAAACAATTCTATAGAACATTATTATTTTCCAATGTATATGTGAATGGAGTTGTACATTTTTCATAATTTACACGTGTAAATATAGTTATATAAAGAGGGATGCTTTCCTTTCTCTTTTTTTTTTTCTAAAAAAAAGTGGAATTCCATAGAAGATGGACGGTGGGATGTACATAAATTTAAGAAAGTGCCTAATAAAGAGCTATTTACAATATTGACCAGTCATGAGGAGATAAATGCAAAACTCAACTATTTTTTGTGAACCTATGCCGTAGTAGTATATAATATTGAAATTGGGTGGGCATCATGCCTTCCTGAATGGTCTTTGATTTAATTTGGAATATTTCAGGAATGAATCTGATGCCATTTCCGATGGATGGATAATTAATAGCCAACCGTCAAATCCGTGCCAGTTGAAGGTCCCTGATGCTTTGGACCGGGTCCATTTTTGGAACTGAACGGAAAGGGTCTAATTACAACGACGCTGTGAATCTTTAATGATCCAAAATTTGAATAATTAGCCCGAATAATCCACAAGTCTTTCCCAACTAACATCTAATTTTATAATTATTATTTTATAGGTTCCGACTCCATATACACACAAGGAATTTCACCTTTTCTAACCACATACAATTTTTCTTGCTGCAAAAGTGTAAATTAAAATGGTTGCAAATGCTCACTAGCTTATGCTCTATATGGTTTTTTTTAATTTTTCGTGTATAGGAAGATTTGGAGATTCGCCACTCAGCTCCATATAAAATTTCATTTCTCCAGGTTCAAAAAATCCGGTATAACAGGTCTCTCCGTTTTGGATGCCAAGTAGCGCCGGACTACCAAACATTTGTGATTAGGCAGTTGGAATTTATATGGGCTAAGCAAAGTCATGGTTTTCTGAGAGCTCCAATTTTCTGAATGAACCATATGATTTATTTTTGTCTTTGAGATATTGTATTCAATGACTTTTTAGTTCATTTAGCTTTTTAAATATAAATAGTGATTATAAATGTGAATTAATTGATGTATAAGTGAATTTTATATTATTTGAAATATATCCAAGCAACAACATTTATCTAATCGTTTTGAGTGCAGCTTTTATATATCAAATGAAGCAATATTGATATCACTTACAAAACTGGTTAAATGCAATTATATTTTCTGTGTTATATTTTCAAATAAATGCAGCTATATTTTTTGTGGATTATTTGAAAATGCAGCCATATTTTTGGCAGCTTATTCGCAATGGCAGCTATTCTTTTAGCAGCCTGTATACAAGGACAAGAAAAGACCATTAATCATAAAAAAAAAAAGAAAAAAAAGAATAAGCCATTAGTAAATGAATGATGTTTTTCCGCTTTCTAGAAAACGCGGCGATATTTTTGGCTGCTTATAGAAAATGCAGCCAAATATACAGCCCTCCTAGAAAAATAGGGTGTTTTATTTTTGTTTGTCTTTTTTTTCCCCCGAAAAAGAAGTTGGGTGTTTTGTTGCTTATAATATTAATATACTCATTGAAGTAAGAAAATAGCCGCATCTGTGCATATGTAACCAGGCTTAATCAGCAAAATGTCTTCATCTGCATGCAAGACTATGCAATGAAATTTCTCTTATATAGGCATATGACGACTTTTCTTGTAATGGTTTATATTACGATAATTAAAGTGGGCTGAGCTCAAATCAAAATGGTTTTAAATTTTGATGTACTCACTTTTAGCTCTATACAAATTAGATTGATTCTATTAAAATACAATAGTATGAAAGCATACCTAAGTCTATTATCATAAATTTCATTTTAAGAATGGGAACAGTTTCGATCTTCTTCCTCAACATCTTACCGAGTACTACGTAGTAGCTAGTAAATGGAGAACTGCTAATAGTCTTGTAATTGAGATTCCTCTGCCTAAATAAAGTGTTTTCATCATGATTCAAAATAGAAAAAATCAAACGGCTAATGGAACTTCTATATTTATCAATACATATACTTCACTTTTAAGCTAAATTCAGAAACTATTATATTAGATCATCTTACATAATCTAACAGGTCTGACCCTAAATTCCGCTTGCACCCTTTGGTCTAAGCTAGCTGAAACCTAATTGCCTGCCAAATATTTTTTTTTAATGTACACATTGATTTTAAACCACTTAATTATACAAGTGTTGAGCCAAAAGCTTATAAATCTTTAAGAATTTTTACATTTGCACCGATAAAGTTTGGTCAAATTTGTTATTATGTACTACTTTTAAAATTTTGCATTCATATGTATGTAATGTTTTCTTAAAATTGCAGTCTTATCACTTGGGTAAAATTTCTTGAAAATAACAAAAATGTCTCTTTAAACAAATAAAATTATAAAATGTAAGAAAACACCTTTATGATGCACAAAATTTATTATTTAAAAGATTTCTCATGTTAAATAGCTCTACCTAATGCGGGAATGTTTTTAAAAAAATTTTATTTTAAAAGTATTTTTTGCATATTTTATTTTATTTATTTACAGGAGTATTTTTGATATTTTAAAAAAAGTTTAGACTAAGTAACATTCCTGCACTTCCAGGAAAATCTCAAAGACGTGTGTGAAAATTTTGTTACCACGTCTCCAAATTTTGTAGCTATGAATTAAAAAACCCATCCTTTACTGTGTTTTGGCCCAAATGAAAGGGCAACTAATTGATTAATTTCTACGTAGGCCCTGTACATATAGTATATATTATATATATGTTCGGTGGATCTGATTGCATCCCAAACTGGTGGTAATAATATTATTGTGACGCAGGAGTGCAATTCGAACTCACAAAATTGGGGTTCGCACCCTAATTCTAACTCTATTTTTAAAACTTCAGCTCTAACTATAACTTTATTTTTAAAATTTCAACCTTCACACTATTTATAGATCTAGACACTAACTCTATTTTTGAAATTCAGCCTTGGGTTGAGTTTCGGGCTAGAATTCGGGTCAAAATTATTATATATTTCTGTGGTCTATCTTATACTTATTCAACTTTAAATCTATTATTAAAAAATCAAAATGATAATTTTTTATTTTCAAGAAAAATTCAAAATTGCTTAAGAAAAGAAAAAATCTCATTTAAACATTCACTTTATATTAAGTAAACTAGTGGTCATTTCTCAAAAAAAAAGAGTAGACTAGTAGCCTGTTTCGAAAAATGAAAAAGTATATTATTTTCCTACTATGCAATTTAATATTAATATTATAAGCATATACATAAACATTAAGATCTAATTATAAGAAAAACCTTATAATGTCAATTATAACAAAAAAAATTCAACAATCATATTATTACGTCAAATAAGATTACAACAAATTTATTTCAAGTAGAATAAACATCTAACTACTAATATCATATTGAAATAAACAAATAATAGCATCCTATATAAGCAGTAAGTTATAATATCAAATAAAACATTACAAGTTCTAAAAATAGCTTTCATTCTTTTTGTATTGAAACTACCACTAAATCAAATTCTTTTTTCCTAAAAGAAAATATAAAAATATTATATTATCTAATTAACTTAAGGAGGAATAAGGCTTATATATGGTATAAAATAAATATAATATATATGAAGGGAATGAGATTGGATTTATATAGAGTATAAAATAAATATAAAATATAATTCGAATTCTTAACTCGGGATCAAATTCTTTTCAATTCGGATTCAACATTAGTCAGTTTTAACACTGCTCCAAATTAGGTTCGACAGGCTGAGTTCGGTTGAGCACAGCCCAGGGTGCACAGGTCTTATAGCCTCAAATTTATTTAGTTGTTCAACAGTATATATTAACGGCATCATTCATTTCTTACAACATTGGATTAAATATATAATGCATCGATCTGTAGCGTCACATTCGCGGATTCGATAATAAAGTTGCAGATTCCATACTTTTTCTTTACAGCTGGAATTGAATACCATTATAACATTCGACGGAATGTATACATTCAATAGTTTTGGGAATATGTTTTATGCCATTTTTAGATCCAACAAATGTTGGAGAAGTGATCCAGGTGGTGGTGGTGTCATGTTTCCATGTCATCATCTGCAAGTTCGTGATTTCAGGTCCAGGCTCATATCTTAGGACGCTGGTTGAATGCATCCGAGTGTACTTCAAATATTTTTTTATTTTTTTAAAAAAATTGTTACACAACTGTTAATCTAAGTATATTTAACATGTATATAAATTTTTATCATTTTTGGAGATTTTTAGATATTTGTTTTGAATTTTTAAAATTACTAAAAATATCACTGATTTTAATATATAAATTTTTATCATTTTTGGAGATTTTTAGATATTTGTTTTGACTTTTTTAAATTACTAAAAATATCACTGATTTTAAAAAATTCGAAAAAATATCTAAAAATCTTCAAAAATGGTAAAAATTTATATACATATTAAATACACATAAATTAACATTTTTCATGAAAAAAGTTCCCAAAAAATAAAAAAATGGGTGAAATACACCCAGGTGCATTGAAGTTCAATGCACAACGCCTCATATTATCCTAGCCCTATAACATCCGAACATTGCAATAAAATTAGTTATTTGCAGCGTGATCTGCGGTTCTGAAAAATTTGTCGCCTGTATTTTTTATATATGAAAATGTGGTCTTATATGTATTTCTTTTTATTGTTGGGCTTAAATGTATTTATTTACATACTAAATTTTACAATTTTAGATATGCATATTCTTCGACAACATGTATGGGAATAACTTAGTTGGTAAAGTCCTGCCCTTATGTTCAAACTATTGAAATGACGGAATTTCGTGACTAAAAACATAATTTCTAAATTCTGATATATAAATGAAGTACACATATTGTAAAATATTGAAAATAATAATAATAATAATTTTTGCATTTTGCCTCTTCAGACATGTGGGCCCCACGGGATAAGATAGGATGAGATAAGAACTCTCCTAGACAGGGTAGTTAAGATAGAATTTCATTTTTGAAACAAATTATCTCCACGGGATAAGATATGATAAGATAAGAATTATCATAGATAAGATTTATTAAGATAAAATCTAATTTTAAAATAAATTTTATCTTATTCCTATCTTCCTATCCCTTAGAAGCTACGGGACTTCTATAAATTGGGGTGAGGACTTGATAGATGGGGATGATCGTAAGAAGGTTTGGGAGGTAAAGTGGCGGAAAGAGAAAATTTATTTTCTTCAAAGGCAAGTGGAATTTTATGTGAAAATTGATTTTAGTTCAATGTTGTAATTATTTTTTTATTGTTACGTATAAATCATGTTATAATTTTTATGCAATGCTTGACATTTTTAAATTTTATTATTCTAAGTTTTTAAGATGAAAAATTATGTGAATATAATATACAACATATATATATGGATAATGATATATATATATATTAATTGTACGAGTTAATTGCAGCATATAAAGGATATTTATATGCGTAATGAAAATTATAAAAGGCAGGGAGAAATTTTTGTCCGAAAAAAAAAAAAAAAATCAGGCCGGAAGCTAATTACGCCAGAATTGCCGAAAGCAAATTGCGGCAGTAAGCGTTGCAGAAAGGAAATTTCGGCAGAAAGCGTCAGAGAAAGGGAATTTCGGCAGAAGCATTTAAATCATGTATTTGCAACGAATTTTCTTCGTTGCATTTGACTATTTAATATATTTGATGATTTTAATGCTTTTAACATTTAAATATTCTGGATTAAAATTGATGTGCAGTTATCACAGCAGTACAGGCTAAGTGAGAGAGGCCTGGGTGGGTCCCATATGCAGGAACATTAATGATTATGTGGCTTAATGTGGGCCGTTCATTTTATTTTATTGTGATTTATTCGTTTGAACTCCGATTTGAATGATCAAATAGTCCATTTCTATGTTTTTGATATTTCTGGACTCAATGGAAGGGTTTGATTTTTCATTTGAGGCTTAATTTTTAAGATATTAAATTAAATGATTATTTTATCATTTAATTAAGTTATAAATGGGCCATTATCCATTTTCAAATAATTTTCTACTTGCTAGTCATGTTGAGACTAACCCATTATTTTTACAGGTGTACCAAATCAAGTGGGACACTAGCGTTTTGGGATTTACGAGAAGATTTTCAAGAATAATTATTTCTATTTATTTATTTTAAAGGCATGTATTGAAAATGATAGACTTGAAAAATATTTTTTTTATGCTTTGATGTAATAATGGGAACATGACTAGTGGAAGTGGAATTTTTGAAATTTTTATGAAATTATAATAATTAATTTTGCCATAAATGTGTGATTGATCTTGGGAAATTGCATTAAATACACGGCCCGGGATCACTTTTCTGGACCGGTATGTTACAGATGGTATCAGAGCAGTCACACATATAAAATATGGCTTATTAATTATTATAATAAATTTTTTTTAAAAAAAATAAAATAAATTTTGAAATGGATTTACAAATCTAACCCTATGTTTTCTTTTTGAGTCCAGAAAATGGTCAGTTCAGGTGCATCGGTTTACCCTACACCTAAAACCCAAAGAAAGACTCTCCCTACTACCCAAGAAAGGTTAAGTGCCCTAGAAAAGCAGGTTCTAACCTGGCGAAAGGAATCCTATTTACAGTACCAAGCCCTAAATAAAAAGCTGGATAGGATCCTAGAGGCTGTGGATGCTGCCACCCCACCTATACCTGTTAAACCTCGGGTTAGAAATCTAAACAGGGAGAAGGGTAAGAAACCAGTAACCCAATTAATAACTGACCCAGAAATGGAGCTAGATAATGAAACCTTGGCCGATAAAAGTAAAAGGCTGCGTACCCAAAAACCCATAGAGGATGAGAAGCCTAAGAAAAGAAAAGCTGAAACTCAGGCTGTACCTACATCTAAGAAGGCTGTACCCCTACCTCGGATGGCTGGAACCCTAAAACAGGATAGTCCTTCAACTTTAAGGAAACCTTCAATACGGACTAAGGTTGCTGTTACAAAGCCTAAGATAAAACCTATTAACATACCCAAAGCCCTGGATGAGCTCAAAACTGCTGATGTACCCAATGCCATGGATAAGTTCAAAGCTGCTAATGTACCTAAAGCTAAGGATGTGCCCAAAGCTATGGATGAGTTTGAAGCTGCTAATGTACCCAAGGCTGTGGATGAACCCAAGGCAGTGGATGTACCCAAGGCTGTGGATGAACCTAAGGCAGTGGATGTACCCAAGGCTGTGGATGAACCCAAGGCAGTGGATGTACCCAAGGCTGTGGATGTGCCCAAAGAGGTGGATGTACCTAAGGCTATGGGTGAGTTCCTTACTATACCCAAGCTAAAGGTAACGGTTGAATCTAGTCCAAAGCTGCAGAAGGAAGTTTCCCCTGTTCAAGGACCCAGCCCAGATCCTGTCTGTATTGAGGTAGAGACACAGGAAGTACCTTCTCAGGCTACTCACAAGTTATCCTCTATGCGGCCACAGGGTCAAGACGTGCAGACTAGAGTCGATTCTAAGGAAGCCTACACCAGAAAGGAACCAAGAATTTTTTATAACCAACGACCCATTTTAACTGAGTTGGTGTGTTATTTTTGTGGTACCAATGGACATACAGCTAAGGCATGTCCATATGGTAGTCGAGTTTGTTTTCTATGTCATTCCTCTGATCACCTCAAGGAAAATTGTCCTTTTAGCAAATATGCAAATTAGGTTGTAATATATATATTTTTATAAAAGTTACGATTGTTCCTGTTTGCTTAAGAATATTTATTGAGACCATATTTCTCTTCTATGCCAGAATGGAAAGTAATTCCGATGATCTGAATGCCCAACCTGGTTATCCAGAGCAATATCCTAGTAAAAAGCCGCGAAAGAAGCAGGCTAAGGACCAACCAGAAGCTGAGCCTAGAAAAAGGCCCAGTAGAAGGAAGGATAAAGCTCTAGTTGAATCTCCGACCAGAACTAACATGCTTGAGCAGCGTCTGAATGAACAAGAGAAAACCTTTGCAGTGTTTCAGACAGAGGCTTTTCGTCAGTGGGAACGGATGCAAGCACAGTTAGAACAGATTGTTCAACAGTAATCATCAGCAGTGCTAAGAAACCAAGAGCACCGTCACCACGAGTATGATGAACATCAGTCGACTGCTAGTATGCATGGGAGTCAGAGAGAAGGGCCAGATCAAAACCCTGGTGCTCGGGTTTTAGAAGGAAAATCGGAATTTGGTAGGCAAGAAGAAGTGGAGGTCTCGAACCAGGCAAACAGAGGAGCTAGTGATAAAGCTCAAGGAACAGTTGTAGAAAGTCTGAGTATTGCAACCACAGTTTGTCCCGAACAGCGAGAAATGGATCGGCGAGATGCTGATGCATTCCATCGTCAAAAACCCCCATCCTTTGCCGGTGGTGATTGTTTAGCTGCCGAGCATTGGATCGAGGCGATGGAAAAGATTTTTGACTTTCTGGGTTGTGACGACCGATAGAAAGTTTTATTTGCTCCGTTCAAATTAAGTGGAGAGGCCTATCGATGGTGGAAGACACAACAACGTGTCTTCAACAGTAGAAAAGAAAATGTAACTTGGGATAAATTTAAGGAATCCTTTTTCGCCAAATTCTTTCCATCTTCTGTTAAAATTTCGAAGGCCCGAGAGTTTGCTGAATTGAAGCAAGGCACTATGACGGTGGCCGAGTATGAAACAAAGTTCAACTCTCTGCTTCGGTTTGCTCCAAGCTCAGAATGGGAAGAATATAGTCGGATCCGCAAGTTTGAGGATGGTCTTGCTGAGGGTATACGCGGTCGAGTAATACTTTACCGCAATAAAACCTATGGTGATGCAGTTGATAATGCTCTCTTAGTTGAGAGTGATACTGCTGAACTTGATCGGCGTTACCTGAAAAGGGAACGATCACCAGTAAAAGATCATTCGGGAAAGAAGCAGATCGGACAGTCTTCTTCGGGGCAAACTAGGGTCGAGGGAAGTGGAAAGAATGGAGGATTTCAAAAGAAGAAAAAAGTCCCTAAGTGCAACAGATGCGGAAAGTTTCATACCGGACTTTGCAAATGCTTCAAGTGTGGAAAGACTGGTCATCGACCATCAAATTGTGTCGTCGGTTTCGTATGCTACAACTGCGGACAACCTAGTCACATCATTAAGGATTGTCCAATAGCAAGAAATGTCGGACAACCACAACAGCAGGGGCAGAATCGTCCAGTTGGTAGACCAGCGGGACAACAATACCAAGGTGGACAACAGTACCAAGGTGGTGGACGACAGCCAGTTTTACCAGCTCAAGCACAAATCCGTGCCCTAATACCTGAGCAAACCCAAGCACCGGCGGAGACAGTGGCAGGTATTATTCGTCTCTGTGGTATTTTTGCTCGAGTATTATTTGACACGGGTGCGGATAGCTCTTTTATATCCGAAGAGTTCGTGCAAGAGCATGGGTTGAAAGTCACTGAATTGACTTGGGATGTCCGGATCACATCACCTGTTGGGGGTAGTTTATTAATTAGACATGCTTGTATGGCTTGTACCCTAGAAATTGAAAGTTTGACCATCCCAGTAGATCTTTTAATCATACCTATGAAAGATCTAGACGTTATTTTAGGAATGAATTGGTTAACTGAGTGGGTACATGGAATTTATCCTCGTGAGCGTCGTGTAAGCTTAAGAGGATCCGATAAACAAAGTATTGATTTCAAGGGAAGTCAATTGGTAGTACCCCACCTCATATCAGCTTTTCAAGCTAGAAAACTTATTAGAAAGGGTTGGCAAGGATGTCTTGTTTCAGTTCTAGCAATAGAAGATAAAGAGGTTAAGTTGGAAGACATTCCGGTTGTTCATGAATTTCCGGATGTGTTTCCAAAAGAGTTGCCGGGAGTACCCCCAGAAAGAGAAATTGATTTCATCATAGAATTGATGTCCGGTACTACTCCAATTTCAAAAGCTCCTTATCGAATGGCTCCTGCAGAATTGAAAGAATTAAAGATACAGTTGCAAGAGCTTCTCGATTTAGGGTTTATTAGACCTAGTAAGTCACCTTGGGGAGCACCTGTGCTTTTTGTAAAGAAAAAAGATGGCAGTATGAGGCTGTGCATCGATTACAGAGAGCTGAATAAGGTAACAATCAAGAACAAATATCCACTTCCCCGAGTTGATGATCTCTTTGATCAACTCCAAGGTGCATCAGTCTTCTCCAAAATAGATCTACGGTCAGGATATCATCAGTTGAAAGTTCGGGACGAAGATATAACTAAGACAGCTTTTAGAACCCGGTATGGTCATTACGAATTTTTGGTGATGCCATTCGGAGTAACCAATGCTCCGGCCGCATTTATGGACCTTATGAATAGGGTATTTCGACATTTCTTAGATAGGTGTGTTGTGGTATTTATTGATGATATTTTAGTGTATTCCAAAGGAGAGGCAGAACATGTTGGTCATCTAAGAGAAGTACTACAGACCCTAAGAGAGCACAAGTTGTATGCCAAACTAAAGAAATGTGAATTTTGGATGGACAGTGTGGCCTTCTTAGGTCATGTGGTTAGCAGTGATGGTGTATCAGTGGACCCAAAGAAGATAGAAGCTATAACCAATTGGGGTAGACCGACTACTGTAACTGAGATTAGAAGTTTTCTGGGTATGGCAGGGTATTATCGCAAATTCGTAGAAAATTTCTCAAGCATTGCAGTACCACTCACCAGGTTAACCCACAAAAATACTAAATTTATCTGGTCAGATGCTTGTGAGAAAAGTTTCAAAGAATTGAAGAGTCGCTTAACTTCAGCGCCGATTTTAGCTTTGCCGATCACTGGCAAAAACTATGTGGTGTACAGTGATGCATCTAGGAAAGGTCTCGGTTGTGTACTTATGCAGCAAGGTAGGGTAATTGCCTATGCATCTAGGTAGTTAAGACCCTATGAACAAAATTACCCTACCCATGACCTGGAATTAGCTGCGGTAGTGTTTGCTTTAAAAATATGGCGGCACTACTTGTATGGTGAGAAAACCGAAATCTTTACAGACCATAAGAGCCTGAAATATATTTTCTCTCAAAAAGAGTTGAACCTCCGACAGAGAAGGTGGTTGGAGTTACTAAAAGACTATGACATTAGTATTCAATATCACCCCGGTAAAGCAAATGTGGTAGCTGATGCTCTAAGTCGTAAATTCTATACTGCAGCTTGGATTACTCAACAATTGCCTCTAATAAGGGAAATTCAATCGTTGCAGTTAGAAGTGGTAACTCCACGAGAAATTCAAAGAATAAGTGCTTTACAAATTCAGTCAACACTGATTGATCGGATAAAGCAGGCTCAGAAACAAGATAAACTTATTCTTCGTGTTTTAGAGAAGTTAAAGAATGGAGATCCCTCGGATTTCAGTTGCAATCCTGATGACACATTACTTTTCCGGAGAAGGTTAGTTGTACCCAGAGATGATAAGCTACGACGAGAAATTTTAGAGGAAGCCCATCAGTCTAAATTTTCTGTGCACCCTGGTAGTACCAAGATGTACAAAGATTTGAGACAAAATTTCTGGTGGAAAAGGCTGCGGGTCGAGTGTGCCAAATTTGTGTCTCAGTGCTTAGTATGTCAACAGGTCAAAGCTGAACGAAAAAGACAAGCCGGATTGTTGCAACCTTTAGAAATACCAGAGTGGAAATGGGAGCATATTACCATGGACTTTGTTACGGCTCTCCCTAGGACGCAAGCTCGTTATGATGCTGTATTGGTAGTGGTGGACAGACTTACTAAATCTGCTCACTTCTTGCCCTATCGCATGACCTTTAGAATAGATCAAATGGCAGATCTGTACCTGCGGGAGATTGTTCGTTTACATGGTGTCCCTGTTTCCATTGTGTCAGACAGAGATCGACGATTTATTTCTGATTTCTGGCAAAAATTACAAAAATGTATGGGAACAGAGTTGCGGTTAAGCACCGCATATCACCCGCAGACGGATGGTCAGTCTGAAAGAACTATTCAAATTTTAGAAGATTTATTGAGAGCTTGTGCCTTAGATTTTCCTGGTTCATGGGATGAGCATTTGTCTTTGGTTGAATTTGCCTATAACAATAGTTATCAGGCTAGTATTGGTATGGCTCCGTTTGAAGCTCTGTATGGGAAAAGGTGTCGAACGCCTGTCTATTGGGAAGAAATTGGTACGCGACAACTTTTAGCTCCAGCCTTGATTCAGCAAGCTGCTGATGTGGTTCGAATTATTAGACGACGATTAGAAGCAGCGCAAGATCGCCAGAAAAAGTATGCTGATGGCAGACGAAGAGACCTACAATTTACAATAGGCGAGTTAGTTTTCTTAAAAGTCTCTCCCACTAAAGGTGTGACTCGTTTCGGAGTGAAAGGCAAATTATCTCCTCGATATATCGGACATTTTGAGCTATTGGAAATTATAGGTGGTGTTGTCTATCGGCTAGCATTGCCTCCTTCGCTAGCAAGCGTTCATAATGTCTTCCATATCTCACAGTTAAGAAAGTATGTAGCCGATTCGACGCATATTTTGTCAACCGAACAATATGAGATCGAGGAAGATTTAACTCATCCAGAACGTCCTGTTCGAATCTTAGATAGTCGCGAGAAGCAGTTAAAGAGGAGGACGATTCGGCATGTTCTAGTGCAATTGAGCAACCACGGTGAGCGGGAAGCAACGTGGGAGC
Organism: Annona cherimola; assembly: GCA_030490835.1. Taxonomy (NCBI): domain Eukaryota; kingdom Viridiplantae; phylum Streptophyta; class Magnoliopsida; order Magnoliales; family Annonaceae; genus Annona; species Annona cherimola. The sequence goes on from CM059975.1 coordinate 89,711,627, forward strand.
TAGAGGACGACATTCGTAGAATCTGCCCCGAATTGTTCCAAAATCTATCATGACTATTGCAAGTTTCGAGGACGAAACTTTATAAGGTGGGGAGAATGTAAAATATTGAAAATAATAATAATAATAATTTTTGCATTTTGCCTCTTCAGACATGTGGGCCCCACGGGATAAGATAGGATGAGATAAGAACTCTCCTAGATAGGGTAGTTAAGATAGAATTTCATTTTTGAATCAAATTATCTCCACGGGATAAGATATGATAAGATAAGAATTATCATAGATAAGATTTATTAAGATAAAATCTAATTTTAAAATAAATTTTATCTTATTCCTATCTTCCTATCCCTTAGAAGCTACGGGACTTCTATAAATTGGGGTGAGGACTTGATAGATGGGGATGATCGTAAGAAGGTTTGGGAGGTAAAGTGGCGGAAAGAGAAAATTTATTTTCTTCAAATGCAAGTGGAATTTTATGTGAAAATTGATTTTAGTTCAATGTTGTAATTATTTTTTTATTGTTACGTATAAATCATGTTATAATTTTTATGCAATGCTTGACATTTTTAAATTTTATTATTCTAAGTTTTTAAGATGAAAAATTATGTGAATATAATATACAACATATATATATGGATAATGATATATATATATTAATTGTACGAGTTAATTGCAGCATATAAAGGATATTTATATGCGTAATGAAAATTATAAAAGGCAGGGAGAAATTTTTGTCCGAAAAAAAAAAAAAAAATCAGGCCGGAAGCTAATTACGCCAGAATTGCCGAAAGCAAATTGCGGCAGGAAGCGTTGCAGAAAGGAAATTTCGGCAGAAAGCGTCAGAGAAAGGGAATTTCGGCAGAAGCATTTAAATCATGTATTTGCAACGAATTTTCTTCGTTGCATTTGACTATTTAATATATTTGATGATTTTAATGCTTTTAACATTTAAATATTCTGGATTAAAATTGATGTGCAGTTATCACAGCAGTACAGGCTAAGTGAGAGAGGCCTGGGTGGGTCCCATATGCAGGAACATTAATGATTATGTGGCTTAATGTGGGCCGTTCATTTTATTTTATTGTGATTTATTCGTTTGAACTCCGATTTGAATGATCAAATAGTCCATTTCTATGTTTTTGATATTTCTGGACTCAATGGAAGGGTTTGATTTTTCATTTGAGGCTTAATTTTTAAGATATTAAATTAAATGATTATTTTATCATTTAATTAAGTTATAAATGGGCCATTATCCATTTTCAAATAATTTTCTACTTGCTAGTCATGTTGAGACTAACCCATTATTTTTACAGGTGTACCAAATCAAGTGGGACACTAGCGTTTTGGGATTTACGAGAAGATTTTCAAGAATAATTATTTCTATTTATTTATTTTAAAGGCATGTATTGAAAATGATAGACTTGAAAAATATTTTTTTTATGCTTTGATGTAATAATGGGAACATGACTAGTGGAAGTGGAATTTTTGAAATTTTTATGAAATTATAATAATTAATTTTGCCATAAATGTGTGATTGATCTTGGGAAATTGCATTAAATACACGGCCCGGGATCACTTTTCTGGACCGGTATGTTACACATATGCCCATATTTTCATGAAAAAATCCCCCTAGCTATGTGGTCAGCTACTAGCAAGATCACTACTTTTTTTCTGTGAAGATCGCTACCCTTAAAATATTTTATTAGAAATTTGTGAGTTGATTCTCAAAGTACTAAATTTGACTGAGATGCTTCTAGGAAACTCTTTTTCTATTTAATCCCTTTCATTTTCAATATTTAGTTAGTTAATAAAAAAATTTACTTCATCTATTATGTTGAGCATCGCAGATATTATTATAAAAACTCTTTCATTTGTCTAATTGCACTATATATGGGCCCCGTCAAAAAAAAAAGTAAAATCAAACAATCAAATGATTTAATGCTGAAAATCAATTTTTAAATAGTATTTTCAATATCTAAACCATTTAAAATATCATTTATTGATTCTATAAAGTATTACTATACTCCAACACATATGTGAATGGATCTAAGAATTTTCTTTAATTTACACATGAATATGCTTATTTTTGAGAAAATGTGGCCTGTGTATATATCGGATTTGGATGAAACTTGGTATTATAGTGAAACAAATAATACTAAATACAACAAATAAATTGGGATAGGTTACATGGAACCACCTTGGATAACATAAAACATTTAAGCTAGGTTCTGAGTTTCATGATATATAAATTGAGCGATCAACAAATCACATATGAATTGATTTCTAAAATGAGTGCAATTACAAGCATAGTTGATGTAACATCGACCTATCAATTAAGCCTTTATATATACCAAATGGAAAATATATTTGAAAACAGGCCAATTTCTATGTAACCGAGTTACACAGAAGTGGTGTCATGTAACTCCTCTATTTTTGAGATTTTCAAATTTAATGAAAAATTCAATCCATTTATTATATTTAAAATCATTTGTTTTACTACGAGACCAAGTTTCATCTAAATCCAATATGGGCATAGGTCACATTTACTCAAAAATAAATGCATTTATGTGTAAATCAGAAAAAATGCTTAAATCCATTTACAGATGATATTTATCCACATATTTATGATATTTTAGATAGTTTAGAGGTTGAAAATACTATTTAAAAATTAATATTTAACATTAAATCAATTTATTTCATTTATTTTACACATTTGTAGATGGAGCCCATATATAATGATATTATATAAATGAAAGAATTTCTATGATAATATAAAAGCAAAATTCCCTGCGTACCATATTATTTGCTCATTATTCCGCTTGTACTTACAACGTAACATTTCACTCCTATTTTCCTTCCATGCCCGCACCTTAACCTTCTGTCGAAACAAATTTCCTTTTTCATAATTTCAAAAATGCCCAAAGCTTTCATTGATGCTAAAAATAAACTTTCCGTCTGTCGCAATGGATTACGCACGGTGTGCCATCTTCCAAAACTAAGACCCAACTAAACCATGACTACATCTTACGCACCAATGGCGGTTTGATCAATTGCCGGATTTCAACCCCGACCAAGACATCAACCCATTGGAACGATGATCCTGTCACCAAAAAAACTACTGCACATTCTTTGCTTCTTCTTCACTGCAGCTGGCGAACACCGCCTACCAGAGCCCACGAATAGATCTGATGTAACGACCCCGACTAGGGTTAGTGATACACACCGCCCTAGTTCAAAGCGTTTACCCAAGATCTTCCACGTCAGATGAAATATAATGCCAACTCACCTGCAGCACTTACAAATTAAGATTAGATTAAGTTCCACAGAACTTAGCAAGTAGAGAGCAACCACATACATACATGATTCTATCAAAAGAAATGCAGCCACTTAAACCAATGTGTATAGTTCTTTGCACAGATCAAAATAAAGTAAACTCACAGCCCTTCAAGAAAAATAACATAGTCCACAAAGGACAACCCATGGCCTATCAAGGAAACAATGCACTATCCGCAAAAGGACACTCCACAGTAGCCTTCTAGCATGCATAGGACCTATTGATAAAATAAATAAAAATCTATGAAATCACACACTATCCATGAAGGGACATTCTAAAGTAGTCTTTCATTATGCATAGGACCTACTAAGGAATTACATGAACCAACATATATCCTTGGGGTTTCACGTGTGCAAATCATGTTCACACGACAAAAGAGCATGATGCTCCACACAAAACACACAATCAAACATTACAAATCATCCACAATAACCTAATAAATGATCCTACTGGATCTGATGATCAAACGACCACATACCACAAACTTAATTGGGTTATTCAACTACCTCACTAAATTTAATTTAATAAATTCATAAATAAAATATTTTCATCATGCCCCAACAGATATCCGTAAATAATTGCATGATGCCCGCCAATTATTCACAGATAATATATATATTTTGTTTTGCCTGCCAGATATCCTTAAATAATTACATAATGCTCATTAGATATTCATAAATAATATATATTGCATTACGCCCACCACATATCTATAATTAATATAATTGCATCACTCTCACTATCAATTCACAAATAATATAATTTACATTCCTAAGCCACGTGAAAATAATTCCCTCTTACATTTCCTACTGAATATATTATAGTTGACATGTATTTATAAATAAAACATTTTCATACAAATCACTAAATATCCACAAATATAATTTATGTTGAGTGTCATGCTGAATTATATTATAACTCTCATATTTTCCACAATTAGTATAAATGGTCAAGCCCATAATAATTTAAGTCACACACTAAACTTGAACCAGTTCCTCGTACTAATCCAAAATAACTCCAACATTATCAAAATTATGCTTCATTGCTCTTATAATAATTTAATGTCACTTCTCACTTAATTAATTTCATCTGAATAGCAAACATACCGAGAAAATAAAATATTAAGATCTAACTAAGCACAAGTAAATCTTCCATCAATAAATTATAAATTAATTTATCTATCTTCAAATATTCAAATTAGCACCAGATCTTATTCGTACATCCAATCTTCTGTTAACAAATTATTTATTAACCTTATTATCTAGTGTCCCCGCTAGATAAAAAAGTCCACTAACATAAATATAAAACTTATATTAACTTTCATTGCATGAAAATCTTACAACACAAATAATTAATTTATATTTTATATAAATTAATTATACAACCACTAACATAGATATATAATTAATATACATTAATTTCATAACCAATCAAATAATTAATTATAAAGCTAACATGAACGTATAAATTTTAATATTGATATATCCACAAATATTTATCCAGCATTAAATCAGATTCATTAATTCAACTCTGTTAATAAATTATTTGTTAGTTTATTAACTTTAATATCTCCTGTTACAGCCACTTGACATAAAATATCCATTTACATAATATATAATTTATATAACCTCAATCGTTATTATCTACATGTACTAGCATATTATATAACATCAAATAATTTATTCATGCATATAAATTAATTATTCATTGCTCACAAAATATATAATTTATATATTCTCTTATGCTCCATAAATCCACAAATAAATCGATTTGGTACAAAATATATTTTATAAGGATATGCATCTAATATTAACATTTGTCTTACACATTCATGTATCTTCTTAACAGAAAATTATATAACCATGAGAATGTACATCACTGAAATATTAATTATTTCTTTTAAAACACTACATCATATGCTACAACCATATCACCATTAGTCTCGTATGTAAAACATTCAACCTGAGCATATGAATAAAATAATTAAATAATTTCAATAGTAACCTGAAGATCATTTAATGTGATCAACTGGTAAATATACTTGTATTATATAAAATTGCTTCACTTGTTCTATATATATATATATAAGTTCAATTCCATTCTGAAACATATGTATGTCACGTATATCAATTGAATTCAATCTGCAATCCATTCTGATATTAACATATTAGATATTACACAAAGTTCCCCCTAATGGTTTCATGTTCCAATAATAATATCATATCATATAAATAAAATCTCTAATCAAACCACATTATATATATATATATATGTGTGATATCCATCATATAATTCATTCTAATCATTCCTTTCCAATACTGTAAAAATTCAAAATCAACTTACTAAAGTAATACGCTCAATTCACCTCTTAAATAATTTATTATGTATGATTTATTCAATTCACAAGAACGTATTTTCCATTATCCATCTTTCCATAACAATTGCAATAATTTTCACATTGAAATTAAACCATATAAATTGACAATACCTCCTCTTGCAGATAATTTAATCAAATAAATTTAATGATAAATTATTTATCCAATATTTTAATCTACATAAAAATACTCTGCTTGCATAATTAAATTATGCATTTCATTCTAGCTTCTCTTCCCAAATATAAACAAATCACACGATGGATAATACATCAAAATAAATAATCCACTAAATGCATCCCACAAACTAATTTACATCACATAGATTCTATCAAATAAATCTAATATAAGCTCCACCAAATAGACCACCAAACTCTACTTGCAAATTATTCCATCTAATAAATTATATAATAAATAATTTAAATAATTATTTATCCAACAATCTAAATTACGTACAAAATATTCTATTTGCGAATAATTTTATCTACTAAATTTCTTGATAATTAATTTATCAAATTATTTATCTAGCTAGCCAAACCATATAATGAAGATGTCTTTACTTGCCTTATAATTATGGCGCACTCCATTTTCCATAGTCATCTCTCTCCACACTTTTGTCCATCTGCACCGTATAGCTCATGCCCTCACACTCTATTTTCTTTTTTTTATTAAGTTGCAGTAACTTCTTCTCTAACTTCTTATTTATTAAGTTTCTATAACTTCCCCACATAACATCCTCCATCTGTTACGTGAGTTGGTTTCAACTTTCTTATTAAATAATTTTCAAATTTGAACTTTATGGTTATCTTATTGTGGGTCCCACTTGCACTCAAATGGCAAAATAAAAATACATATTTAACTTCTCCTAAGCCATAACTTGAACCCACATCCTCTTAATCACAAGCAAAGTTTTTAACCATCTTACATTATCAACATCTTATTTATTTAAATCTAAATTTATTCATTTAGATTTAAATACACTTCTAGGTTAAATTATAAATAAAACTCTTCTAAAATAAATTAGTCAACATGTCAACGTCAATAAATAAAGAGTCCACGTCCGCCAGTCAAGAGGACACATCAGACAGTCAATTGACACGTGGGATGATCAACAAGTCAATGGTCAGATTGTCAATACGCCACCTCAGCAAAAATCAACTATCACATCAGAAAGTCGTCGTCTGGGATTTTACATCTGAAGTGTCCGCCTAAGTCGCCATTGCCAGATCGGCCTTCACTGGTAGATCTGAACCACTAAAGGCGACTGACCCGCTGTTCAAATCGCTGCAGCAGCCACCGCAAATCGCCAATCTCACTGGCCTCCATGTACTCAACCTGAGGCAGAACTACCTCTCCGACAGTGCTGCCCGGTTACTCCAATCGCTGGCGGAATCCTGCAGCGGAACCGATTTCTAAAAAATTCAACACCTCCAAGGCATTGCAGTTGGAAAGCGAGTTCGGAAGAAATCTGTGGAAGTCGTGTACTACAAGATCGGGAGCTTGGGGATAGCAATTCGCTGCAAAGAGAGAAGAGGATAGTTCTCCGATGAGGTTGTTCTCCGACACGGAGAACTCCCGCAGCCTCACAAGGTCAAGCCAGAGGGGCCCCTCGAACTGGTTTCCACTCAACTCGAGCACTTGAAGTTTCTAGCATCAACTGAAGAAATTTACGATCCCACTAGCGAGATCGTTGGCTGAGAGGTTCACGACGATCAGCCGGCAGCAAATGGTTGGGAAATGAAGCTGCAGTTCCCCTTGGAAGCGATTTTCGACGATGTCTAGGATTTCTAGCTTGCTGAGTCAATTAAGGGCCTGAGGCTGGGTTCACCTACTAGGGTGTTGTAGGAGAGGTTGAGGAATATGAGGTTCTTGCATCGACTAAGATCGGATGACTACCTCAAGGTAGAGGATGCTAAAGCAGAGGCAGAGGTGTCGACTGTTCTCTGGAGGTCAGACTCATGCGAAAAAACAACCACTGTCATCCTCCTGGTTCTTCGACGGCCGTTTCGACCGAGAACCATCTCCTGCTGCCACTGCTGCGCTACTGCCGCTAGCTGCACTTAGTTGGGCGCTGGTTCAGATGGCGATAGCGATAGGCTTACCAAGGGAGAGGAACTGCAGAAAGTCAACGTCATAGTAAACGACAAAGCTGAGGAAAGCCAAGGCAGGAGCGATGGCGAGGGCATCGGAATTGGACTTGGGTCAATCGGCGGCGACCACAATGGGATGGAGGAGGGAGAATTGGGGTGAGGCATAGGAGGGGCAGGACAGTGAATTGGCATTTGAAATATATGATGTTAAATACAATGAGCGTGCGTTTGACATTTACCAAAACTTTTTAACAAGTTTCAGCGTAAAAAAAAAAAAAATCATGGCTGAATTGATGTACGCCGGTGGAAAGAAATTAAATGCTTGAGACTCATTTAATGCAAACGGGGGGTCAAAAACAACTGTACGAGACATCCGGTGCTGAAAATGTCTCGCTACATGGTTGGTACAGGTGAAGGGGGAAGGCAAAACCCTTGCTTGAATTTTTTTTTTTTTTTTTTTTTTTTGATAAAACTTGCTCTCTCTGATGAGCCTGCTGTACAGGTGAATAAAGATGAATGACGTACTACGCAGGCTGAAGCGACAGGTTTTTCACCACAGCCTCCGGTGATGAAAATTTTTACAAGTTTTTATAAGTTTACATTAACCATGTAGATGTTAAAAATGGAAAATTTTCATAGAAAAAGAGCTTCATAAAAGAATCCTATTTAAAAAATATTGAATGGCAACTAAAAATATTATCAAAATATTATCAAAAAAGAAATGACGTAAAAATAATAAAATAATGACATGAACAACGACAGAATAGATGACATTCTGATCAATTAATAGAAAGGAAAAGAATGTGATGTGAAAATATAAATAATTAGCTTTTGGAAGAACTATAACCTTGTCACCTGAACCTCGTATTCATTGTAGCAAATTTTCTAGTGTAGCAAATTTTTTATTCTTTAGTGTAGCAATCAATACAGCTGCATATAACATGAATTTGTTGCATTTAATGTTATTTTGCTGCAAACAAGTATGTGCAGCAACAAACCTGTCTGCATATTTTATTAACTGTATATGGGCTATTGCATATAGCAAATGAAGTTATTTGTTAAAAAATTTGAAGGATAATTTGCAAATATATCTATATAGTTTAATCACACTTGTAAATATACTCATGTAGTTTGAAAATTTGTCAATTACCCTTATATATTTTGGTCATAATTGTAAATATATTTATGTCATTGTAACACTATTAGCGTACAATGTAATATATTTGTAAAAGCTCACAAATTATGTGGGTATATCTGTAAAAACTAAATATACCCATTTAATTTTTGAAATTGAAAATATACTTACATAGTTCATAAACATTTACAAATATACCTATGACATAACGATATAGTAATAGCATCATAATAGCTTGGATATATTTGCGATTATAGTAAAGTTATATGGGGCAATTTGTAATTTCAGAAACTTTGTGGATATATTTGCAATTATAGTCAAACTAAGTTGGTATATTTGAAAATCACCCAATTTTGAAGTATATAATTCTTTACTGCAGCAATTAATGTAGCTGTACATAACATAAATTTGGTTGCATTTAATATCCTTTGGCTGCAAACAAGTATATGCAGCAACAAACTGGTTATATTTAATTGACAATTTATAGTCTATTGCACATTAGCAAATGCAGTTACTTTTTACAAATTTGAAGCATATAATGTTAGATGCAGTTACACTATGTGCAACGATTTTTGTTTAGCTGCAAATTTTATTAAGAGTTGACTTCAAATGTGTTTAAGTTACCTGCATTTATCATGATTTGCATCTAAATTTATGTTTTGCTAACAGAAACATATTGCATATAACAAATTTTCTTGAAGTAATTAGAAAAGTCTTTTAAACACAGAAGCTTTTACATCACAAGACATTTGCGATTTTTATCTATTGGTGGCAAAACAAATAAGTTTATAGATTCCAAAAAAAATTTCACCGGAAAGAATTTGGAGGCAAATGGATTTTGGCAACCAACTAGGAAAGTTCTATTGCAAGCGGCGGGTGGCAACTGCCAAGCGATCGGTGGAAACTTAAAAAATAGGTCAATTTTAAATTTGGAAATTAATATTTTCGTTGCAAAAAAAATTTCTGATGCTAACAACCGTTCCCGTGGTGCATTTTGTACCTGTTCACAATAAGGGTGCAACTTGATTAAAGTACTTATGGGTAGGCTTGTTGTATTCCAAAATGGGTATAGTAGGTTCTTATTTTTCTACCTGTAGAGTAAGATAGATTCTAAATAAAGGAATACCCAGCTAAATTGGGTAGGATAGGTAAGTTCTAAGGTACAAGTATCCAGAACCAACTTGAATTTAATAATATATGTTCAATATATTTTTTATACAACATACTATATATTTAAAGATAAAAAATATATCTTTTATAAATATAAAAACTTGTTTAATTTAGTTCTTATTTAGTGCATTTAATCAATATATTTTAAAATGATATTATGATCATATTGATTATAGGTATTAAGTAAAATTTATAATAAAATTATAATATTTATATATAGTATAAAATACTATTTTAAAGAACCGATTTGAAACTAAAATCAGAACCAACCTAACTTTTGTAAAAAAGAGTAAAATAGATCTCTAACCAACCTAATCAAAATGGAATAATGTAAGAATTTTTGAAAATAGGATAAAGTTAGCGTCCACATGGGACCCACTCATCCCAAGTTGCATTCTTGATACCCAAATCCATTCATGAAATTACGTAGTTTGTGAGTTAAAATTGATTTTTTTTTCTATTTTCATGTGAGATCGGTGAAAATTATCAATTTTGAAATTATATAAAAATGTATACAGAAATCAAAAAATGGTAAAACAGTGTATTAAATAAATATACACTTAAAATTTAAAAAAAACCTACATATAGGCTCACATACAAATGAAGAAAAACAAAAAATATAGAAAAATATAAATTAGACATCAGGGGCGTACAAGATCATTATCCGACAAATACAATGTATTTTCTTTAGAAGTGTTGTCATCCGCATGTGAGAATGCACGGCTAGACCATCCCTGCTTCATTCATGTAAGCGGCTTACCGAGTTCATTGGCTCGACCAAACCATCCAACCATCCATGCAACCCTGTCAAAGAGCTTGGCTTGATTAATTAGCCTAATGATCAACATGTATGAGAATAAAGAGACGAATTAATGAGAGCAGATCCACTCACATGACTTGCTAAGTTATCGAAGCTAATTCGGTAGTGCGCACATCGTTCAAAGGAATTCATGTAGACATGAAACATCGAAAGCAGCAGCAGGCAATCATGCATGAGAAGTGAGCTATCTCCTTTTCTCCACATAATTAATTGGAGAGGTTGGAGCCTTAGCGGGGAGGTTGGAAGCTTGCTCAATCAGTATATCACAAAGCACAAAAAAAAACCCCACTTCGACCTCCTACTCTCCTCACATTAATTTCATCACAAATTGACATATCATCTGATCATGAGAATGATATATAGAACTAGCTAGCTAGTTTCATAGTCCTTATGTTTCACACCAGTACAACAGCTGTATACAGTGCCTAGATAGACATGATAAAGCAGATCTATGGAATCCAATGCTTTGATCAATGTCGACATTACTTTCTTTTTGTGAGTTCAGCTGCCCCAGATGACAGCAGCGCTCATGTCACAGTCATCATCAATATCACTGAGATTTTTTTTTTTTACAGTATCTCACTGAGAATTTAGATACTTTGCATTCCTCTTTGAAATCATTGAAGAATAAAGGTTGGCATCAAGAAGTGGAATTATTTTTCGATTTATAAAATTTCGGTTGTCATATTCTGAAAATTGCACAACGTCAGGCCAACAATTTTGATCAAATTGGGTCCGCATGTATATAATGATGGACGCCTATAGCTCCCAAGGATGTTTTTTGTGTAACGCCCCAGGCCTAACAGTAAGGTATTGTCCGCTTTGGGCCTCGGCCCGCACGGTTTTGCCCCTTTGGGTTCACGTGCATCCCGTCCTTCCCCAAAAGACGCCTCACTAAGATACCTGACGCCTCACTAAGATACCTGACGGCTTCTACTTATAGCCCAGGCTCCCCCTCTCATCCTAACCGATGTGGGATATCACATTCACCCCCCTTCTGAGCATAATTAGATAATTGTGACCGTACAATAATAAGATAATTATATGATTAGCTTGCCTGCAAAATTTTAGATTGATCAGACTTATAGATTTTTAGATATAGCAATTTTAGACATAATATAGAGTGGTAAATATGTATTTTAAGAGAAAAACACAAAAAAATAATTACAGGAAAATATAGATGCAAAACGAATAATCTGAACCATTACAAACATTATTTGAGATATTTTACAGTATATGTGATGAATTAATTCTGTAAAAATTTAGTTTATATGGCTATTTGAAGTGATATTTAGTATTAACCTTTTATTAAACTCTTTATATTAAATCTGATGATAGAGATGTTATTTTGAAAAATGGACCGTCCAGATTATAAAACATAATTTTATAAGCTTACCCTTAAAATTTCAGTACAAACGGATATGTATATTGAGAGATAAAAGTCATTTTATTTGGAAAATATGGACAGTTGAAAATAAACAAATAAATAAATAAGCTTCTGGACTAGTGGGCTAAGCCCATCTTAACAGGCCCAGTGAGTCAGAAGCCCATAAACCAAGCTTAAGCCCACAGAAACGAAAGCCCAAGAGTTTACCCACTTAAACAGAACCAGCCCACTATCCAGTCTGGCCCAACTTCCAACAAAAGATCCAGCCCACTAGCCTGGGCCACTATTCCGGCCCGCCAGCAGCAGCCCACCGGCGACCGACCGGCCGGCGGCGAGAAAAAAAAAAAAAAAAAAAACTGGAAAAAAATTACAGAAAATTATGAAAAATACCAAGAAAATTAAATTCAATATTTAGAAGCTTAAATGAGTTTAAAATTATAAATTTATAAAAAAAAATGAAAGTTTATGAAGGCATGATAAATGGAAAATAGATAAATAAATATATAAAAATTATAAAAATATGAGAAAAATTAAAGAAAAATATCTAATGAAGTATAAGTCCAAATTTATTTTACATATAAAAATAAAGTTGTTTAAAGTGAATTAATATAAGAATAAATAGAAGAAAATAGGATTTTGACCGATTAAAATTATGAGAAATTTTGAGAAAGTTATAAATGGAATTTTAAATAATATTTGTGAAAATCAAAGTGAAATAATAAACATATTGTGATGAAAATTAGGAAAAGAGACTTGAGGCTACTATAAAAATTGGAAAAAGAGGAGTTTTAAAGTCTACTTAGAGGTAAGTAAACTTTTATAAAAGCATGTCTTTGAAAATATTATGTGAATATTATGATTTGCTATGAAATGTGATTATTTATTTTCTTTCAAATTTGTTTATTCAAAAATGAGCATTATTATTTCAAATTCATGTTTAGTAGTGAATTTAAGTGGTGCATCAATTAAAATTCATGAGCATGATGCATAATTGCATATTGGGTTTGCCGCCAAGGAGTAAAGTAGTATGGTAGTACCTGGGTAGCGACCTCAGGACTATCAAAGGAGATGATTTAGCTCACGAATGTGTAGCACGGCTGCACGCGAGCACAAGTAGATGGCAATACCCCTAGCATGAATGCATGATTTAAAATTGACATATGTGTGCACATCTATCAAGATGTTTTTTTTTATTACAGTTTGTTGTGCATAAAAGACAGTATAGATATTGTATTTGTAAAAATATATATATATATGATTGAAAATGAATTTAAAAAAAAATACATTTTTACTTACTGAGCTTTCAGCTCACATAGTTTTTGTTTTCAGTGGAAAAACAGGGATACAATGCTATACTAGAGCCTTTATCAAAATGGGAAAAAGGCGAACCTAGCAGAGGAAAAGACAAAGAAGTGTAGAATATTATTGAAACTTTCTTATAATGCTTGCTTATTTGGATTTTAGACATTGAAAATTGTATATTAACTCCTTAAGGAGCAAACTTGAGATGTAATAGTTAAAATTTTATGGTTTTGCACCTTGGTATCTATTTCCATCTTGGGAGATCTTATTTTTAGCTTTGACATAGTAGACCCCATTCTCAATACCTCAAAGGTGGGGTGTTACAATTGTAACGCCCCAGGCCTAACAGTAAGGTATTGTCCGCTTTGGGCCTCGGCCCGCACGGTTTTGCCCCTTTGGGTTCACGTGCATCCCGTCCTTCCCCAAAAGACGCCTCACTAAGATACCTGGCGGCTTCTACTTATAGCCTAGGCTCCCCCCCTCATCCTAACCGATGTGGGATATCACATTCACCCCCCCCTTGGGGCTCCAACGCCCTCGCTGGACACACCAGTAGGACATCAGGAGTCGGCTCTGATACCATTTTGTAACGCCCCAGGCCTAACAGTAAGGTATTGTCCGCTTTGGGCCTCGGCCCGCACGGTTTTGCCCCTTTGGGTTCACGTGCATCCCGTCCTTCCCCAAAAGGCGCCTCACTAAGATACCTGACGGCTTCTACTTATAGCCCAGGCTTCCCCCGCTCATCCTAACCGATGTGGGATATCACATTTTGATTTTTGGAGAATATATATAATGAATTTTGTGCTTTTTTTGCAATGAATTGGGTGCCATTTTAAGTCCAGATGAGACCTGCCTCATCTCACGTCTATCTTATCTTACCTGTTTTGCGCCATAGACCCTGTAAGTACACATAATTGCATTATAACTTGTGTATTTTGGTATTTTGCAAAATAAATTTCACAAGTTTGAACTCTCTAAAAAAATTAATCTTAAGGTTAGAATAGTATTAAAAGCCCAGAATAAATCTTGTACTTTGTCTTTCCTTGCTTATAAAAACTTGCTGTATTTTTAGCCAAGAAAAAATCAAAGTGATTCTAGTGAAGAGAATAAGTCTAAGAAAGACTTGGCTCTATCCCAAGCTTTGGACCAAATCACTAACTCCTTTGGAAAAGGGACAATCAGGTGACTTGACCGTGATGTTACTCCTAGGCATGTTTCTGTGGTTTCAACAGGGCCTTTTTGCTTTGGATATGTTACTGGGAGTTGGTGGCCTGCCTAATGTAATTTTGGGATATGAACTGTTAATGTTCCTGAATGGGAATATTTAACATATATTTTATATCCATCGTTCACATGTGGCGTCTGTTGATTTAAGAAAGTATCCTCGAAGTTTTTGATTCAGTGAGGGGAAAGGCTTTGAACAGGTGATTTAGGACAGGATGCATCATATCAATTAGGGGAACGACTTTGAAAGAAAGAGAGAGATTCTCTTAAAGAAGAAGAGATGAAGTAGAAGAAAAGTAGACGAATTATGAGAAAGAACTGAAAGAGGATGAAGTTAAATTTCTATATGCACTAGTTCTAACACTTGATAGTTACAAGAATCGTTGCATGCCGTATGACTAGCATGGTTGGATAACTTCGACTACGACCTGACTTTCATTATGCACAGTTATTGTTGTTCCTCTTGTCCACTTACTCATCCATTTAATCGTACGTACGGGCGTGTTGTGGAGATATATGGCTCAGAGGCTTCAGGCAAAACCACTCTTGGACTACATGTCATTGCTGAATCACAAAAGAATGGAGGTAAATCTTCCCTGATTTCCTCATTAGAGCTGCCCTTGATACCATATGTCTACTTCTAGTTTCTTCAACCATCAAACTGACCATTGTGATTGCATGATTGTGTTATCATTGCACATAAGAAACCCAAAACAATCATTTTTCCAGAGCCCCTCAACATTTTGATTTAGTACATCTCTTAATTAAATATTTTATACACATGGAAATTGTTT
This sequence comes from Annona cherimola, assembly GCA_030490835.1. NCBI lineage: Eukaryota > Viridiplantae > Streptophyta > Magnoliopsida > Magnoliales > Annonaceae > Annona > Annona cherimola. The sequence goes on from CM059975.1 coordinate 89,727,252, forward strand.
GTTTCCCATTTAGCTAATCATGTGCGTGTATTTTTTGTTTGGTAGGATATTGCGTTTTTGTTGATGCTGCGCATGCATTTGATCCCGCTTTGGCAGTCTATTGGTGTAAAAACTGATGGCATGTTGCTGTCACAGCCAGACTGGTAAGCAGGCTCTTAGCCCGGTTGACACCTTGATCTGGAGTGGTGCTGTTGATGTAGTTGTTGTGGACAGTGTAGTGATTTCTTATATGGATGCATCTGTATGCGTAATCAGTTTGCAAATCACTCCTGTTAATTTCTTTTGGCGGTCTCTATATGTTTTATCAAGTATGAAGTTGAATGGCTTTATATTTCTAAAAATTAGTTTTTTGGGTTACACTTGCAAGCATCGAAATTGGCTATGGAGCGGTATTGAGCCTTAATGTGTTCAGGAAATGCATGGGAAGGCATATCTCATACTTGAAGTCTGGGGGCTTCCATTCTTAGTTGCTTTCCTGGTTTATAAATGTGCATACTATTGCAGTATCTGGATTGCATATTCGTTTACTTGTACTTACAAGAAGGCATGCTTTCATGATTTTCGCTCGCGTTTTTAATGCAGAGAAATGTGCAGGGATGCTTAGGGAAGTTCCAGGTTCTAAGCTCCTTATCTTCACTGAATCGGGTTGTATGTGGGAAGTGCCTAATGGCTTTGCTGGTTTGATGCTACTTGGATCTGGCTTTTGTCTGCATTTTGCCAAACGTCTTAACTGTGCAGCATAATGATGGCAAATTATGACAGGAAAACCATTGGTACAAATATACAATCTCGGCATTAAGGGATATGCTTAGCAAACTTGTGTATCTGTTGCCTGATTCTTTGCATTTTTGTGGCCCAACCTATTGTACAATTGTTCTTATTATTAATCTGATGAGATCTTTTGTAGGATTTTTATGTGGAGTCTGGACCAAAGCATTTTGCAGTCTGATTATGGTAATAGCTGGCTCTTCCCATAGCTTTACAGATGAAAAAAGTGCAATAATCATTCCAAACGCTGTCTAAAGATTTTAAAAAGCAACATTGACTTCAATTATCTTAAAATATTTTGGGCATATCCTATTTGTGGCATGCAGGTAGCAGCTCTTGCGCCTAAAAGTGAACTTGATGGTGAGATGGGGTATCCTCACATGGCACTACAAGGGAGATTGATGAGTAAGGCACTCTGCAAACTGAGCCATTAGTTCTCTTTCTAAAACCATCTTTTTTAGGAGTGATTTCTAAAACTATCTTGATCTTTATCAATCAGGTGATTTCTAAAATCCCAACATGTCAGTGGCATGTTGTCAGGGGAAAAAAGAGAAATCATCCCTGCACCCCAAGCACCTAAATCTAAAATGTGAATAGTAAGTCACTTGGAATCTAATATCAAAATTAGGTTCTTGTACTACCTCATCTTTACTCCAATGGAAGAAGGAAGCCGCCCCAAAAAGATGTGCTATATTTCAAAGAAAAGCGAAATTTGCGTTCTTCATTATACATATTCAGTGTTTGTAATCAAATAAGTAAACATTATAAGATAATCTCAATAATAATCTAAACTTCTCGATCTTTTGTTCTGCTAGATTTGCCTTTTTCCTGTGTTGATAGAGGCTCTACTCTAACATTGTATCCCTGCGTTTCCACTGAAAACAAATCTATGTGAGCTGAAAGCTCAACAAGTAAAAATATATTTTATTTTTTCTAAATTCATTTTCAATCATTTTGATTTTTTTCAAAAATAAATACAACATCTATAGTGTCTTTTATGCACAACAAACTCTGCTTAATGGAAATTAAAATATTTTTTTTGATACATGTGCACACATATGTCAATTTTAAATCATGCATTCATACTATGGGTATTGTCGTCTACTTGTGCTCGCGTGCAGCCATGCTACACATTCGTAAACTAAATCATCTCCTTTGGTAGTCCCAAGGTCGCTACCCAGGTACTACCATACTACTTTACTCCTTGGTGGCAAACCTAATGTGCAATTATGCATCATGCTCATGAACTGTAATTAATGCACCACTTAAATTCACTACTAAACATGATTTTGAAATAATAATGCTCATATTTGAATAAAAAAATTTGAAAGAAAACAGATAATCACATTTCATAGCAAATAATAATATTCACAAAATATTTTCAAAGGCATGCTTTGGTAAAAGTTTACTTACCTCTAAGTAGATTTTAAATTTTCTCTTTTTTCAATTTCTTGTAGTAATCTCAAGTCTCTTTTCCTAATTTTCATCACAATATGTTCATTATTGCACTTTGGTTTTCATAAATATTATTTAAAATTTCATTTAAGACTTTTCCAAATTTTCTCATAATTTTAATCGGTCAAAATCCTATTTTTTTTCTATTTATTCTTATAGTATCACACTTTTAAATAATTTTATTTCTTAAAAATTATAAGTTTAAACTCATTTAAGCTTCTAAATATTGACTTTAATTTTCTGGGTATTTTTAATAATTTTTTGTATTTTTTCAATTTTTTGTATTTAATTTGACTTTTTTTTTTGCCGATCGGCCGGCCGGTCGCTGATACCGGCGACTGCTCGCCGATGGGCTGCTGTTAGCCGGCCAAAATAGTGGGCCAGACTAGTAAACTGGATCCTTTGTTAGAAGTTGGGCTAGTTCAGTTTACATGGGCTAAGTTTGTGGGCTTTATTCTCTGTGGGCTTAAGCTTGATTTCTGAGCCTCTGACTCACTTGGCCTATTCAGATGGGCTTAGCTCACATGTCCAAAAGCTTATTTATTCATTTATTCATTTATTTTCAATGGTTCGTATTCACCGATTAGAATAGTTTCTATCTTTCAATATATATGTCTGTTTGATTTGAAATTTTAGAGATAAGCTTATATAATTATGTTGTATAATCTGGACGGTCCATTTTTCAAAATAACATCTCTATCATCATATTTAATATAAAGGGTTTAATAAAGGGTTGATATTAAACATCACTTCAAATAGTCATATAAACTAATTTTTAACAGAATTAATTCATCACATATACAGTAAAATATCTCAAACAATGTTTGTAGTGGTTCAGATTATTATTTTTGCATCTATATTTTCCTATAATTATTTTTCTGTATTTTTCTCTTAAAATACATATTTACCACTCTATATTATGTGTAGAAATCGCTATATCTAAAAATCTATAAGTCTGATCAAGCTAAAATTTTGCAGGCAAGCTAATCATATAATTAGCTTGTTATTGGACGGTCACAATTCTCTGATTATGCTCAGAAGTACATTTATTTCATCATATGTTATTTCATATTCTTTATTTGGTACTTCTCATTTAAATAAGTAAACTTTCGACATCAAACATTTCAATAATACTCCTTTGACTAATTAGTCATGTTAGAAACATCGTGAATGGTTTAGATCTATGAAATAACTTGCGTATAATATAGAATGAATGAGATTAACAGATAAAATGGTTCGACGCAGCTTATCTTCAAAAATTCTTTCTTGTTCCTTCGTCTATCTCCTACGTAATTTCTCCTCTTCTTCAAATGGCGGAAACCTATCTCACATTTGCCCCCTTTTATACTAATCCATTTGCTAAACGATTGGGATTAATTGCCATTAATTTGAAACGGACATGCATGACCCATTAATCCCATCTGTTTCAAGATCCAATTGAGTCTTGGTCGAAATAAATGGGCATCGAAGTTGAAATAACGAATTAAATGGCCTATTTAGTTTATCTTTTCCATTCATATTTGTCTCTATGACAAATGGTAAACATTAATGGATCTGTAGGTTAGATCAAAGTTAAGCACATTTGGAGGATTTAAAGGGATCCAACTCCTGGACCTCTTTGACTGGCAAAATCACATTTTCATGACTACTTTCATTTATCCCTTTTCATAGCTACTTACCGATGTTGTATCATTAGATTGTAGATTCTGTTCATGTCCATCTTCTTGTGAGCCTGTAGCGGATCCTTGGTTGAAATAAGTCGGCACCGAACCTGAAATGAGTAATTAAACGACATATTTAGTTTATCTTTATCATTCATATTTGTCTCTATGACAAGTGATAAATGAAAAGGATCATAGGTTAGATCAAAGTTAAGCACATTTTTAGATGAAAAAAAGTTAAGTACATTTGGAGGATTTGGAGGGCCAACTGAAGTGACTGCAGGGGGATGCTCTGAAGTTTTAGGCATCAGTGTGGCTGAATCTCAAAAGGATTGGCCTCATCAAAAAGGGCAAAGAGGTGATGACGAAAACCCTTTGGTCTTATTGAACATTTGGGTGTGTTTGGCAATTTACAAAAGTCGTCAAGTTAAAACTTTTCAATATTAAACTTTTCACTCTCCATAACTGCACTTTTTTAATTATTTTTTTATATATCTTTCTATACAACAATTCTTTTTTCGATAATTTCTACACAACTACCAATACAACTAACCTATTTATTTTAAATTTATTCTCTTTACTCATCATCGTTACCCCTATAATATCACATAATTTGATGACTTTTATTCTTCAAAAGTTTTCACCGAAAATTTTATTCATTACCAAACACATATACATGCATTCTTTTGATTATCAGGATCTGCCTTACTATGGTCCTCCCGGTTAATAGCTAGTTTTTTCGTCGTTGACATGAATTCTCTAACCTTTCTTCCATATTTGCTAATTGCACTACACTTGGCTGTTTTTCAGACTGTTGGGAGCCAAGTTCTTATAAAGATGATGAAGAACAAGCTTGCTCCGCCATTTAAGACAGCTGAATTTGAGCTACAGTTTGGGAAGGGAATATCTCGCGAATCAGAGATCCTAAAATTGTGCTGGAAAACACAAAATCATTAAGAAATTAGGAAGCGCAACGTACAGCTTTAACGACCAGAGCTTTCTTGGAAACGATGCTGTCAAACGGCATCTTGCTGAGAAAGAAGATGTGAGAGAAGAGCTGATTCTGAAGCTTAAGCAGAAGTTGATGGGTTAGCCGGCGAAGATAGGCCCAGAGACAGACAGACACGCCAAAGGAGAATGCTGAAGAGGAGATAGTCACTTCTTAAACCACTGATGAGGAAGTGGTCGCTGCTGTTGAAGCATGAGGTATTGAGGTACGAGCATATTGTGATGCAGGTTGAATGATCTGCTTGTTTTGCGACGGCTGACCACAATACACTTGGATGCTGTGCTATCTTCATCTGTTGAGGGTGCCTTTCTTTGCAAATAACGGGCCGACAATTGACACGATCAACTATGACAGTGGACTAGTGGAGTACATCAAAAAACAAAAAACAAAAAACAAAAAACAAAAAACAAAAAACAAAAACAAACACTATGCCAGTGGAGTTTGATGGCAAGGGATTGGATCTTGCAGGCATCGGCCATATGGGGCCTTCTCATGTGGCAAATGGACTTTTTTGCAGAGGATGTGGCAGGCCGTGATGAACTTTGGTGAGAAAATCATCAACAGTACCCTAATTTAGGTAGGGTAAGATAAAAATATTATTTATAAGTATGGATGGGGTACGCCTCTTCAAATAGGATATGGATAAAGGTAGATATTTGGTACTTGAAACCAACCTACATGGGTACTTATATATTCTTGTGTGCATACCTATTTTAACAAATTTAAATTCAAATAAATCTTGTATTATGTCATTGACTTTCAAAAATCTTTTATAAATAAGCTTATAAATTGTAATTGTAATATATTAATAATTTTAATGATGGGATTATGACCGTTTATATTTTATATTTTTATATAATAATGTAAATAGTAACATACGTACTCGTGATTTTAAAATGTGAATAAGTATTGTTTTATATTATTTAAATTAACATAGAAATATTTTTCAAAAAATATTATATTAGAGTATTAAATGAACCAATTTAGAACTAAAATTGGAACTAATTTTATAGATAATACGTAGGATAGGATCTAAGAACTAAACTAACAAACAGGGAAAGTAGAGTAGGGTATATCTTATGCAAAAGTCAAATTTTGCCTACCCACGTAGTTCTTTTTTTTTTTTTTTTGATGGAAGAATTACTCTATCCCGACGCCCTTTCCCTTTGGAAAGGGTTCGGAGGAGAGTAATCCGAGCAATGCATTGCCAAAAAATTATCTATACACAGTTTTCTTAGGACTACTTGGGGGGGATTCCCCCACCAAAGTAGCTGATGTACATCAGAACAAGAAGTCATCTCGGCTAAGGAATGGGCTACCTCATTACCCTGTCTAAGAACATGATGAATAGAGAGATGGTCATAAGTAGCAAAAATAGATCTGATCTCATCAATGACATGCCCCACTGGAGAGGATATTATGCAGTCTTTGGATAAGTACTGACAAAGTAGTAGAGAATCGGATTCAATCAGAACCTGGCTCAGCTTCAGTTGAATCGCCCACTTGGTTGCCAATAAGAAAGCGTGGGCCTCCATGAGGAGCGGTTTCATCGTGCCCGTCCATCTCTACCCCCTGGCAGCAATGAAACGGCCCCTGGAGTCCCTGATGATAGCCGCTAAACCAGTAACACCCTTATCATCTAAGGCTCGCGCATCAACATTCATCTTGAAAGCCCCCGCGGGCGATTTAGTCCACCTGGCCACTAATGGAAGATCGATAACACTCATCTGACTAAGGAGCTTCGCCCTACGAAATTGTTCGCAGTAGTCACGGCACCAAGGTAGAATCATATGGAAAACTGGTGGGTCCCCGTCTTCTCTCAGCTTGTTCCTTAGAAACCAGACTCTCCAACAAAAAATGATAAAGAAAGCCAAATCCAGCAATTGATTCCTGATGGACAGAGTACACAGCGTTTGAATCACAGAGAGCGGAGGAGAGTGCAGCCTAGCAGCCACGCGACTAAGCCTTGCAATATGAGGGCATCCCAAAAAGAGGTGGTCAGAGTTTTCCACCTCCCCCTTGCAAAAGAAACAGGTAGTTTCCACCTCAATACCCCTCGAAGATAAATTCTGCAAAGTGGGAAGAGCATTCTGTACCAGCCGCCAGCCAAAAAACATCACTTTGCTTGGAAGGTTTGTCCTCCAGATGGCCCTATAGAAGGACGAGAGGTTTTGGCTCTCCGAACTCTGAGAGAGCAGCCTGTAGGCCGATTTGATCGAGAAGTGACCATTAGGTTCATGGGCCCAATAAATACAGTCCTCCGCCTCGCCCTGTGGAAGTGGAATAAGGCTAATCTCCTGGCACCGAGCCTCACCAACCGCCGCCACAATCTTTTCCTTGACCTAGGATTTGGTTTCCCCATTGATGAAGTCACAAACACGGGCCTCCTCCGGAATGGAGTACGGGAGAGGACCCGCCTTGGAGAGCACTGAATTGAGCCAGAGGTCGCCAAAGAACCGGATCCTCATCCCATTACCCACTCTCAGTACCATTGTAATTATTCTTCTTTCTTCCTCTTTGAGTTTCCAGTTCTCTGTAAGTGTTGATGAAAGCTGCCAAATGATTATGATCATCAAGCAGCTTAGAATTATTGAGAAATCCAAAACTGCTGCTAGTAGCATTGGCTATGTTTGTTATGAGGTAAAAAAGTCGGGGTAGAAGCTCTTCTTTCGCAGAAGGCGGGGTTGATCTTTTAGAAACTCTTATTTACAAACATTCAAGAGGGAACATGAAACTGACAAGCTAGCATTCTTAAATCGATGGTATCCGTATTCAATAAAAAAAAAATTGTTGTTTTAGTAGGAAAATCAAGGGCAGAGTACGAGAATGTCAGGCACCAATACCATCATATGAAAGACATTATATCAATGAAAGAGGGTGACCAATGTTTGGGAAGGTCCGGCGTTGACAATATAAAATAAACAGTGGTTTAGAAAAATGAGTGTGGGGATGTTTTAGGTAGTTGGAGAAATAGGCTTTAATGGGTTTCTTTAATATTTACTTAAGTCCAACCTATCATAATAAGACAGGCTAAATTAAAATAAATCTTTAATCCAATTTTTAACTTACTCAAGTTTAACATTATCAAAATCAGGCTGTGTTGATATCCTCAAGTTGAGCCTAACCTAAGTTTGGCAATTTAATTGGTGAAAAAGATCCTGAGCTTGTCTAGGCAGTTTTCTATTTTACTATGTATCCTCTAAAATTCCGTCGGGTAGAGAGCTACACAATTTCTTATCAATGAAAACAGAAAAATATGTATAGAAGTGCAATTCTCACAGAAACTCCAAATCCTAAGCTCATAGCTGCAGCGTGCATCTTCTCGACGTCTAACTTTTGAACTGGATTGAAATTGGAATTGAATTCACTGGCTTTCACATGAGTAAGATAGGATCAACCATAAATCAAATGACCTATAAGTACGGGATAGCTGAGTAGGGTCAATTTCAACAAATAGGATATTGGGGATATTGGGAGAAATAGTTGCAGCCTGTGACGACCCGCCGGCCTACACCTCCTACAACTAGTGGCCGCTACGTAAAAGCCATCAAGATTAGTCAAGCCGAGGGAACGTAGGACCATCTGTGATAATAACTTGTGGTGATTGACTCACTCAATAATAACAATAGTAATTTCATAACGTAACACCCTCCCTTTTTGAGGTGTTACAAATAAAATCTATTGTGTCAAATCTGATAATAAAATCTCCTAAGATGGAAATAGATACCAATATGCAAAATTATAAAAATTTTAACTATTACATCTCAAGTCTACTCCTCATAGAGTTATAATACATGTCCAGTGTTTTTAATCAAAACAAGTAAGCATTATAAGATAATTTCAATAAATATCTAAACTTCATTGTCCTTTGCTTTGCGAGTTTCGCATTTTTCTTATGTTGATGAAAGCTTTAATTTATCATTGTATCTCTGTGTTTTTACTGAAAACAAAACTATATGAGCTGAAAGCTCAGTAAGTAAAAGTGTATTTTTAAAAATTCATTTTGCAATCATTTTGATTTTTTTTCAAAACAAACTTTTATGCACAACAAACTGTAATAAAAACATCTTGATACATGTGTTCACAAATGTCAATTTTAAATCATGCATTCACACTATGGGTATTGTCATCTACTTGTGCTCGCGTGCAGCCGTGCTACACATTCGTGAACAAATTCATCTTCTTTGGTAGTCCTGAGGTCGCTACTCAGGTACTACCATACTACTTTACTCGTTGGCGGCAAACCCAATATGCAATTATGCATCATGCTCATGCATTGTGATTAACACCACTTAAATTCGCTACTTAACATGATTTTGAAATAATAATGCTCATATTTGAATAAACCAACTTGAAAAAAATTTCAGTTTAAATAAATAATCACATTCTATAGCAAATCACAATATTCAAATAATATTTTCAAAGTCATGATTCGGTAAAAGTTCACTTACCTTTAAATAGCCTTGAAAACTCCTCTTTCCAATTTCTTGTAGAAGCCTCAGGTCTCTTTCCCTAATTTTCATCACAATATGTTCATTATTTTACTCTAGTTTTCATAAATATTATTTAAATTTTCATTTATAACTTTTTCAAAATTTCTCATAATTTGAATTGATCAAAATTCTATTTTATCCTATTTATTCTCATATTATTCTACTTTTAAACAACTTTATTTCATATATAAAAATAAATTTGGACTCATACTTCTTTAAACACTTAGTTTAAATTTTTCATTTTTTTGTAATTTTTCATAATTTATTTATTTATTTTTATAAAATCCCACCTTTAAATAATTTTATTTTTTTATAAAAACTAAATTTTAAATTCATTTAAGCTTGTAAACATTAATTTTAATTTTCTGGGTATTTTCATAATTTTCTGTATTTTTCTAATTTTTCTTTTTTTTTCTTTTTCTTTTTTTTTTGCCGGTCAGCTGGCCGGTGGCTGGTGGCCTGTTCTGGTGGGCCAGACCTGTGCTAGGCCGGCACAGGTGGGCTGAGTCCTTTGCTTGAAGTGGGCCAAGTTGCTTATGTAGGGTAGGCTTGAATTCTATTACTTGGGCTTAGTTTCTGTAGGCTTAGAACTAGTAGACTTGTTTCTGGGCTTTCTGGTTCACTGGGTCGTCCATATGGGCTTAGCCCACCAGTTCAAAATTTTATTTATTTATTTCGACAGTCCGTATTCTCTGAATATAATAGTTTGTATCTCTTAATATAAATTTTTGTTTAATCTGAAATTTTAAAGAAAAGCTTATAAAATTGTGTTTTATAATCTAAACAGTCCATTACTCAAAATAACATCTCTATCATCAAATTTGACATAAATGGTTTAATAAATGGTTAAAATTAAACATCACTTCAAATAACTATGTAAACTAATTTTTAACAAAATCAATTCATTATATGTTCTGTAAAATATCTCAAATAATGTTTGTAATGGGTTAGATTATTATTTTTGCATCTGTGTTTTCCTGTAGTTATTTTTTTTTATGTTTTATCCTTAAAATACATATTCACCACTCTAAATCTTCATAAAAATTACAATATCTAGAAATCTATAAGTCTGATCATGTTAAAATTTTGCAGGAAAGTTAAATATATGATTATCTTGTTATTTTACGGTCAAAATTCTCTAATTATGCCCAAAAGTACGTTTATTTTATTATATATCATTTTCTATCCTTTATTTGATATTTCTCATTGAAATAAATAAAATTTCAACATCCAAAATTTTAATAATACTCAAATGACTAATTAGTCATGAATGGTTTAGATCTACCAAAATGAGTTGCATATATTGAAAATTTGATGAGATAAACCGAAAAGTTGTGCTACTCAACTTACCTCCACAAAAAATCTTTCTTCCTCTTCTGCGCAACTCTTTCCTTCGAATGGCTAAAACCCAGTACATCTCCCCTTTTATACTAAGCTATTCGTTAAGCGGCTGGGATTTAATTTTCCACCATTTCCTACATGGCCCATTATTCATAGAACGGACGGCTATTACAGTAACCAATAATAATGGCCAATTTATATCAAACTGGAAGCTAAATTAAATTTTGATAATTTATAAAAAATTTACACTAAAGATCTCAAATTTAGCTTCTCCCTCTACTATTTTGATTATATTTATATATTAAACCTTTCGCGAAATGCTACTTATCTCATATCAATCCCAACCCATTTTAAAATATATATATATATATACACTAAAAACTGCTTATATCAAACATTAATATAAGCCATCAATTAAATACTTTGAATATAAATAATATTTAACCAATCTTCCATTATCCGGCTAAAACTTGTAGCATGTTGTATCCTTTACTTTTAACTAAAAAAACAAAAAACTGGGGTAAGTTTAGGTAAACTCAGCAAGTACGAAAGCAAATAAAAACTGCTAAATATTAAAAATTAGCTCAAAAATATTTCATTGAAATACTAAAGTTTTTACAAATATTTAACATGTTAATATTCATGCTCATACTACAATGTAACTACTCATGCTCATGCACTTAATTATGTTAATGTTTAAGCAACTTTTCGATTTTTAGCTTAACCAGCTTTTGGAAATCAAAGGTGAGTTTGAATTGCTGCAATTTTGCAACTACTATAAGTGTGAATTTGTGTGGGCTAGAAATTTAAGGGGCAGTGGACAAATTTTATGATGTTGTCGGCTTAATCATGGGTAGTCGATGTCTTGGCTACCGGTTTTCATTTTCGCAAGCGGGTTGGTGCCTGGCAAATTTGTTGGAAGCTGCCGTAATTTGGAGGCGGTTGATTTTGCCATTCTGAATTTCGATAAAAGTAATTGACTATTGAGTAATGATTTCCATGATTGATGATAGATGCATACCATCTGAACAATTAGTCCGATGGACACTGAAAGGATGAAAGCAAGCAAATTCCCCCAAAGTACCGGCCCTGCATCTCCCTTCCTAGGCCTCGCAAGCTTGGCAATCAGATATGATGCACAAGTGGCTATATATGATATATGAAGTTCTTTTTTTTTTTTTTTTTGATAAAAATATATGAAGTTCTTTGATATGGCGCACAGGTGGCCACATATGATATGACTACAGTGAATGGGGCTCGAAGAAGATGACAAAGTTGTGATGGTGCAAGGGAATTCTTGTCGTTATACATGACTTAACAGAGCTTTCATGATGACGTAAGAGAATAGGGTTTAAAATGCAAAAAATTAAAACTTGGCAGGTCTAATACACTAATATGCGAACTTAGAGTCTAAAATACTAATATGCAAAATTAGAGCATTTATGACACAAATTTTTCACTATTTAATTTTATTTTTCTTTAACTTTTTAGCCTACATACCAAAATCACTCTCATTGTATTCATGCAAATCATTAACCATAACTTTAACTTTAGATCATCTTTCTCAAGTTATGCTCATACATTCAAACATTATACTCATGACATTCTAAATTATGTTTTCTCAAATACAAATTAAAGCTATACATTAAAAGTGTTTTGCAAATAACTCAAACATTATAAATACCACATAACCATATAAAATCTGCTAAAGCTAAAATCCATCATATTCACGTCTAAATGCTCCATCACATATAAAAAAAAATAGAAAATCTTAAAAATTAATTTAAAACTCCTACTTACCTCATATAATTTCAACATTTGAGTCAACCCTTGAGTCCTTCATCATTCAAATATACATAAAAATTTGCCAAGATAAATAATCTGTATCTTTTTTTTTTAATTTCACATTGGCATGCATACTTAAAATTTTCTATCTTATATTGAAAATTTTCTTTCTTAACTTCTTTCAACAATATATGATTAAATCTACTTCATCTCAAACTATACACTTATTAATATCTAAAAATTTTTAAAAATTTTAATACTAAGATTAACCCACAAAATTCAACTTTAAATAATAAAAATTCTTATTTTTTCATGATTTAAATAATCATTATAAATAAATACATTCCACTAGATTTAATTTATCACTCGCATTAATTAATTACATATATATTCAATTAGATTTTTATGAATCAATATTATCGATACAAATATAGTAATCATTCCAACTCAACCATTTGATATTCTTACACATTATTAATATAAATTAATATATAGATACTAGCATCTCCACATATTAATTGACACCTACCAAAATAGTTCTTATGATATATCCGGCGGCTAAACATCCAACAAATTTTCATAGATAAAATTCAATTCAAATACTAACTCCATGGACAAATCATTAAATGTCCAAGCATTCATGCCTCCCATTAAAATATTATTACATATCAATCCAAAACCTTAATGACCAAAACTGACATACATCATATAATATATAATAATATTTCCAATCACACATAAACCCCTTATCAATCCTTGTAAGTAACATCATGTATTAGTATTTATATAAAATGATGTTTTCCTAATTCTTGATAAAGATCAAATCAATTTAATAATATATATTACAATTAGACATAAAGTGTCACAACACAATAAAATACCAAAATATTTATATAAAATAACATACCCCGAAGTCATCCATCCATTTTTTTTCCAAATTTTCTAAACTTTAAATCATTCGAAAGAAGAATCCAGCTCTACTCCATTGCAAATCCCATAAAAAAAAAAACAAAACAAAACAAAACAAAACAAAAAAAAACTAATGTTTTCCCTCCCTTTCTTCCATTCTTTTCTCCTCTGCTATCTTATTTGCCTCCTCTCTCCTCTACTTTCTCATCCTTTTTTGCTTCTTTGTACTTTCTCATGCTTTTTTTCTCCTCTGCTATTTGGGATGTTGGTTGAATAAATTCTGGAACTCTATTAATAATATTCATAAGTAAACTCCTGTGGAGTTTTACACAGCCCTACTTACAAGTAATGCAAAAAATTGCTTTTGACATCGTAAAAGCTGTAGAAGCGCTCTACCACTCAATCATTGTAAAAGGAGCCTTTGACAATGAGGAGCATCCTCTCAACCTTCCTGCAAAGGTGTCCGGGGCGAAGACCCAGCTCCGAGGCTTCGGACGCCTTTGAGGGAGGTGAAGAGAAAACACCACAGTCTTCATGTAATATGAGAGTCACTCAAGCTGCTGAAATTCGACCGGGTTAACTCAGATGAGTGTCGCCAGTAGAAAGCTGGGTAGGTTTGGCTGAAGCCTGAAGAAGGAGGTGACCCGCTAGTGTATTTAAAGGCCAGAAAAACAGCAGTCCAGCTCATGAATGGGCCATGGAATTTCACGTGATCACCAACAATATTATTATGATTTGACAGTTTAATTCCTGCGCCTGCCAACTTGGCCGTCGAACAATCGTATATATCTACAAGACTACAGCAAGCTGAAAACACTGTTTGACATTCCATCTCTATCCGGCTTTTTTTTTTTTTTTTTTTTTTTGCTGTTTCTGATTAAATGGAATGTGGATTATTGGCTAGCATTTCACCATGCAATTTGAAAATATATACATATATAGGGAATCATTTAAAGCAAATGTTCTTCCACTAGTTCTTTGTAGAAATGCTTCATAAAAAAGGTTTTTGTACAAATGTTTCCTTTTTATTTTCTTGGAAGGTTTTTTTCACATCTAAACTATTGAAAACATAAGGTTTACAGTTTATCCCTGGTGCATTTGTATATTTTTGTTTTCAGTTTTTTTAATGAGAATTTTGACCCAAGTGTATTTAATTTACATACCAAATTTTACAATTTGTAAATATGTGTAGATTTTTCTAAATTTTGAATATTAACATTTTGGGGGGTAAAAATTATTTAAATACCCAAGAACTGTTAGTTTTGAAATTAAAAAATATATACACATTTAGAAATTGTAAAATTCATGTTAAATACACTTGTTCCATATTTTCATAAAAATAAAAATAATTAAAAATAATGCCAATGTGCTCAGCCTAATAAGAGTTTCTCCTAGTTTGAGCTGACAGGAACATAATACAAAATATAAAGTAATGTTTATATTTATGTTGCTGAAATTTACTTGATTGAAAACCTATACAATGTAACATCATTTGAGTGTGAATATACAACCTTCAAATTTTAAAAATAATATATAATGTAGTTTTTAATATATTTTTTTAAGTAATAACTAAATATATAAAGATGAATACTATAAGCATTTTTTAGACAATAAAAAATCTTGGAAACTGAAAAAACAACCATTCTAAAAATCCTGTTGGTGTGGCGGTTTGATTTCATTCCTCCACAATGATAAGTTCAACTAAAAATGACCAGCTTTAATGTACAAAGAATAAGTTAATTCGATACCAATAATTTAATATAACTTGCAGATGCAGACACCTATCTCTTTGGGTACATTTAAATTAAGGACAATTATTGATTCCATCTAGCCAGTTGTTTTTTATTAAATTAAAATTAATTAACAATTATATTTATTTGCAACTCTCTAAAATGATTTTGGTTGAAAAGTAATAAATCCTAAAAGAATGCAAAAATTATTTAAGGGCGAACATGAAACCATAAAGTTAATTTGAAAACAATGCACAACATATATAAAGGCTTTTATATATATGATTTTGGTATCACAAAAATAAATGTTAATAGTAGATGGAATTTTTTTATTGTTCCATCTTTGAAATTTACTTATTATATTTCTTGATTTTTCTCTCTTTTACGGACGAATCATGCTCAAGTAATTTTTTTTTATTTTTCAATTAATTATAACCAACTCTATTAACAGGAGTCCAATGCTCCCGAACAGCGTTTGAACCCGATTCTTTGCCACACAAGCCACTAACGTGAACGAAATGGGGTATTCTCCTAGTCACAATGATGAAGGAATTGTGCAGGCGCTTACATAATATTAGGCAGATTCCATATATAACCATAAATTGGACCTCTAATTCTACTTACACATGCGGGCTTTCAATAATTCAAAAAATATATATTTTTTGTCTAAAATTTCATTCATACTCATAACTCTTCTAAAATGACAAATACGATCAAACTTACTTATAATTCTAAGCTAAAATTTATATTCAAATAAAATTTTAGTACTTCTATAATTATAAAATCATACTTTTATAGCTGTATAATATATCATTTGAATGTGTTTTTTATTTATAAATTTATAACTAGGTCTTGAGTATATTCATTATTTTACATAGTGGCATTGGTATAAATGAAATTTTTAATAAAATATATGGATATATTTGAAATTTTTTAAAGTTTATAATTATAAGTGAAATTAAGGATAAATTTTGTGGACTTATTTGGAATTGGCCCTAGTTTTAATGATGTCAAAAATGTATCATTTAGTTAACAAAATTGCAAAAGAGGCTGCAACACTTGGAAAAATTATAAAATTATTCTTTCCATTCGCTATTTATGTGTATTCATTAAAATTTTTATAATGACTAAATTAGCTAAGTAATATAATCTAGTGTATTCATGATTTGAATATCGGCTGTTATGGAGGATATAATACAGCCGTATAAGATAGGTATCGTCCATATCAATATTTGATATAGGGTGTATCAAGTGGTGCCTTGAAATGCCTAATTTCTTTTACTTTTTGTGATATTAGCTACTTTAGATAAAAATGGAATTATTGAACCTTATATGTACATATTAAAGATGAAATAATAATGTATAAATAAATTTCATAATTCTTTGAATATTTATTCACATTGTGTGGCTTTATTAAAAACAGTTCATATAGACAATGTGATCCGATGCCGAGAAAATACACTTGTATTATTGTATGCGTTTAGAGAGGGGTTGACACGTTCCTCAATACCGATATTCAGCACATAAGTGCATTGTATATTTCTTTTGTATTTTTATATGAATTTAGTATATAGCCAGGTCTACTTAACTCATATATTGAATTTTAATCTTTTTAAGATATATATAAACTTTCAAAAATAAAAAAATTTCACCCATCTTTTTTTGATACATGAATTTTCAACCACATGAGCAGATGAAAAATGGAAAAACTTTTTATTTCTAAAATTTTGTAGAAAATATATACGAGAATTTAAAATTAATTAAATTTGATATATAAAATAAATGCAAGTGAGCTCATATAAGAAAATAAAATATAATAAAATACATGCGTGGTTACTCAGCTAAGTAACAGCCCAGTGCACTGGATCATTATCCTTTAAACATATTGTCGACCATGAAAGGTGGCTCCACCAGAATTTTAGATATGGCTACTTTTGGGGGGCATTCATTTCATATGGATAGGCCTGGATAACTGCATGGATTAGAGAATTAGATGCGCGATTTGGTCAATTACAGCCGAAGTCAACTATCCATGAAATAGACTGAATTAGATAGCTCATTATTCCTTTGCATGCAATATGCTGCAATGTTGACATCTCTTTTTATTTTTCTTTTGTTTTAATAAAAATTTTGAAACGGAAATTTCAAATGGCTGTCCCGGTTTGCAAGTTGATCACTTGCTTGCAGATCCAACTGCCCACTAAAGTCCACATCGTAAAAAAAAAAAAAAAAAAAAAAAAAAAAAAAAAAAAAAAAACTGCCCACTAAAGTTAGCCTCACAGATTTGCTCTACGCAAATTCTATGCAAATATCCCAAAGTGGACGCCAACTTCCAAAATGTGGTAAGAGCCCAAGGAACCAAAGTGGGCTGACAAAGTCTTCATTCGAGTATATATGTGGTTATGATAAAAAGCATCTTTCTCTCCATCTTGGAACAGAGACGCATTGCATTATAAATATACAATTTTATATTATGATTGAGATGTGCTACTGTTGACACCCCACCGCGGGGCCCCAAGATGGAGAATTGAACACAAGATTCAAGCCCAACCAAATTCAATACGAAAAGAAGCTCAAGCCAGCCAAGCGGGCCATTCCACACTCAGCCCACGGAGCGAAGCTCCACTAAGCCTCGAAGCAGGCTTTTCAACCAACTAAATCCGGCCCACAAAGAGCGAAGCTCCTACAGGCCACCTCAACGGGCTCCACAAAGCAGCCCACCAGACAAAACAAATGGGCTTAGCCAAGCTCTAGCCCACTAAAGCCTCGGAAGCAGGCTTCTCTACAATTTTGGGCCTCCACAACGGCCCACCCAAAAGCCATGGGCTAAGCCAAGCTCTAGCCCACAAAGACAAGCTTATGGACCAAGTCCAAAACCATTCAAGAGGCCCAAAGCCCATGACCCCAACTCAAGACCAAGTCCATGGACCAAGTCCATGATCCCACTTAAGCCCAAGCCCATGGACCAAGTCCATGACCTCAAGGGAGCCCAAAGCCCACTCCACCATCTATAAAAGAAGGAGCTCCCCTCTCATTCAAGCACACTTGAAGAGAGGCATCCCAAGGGGAGGACGGGAGTCTGCAGCAACGCCCCCGGCATCCCGGCTTCCATGCTCTACGCGCTCCACGCCTCTCTTCCCATTTCCCCCTTTCCATCTCTCCCGTTCTCTTAAACCCTTTTTTATTTTCCCCCTTTTACGCCGTGTAAACCGCCTCGGGTTGGCAGATTTCTCCATATTTGCTTCAACCCGTAGGCCGGAACCCATACTCTGTATTGCTAGTGCCTTATTTCTTTAAATAGGGGCCGATCTCCCTTTAAAGATCGGTGGCGACTCCATTTTTATTGTTTTCTAGTGTGCGTGTTTGAGCTAACGCCCCGGCAAGGTGGGTGCACGTGGGTCCGCAGATTCCAGCATAGTACACTGCCGTTATGCTGCCGGATTTGTGACTTGACCCGTGTACGGAAGCCCCGTCTTAGCCGTCATGCCGCCAAAACCACGAGAAAACGCCTATATGCCCATTTTTCTAAAAAACGAGAGGCCTAACTCATTTTACCCCATGTGAATGCAGGAAATCCAAGCCCACGTCGCTTTTCAACACAATCCACATCTCTAAGGCCCGGAAAACCCATTCCGAGCCCACCGTAGCGCTCACGGCGGGTGCTACAGCTTGGCGACTCCGCTGGGGACGGCATTGCAAGTTCACATCGGCGCAAGGGGGTCAGAATCTGAAGAATCGAAGCATTTTCCTCGCTGAACAGCGAGTTGCAGATGCATTTCCGTCTTCTGGCAGCGAGTTTCTGAAGTTTCTGCCCAAATCGCGCAGAAACCTAAAAAGTTTTTAGGTCCAGAGGCGTCCAGCTCAAAAAAACGAGCAGAACTTGTGAAGACCTGCTGGATACTGCCTTGTGACTGTTAAGGCACCTAATACGAGCCAAAATGAACAACTTCCAGCAAGAACGAAATTGATTAATGTTAAATCCGGCGTAAAAATCACTTTTTTTCCATAACTTGAGTGTTTTCTGGTCACGCTTCCAGACACGCTTCAAGCGAACTGATCTTTCTCCAGACACTCTTCAAGCGAACTGGTCATTCTTCCAGACACGCTTCAAGAGAACTGGTCCTTTTCCAGACACGCTTCAAGCGAACTGGTCATTTCTCCAGAAACACCTCAGGCAAACCCGAACTCGTGGACCTCGAACATTCTCACGCGTGGAACTTAAAACCTTTAAAATTTGCAAAGAACACAAAAGGACTCGAACCTCCAAGCATCCATCCAAAGGTTGATCTCTTTATTATTCGCTTACAAGTACTAATCTCCTTTTTTTATTGATTACTCAGGTTCTTCACCATAGCTCGGGGGCAAAACCAATCAACCGTGGATCGAAGCCCCGTGGTTACCAGATCAAGAGCGGCTAGGATGGAGTCCGAACAATCCTCACATCACGAAGATCGGGATCACCAGTTCAAGCAGTCCATTGAGGCCTACATGGTGGCAATGGACAAAAGGATGCAAAAGCTAGAGGAAGTCCTGTCAAACATGGGACAACCTCTTATAGGCGGTCAGAGCACGGCTACACCACCATTTTGTTCACAAAACCCGAATCCGGAGCAAGACGGTGGACCTCAACCATCTTCCCATAAATCCCGGATTCCAGAGCAAGACGGTGGACCACAACCATCCTCCCACAAATCCCGAAATGATCACTACAAAGAAGAGGAGGTGGTCTTAGAACAAGGCCGTAATGAAATCCAAGACCTCAAGAACCAACTTCAAAACCAACTAAAAGAAATGGAGGATCGAATCCGACAACATCAAGGGGAGGGCCTACCTTCGGCCAAAATCGAAGACTTATGCCCGTTCCCCGACACCAAGTTGCCAGAGAAGTTCGAGATACCGGCTCTACCCGCATATGAAGGAGACTCATGCCCGAGGGCTCATCTCAAGGCCTTTTGCGGCATCCTATATCCCTTGGTGAAAAGCGAAGAAGTCTTGATAAGGCTATTCCAACATAGCCTAAAGAAGGACGCCTTGGAATGGTACATATCGTTGGATTGCCGGTTGATCAAAACATGGGAACAACTCTCTTTGGCTTTCATGGACCGCTTCTCCTACAAACTAAACATGGCTCCCAAAAGGGCCGACCTCGAAGCGCTCAAGCAAAAAGGGGACGAAACATTCTCCGAGTACATTGCTAGATGGCGGGCATTAGCGGCAAAAATGAAGAGCCCGTTGCCTTTGGATGAGCAAATCTCTATCATCATCAACTCCGCACACCCGAGCATCTCGGGTTACCTTATTTCTCACCCCTACGTCAACTTCACTCAACTTCTCCAAGCTGGGGACCAAGTGGAGGCGGGAATTAGACATGGCACCATCTCTCCATGGCCTTACCAAGGAAACGCAACTCGAAGGAAACAAGAACCAAAAAATGGTAATCCCTCGAAGAACCCGGATGTAAACGCCATAGACACCACCCCCAAGCCTTTTCAAAGAAAAGCATACAGAGATTTTACACCTCTCACCCAGTCATACACCGACATCCTCAACATGCTCATCCAAAAGAATATGCTTGTACCTCTAGCTCCAAAACCTCCACCTAATCCCCTTCCTAAGAACTACCGTGAAAATGAGTTTTGTGCCTATCACCAAGGGAGAGGCCACACCACCGAGAGATGTTTTACCCTCAAACATGTCATCCAAGACTTAATAGATGATGGGAAAATCAAAATTTCATCAAACTCCAATGAGGATGTGATCCAAAATCCCTTACCTATGCATGAACCAAGGAATCCTAATGCAACAAACATAAACTTCATAGAAGTTGCAAGGGAACCCGCAAAGCCGAGTCATGAAGCCTATATGATCACTCTACAACGGGCTAAGCAAGAAACTATCACACTACAAGGAGCCGCTCCTCGGAATGTCCGTAAACCTCAAGAAGCGCATGGCCAAGACTACCTCATATTGCCGGGCGTGAACAACTTGAAGATTGCTCCTCCTCATCAAGAACCCGTGGTACTAGCGGCCAAGCCAAAGCCAACATACGACTCACACAAGGTCCCATGGGAGTATCCTCAATGCTCGGAGATAGGCAACATCTATCCCAATGGCCGAGTCTACCGACGGGAGCCGGCTCGCAACATGATCACCAACCCGGAGAAGGAACCGCCATACGACGTGGCTTCACAACTCAAGTCCTTGCCGGCTCAAATATCCATATGGGAGCTATTATGCACATCAACAAAGCATAGGGAGGCTTTCACTAAAGTGCTAAGCGAAGCTCACATAACCACGGAGGTGACTCCCGATGCGGTGGCTCACATGATCGGGCAAATAATGGCCCCTAATGCCATCACATTCACCGATGAGGAGCTTCCCGCGGAAGGACGCAACCATGGACATTCTTTGAGCATCACGGTCGGGTACAATGGCTTGAAGATCCCCTTGGTAATCATTGACAACGGAGCAAGTCTTAATGTTTGCCCATTACGAACGATCAAGAGGCTTGGAATCCCGATGAATCAAATGCGGCCGAGCGACTACCATGTAAGAGCCTTTGATAACTCTCAAAAGACGGTCTTGGGTGAACTAGACATAGAAATCCAAGTGGGACCCGACACCATGGTCATCCCTTTTCAAGTCTTGGACATCCCCGCATCTTTCAACATGCTATTGGGAAGACCTTGGTTGCATCAAACCGGAGTCATCCCGTCCTCTCTCCACCAAAAGCTCAAGTACATATCGGCGGGAAAGCTAGTGGTCATCGAAGCCGACCCCGAGATCATCATCCCGGTGGAATTTGAAAACTGTCATGAAGTTCCACTAATTGAAGTGTATGAATCTTCGGATCCTCTCCCCTTCAAGATGGATGACATACATGAAGTTCATCACATCCCTTCAAAGCAAAGGCTCCCGCTCCACTATGTCATACCTCCGGCCGAGAGGCAAACAACAAGATTCAACATCAAATACCGAGGAAAGACGGTGTTACTCAATCCTCAACAAAAGAACAACAAATGGGGTCTTGGATATAGACCCGAGGAGGACAAGTTCAAGAAATCGAATAAAGCAACTCAGTTCATAAGTGCGGGGCACATACTACCTGAAGCAGTGGAGACCCAAGGAGTTTTAATGATAGCTCACGATGACCGGCATGAAAAAAAAACGTCGTTGAGCCAAGACAAGGCAAAAACTGGTATGTTATGCCAACTTGCTCAAGACCCGGTTCTAACAATCCCATCACGCATCCGGTACCCATTCAAAAGAAAAAGAAGCAAACAGAGCCGGATATATGGGCCAGCATTCGCTGGTCCCATGAGTTGCTAGAAATCTCAGAAGATCGTGGAGTTGATGAGGAGCTGCGCGGCAACATAGAAAGACATGAAAACAAAGACGCAGCTTTGGACTACGAGATCGTCAATTTGGGAACCCCGGAACTACCCAAATGTCTTCGTATTGGAAAGAACTTATCCGCCGAAGAAAGAAACCAAATGCTCGCTTTTCTCAAGCCTCGGCTAGTCAACTTCGCCTTTTCCTATGAAGACATGCCCGGACTTGACGAAAATCTCATTACTCATCAACTCCCAATAAAGGCCGGTGTCAAGCCGGTAAAGCAAAAATTAAGGAGACTTAAACCGGAATGGATACCCAAGATAAGGGATGAAGTTATCAAACAATATAATGCCGGATTCTTGGTAGTATCTCACTACCCGCAATGGCTAGCTAATGTTGTTCCCGTGCCTAAGAAGGATGGAAAGGTCCGAGTGTGCATTGACTATAGAGATCTCAACAAGGCTAGCCCGAAAGATGACTTCCCACTACCTCACATCGATACTCTAATCGACAACACGGCAGGCCATAAATGGTTCTCCTTCATGGATGGGTTCTCCGGGTATAATCAAATCAAAATCGCCGAAGAAGATAGAGAAAAGACATCCTTCATCACTCCTTGGGGGACATTTTGCTACAAAGTGATGCCATTCGGTTTGAAAAATGCCGGAGCTACATATCAACGCACCATGACGGCCATCTTCCATGACATGATGGGCAAAGAAATGGAGGTCTATGTGGACGACATGATAGTCCGGTCTTGCACTTTTGGAGAGCATCTAAGAGACTTGAAAAAACTATTCAACCGGATGGAGAAATTTCAACTAAGGCTCAACCCGCAAAAATGTGTCTTTGGAGCTCAAAAGGGGCGCTTGCTCGGATTCATCGTTAGTGGAAAAGGAATTGAGGTGGACCCAGCAAAAGTCAAGGCAATACTAAGCATGCCGCCTCCCGCAACCGAAAAAGAGATAAGGGGATTCTTGGGCAAGCTACAATACATTAGTCGGTTCATATCCCGACTAGCATCCACTTGTGAACCGATCTTCAAGTTGCTAAGAAAAGACTCTCCCAAAGAATGGAATGAAGATTGCCAAATCGCCTTTGATAAAATCAAAGCCTACTTGGTTAACCCTCCCATCTTGGTGCCACCTAGAGCGGAAGGTCCCTTGCTGCTGTATCTCTCAGTCACTCCAACGGCATTGGGGGCGGTGCTAGGACAACCGGACGATTCGGGACGGAAGGAACAAGCCATATATTACTTGAGCAGAAAATATACCCCTACGGAAGTCAGATATCCGGAGATTGAAAAGGCATGCTTGTCTCTTGTATGGGCCGTGCAAAAGTTAAGGCAATATATTATGTCCCGAACCGTATTACTTATCTCTAAGATGGACCCGTTGAAGTATCTTTGTCAAAAGACCGTATTGACGGGAAAGCTAGCACGGTGGCAATTGCTCCTCACAGAGTTTGACATAGTATATGTCACAAGAAAAGCTGTCAAGGGACAAGTGGTAGCGGACTACCTAGCCGCACAGGCGCTCCCGGATTACCAACCGCTACAAGAAGACTTTCCGGATGAGGAAATACTACTTGTGGAGCAAGATGAAGAAAATGATGCTTGGACCTTATACTTTGATGGCGCATGGAACGCTTCAGGCAACGGAATAGGTGTGGTCCTATGCTCCCCCAACCAAGCCCCAATCATGATATCAAGAAGATTGGTTTTCCCATGCACAAACAATATCGCCGAATATGAAGCTTGCCTAGCCGGAGTGCGGGAAGCGTACAAGCTGGGGGCAAGAAAACTTCAAATCTATGGAGATTCGCAGTTGGTAATCAACCAAGCTAATGGAGAATGGGAAACCCGAGATGAGAAGCTAAAGCCATACCACACGGCACTAACTCACTTGGTTTACTCATTCGAAGAAGTCACTTTCACCTATGCGCCACGGGCTCAAAACCAATGGGCGGATGCACTAGCAACCTTGGCATCCATGGTTGAAATACCATATGGGAAGGGAACTCAAGAAATCACGGTGCAAACATCTCAACAACCCGCATATTGCTTGCAAGTGACGGCCGAAGCTGAAGAAACTCAAGAGGAAGAAAAGCCGTGGTATCATGACATAAGGCAGTTCTTGGAGCACCAAGCATTCGATGATCATATCACGCTTGCGGAAAGAAGAACCATCAAGAGACTAGCCTCTAGCTACATAATACAGGGGGCAACATTGTATAAGAGATCTCACAACCAAATGCTACTACGGTGTGTGGACCGGCTAGAAGCAAAGGAAGTTATGACCCAAATCCATGATGGGGACTGCGGAGCACATATGAATGGGATCATGCTGGCAAAAAAGATAATGCGCCAAGGATACTATTGGATCTCAATGGAAAAAGATTGCTCAGAGTATGTGAGGAGATGCTTCAAATGCCAAGAGCACGGGAACTTGATACACTCACCCGCAACAGACTTGCATTACTTATCTACCCCATGGCCTTTCTCAACTTGGGGAATAGACATAATCGGCAAGATAGCTCCTAAGTCCATTGGCGGTCATGAATACATATTGGTGGCAATAGAGTATTTCACTAAATGGGTTGAAGCAACTTCCTTCCCAACTATTAATGCGGCACAAGTCATACGCTTCATCAAAGGAAACATTCTATCAAGGTTCGGGCTTCCGCAAGCAATCATAAGTGACAACGGAACGGTCTTCGTCAGTAAGAAAGTTCAAGACTTCCTAGCTCAATACAAAATACAACACCACAGATCAAGTCCCTACCGTCCTCAAGCCAACGGGGCCGTAGAAGCTGCAAACAAGACCTTAATCAAGATCCTTGGCAAAATGGTGGAAAACTACCGAGATTGGGCGGAAAAGTTGCCATACGCCTTGTGGGCATACCGAACTTCTATCCGGAGAGCCACGGGGTTCTCACCCTATGCCTTGACTTACGGCATGGAAGCGGTCCTACCCATTGAGGTGGAAGTCCCAACTTGGAGGATATTGAAGGAGAGCGAATTAGAAATGGAAGAATGGATGCAAACACGTCAATCCCAACTGGATTTGCTTGATGAAAAGAGAATTCAAGCTCTTCACCACACCCAAGCATATCAACGGCGAATGGCACGGGCCTATAACCGATCGGTGAAAGCTAAAAACTTCCAAGAGGGTGACCTCGTCATGAAAAGGATCCTACTTGTTCATCCTTCAGATAAAAGAGGCAAGTTTAGGCCTAATTGGGAAGGTCCGTGGGTTATAGCCAAAGTTTTATCAAACGGAGCATTAGCCATTTCAAAACCCGAAGACAACGGGAAGGCCGAAATCATAAGTTCGGACCATGTCAAGAGGTTCTATCCATAAAAAGGCTCACCATTGAAATACTAATGCGACTACGAGGCAAGAGGAACATCCAGAAATCGTTCTTATGCATCTCTCAAGAAATCAAATGCAAATCACAAGTGCAGAACTGCTGCTGCTGGAAACAGGCCGATAGACCTAAAAAGTTTTTAGGTCTATATATATAAAAAATTTTACAGCACCCTTATGCAGAATTTTCAATGGCCAAAGGCCTACAATTGATCAAAGCATTACAAGGGACGTCAAGAAGGAGAATTTTACAAGATCTATGCCCTGCAAAAGCAACACATCATATGGACACATCCTCAAAAAATGAGCCGGTATTCACACGGCTTAACAAAAAATGGGGCATACAAGCATTCAGATTCACAAAAAATGCAATTTGGCCAAAAGAGGAAAAAAATGAAGAAACGCCTTCAAGACATTCCACCGGCGGCCCTAGCCCGAGTAAGAGCGTCACCACCCGAAGCCTTGTGGCGACCGGCCGAAGAGGTTCCCGCGGCCGAAACTCTAGCCGTTGAAGATGAAGTCTTCTTGCCTTCTCATGCTACATCATCCGGAATTTTGACAGGCATGTTCGCCAATCCACCCGGCTCATTGGGTTTGAGCCATACTGCTTTATCTCGAGAGCGCAAGCCGTACGCCTTTCTAGAAGACATCTTGACAACTGCAACATAAAAGGCGATGGATCAACACAAGGCAACAAGCAACAAGACAAGCATCATGCCCCGAGCAAAATCATATCAGGTCAGTCTATACCACCATTTCAGGCTTGTAAAAAAAAACAAAAAAAACAAAAAAACAAAAAAACAAAAAACAAAAAAACAAAAAAATATACAAAAAAAGAGAAAAACAAAAAAAGAGAGACAAAAAAAAAAAAAAAAAAAAAAGAAAAAGAAAAGAGAAAGGTCATGACGAAGGCTGCAACCACTCAAGCAATACCGAAAGGCTCTCACCCAACCAAAGGAGGTAGCTACCCCGAGCAAACATGAAGTAAAGGAAGATCAACACGCACAGAGAAAAAGAAGGCATCATGGCAACAACATCAAGAAACAAGTCTATGAAGCATTTCAACTCAAAAAAACAAAAGGGCAAGCGATAACACAAAGATGATATCCGTGCAACATGAAAAAAGACAAAACATATAAAGAGTTACCCTCTTTCTCTTATTCAAGCAATGAGTCCATCACAATTAAGAGAAAATGACGCTCAAGTCAAGATTCAACAAAGGGCGGGTGGGGGCCATCGCTCCCTAGAAATGATTCAACTAAGGGAAACGGACTCCTAGCAATTCCAAGATAATCCCAAGCTGGAAAGACAACACCGGCAGCGGCAATCGGCAAACCATCCGTCGCCGAAGAAGACGAACTCGGCAGCCTTGACAGCAACCGCGGCAGATGAATCAGCAGCAACAGCCACGACGGGTGAGCGTCCACAGGCACGACAGCAGCAGTAAAGCCCCAGATGACGCCGGAGAAGAGGAATGGGCATCGGCAGCGGCGATTCTAGCGGCAGCAGTGAATGGGCGCCGGAAACGGGGAAGAAAACCCCAGCCGGACGTGGCAGCGACGAAACCAGACGACGCCGGAGGAGAAGAAACGGCCGTGCGATCCCGCAACAGTCGACGGCAGCGGCGACGACAGTTGACGGCAACGGCGACGGCAGCGGTGACGGCAGCAGCAACGACGACGGCTCTGCCAGCGGCCACAACAGCAACTAAAGCAGTGGCAACGGCGAATGCCAGCAGCGGCTGAAACCGGCGGTGAGGCTCGGTCGATGCCGAAAAAGGAGGCAGGAAAACCGATGAGTGGCGGCAACCACAGCAGTGCAACCCAGACAAACGGTCACGACGACCGGAGGCGACCAAGGAGCCGTTCGAATGGCCGGCGACACCAGCAACAGTGAAGGCAAAAGCAAAGACAGCTGGAGGCAAGGAAGTCGAGCAAGCAGCGCTCACCGGAGAAAGGAGAGAAGACAACGGCAGCAGCCGGCGTTCACGACAGCAGCCACGCTCGCCGGAGAAGCAGGGATGCGCAGTGTCTGCGTCGGCGAAAAGAAGAGCAAGGAAACCAGAAGAAATGGGGCCCGCGATCGAAGCCCTAAAGCTGGAAAATCTACAAACAGCCCCCTAACCGTTTTGCGGAATTGCAGAAAACCACTAGACTTGAGGAGAATACAAAGTGACCCCGCAAGCGCTCCATATTTACAAAAGGTCAACAGAAATTTTGCAAAGAGGCCACCTCCAAGTCACAATTGCAAAAGAAACAGCTGCAAGATTCACGAGAATTGCAAGAAAACTATTTAAGATTAGCAGGGTGTCCGTCACTTTGCCATTCACCGTCAAGACGCCTCTGGCAAAGGGGGGCAACTGTTGACACCCCACCGCGGGGCCCCAAGATGGAGAATTGAACACAAGATTCAAGCCCAACCAAATTCAATACGAAAAGAAGCTCAAGCCAGCCAAGCGGGCCATTCCACACTCAGCCCACGGAGCGAAGCTCCACTAAGCCTCGAAGCAGGCTTTTCAACCAACTAAATCCGGCCCACAAAGAGCGAAGCTCCTACAGGCCACCTCAACGGGCTCCACAAAGCAGCCCACCAGACAAAACAAATGGGCTTAGCCAAGCTCTAGCCCACTAAAGCCTCGGAAGCAGGCTTCTCTACAATTTTGGGCCTCCACAACGGCCCACCCAAAAGCCATGGGCTAAGCCAAGCTCTAGCCCACAAAGACAAGCTTATGGACCAAGTCCAAAACCATTCAAGAGGCCCAAAGCCCATGACCCCAACTCAAGACCAAGTCCATGGACCAAGTCCATGATCCCACTTAAGCCCAAGCCCATGGACCAAGTCCATGACCTCAAGGGAGCCCAAAGCCCACTCCACCATCTATAAAAGAAGGAGCTCCCCTCTCATTCAAGCACACTTGAAGAGAGGCATCCCAAGGGGAGGACGGGAGTCTGCAGCAACGCCCCCGGCATCCCGGCTTCCATGCTCTACGCGCTCCACGCCTCTCTTCCCATTTCCCCCTTTCCATCTCTCCCGTTCTCTTAAACCCTTTTTTATTTTTCCCCTTTTACGCCGTGTAAACCGCCTCGGGTTGGCAGATTTCTCCATATTTGCTTCAACCCGTAGGCCGGAACCCATACTCTGTATTGCTAGTGCCTTATTTCTTTAAATAGGGGCCGATCTCCCTTTAAAGATCGGTGGCGACTCCATTTTTATTGTTTTCTAGTGTGCGTGTTTGAGCTAACGCCCCGGCAAGGTGGGTGCACGTGGGTCCGCAGATTCCAGCATAGTACACTGCCGTTATGCTGCCGGATTTGTGACTTGACCCGTGTACGGAAGCCCCGTCTTAGCCGTCATGCCGCCAAAACCACGAGAAAACGCCTATATGCCCATTTTTCTAAAAAACGAGAGGCCTAACTCATTTTACCCCATGTGAATGCAGGAAATCCAAGCCCACGTCGCTTTTCAACACGATCCACATCTCTAAGGCCCGGAAAACCCATTCCGAGCCCACCGTAGCGCTCACGGCGGGTGCTACAGCTACACTGACTGATACATAAAGTTGTATGCTAAGAGTGTGTTCGGTACTTACTACAAAATATCTTTTCCATATAAAACTTTCTTTCCCTTTGTAACAATCTCATTTTTCAATCATTTTTCATATTTTTCTATATAATTATCTTACTTTTCAATCATGTTTTATAATTTTTATACAACTATCATATTCATTTTAAATTTATTCTCTTTATTTTTGATGATTATCTTTATCATATGACACCACCTTTTCTCATTTCAAAAAAAAATTTACCAAAATATTTTTTAAAGTTTTATCAAATATTAAATACACTTTCAGTTAAGTTTTCAGAAATGAAGTTCATGCAGCACAATTTTTAAAAAAGAAACACATCGTATTTTACATGGATTTGATTAATATAAACTTAAGACTCTTTCTATGTTATAAATAAAGTATTTGCTCTGGGATTTGGTGAAATGTGTGATTTTGGAAAACCTTATTGTATACTACTTTGGCATTTTTAAGAGATTCTTGGTGGGATGTATTGGATTATAGGATTTTTCTTTTGAAAATCGTCTATTTTTCTTTCATATTAAAGAGTTTTTCACGTAAATTAATGTTTTTTTATTTTCTTTCATTTTTTACCATTACTTTATTATTCATAAGACCATTCCTAACACTTATAGTTGCCTGTTGTTAATTATATTTAATTTTTACTAATCCTTGTTAATCTAATTAACTCCTGCTAAATATTGTCAAACTGTGTCAAGAATATTTGTTAAATCAGACTTTTACCCTCATCCGTAAAATCAATCAAACCCTTAGTACAACAAATATGAATTCTCTTAAACTCATTAAATTTGTATTATAATAATTTTTTTAGCAACTAAATCAAAACTTAATTGCCTAAGCACGAAAATCGTGTACCAACCAAATTTTTCTTAATAGTTGCTTTATGAAATATGCCACAAATTATTAAGAAAAAAGTTTTTTTTGACAACCAAACTTCAACCCAGTCGCTAAAAATTAAAAATATGATTTTAATTAAGCATGTACGACCCACACAAGAATTAGATATAGATATTTTTAGCATAATGATAAAAACAAATAATGTAAAGACATTTGTTTGAAGACCACAACAAGATGTTGGTGAATTGAAATAAGAATTAAAATCCACATATTTCAAAAATGCATAAGAATTTCAATCTTACTATAAGTGTGTTTGGCATTTTATAGAACTTTTTAAAGACAAATTTTTTGTATAAATTTTTTGAAAAAAGATAAGTGAAGTGATATGACGAGAGTAATAATGAAGAATAAAAATAAAATAAAATTTAAAATAAACAAGATAGTTATATAGATAGTTACGGAGAAATAGTCAAAAAATGTAATAGTTGTACAGAAATATGTGAAAAATAATTAAAAAACTGCGGTAGTTGTATACTATGAAAAGTCCTTGGACTACAAGATTAGTTTTCGTGATTGCCAACACACCCAACACATCACATCTTTAGATTAAATTATACTGTAATTTGCATAAAAAATATGTATATTCTCATCTCTAAAACTCATCGATGCATGGCAAGTATCCCAAAAACTGACCACGGCACGGGGCAGGGTGGAGGGAGAGTCTGCCACTTTCAATTAAAATGGTACTTCATTTCTTTGGAATGGTTGGCCACATTGCAAATATTTAAAAGCATCTCAAGTCGTTGGTTAGAGAGGGCCCAAGTGCACTTAACTTCTGTGCGTGCAAAAAATTTTTTTTTATTTTTTAAAATTTTTTAATAAAACTATTAATCTAAATATATTTAACATGTTTATCAAGTTTTACCATTTTAGAAATTTTTAGATTTTTTTGGATTTTTAAAATCAATGGCATTTTAATAATTTTAAATTACTAAAAATACCACTTATTTTTAAAAGAATCAAAAATATATATACAAATCTCCAAAAATGGTAAAACTTGATACATAAGTTAAATATATTTAGATTAATAATTATATTAAAAAAATTTAAAAATATTAAATACATCCCAATATAGGGAACTAAGTGCACCTAAGTGCATTAACTGAACTGACAGCCTGAGATTGCGAACCACATTGCAACAATGCAATTAGGAAGGTTGCAAAAGGAGCGGGCAAGTATAACGGACTTCGGTTGTATGCTCCCGGGAGCATGTAGCTTTACATGCTCTCAGGCTCATACACTTTTGGTTTTTTAAAATTTTTTTTATAAAATTGTTAACCCAAGTGTATTTAACGTACGTATCAATTTTTATCATTTTTGGAGATTTTTAGATATTTATTTTTTATTTTTGAAAATCAGTTTAAATTACTTAAAATGCCACTGATTTTCAAAAATCAAAAATAAATATCTAAAATACTTTAAAAATGGTAAAAATTTACCCAAAGATTAAATACACTTGGGCTAACAAGTTTATAAAAAAAAATTCAAAAAAAATAAAAAAAATAAGTGTATGAGCGTTGCACGCTCCCGAGAGCATACAACCGAAGTCCTTAATATAGCATAATGTTCAGGAAGTAGACAAAGGGGTTTTGCCACAGCTGTAACTCTAATATTCTTTATAAATTCTAAACTTTATTCCTTTTCGTAAAAATGTAAACCTTATCTCCATTTACGTAAATCGGGTTAAAGTTTAAATTCAGGTTCAAAAACTAGAGTCGACAAATTTTTGTTTAAAATAGAAGCGACAAGTCAAAATTTTCATATAAATATAAATTAATAAGTCATCTAGGCGAAAAATAATCTACAACCTGATTATATTTAAGAAAAATATAGTGATATACCATATTTTAAAAGAAATTTTATCTTTCGCAAAATAACAGAAGCAAGAAATTAACAAATGTAAAAGTAAATAATATAAATATAAATGAAAATAATATAATTTACCTAAAATATAATTTCAAAATGAAAAAAATCCATGTAAACATAATTTTTAAATAATATATAAATATAAAGAAATATTATTTGAATTTACTTATATAATATTAAACGAAAAAAATCCTCCGACCAGCGCTCGCAGCCGTCGGATCGTGCGGGTAGATCAGGAGCCGTTGGATGAAACGGGTGAAAGGCTGCGCCCGTTCAGGCGCATTAAATGACGGAGGAAAACAACCCAGCCCGCTGTCAGTGGGAAATATTTCTCAAAACCCTCGTGCTCACTCTCTTCCCTCCCTATGTCCCAGCTCGCCCTCTCTCGTCTCCCGCTCGCCCTCTCTCGTTTCCTCGTCGGTCTCCTCCCTCACCTCCGACAGCGGCACAATCCACCCCGGCCCCGGCAGGTAAATGCTCCCTCTCCCTCTTCCGATTTCTCTCCCCTGCTCCCGATTTCCCTTCCTCCCGCCCCCTCTCTCTCTTCCTCGATTTCCTCTGTTCATCAGCATTGTTTGGTTTAGGAGTTCATCGTTTCTGACAGCTCTTGCTTGGATTAGTTCCCAGGATCCAATTGGAAATCGTTTCTGATGATCTGTTAGGATTTTAGAAGAGTGGAGAAGAGTTTTTATGAG
Source organism: Annona cherimola (assembly GCA_030490835.1). Lineage (NCBI taxonomy): Eukaryota > Viridiplantae > Streptophyta > Magnoliopsida > Magnoliales > Annonaceae > Annona > Annona cherimola. Next base: position 89,760,147 of record CM059975.1, read on the forward strand.
ATCGGTATGGCTCGGTCTCCCGCTCAGATCCATTCCGGAGGGAGCTGTTGTCTGCAACGTCGAGCACCAGGTTGGAGATCGGGGCTCCTTTGCCAGATGTTCTGGAGACTATGCTATCGTTATCAGTCACAACCCTGATAATGGTACCACCAGGTTATCATTTCATTGCCTCACTTCTGTGGATAGAATTGGTAATGGCTTCTCACTTGATTGGTTCAACATAGAACAGGACAAGGCGACGTAAAAAATACAAAATTTGGATGGTTACTTATTTTGAGTTATGTTGTTGTTTGTCCTTTGTTGCATTTTTTTATTCACAGATTCGATTGATGTTGTTTTGATTTCTGGGGTATTATTCTTTCTAATTTACTGCTAGCTGTGTATGACTATTGAACTCAGCTGTGCGTTAGTATGGTTTTTATCTCAGTTGATTTATACTCCTCTGGCATGGCCGGATTGTTACCTCAGATGATAGACCTTGTACTAGATGGGTTGCAGCGCACACTGATTTTTCGATGACCTTAGAATGTAGATTTGGAGTTTACGGGTTGCAGCGCACACGGATTTTTCGATGACTTTAGAATGTAGATTTGGAGTTCACTGATGCTAGATGTAGATATCATTTATTCGAATGGGTTACTACATCTCGAGCCTACCTGTTCATGTTATGCTGTTTTTGTAAAGGATAATCGATAGAAGTTAATTACCCACATTTATTCAGCAATTTTATTCGCAGCTGGTAGTTTTGAAAAGGATTATGGTCTTGTGCCAAGGGTTGTGATTCAATAGTCGATATAACTGCAATTAAGAGAGATTGTCATGAATTTTTCCAGCATTTTGGTATCTGAACGTTATTTGTTTAATTTTATTTAAAGTAACACTTTTAGTATTACATTCTGGTGCTATTTGATGCAATATTTCTATTGGATAGGTAAAATGGTTTTTGTTGAAAGTTGAATGCCTGTTTAATTCTAATTTCTTGCCTGTTCTAAAAGATTGTTTACGTTCTTTAAAATGGTCAGTTATGAGTATGATTAAGTTCACATTAATTTTCGCATTCTAGGGACTGCACCATGTGGATATGCATTTTTTTTATGATCTTCCATTTCTTGAAATTAAATTCTTTTGTTTTAGGATCAAGTTACCATTTGGAGCAAAGAAGATTGTTCCAAGTGGATGCAGAGCCATGGTTGGACACAAATATCGTGTTAGAGGAATTGCTGGCCAACTGATCGTGGTGTTGCCATGAATCCTGTGGAGCATCCTCATGGTGGCGGTAACCATCAGCACATTGGCCATGCTAGTACTGTGCGCCGTGATGCTCCTCCTGGCCAGAAGGTTGGTCTGATTGCAGCTAGAAGAACTGGTCGTCTCAGGGGTCAAGCTGCTGCTACTGCTGCAAAGGCTGATAAGGCTTAGTGAATTAACTGCATTTTGGATCTATTATCTGTTGTTGGTCTTGAACATCAGTGTCTTTCTATCGAGGATTGTTAGGCAGTTTTGTCAAAATTGATTAAGACATAGTCTTTTGAGTTTGCGCTAACTTTTTACCTAGACATCAGATGTGATTTTGATATTTATTTGATAATGGGTGGTGCGTTTGTTTCGTGACAGGGCATTGGCAAGCTATTCAGATGCCTCTGTAATCCAGCATATGATGTTGATGATGATGAGTTTGCATGCAAGTAGTTGAGAAACAAAGCAGCATTCTTTTTAATTCTCAAAATAATGTAATAAAATTCATCCAAATATTTTTTTAGAAAAAAGAAAAACATTGGTGGACAATTTTTTAGTATCGATTTCTCGTGGAGTCTATGGATGACTCGCTGTCGGCCGCATTTCACACATGCAGACACGAGGTTGCAAACCATATTTGCACGAAGGAGTTTTACTTTTCCATTCATCTGCCCCAGATAGACGGACCACCCACAAAGAAAGGAAGGTTGTAAGGTGCTGCTTACTGCCATTATTTTGTTTCCAGGCTCTTAACAGTCGGACTATTTTAGGACTCAATTTACGAAGGGTGTGTGTGTTTAGTTGGAGATAAAACTTTTGATGAAAAGTTTTTGGAGTAGAAGTTGTCAAATCAATAGAAAGTAATGTGATATAATAAGAGTAATAATGAGTAGTAAAGAGAATAAAATTAAAATAGATAGGTTAGTTGTATGGGTTGTTGTGTAAAAATGATTGAAAAGTAGGGTAGTTTGTATAGAAAAATGTGAAAAAATAATTAAAAAATGGAATAATTATGGAGAGTGAAAAGTTTTAGATTGAAAAGTTTTAGTTGACATTTTTATGCCCTAAACAAACGCACCCGAAATATGATAAGAAGTTCATTTCAAGTAAGAATCCACCCATCCAAATTCCAAACAAGTCCCAATCCGTTTTCCTTCTTGATCGGCAACCTGCCAAATGTTGAAAGTTGAAAGGAGTACAACTTAAATGAGACAATCCCTACCCGCACAAACTGTACAAGAACTTGCTGTTGCATTTAGATGCTCAACTGAATTCGATTCCACTGCTATTGCAACTTCAAAAAAAAAAAAAAAAAAAAAGAACACGTTCAGGGGAGCATCAAACGCAATTTTTTCATTTTTGGTCAACCCTAGCAAGGACGGCTTCTCTTTTTGAAGATTGAAAAACAAGCTCACTCAGTGTGCTTGATGCTGCTCTATAGCCCCTGCCCCAAATGATGAAATAAGGCAATTGCAAGCTTTAAGTGCTATCCTTTCGCAGGCAGCCTGAAAATAATCATTTCCAAATTTTATTAAGCCAATCCACTATGTATTCCGTAAAAGAAATATGGGGTTGTAAGCACCCATAGCAAGTTTGTCACATTAGTGCTATGACCTTGTTCCATTATTGTATAAAATTTATAGATCTTGTCACCTTACAAGGTAATTATATCTCCTAGAGGAATCATATCCTTGAAATTCATGTTAGTTAATCCAGCCTGGTTATAAATCAAAATAATAGTTGACTGAATGGTTCATCTAGATTTCAGGTTGCATTTGGAATTGACAACATAATTTTCGTGATCCATGCAGTCCTGACAGACTGCTATATGCTGCCTTATGGAATATCCTGATGTTGAGTTCATGGAGTGTACTTGTGCATCACAGATCTAAACAGCATTTGGAATGGGCAGCACAATTTTCATAGTTTTGATAATCCAGAGAGTTCAGTTTCTGGACCCTGTCACATGCTGTCACATGCTGCCTTATTGAATTTTTAGATTTTCAATTCATGCAGTATGCTTTTGGATCACAGAATTGATCTTCTGTAATCAGAGTCAATGAGGTGCTAGCATCTTGCATTTCATTTTTCCAGGTGTCTCTATTCATGCTTTTCATGTCTCTATGCAAGCCGGCATTATAGATGGCTTCTTGAAGCTGCTGGGAAGTTGGAACCAAGGAGAAGCGCGCTGGAAGATGATTTTGAAGAGGAAGAGAAGGAAGAGGAGCAACAGGTCATAGATGATGCCAGCTTGCAATTTTCACACATCTTTGGTCTAAATCTCTTTTTGACTTCTTTCTTCTCAAATTTCACAAATGGAGTCAGAACTTTAAACACATACATTCATCTAAAACCAATAGGACATAAAATTGTGTAAGAGACCGATCATGTGAAACAGTGATTTACAAAACTTGAAACTAGGCATTGGTACTAAAATGTTGAAATCAAATAAAAGAGACAATGTTGAAATCAAATAAAAGAGATGCTGCCCATAGAGTTTAATTGACAGGCAAATCACAGTAAAACTCACTAAATGGTCACTAAAAAACAAAACGCTCATCAGCCATCCTTGAAAGAAATGGTTGTTGGGGCAGACAAATGGCAATAAGAGAATGACAGAATCAGATTCGAATGCTTTGACCCTAATAGGAATAGCGCCATTTGGCAATAAGATGAGTAAAAAAATTCTCAAATATTTCGACAGGGTGCAACCAAGACCAAGAACTTCAATATTTTGAACCAAGTAAAGAGTTAAAGAAGCAAAAGGGAAGACAAAAAACCTGGATGGAACTTCAGTATTATAATCCTAAATTGTTTCCCATCTCAGATACAGGTATCTTATTGAGTTGTTCCCATCAATCATGGTTATGACCTCCGGAAACCCCAAGCACTTCCATTTCTTTCTTATTGACCTCCCAATTAAGGTAGTTTATGGTCTTTCTTACGGCCTTGTGCAAGCTGAGTTTCACACGCAATGTGATGGAGGATGTCCCTTGTGTTCATGGCTTCGTTGGAATGTAAATTTCACATGTAGTGTGATGGATCGGATGTCCTTTGTATTTTTGGCTTTATGCATTGTAAAGTTCACATGCAATGCAATGGATTGGTGCTGCCATAGAAAAGATTGCGTTTGATTGGTGTTAAAATCCATTAGTGATTTGGAGTGTAAGTGATTTGAAGTGTATCTTGACATTTTTCTTGATACCGATGCTGTCCTTCCAATTGTTGTCCTTCCAATTTGCTGTGATTCCCAGAAGTTTGGACTAAACAAAAAATCTCCCTTCTGCTATTTATGTTTTTGTGATCAAAGGTTAGAGCTGGAGTCGAGATGGCACTGATCGATGCAGTTGCTAGCGGCATCCGGATTCTGCTAGCAGCATCCGGATTCCTCTCTGGAGACTACTTGGTGGTGCAACAGATTCCATAACTACAGACATAATCCAACCACTCAACCCAATCCAACACAGTTTAAGAATCGATCAAGATGCTCAAGCCTATTGAACCCAATTTTGTCAAACCATGCTGATGAACAGGGGAAATCGACGGAGAGAGGGAGGGAGCGGGAGGGAGGGAAATCGGGAGCAGGGGAGAGAAATCGGGAGTGCGAGAGGGAGCATTTACCTGCCGGGGTGGATGGTGCCGCTATCGGAGATGAGGGAGGAGAACAACCGGAAATTTCCGACACTAACAACCCGAGCGGGAGAGAAGAACAGAGCGGCAGAGAGAGTGGCAAGGGAGAGAGACCGAGCGGGGGGAGACGAGAGAGGTGCGGGAGAGAGAGATCCAGGCAGCAGGAGAGAGGGTCGAGGGAGAGAGAGACTGAACGGGAGGGAGAGAGGTGTGGGAGGGCTTTGTCAGGCAATATTTACAACTGACAGGGGCTAGGATGTTTTTTTCCAGCATTTAATGTCCCTGTCTCCGCGCAGTCAAGATGCCTCGCGATCCAACGGTTCCCAATCAACCCGCATGATCCGACGGCTACGAGCGCTGGTCGGAGGAGTTGCGTTCGACCGACCGGTCGGAGATGATCATCTCTCAAACTTAAATAGGTGAATTTTTTTATGGAATTCTAAACAGGGAATTGGGTTCAAGTTCCTGGGATTTGGATTTACTTGAATCCTACCTCTATTTTACAAATCAGGTTTATCACGTTAGCTTAAGCTTTGCAAAAACAAACCCCAAAATAAGCATAGCCCAATTAGTTCGGACCTTTCCGCTGGCTAGTCAAGGATTGAATCCCTGATCAGAGTATTTTTTTTTCCCGTTTGAGGAAACAATCAAAAAAAGTAATACCCTTTTTTAAAAACGACACATATAAAATGAACTTCCTAATTTATTGTTCGATGGCATTACTTGACAGATTTATTTATGAGTTTAGGAGAATTTATTGTTTTTTTATTTATGTATATATACACTTTAGCCACCAATCTGATATTAAAAATTAATATATGCATAATCTCCGTAACGTAGAAAAATTTAATAATACCTTCACACTTGGAGGGAAATTTTATACCAACCATCGACCATAACAGGTAAAAGTGGGACTACACTAGTTGTTGTCCTAGGGGTTTGATTGATTTTATAGTTAACAGGTAAAAGTCCAACAATACATTTGACTAATATTCTTGACACATTTTGGCAATTTTTAGTACGGGTTAATTAGATTAACATAGATTGATAAAAATTAAATATAATTAATTCTGGTTAGCTAAAACTCTAAAAAAATCCTGTGATCCAATATATGCCAACCAGAAATTATCAGAAACATCGAAGTAGCATTAAATAAAATTTCACAAAGTCACACGTCTGGCCAAATCCTAAGACAAATAATTTGTTTATATGAAATAAATCCATGTGGACTACAATGTATTTCTTTTTCAAAAAGTGCTGCGGAACTTGATTTGCATAAACTTTACATTGGGTATATTTGATATTTGACAAAACTTGTACCAAAAAAAATAAAGAAGAAGTTTTCGGCGGAAAGTTTGTAAGTATGAGAAAATAAGGAGGGATATGATTAGAAGTACTAAGAATAAGGTTAACATGTAGAAGAAATTGTGAAAGAAATTGTATAAAAAAATATGAAGAAATAAGTGAAAAATAGGATTGTTGGGAAAAGGAAAAAAAATTTAAATAACAAAGACATTTTCAGAAATTACCAAACATGCCCTTAGTATACAACTTTATGATTAGCGTAATATCCAAAACACATTTCGATAATATAAATTTGTATATTTCTAAAAGTGTTTTCCTGTCCAAATCGCTTTTTACATTTCAAAAAGACAACACATTTCTCCTCTAATATGGAGAGGAAGATGCTTTGATCATAACCACGTATGCTCGAATGAAAACTTTGTCGACCCACCTTGGTTCCTTGGGCTGTCTACCACTTTTTGGATGTCTGGGTCCACTTTAGGATATTTGTATCTAATTGCGTTGAAGAAATCTGCGAGGGTAATTCGAAAATATGCCCATGTAGTTTGAATATAATCGCAAATATGCGTATAATTTCAAAATTATAAATAATTTAATCATAATTACAAATATATTTACATTGTATAACGTCATTACTGCATTAGTGTGGGTATATTTATAAAAATATACAAACTATGTAGGTATATTTATAATTTTAAAAATTAAAAGGATATAATTCGTTTTTACAAATATATCCACATAGTTTATATATTTTCGCAAATATACTTACTTCACGACTATGCCATAACAACCTCATAATGGTGTGGATATAATTGCAATTTTGATTAAACTATGTGGACTAAATTTCCAATTATTGTCAAACCATGTGAATATAGTTGCAAATTATCCGATATGTGAGGCTGACTTTAGTGGGCAATTGAGTCTACAACCAGGTGAACGACTTGCAAACGGGGACAGCCATTTGAGATATCCATTGCACAAGAAAGAAAAAAGAATAATAAAAAGAGATGTTAGCATAATTGCAGCATATTTCATGCAACGGAATAATGATCAATGTAATTGAGTCTGTTCCATGGTTAGTTGAATGTGGCTGTGCATGTGAGGTGAAACTCGAGCCGCGCATCCAATTCTCTAATCCAGCCATCCAGGCCTATCCTTATGAAACGAATGCGCCCGAAAGTAGCCATATCTAAGATTCTGGTGGACTCACGTTTCATGATCGATAATACGTCTAATGGATAATGATCCGGTGCACTGGGTTGCTACTCCATGTGTATTTTATTGTATTTTGTATTTTTGTATTTTTATATGAGCTTACTTGTATTTAGTTCATATATCAAAATTAATTATTTTAGATTCTTGTACATATTTTCCACAAAATTTTAACATTTTTCATTTGATGGTGTGGGTGAAATTTTATTTTTTTTGGAAGTTTATATATAAGAATAAAAAAAAAAATAGTAGCGTGGATATGCTAGGTTCACATAAAAATAAAAAAATTTAAAGATGTATGAAAAATATAAGATACACTAGATTATATCACTTAGTTAAGTAATAAATAGATGTACAAGATAATTAGCCGTGTTTAATAGGTGCATGCCTTCGGCCCCAAGCGCATGCAAAAGCATATGACAGTTGTAAAATACATTAAAAAAATATAGCTAATGATGCAAAAAGAAAAAGTAATTAATTATAACTAATGGTGCCGAGTTCTTTATGTTTTCCCTCTTCGTATTCTGTACTTTAAATCATCCAAAAACAATGTTTACAGAATCAAGCATGGCTTCTGTATAATCGAGTTATGTGAAAGTAATTTTATATAATTAAGTCTCCATTTTTAAAATGTTAATGATGCAAATTTTAATATATTTATTGAATTTAACATCATTTATTTAATTAGAAGATCAATTTTCTTCTAAATCAAATATGTGCATGAGCTACATTTGTTCAAAAATAAATATACTCATGAGTAAATTAAGAAAAATCTCTATAATTATCCTATTTTTTAATTTTTTTATATCTTTTTTATGCAACTACTTTATTTTCAATTAGTTCTACACAACTACTATAGGATTAACCTATCTATTTTGGTTTCATTTGTCACTCTTCATCATTATCTCTATCATATCATATCATTTTTTTCATTTCAAAAACTTTTCATTCAAAAATTTTATTACTTTCCAAACGCACTCATAATTTAAATGTTAAAAATACTACTTATCATTCACAAAATACCTTATAATGTTTCATATATAATGGCAACCAAATAGTTATTTCAAATAATAGATTTAACTGTAAAATGGTTAAGGATACTAAGAGGAGCATTTTAGTTATTTTATAAAAGAAATTTAATGAATACACAAATATAGCTAATGGAAAGAATATTTTCGCAATTTTCAGCAAGCGTTGCGGCGTCTTTTGCAATTTTTTAACTAAAGGATACATCTGCTACATCATTAAAACTATTTAAGCGCCTATACAAATTCCTTCTACTACGAACGTTTATTTATTTGTTGTATTAAAAATAAAATATATTCAAAGCTTTTGTATATGTTGTATACTATTTACAAATGACCTTTACAGTTATATGTTCACCCTTAACTGATTTTTGCACTTTTAGGATATATCAATTTTCAAGTAAAATCATTTTAGGGAGTTACAAATAAATATAATGATTAATTAGTTTTGATTTAATAAAAAGCAACCGGCTGCATGGAATCAAATAATTGTCTTAAATTTAAATGTACCCAAAGGGATAGGTGTCCACATGTGAGAGTTATATTAAATTATTGGTGTCAAATTAAACTTAACATTTGTATATTAAAGCTGGTCATTTTTGTTTGAACTTATCATTGTGGGGAAATGATTAAAAACAAACAGATAAACCAATAGGATTTGTAGAATGGTTGCTTCTTCATTTTCCTAGAATTTTTTATTGTCTAAAACGCTCATAGTATTTATCTTTATATATTTAGTTATGCTGTAAAAAAATAAATAAATATTATATTATAATCATTTTCGAATTTTACAGGTGGCATATTCACCCTCAAATGATGTTAAACTGTAGAAGTTTCCAATCAAGTAAATTTTGAAATCATAAATATATACGTATTACTTTAAATTTTGGATTATGTTCATGTTAACTCAAACTAACTCAAACTCTTATTGGCGAGGCACATTGGTGTTATTTTTAATAATTTTTGTTTTTAGAAAAATATTTACACTTAAATTTTACAATTTCAAAATGTGTATGTATTTTTTATTTCAAAATTAATTGTTTTTGGTTTTAAAGTAATTTTTACCCCAAATGTTAATTTTTGAAATTAAAAAATATACACGTATGTAAAAATTGTGAAATTTGGTATGTAAATTAAATATACTTGGGTTCACCTTCTCCAAAAAACGAAAAATACCAAACATATACATGCACTGGGGTGAAGATGAATATTGTAAACTTTATATTTTACATAGGGTGTGTTTGGGAATGGATAAAACTTTTGATAAAAAGTTGTAGAGATTAAAAGTTGTCAAATGATATGATATAATAGGAGTAATGATGAAGAGTAAATAGGATAAAGGTAAAATAGATAGGTTAGTTGTGTTGTTAGTTGTATAGAAATAATTGAAAAATAGGGTGGTTATATAGAAAAATGTGAAAAATGATTAAAAAATAGGATAATTGTGGAGAGTGAAAAGTTTTAAATCGAAAAATTTTAACTTGACAACTTTTACTTATTATCAAACACACCCGTAATTTAGATGCGAAAAAAAAAATTTCCAACAAAAATAAATAAAAACGAACATTTGTACAAAAACCTAGTGGAAGAACATTTGTTTTAAATGATTCCCTAAATATATTTTTTTTTACAAAATGCATGGTGAAATGCTAGCCAATAGTCCAAATTCCATCCACGCTGACAAGTAGAGTACTTTAGCATTTTGAGGTGGCGTTTGTCCCAATTTTTGAGTTTGATCCATCGGATCAAGGAACGAATAGATATGGAATATCAAAGAGTGTCTAGAGCTTGCTGTAATCTTGTAGACAATATATACGATTGTTCGACGGCCTAGTTGAACAGTTGGCAGGAAAATGTCAAATCATAATCATATTGTTGCTGATCACTTGATATTCCATGGCCCATTCATGCGTTGGACTGCTGCTTCTCTGGCCTTTAAGTACACCATCGAAAGCACTTCCTTCTGCGAGCTTCAGGCAAACCTGCCGACGTACATTACCACTGGCGACACGCGTCCGAGTCAACCCGATTGAATTTCAGCAGCTTGAGTGACTCTCGTTTTACATGAAGATTGTGGTGTTTTCTCTTCATCTCTCTCAAAGGCTTCCGAAGCCACGGGGTGGTCCTTGCCTCGGGCGCCTTTGAGGGGGATTGAGAATATGCCCCTCATTGTCAAAGGCTCCGTTTAGCTCAGCCATGGATTTCATTAGTTTAAATTTTTTTAAAAAAAAATTTTGTTTGAAAAGTGAGGGGAAAAAAATGGTGGAAAAATCTTTTTTATTATTAGTGTAAAATTTTTTAAACCAGAAAAAGTAGTGTAATATAATAGAGATAATAATGAAGAAGTAAGGGAATAGTGTAATATAATAGAGATAATAATGAAGAAGTAAGGGAATAAAGTTGAAATAAATAAACTAATTGTATGAAAGAAGTAAAGAAATAATTAAAAAATAAGATAGTTATAAAAAATTGTTAAAAATGATTGAAAAATAAGGTTGTAATAAAGGAAAAAAGTTGTGATTTGAAAACTTTTTATGTTGTCATCAAAGGCACATTTTAAGAACTGTTATGGCAAAAGTTGTTTGTGTTTGGAAATATCATATAAAATGCACTTTTAATAATAATTATGTGCTTGGCTAAACAAAACGGAGATGATTTCAATGTACAAAATTATCAAACTAGACATAAGGAAATAATTATTAATTTAACAAATTTGTAGTAAGCCATGAGCACAAAAGTGAGCATTTTCTAAATAATTATTTGAAATAGTTTTAAATATTTTAAATGAATAAATAATTTCTGAAAAATTATGCTCAGTAATGGATTAGATCATCGTTTTTGTAGTATATTTTTTATTTATATGATTGTTTATTTAAATGGAATGGATGAACAGAATGTTTATTTATCATCCTCGGCTACACTTTCAGTGGAGTTGCATTGTTGACATCGTCCATATATATGAATAGCCCAATCTGGATATCCTTCCAGTAGCAGAAAATTGCATTGTGATTCTCGAAAGCCATGCCAATTTTTTCTAAACACATTTTATAGCTTAAAGCTGCTTTTCTGCTGAAAAAAAGGCCTGATTGAAAAGTGCGCTAGCTTCTACAGCTTTACAATGTTAAAGGCAATTTTTTACATTACTTGTAAGTGGAGCTGAAACTATTTCTCCATCCTACTCTCTTTGGAGAAGGTCGTCCACCCCACCCTCAGTCCTCTATTCCTACGCACAGGTCGTTTGGTTCTTAGTCGGCCCTTACTCACTCCTGTGATAGCCAGGTTGATTAGATTCCAATTCCAATCCAGTTCAGGAGTCAGATGCCAGGAAGAAATTGTAACTGCACTTCTATACATATTTTCCTGCTTTCATTTATAAGAAATTGAATGGCTCTCTACCCGACGTAATTTCAGAGGACGCATAGTAAAATAGAAAAGCTGCCTCAACAAACTCTTAAGATCTTTTCACCGGCTCAATTACCAAACTTAATAAACCTGTTATTCTTTGCCAACCATGATACTTCGGTTAGGCTAAAATCGAGCATGTAAATTAAAAAATGGATTAAACATTTGTTTTAATTTAACCTCTATTATATAATTTACAAGTTAGGTCGGACTATAGTAAATAGTAAGGAAACCCAATAAAGCCTATTTCCCCGACTACCTACCACATCTCCAGACTCATTTTTCTAAACCACTTGTTATTTTATATTGTCAACGCTTGACCTGCCAAAACGTTGGTCACCCTCTTAGTGTCCTTCATATGATAGTGACTGCCATTCTCCTACTCTGCTCTTGCTTTTCCTATAAAAATAAAAAATAAAAAACGCAAATTTTTTATTGAATTCAGATACCAGTGATTTAAGTGACAGTTTGTCAGTTTCATTTCCCCTCTTGAATATTTTTAGATAGAAGTTTCTAAAAGATTTAACCCCGCCTTCTGCCAAAGAAGAGATTCTACCCCCACTTCTATCTCAAAACAAATATAGCCAATGCTACAGGCAGCAGTTTTGGATTTCTCAGCAATTATAAGCTGCATGATGATCATAATCATTTGGCAGCTTTCATCAGCACATACAGAGAAGTAGAAACCCAAAGGGGAAGAAAGAAGAATTACAACGGTGGAACTCATCCTGCATCTTTTCAAGGGCTCAGAACCAGTTGTGTAGACAAAATTTGACCCTGCCACACCCTCTACAAAACATCCATTAGCCACGTGAGAAGGCCCCATATGGCCGACGCCTGCAAGACCAATCTCTTGCCATCAGCCTCCTCCACTGTCATAGTTGATCATGTCAATTGTCGGCGTGTTCCTTGCAAGAAAGGCACTCTGAACAGATTAAGATAGCACAGCAACCAAGTCTACTGTGGTCAGCTGTCGGAAAATGATCAGATCATTCAACCTACATCACAATATGCTTGCACCTCATGCTTCAATAGCAGCAACAATTTCCTCATCAGTGGTTTCAGAAGTGACCATCTCCTCTTCAGCATTCTCCTTTGGAGTGTCTGTATCTGGGCCTACCTTCGCCGGCTCACTCATCAACTTCTGCTTAAGCTTCACAATCAACTCTTCTCTCACATCTTCATTCTCAGCAAGATGCCGTTTGATGGCATCTTTACCACGGAAGCTCTGGTCATTAAAGCTGTACATTGCACCTCCTAATTTCTTAATGAATTTTTGTTTCAAGCCCAATTCTAGGATCTCTGACTCGCGAGATATTCCCTTCCCAAACTCCAGCTCAAATTCAGCTGTCTTAAATGGTGGAGCAAGCTTGTTCTTTACAATCTTCACAAGAACTTGGCTCCCAACAGTCTGAAAAAAAGCCGAGTGTTGTGCAATTAATAAACACGGAAGAAAGGTTAGAGAATTCATGTCAGCAACAAGAAAAAACTAGCTATTACACAGGAGGACCATAGTAAGGCAGATCCTCATAATCAAAGAATGTACATATAGTATTTAATAAAACCAAACGTTGTGCATCATTACCTCTTCACCCTTTTTGACGAGGCCAATCCTTTTGATATTCAGCCGTACTGATGCATAAAACTTCAAAGCATTTCCCCCAGCAGTCACTTCAGTTGGTCCTCCAAATCCTCCAAATGTGCTTAACTTTGATCTAACCTACAGAACCATTAATATTTACCACTTGTCATAGTGACAAATATGAAAGATAAAGATAAACTAAGTCATTTAATTCATTATTGGAGCTTCAGTGCCCACTTATTTAAACCAAGACTCAACTGGATCTGCTACACTCTCACAAGAAGATGGGACATGAACAACAGCAACAATCCAATGATAGAGCATCAGAAGTAGCTATGAAAATGTGGGGAGGGCCGAAGGGGATTTTGCCAGTCAAAAGAGGTTCAGAAGTTGGATCCCTCCAAATCCTCCATATGCGATTAACTTTGATATAACCTACAGATCCATTAGTATTTACCACTCGTGAATCGTGATAGAGATAAATACGAATAGAAAAGATAAACAAGACATGTCATTTAATTCCTTATATCAGCATCAGTGCCCACTTATTTCAACCAAGACCCAATCGGATCTGCTCCAGGCTCACAAGAAGATGGACAGGAACAATAGAAGCAATCCAATGATAGAGCATCAGAAGGAGCTAAATGGATAAATGAAAGGAGTAATGAAAATTTGGGAAGGGAATTTTGCCAGTCCAAGAGTTCCAGAAGTTGGATTTCTGATTTCCTGCATCTTTTTTTGTGTTTTTTTAAATAATAATAATAATAACAACAACAACAACAACAATAATAATATAGTGTCTAAATATGCCGATGGTTCTTTTAGTTGATCCTCTCCTAGGCTTTTAGAGGAGAAGGGAATTTCTTTGGCTTTTTTCCTGATATCTTTTAAAAGTTTTAGATGTAAGATTCAATCAGAGGCTCTCCATTATCTATTCTATAGAGAAGTGGTGCAGGGTAGCAGGGCCTCACTACAAGAGCATGCAACCCTACCATATTCACTATTTTATTGTTGGTTCTCAATGAAAAATCAAGGGAATGTAAGATAATTAGAGTACAATGGTTGTCTTCAATAACTGATTCTATAATAACAGGAAGGAATTTTTATTTCTTTACATACTTTATTTTTATCATAAATGGTGATGTGGCTTTGGATTTGGCAAAACAATGATTTTTTTCAGATTTATAAAGTGATACTTGGCTTTTCTTTGTATGATAGCAAAATTTTTGTGGAAGCTTGCAATGGAGTAATGGTGAGATGGTAGAAAATATGCATAACATAATTTTCACTTTTCTTTGAAAGATAGCAAATCTTTTTGGGGCAGCTTCCTGCTTCCTATGGAGTAAAGATGGGGTAGTACAAACACATAATTTAGATATTAGATTCCCAGTGACTTACTATTCACATTTTAGATTTAGGTGCTTAGGGTGAAGGGGATGATTGCTATTTTTTTGCCCCTGAAAACATGCCACTGACATATTGAGATTTTAGAAATCACCTGATTTATAAAGATCAAGATAGTTTGAGAGAGAGATAATGAATGGCTCAGCTTGCGGAGCGCCTGACTCATCAATCTTGCTTGTAGTGCCATGTGAGGATCCCCCATCTCACCATCAAGTTCGCTTTTAGGCACAAGAGCTGCTACCTGAATGCCACAAATAGAAGATGTCCAAGTATTTCAAATACTTGAAATCTTGCTTCTTAAACTTCTTTAGACAGTGTTTGCAAGGATTATGTCACAACAAAACAAAGATTTATTGCACTTTTTTATCTATACAGCTAGGGGAAGAGCCAGCCATTCCCATAATCAGGCTGCAAAAGGTTTTGGTCCAGACTCCACACTAAAAATCCTTCAAAAATCGCATCAGATTAATAATAAGAACAACTGTACAATAGGTTGGACCACAAAAATACAAAGAATAGGGCAACAGATACATAAGTCTGCTAATCACATCCATTAATGCCGAGATTGTATATTAGCAACAATGGCTTTCCTGTCATAATTTCTCATCATTATGCTGCAAAGTTAAGATGTTTGGCAAAATGTGGACAAAAGTCAGACAGTAAGTAGTATCAAACAAGCAAAGCCATTAGGCACTTCTCAACTACAGCCCAATTCAGTGAAGATAGGAAGCCTAGAACCTGGAACTTCACTTAGCATCCCTGAATAAAAAATTACTGACCACTCTGACATCAAAAGGCTTGAGCCACAATCATGAAAGCATGCTTCTTGTAACTACAAGGAAATGAATATGAAATTAAGCTACTGCAATGGCATGGACATTTATAAACCAGGAAAGCAATTAAGAATGGAAGCTCCCAGACTTCGAGTATGAGATATGCCTTCCCATGCATGTTCTGAACATGTCAAGGCTCAATAACAGTCCATCACCAACTTTGACCCTGGCGTGTAACCCAAGAGCTAATTTTTAGAAACATAAAGCCAGTTAATTTCTGTAGCTATTTTATAGACTTGATAGAACATATAGAGACAGCTGAGGCAAATCAACAGGAATGATTTGCGAACTGACAAAGCATCACAGATCCATCCATATAAGAAAGTATTTCACTTACACTATCCACAACAACTACATCCACAGCGCCACTCCGGATCAAAGTGTCAACCAGGCTAAGAGCCTGTTCACCACAGTCTGGCTGTGACAGCAACAAGTTATCAGTTTTTACACCAATAGACTCTGCCAAAGCAGGATCAAGTGCATGCTCAGCATCCACAAAAACGCAATATCCTACCAGAAAAAAATATATATACAAGCACACGATTAGCAAAATGGGATTAGAACCAACTTTCAAGTGCATAAAATATTTAATTAAGAGATGTACCAAAATCGGAATGTTCACTGGCTTTGGAAAATTGATTTTTTGGGTTTCTACCTAAATCAGAATGTCAACTGGCTTTGAAAAGATGATTGTTTGGGTTTCTCGTAGCAAAGATAACACACTTATGCAATTGGTCAGTTTGATGGTTGAAGAAACTAGAAGTATGCATATATCATCAAGGGAAGCTCTAATGAGGAAATAAGGGAAGATTTACCTCCGCTCTTTTGTGATTCAGCAATTACATGTAGAGCAAGAGTGGTTTTGCCTGAAGCCTCTGGGCCATATATCTCCACAACACGCCCCTACATGTGATTGGAAGGATGAGTATATCTGTACATAGTGAAAGTCAGTCATAGTCCAAGTTATCCAACCATGCTAGTCATATGGCATATGATGATTCTTGCAACTGTTGAGTGTTAGAACTAATGCATATACAAATTTAACTACATCCTCTTTCAGTCTTTCTCCTAATTCATCTACTTTTCTTCTCTGTCTCTTCTTCCCCTTTAAGAGAATCTTTCTCTTTCCTTCAAAGTCACTCCCCTCATGATATGAGGCATCCTGACCTAAATAATCTCTTCAGAGCCTTTCCCCTCACTGAAACATGAACTTCAAGGATACTTTCTTAAATGAAGAGAGGCCACATGTGGACAATGGATATAAAATGTTTGTTAAATATTCCAGTTCAAAAACATTAACAGTTCATATCCCAAAATTACCTTAGGCAGGCCACCAACTCCCAATGCCATATCCAAAGCAAAAGACCCAGTTGAAACCACAGGAACATGCCTAGGAGTAACAGAACGGCCAAGCCACATGATTGCACCTTTTCCAAAGGAGTTAGTGATTTGATCCAAAGCTTGGGATAGAGCCAAGTCTTTCTTAGACATATTCTCTTCATTAGAATCACTTCCATCTGACCTGGATTTTTTCTTGGCTGAAAAAAACACCAAGTTTATAAGCATGGAAAGAAAAACTACAAGACCATCTCCAAACAAAACACAATTTGATGAATCCATGGCTAGGAGTATCCCAACACCCGCTCAGACAATGATCAGCAAAAATATATGGCATTTTCACCAGATTAGAGATGCAGAAAACAAAGTTGAAATTTCCATAAAATTAATAAATCCTCTCCCTCCCTCATCACTATGCACTGCAATTAATTAATTAATTCTGGGTCATGTTTTCTTTCAAAATGTTTCTAATTGGATCACACTGGTATAATCGACATCACGAGGTTTTACAATAGATGCATACCTCCAAAGCTACATACACATGCTTGAAGATGCAGCATCTGGCATGCAAAAGACTTGGATATAAATCTAAAGTCACAACTTGTCATGGACAAAGAAGGACATATTTTTTCCTTGTACATTTCAAAAGCAAAGAGAATACAGTTTTTGTACCCAACTGTTGTTTTAGGAGGTAGTTCTGGGAAAAAAGCATATGCTAATAACGAATGATGAAGATGGAACAGAGCTCGACTGGTTTCAAGAAATAAGAAAACAGAACAAAAGAAAACATTCATGATTTTTTAACAGAAGTTAACTGCTGTACACATTCCCAGGAGATTGACATCCGAAATTTAGTAACAGGGTAACAGAGGTAAGACACAGCCTGATGTTCTTATCTTAGGAGATGCTAAAACACAATTACACAGTGCAAAATCCATGCCACTAGCAAGTCAAATGAAAATAGCTTAGTTGATTTTATTATTTTGAAGTTTATCTACTGATAACCAGCATCATTCTCAAATTCAATACAGAAAATTAGGAGCTGGCAGATTTTCAATTTCCAATGCAAAGAGTATTTTCTCTTTACTAATGTTTGATTTGCTGAGGTTGACATAAATCTACCACATCAAGGAAAGGAAAATGTAAGACATGGTGACGACCTCACTGAGCTTTCATCCCTAAGACACTACATGCATCCACAAACCCTGGGTTTCTTCAAGAAGCTATTATCATCATCTAGTCTCAGCCATCTGAGGTCTTGATATAGCAAGTTTCCTTGAGTTCTCTACCATTTAAATATCAACTGAAGCTGAGATCATTGGATCAAATATAAATATTAAATCTTCGTAATCAAAAGAACAAAGCAAAATAAAAACGACAGAAATGCCTGGGACCTTTTGCAGAGGAGCTGTGAAAAAGAAGGGCAGACCCCAATATTCCATCTCTAATGGCCTGCCATGTGAAAAAGGAAACCATTAGAACGTCTGGATTGCATAACACAGTTGCAACTCTCCACTTCCTTAAGTGCTTTGCTAAAAGCTGCTTTACAAGATTCAAATAGTTCCTCTATCTGACGAAATCAAAAACTGACGACAAGATGCAGTAAATGGGAAAGAAGCCCATGCATTGTGCAATAACTAGAGGCGGAAAAAAATGATTCTAGCTTCCATATTTAAGGTAATCTCAACAAAGTTTTTGAGAGGTAGAAATGCTCATCACTCCCCCCAACAACAGCTCCCAGTAAATAGTACTACGGTGCCTGTAAGATTAGAACTTTGAAAAAAAAAAAAAAAAAAACACTTCTTTCATCAGACCATTTTCAATTGGCGACCGTCATTTCTTCCCTTCTTTCAATTTCCATTTATTCTCAATCCCCGTCTCCATAATCATATTCTAATCACGGCGCCAACAAACGGTAAAATGCCCGCAACGCCAATTCTACAGTTGGCGCAGTGCAGCCCGACAAAGGAAAAGGGAAAATCCACATCTTCCGCAAATAACAAGACCAAGCAACAAAAAACGCCCACATGGTATTCGACCAAGGACAGACACAAAACAGCAAGGCATACAGACAGAAATGATCAAAGCAGACGGAAGGAAGACGAAGTGAGACCTGAGGCGCACAAAGAGAGTGCTTGACTGACGCGTTTCTTAGGAGCAGCCTCGCCATGTGAGAAGAACCTGGAGTGGGGGTTTAGGAAGGGTTTTTCGCTGGCTTTACTAGGGTTTTTGTTTCTGCTTTCTGCTGTTTTCCCACCCTTTTGAAGTCGCAGGGAAAATAGTAGGACCCTTGTCTCTCTTTAGGACAAAAGAGTCTCGCTCGAGTCGACTAAACCCAAACGGCCCCCGATTTCCGAGCAAATGTCTGCGACTGTCGTACTTATCTCCCGCCCTTTTCTCGTGGGACTTTCAAATCGATGAGTTTTTTTTTTTTTCCTGGCCGTGCATGCTGTTAACAGAAATTAATTATTCCGTGATAATTTTTGAAATTCATCTAATATTGATAACATTTTGTCAACCTCTTTAAAAAAATTTAAAAGAAAATTTTTGAAGTGTATTTTGCAAAAACAAAAATTTTCAATCCAAACTTTTTCACTTTCCGCAAATATTTTATTTTTAAATATTTTTTATATGTTTATAAACAACTGCCCTACTTTTAAATTATTTTTATACAACAAAATTATTTATTTTAATTTTATTTTCTTTTCATCATTACCCTCATCATATCATATCATTTTCCAAGTCAAAACTTTTTACGCCAATAATTTTTTATTCTCAAATTTTATCACTTCCTAATCATAGGGTGTGTTAGCATAAAGTTGAAACAGTTTAGGTCGTTATATAAGTAATTATGAATCATAATTAAAAAGCAAGCTGATTTTTTAAAAAGATATAAAGAAATGATAATAAATAGGATAATTGGGAAATGTGAAAAAAATTTATATTAAAAAGTTCTCATAATTTTCGAATATACTTTTCTTTTTCTTTTTTTTGATAGAAAGATGAGCACCTATCCTACCAGCCTCTGAGAGCGAGAACATCCAAAGGTAGTGAGGATAGAGCCATCATCGTATATCCATTCCAAAAAATTATCTTTACAGAGATTTTCCTGAAGAAAGAAAGGTGGGGTATCCCACCATTCTTGTTCAGGCAAAAAATGAGATGATACAAAATCAGCCAAAATATGAGCAACAGAGTTCCCAGTCCGTAAAACATGTTGAAAAGACAAGGAGTTGGCCTGAAGTGCAGCATGCCTGATAAGGGAGAGAAATGCTCCCACCGGAGCTCTGATAGAGCGATCACCCACCAGGAACTCAATAAGAATCAATGAGTCAGATTCCATCAGAAGGTCAGTGAAGTGGTCATCCAAGGCCCACTTCAACCCCAACCACATCGCTGTAGCCTCCATGATCAACGGGTCCAGAAGTTCTTGTCGTCTCCAGCCCTTTGCGGCAATGAAAGATCCATTTGAATTTCTAATAACCGCCGCCATCCTAGTACAGTTGGTGTGGATATTTCTTCGCCCATCAACGTTGACCTTGAGAGTACCGGCCCTCGGCTTAGTCCATCTGGCAACCAGGGGTTTGTCAAAATGGGTTGACTCCCTAAGATCCATCATTGTCCCGTACTGGTGCATGAAGTATATGCACCAGTCCCTAACATCAGAAAATACTGGTGGGGTGTCATCCGCCCAAAGTTGGTTTCGCAAGTGCCAGATACGCCAACAGTACAGAATAAACAGGGAACAGACATCCATGCGATTTGTGGAGACGAAAGCCCTCAAAATATCTGAAATGGAGGAGCCGTGTACAGAAGGAAGCAGATCACCCACAATGTTCAGATAAACCGGTTGGGTTGCGTTGCAGTTGATAAACAGATGAAAAATATCTTCCGGAGCCCTCTTACAAAACAGACATGAGGTGTCCAGCATGATGCCACGCCTATGTAAATTAAGAAGGGTAGGGAGAGCATCCAATAGCAATCTCCAACAAAAGATGAGAATTTTGCTTGGGAGTTTGACTTTCCATATGAATTTGAATATCTGCCTATCGCGCTCGTCGCCGGCCTCTCCCTCAACCAAAGGCCCCTTGGGTATCTGTGAGAGAAGCCTGTATGCAGATTTCACAGAAAAATGGTCATCCGGTTCCGGCTCCCAAAAACATAGATCTTCCTCTCCCACATTCGAAGGTGGGGTTGAAGATATGATGTCATTCCCCACCTCCCCAACCGCTTACAGAATGAGGGTTTCCTTCCACTGCCCATCCC
The DNA here is from genome assembly GCA_030490835.1 of Annona cherimola. Classification (NCBI taxonomy): domain Eukaryota; kingdom Viridiplantae; phylum Streptophyta; class Magnoliopsida; order Magnoliales; family Annonaceae; genus Annona; species Annona cherimola. The sequence goes on from CM059975.1 coordinate 89,781,380, forward strand.
ATTGATTTCGAAAGAAACAAACCTTTGCATCCTCGGGGATGTGAGCCGGTAAGGGCCCAGCCTTGTGAATAGGGAAAGGAAGCCACCTATCATGAAAGAATCGCACCTGTTGTCCGGATCCAACCTGCCACCTACACCCTCGGAGAGTCACATCCCTAGCTTTAAGGATACTCTTCCAGGTGAACGAATCTGATGGTTTCGCCGTACATGCCCAAAGATTTCCATGGCTAAAGTATTTGGCCTTGAGAACAGCATAACATAAAGAGTCCGTGTTTGAGACAAGCCGCCACACCTGTTTGGCTAGCAGCGCATGATTGAAAGAAAACAGGTGACGAAAACCCATACCCCCAGCCGCCTTAGAATTACACATGTCTTTCCATGCAACCCAGCTCATTTTCCGTTTTCCCTCCCGCTCGCCCCACCAGAATTTGCTTAGCATGCTTTCCATTTCATAACATAAAGTTTTGGGAAGGAGGAAGATACTCATAGCATAACTGGGAATAGCTTGTGCGACTGCCTTTATAAGAATCTCCTTGCCTCCCCAGGATAGGAGTTGGCCCTTCCACCCCTGAATCTTCCTCCAAACACGGTCCTTAAGGTCCTTAAACATTGCCTTCTTCGATCTCCCTAACCAAGTAGGCAACCCCAGATAAGAGTGAAGATCCCGAGTACATGATCCAAGCACCCCAATAATAGATCTCCTCACTTCCGAGTTCGAGTTAGAACTAAAGAATAGCGCCGTCTTGTTGATGTTTACAATCTGTCTCGAGCATTCGTTGTACATTCTCAGGATGGAGAGAAGATGTCGCACCTGGGAAGCAGAGGCCCCTATAAAGATAAGAGCGTCATCAGCAAAGAAAAGATGGGATAGAGTGGGTCCCCTGGGGCAAAGTCTGACACCATGTAGTGACCTTTGGAGATGAGCATTGGCAAGAAGAAAAGAGAGACCTTCTGCACAGATTAGAAAAAGATATGGAGAGAGAGGGTCTCCCTGACGCAAACCTCTATGTGGAGTAAGGAGAGCGGTTTTGTGCCCATTAACCAAAATCCGATAGCGAACTGTCTGCACACATCGGCTCATCCAGTTTATCCATACAGAACCAAGGTTCATGGCTTCCATCATTTCATTCAAAAAATTCCATTCTACCCGGTCGTAGGCTTTAGACATATCCAGTTTGACTGCCACATCTCTCTTGTTGCCCCTTCTTCTCATCCGAAGAGAATGGATGACTTCATAAGCGATCAGCATATTATCAGTGATTAGGCGTCCCGGGACGAAGGCACTTTGTTGGGGGGAGATCACATCATTAAGGCAGCCCTTCAGACGATTAGCCAATACCTTTGCCAAAATTTTATAGGCTACATTGCAAAGACTGATGGGGCGAAAATCCCCAAGTTTCTTAGCGCTCGCCTTTTTTGGAATCATGACAATGTTGGTGTGGTTGAGGGCTTGGAGATTTTGGCATTGATGCGGCGGAGAACGATCCTCCAGAAAGGCTTTGCACATCGAGAAGATATCATGTCCAACGGTACTCCAATGTGTTTGATAGAATCTAGCTGGAAGACCGTCAGGACCAGGAGCTTTGGAAGGATTCATGGCTTTTAAAGCAGTCAACACCTCCTCCATTGTTAGGGGCCTTATGAGAAACGCTTGTGATTCAGCTGATATCTTTCTTGTGACTAGGCTCGAGATTCGGTGCAAATTTGAGGGGCCCGAAGAAGAGAAGACCTCCCGAAAGTAGGATAGGGTAAGATCCAGTAACCCCTGAGTGTCGGTGATCCGCTGGCCCCCTTCATCAGTAAGAGCTTCAATAAAGTTGTGTCGTCGGCGATTGGACGCCACACGATGAAAAAAAGAGGTATTTCGATCACCATTTTGGAGCCAGTGAACCTTGGCTCTTTGCTTCCATAACAATTCCTCATCTTCCAGTAGAACATGAATTTGATGTCGGACATGTTGAATATTAGTATCCCTTTGATCAGAGGGGGGCTGGGAGTTTAGAGAATGCAGTTCCTCTTGTTTCTGGTTTATGAGCTTGCCAAGCCGGCCTCTTTTGTTTCTACTCCACCGAGCCAATGCCGCAGAACAATTCTGGATCTTCCTCAACAAGGTCTCACATGGAAAGGAGCCCGGTCTGTGTGTTGCAGTCCAAGTGTGATGAACGATATCATGAGAGTCTTTGTCTCTAGCCCAAAAAAGCTCATACTTGAAATCACGTTTGGGTTTGCTCTTGTGCTGCATGGAATTGAGGATAAGGAGGATGGGATGGTGGTCAGATGAGGCGGAGGATAGGTGATAGAGCTTTGCAAACGAGAATATGGTTAGCCATTGTGGGGATGCCAGACTGCGATCCAAGCGAGCTTCAACTCTGGAGACGCCTTTTCTGTTATTTCGCCATGTCATAGGAGGGCCAACAAACCCCAAATCAATTAAGTTGCATGCATCCATTGTGTCCCTAAAGGAATCCATCTGATGTTCTGATCTTGTGTTGCAGGTTCTATAATCAGATGGGCCTGCCACCTCATTAAAGTCCCCCATGATGAGCCATGGAGCATCGGATTGGCCGTGGAGAACAGAGAGGAGGTTCCAAGTTTCCACCCTCTTTCGAACCTCAGGGTGACCGTAAAAGCCTGTGAACCTCCATCCTTTGATATCGGCGTCAATATGGTGTTTAGAGAAACTTCTGATAGAAACTTGGAATGTGTCATTCCACATAAGAGAAAGTCCCCCCTTTCTATCCTCAGAATCAACTGATAGACAACAATCAAACTTCAGTCTCCGTCTTACCCAGTCCATTTCCTTGCTAGATCGCTTGGTCTCACACAGGAAGACCACCGTGGGAGCTTTCCGCTTGACAAGATCAAGCAAACACCGAATTGCCCGTGGGTTCCCAAGCCCACGGCAATTCCAGGCCAGGAAAGCCATTTACTGGTGGTGGGGCCGAGGGGTGTCCTCGACCTCCACCGCTAAATCCTCAAGTGTCTTGCATCTCTTGAGAGGCACTTCCACAAGACTCAGTTCCTCCCCCAAATCTTCACCGAAGGATCGCTTGGTAATGATAGATGCATCATAGAATGTAGGTTTAGCTTCCCCGGCAGTTTTGGACGACTCCCGTGCTCACCGTTTCCAATAGCGTGTTGACCCCTTGCCTACCGCTGAAGAGTGAGAAGCATCATCCATCTTCATCATTGATTCCATTGTACTCAATCCGCATACCAAGTGTGTCCCTTGGTCCGGCAGAAACTGCCCGTCTTGTGGCCTGTCGTAGGTATCTGTCCCCAAAGGGGTGGGAGAAAAGATGGCAGCAACATTGGTCCCAGGGTGAGGCTCCCTCTGATGCTGCCCCCTGTGCGTGGTGTTTTCTGCCTCCTCGTGACATATAGATGTAGAAAAATCTGTATGGGCGAAGGTTTCAGAAACTGCCAAGCCTGTGGAGGAGGATTCCTTGGCGGGTAGCAAATCAGGCTGGACGTTCGGAACCGACTGGCAGTCCTGAGCTGGAGGTTCAGGGCTGTTGTTGTGGGTAGAGCAATCATTTGGCACGGCCAGCATAGACATATAGTGAGGTACGGGCTGTTGAGTCATGTGGTTAGGCATGGGCTGCTCATTCGTGTGGTGAGGCACAGTCTTCTCGGTCATGTGATGAGGCACGGGCTGCAAATTCGTGGGTGGTTGGGACCTTAACGCTGCTGCCCCCCCTTCCCCATATAGCCGTGGGACCCCTTGCTGCCCCTTGCCTCTTCCCAGCGGCCCGGTAATGTGATGAAAACCTGCCCTTATGTAATTGCCATATGGAAAGTCCTCCTCTCTCGTGCTGCTACGAAGACTGTGGAGGAGCCCACATTCCTTAAAGGTATGACCGATTCTCCCACAAGCATAGCAAAAAATAGGTAGTTTCTCATATTGAAAGGGCAGCCATTGCCTATCCGCATTATCAATTTGAATGAAGATTCCCCTTCTCAGAGGCTGCGTTAGATCCACCATAACCTGAACTCTGATGAGATGATCCGTACATTCAACCTGGAGGCATTGTTCAAATGAGTTACCCACTACTTTTCCCAGAGACATTTTATCGAGCAGAAAAGGTGCATTGCTGATTTGAATCCAGAAAGGCGAGGTAGCCATTGTTACGGCACCCAGTGAGACAGGCTGGAGAAGCTCCTTGAGAACCACCAACTGCCGGTCGTATGTCCATGGTCTGCCTTTTAACACCATGTCGCGATCTTCCGTTGTTTCGAAGTTCAGCAAGAATAGGTTATCTTCAACCTGCGTGATCAACACTCTCCCTGCTGTTGGCCAAATTTTCCTCATGGTAGCTTTGAAAATTTCCCTGTTATAATTTTTGCGCGTCCAGATTGAGCATATAGTTGCCGGTTTATCACCCGGGGCAATTAGCCGGCATGCTTGGTTGCTGTCGAGCTTCAGAGTCTGCAGCTCCTCCCCCAGCAGATCCGCCATCCTACCTCCCTCCCCTTCTCCGCTCGAGGTGCCCAGCCCTTTCTCTCCAGTCGGTTGCGAGGTCGCAAGATCCCCCAGATCACGAACGAGGAAGAAAACAAGGGTCGGGTTTTCCGTCGCCAGACGAGAGAAACAGGGGGCGCTCGCGACGACTTTAATCTGCGACAATTTTCGAATATACTTATAACCTATGCATATCTTTCATTTAGATGGAATTTAACTAAATAAACAGAAGAATTAAATACAATAAGTAGAATGGATGAAGTAGACATTCTAGTTAACGTGTGTGTGTGTGTCTATATATATAATGTCACAACCGATATTACAATAAAGTACATTAACAATTCTCACCTCATGAAAGGATTTGTTTTTTTAAATACTGTCGTACCGTAACAGGAGAAATCTACAAACTACTCCCTCGGAGAATATGTAAAAAACACATATAGTGAAGGCAATCAAATCTATAGACCCCCCTCCCCGCACGGGGGAATATGTAAAAATCTACACATATAGATTGGACAATTGAACCTACACAACGCTGGCGAGGTGACTCCAAGCTGTCATCACCCATTTGTGGGCGCCCATGGGGCGTCGTGGCAGTGAAGTAAATTTTTAATCAATCATCATGGTTTGGACAATTGAACCTACACAATGCTGGCGAGGTGACTCGAAGCTGTCATCACCCATTTGTGGGCGCCCATGGGGCGTCGTGCAGTGAAGTAAATTTTTAATTAATCATCATGGTAAGAAAAATGCATTTGGTCACATACAAGTGTAACTCATTAGAAATATAAACAGGAGTATAATGGTTGGTTTTGATTTTAAAATACCTAATAATATAATAAAGTAGGAAAATTATATAAAACATTTTTTTTGTGTGAAAGATTAAATCAAAATGTTTCTCACTTTGGAATTCCAAATACTATCAAATAAAATTATAGTTTTTATAATTAAATAAAAGTACAGTTTATCTTTGAAAATGTATGCTAATAAAAGAGAAATAAACGCATATTACAATTACCTATATATATATAATACTAGAGTACAATTAGACCGCACCCAGATTTAGATTCATTCTTTGCAAATAAGGCCTATTTGATTATGAAATTGACAACTATCCCGCTTATTCTATTTAAAATTATTTACTTTACGAGTATATTAATTTTTATCTAAATCTAGCTATATATATATATATCAATCCTATCTTAAAACGATACAAAATAAGTGTAATAAAATAGTTCGATATAAATATCAATTTTAAAGTTATAATTTCAACATCTAAAGTCTAAACCAAGTAAATCATTATTTTTATATAGATAAATAATTATATAAAATATTATAGTATTCTAACATGCTTAAGGCCCATCTCGCAATGAAATGCATTATTATTATGGTGCATTTCAATAAAAAAATTATGGTAGATACGGACTGCACTTGAATGGTAAAATACACAGAGAGAGTAAGAAAGAGAGTGAGATAGCCGGTCGTGCAAATTCACTTTAGTACTCTCTTATAGTTTGAACCTCGTATTGTTAATTTTGTTAAGTTCGCTCCTCTCATTATATTTAACACTATTAAAGCTTATCTGGCCTTTCACTGTATTTGATAATATACCGATTATTTGGACGAGATGGAAATTACCACACCATGCGCATTATTTAAAAAGCTCCAATTTGGAGCTTAAGATTTTTGCACTTTTGAGGATTTTTTAACACAAATATTCGCGCTGAATGATAAGCTCGGCCAAACGAGTCCAACAAGCAAAAGAATTCTGCTCCTATTACAGAAAATCATAGGTTAAACAGACCTCTAATTTTACGTAGATGCCAAAAATCATACAGATTGTAGTTATGTTTGAGCCGCATCTTTTAAACATTACATAAATGTGTGTAAATTTAGAAAATCATTTAAATTTATTAAAGTTTAGATATGAATTAAAGTTTCAAAATGTTATAAAATCATTAATCTATGTAGAATAAATATTCTGGATGTTTTAGATATTAAATGAGGACCTTACACGTCCTTGTTTTAAAATCATTCTCACGTGATTCGTAATTTCGAAAATGATACGAATTATGGATTAATATGATTTTTAGTATTAAGGTAAAACTAATAGTGCTAAGTGCAATAGAAGGAGCGGATTTAGCGAAGTCATTAAGATGGGACTTAAATTAGATGTGAGTATCAAAGTAAATTGGTAGCACTGAGCATAGGAAAGCTGGACTATACATATAAATGAATTGGGAGTAATAATAATAAAATAGATTGGATAGTTGTATTAAAAATATAAAAATAGTTAAAAGATGAAGGTGATAACAGAAAAAGGTCAGATCATTATGTAGTTGAACTATTGAAGTTGAAGCATATAGAAAATAAACAAAAACAAATGCTTAAGTTGTTAAAAAATATGGCATTTAGATGATTTCAGATGCCCGGTATTCTTGGGCAGCACGATTAACAGCTACAGTGCGGTTTCGCCTGCACATACAATTAATAAAGATGAATTATAAATTTTAAATATCATAGCCAATATATAATTGGCTTGGATAGTAGGATGTAATCAAAATATTATAATAAGCTAAAATGCGAGGTCGTCAGGAAATTTCAATTACCTATAAATATTTATTAATTCACCTAGCTTCATATCCACACATATCAAATGAAAAGAAAAACCCGTGGTATTAATTTCAATTATTCATCTTATTACCGTTAAAATGAAATGGAAATGGCCAACATAGGCAATTGCAGGGATTGCTGGGGGCTTTGTGCTTCCCGTTTGAATATAAGGTGAAAAATATGAGGTGAATTCGGCATGAATTGTCTGTAATTTAAAAAAAAAAAATTGTTTGAAAAAAGTAAAAGTCTGTCTCAAAGACAAACAGTAATACCAAAAAATTTTTAATATGAAATTCTTTACTATCGGCCTCTATTTTTTAATTATTTTTCATATCTTTATATACAATTATATTATTTTTAATTATTTATATAATTACTACCATATAATTAACCTATCTATTTTAACTTTTATTTTCTTATTGTTCATAATTATTACCATTATATCACATTATTTTATTTATGTCAAAAGAATTTACATAAAAAATTATTCATCAAAAAGTTGTATAACTTTCTTCTTCTTTTTTTTTGGGAGTACACGTTTTATAACTTTCTAAATACATAAAAAAAATGAAATGGAATCATTATCAATTCTCCAGCAATTAACCAGTAACCGACGGCTATTCGACTTGGGCAACCAGACCACGGCCTAGGTACGCTTACGTCGTTTTATAGGTTCTCACTCAAGTCTCATCAACGTAATTGCGTTCGGTGCTGCTATTGCCTTGTTCATCGGACCTCACCAGTCGCCCTGCCTCTGAACCACTAGAGTGCTCTAACATTTCCTTGAACGCCTGGCCTTTTTCCAAGAGAGTTGTTTTGATCCCAATCTAGGAACAGAGTGAAGTTCCTACGCACGTTCTCTTCATCACAATCACTTTCCTTTGATCTGGATTTTTTCTTGGCTGGGAAAAATAGCAAGTTTATAAGCGTGGAAAGAAAAATTACAAGACCAGCCTCTGAACAAAACACAACAGTGATGAATGCATAGCCAATCATAATTTTAACCGCAGCTTCATTGGTTTCAAGAAAGAAGAAACAGAACAAAAGAAACCAATCATAATTTTAACAGCGACTTACTGCTCTACACAATCCCGGTAGAGTGGCAACCTCAATTTAGTAACAAAGGTAAGACAGACTTATGTTCTTATGTTAGGAGATGCCAAAACACAATTCCACAGTGCAAAATCCATGTCACTGGTGAATCAGGTGAAAAAAATATTAGTTTATTTTATTTTTTGAGGTTTATCCACTGATGAGGGATAACCAACATCATTCCCAAATTTACATCCAACAATTTAGGAGCTGGCAGATTTCTTCAAAATAAAGGAGTATGTTCTCTTTACTGATGTCTGATTTGCTGAGGTTGACATAAATCTACCGTGTCGATGAAAGGAAAATAGAAGACATGGTCACATCCCCATTGACTTTTCATCCCGTAGACACAACAAGTATCCATAAATCTTGGGCTTTTCAAGAAATTATTATCATAGCATCGGCCATTTGAGGTGTTAACGCGGTCGGTTTCCTTCAGTTCTCCAACATTTAAACATCAACTGAAAATGAGATCGTTAGACCTAATATAAATATTAATTCTTTGTAATCAAAAGAACTAAGCAAAATGGAAAATGACAGAAATGACTGGAACCTTTTGCAGAGGAGCTGTGAAAAAGAAGGCCAGACTCCAAATTTTCATCTCTAACAACCTGCCAAGGGAAAAAGGGCATTTTTTCACATTTCCAGCATTTGACGACAATCAAAACTGAAGACAAGGCAAGATTAAGAATAAAAGCAACTGAACACAAGATGAAGTAAATGGGAAAGATGTCGATGCCCCATGCAATGATTAGAGAAAAAATGCACCTTAGTCTCCATATTTAATAGTCGGAGAAAAAGAGCTGCGAACTTATGCGGTCGTCCACAAAATATATACTTTTATTTTTTAAAAATAAAACTATTAATGATAGGTGTGTTTAATATGTAAATCAAGTTAAGGTGTGTGTGTATTTAAATATAAGTCGATTTGTCAGTTCAGGAATATACTTCAACAACTGATCAAACCAAATGGGAGGTAACTTCTGAGTCTCTCTACCTGAGAACTTGAAGCTTTGGCATTGCGGAAATAGTTTACAAGTTTATGAAGCCAAACTAGCTTTCTCCACAATCCCGGATTCGTGTGTAGACTTTGTCCACCAATGCAAATCTGCTCACCCTCTTCCTTATGGGCTCCTCATAACACTGACTGTCAAGTCCGGTGGCAGCCTCCTTAACACAACGTCATCTACAAGGACTTGGGAACACTAGAGTTAGCTCACGAATGTGGATGTAGGATTCATAAGGCAGTCTAGATCAGTTGGTGTGGGGCACTACAATTAGGGACTTCAAAGGGGCTCTTATAGCAGCAAAATTCTAGACATGGAGGATAAAAGCAGACCTACTGTGGATGGAAACTCAAGGTATGTTATTGGGGTTAAAGTGGATTCATGAGCCACACTGCCAAGCTGTTATTTTGTGAAAGTAATTCCATGATGAAAAGAAATGTTCACAGGTAATGGCAAGATTTTATCAAGTATTGGGTGCTTGTCTGCTTGATTGACAAGATCAAGTAGGTGATTTTGAAGTTCAACTTGTGCGTGTTGGAAATCATGTTATGCACACAATTGCGGACTATAAAGCGAGGGATTTCCATGCGTAGTAATTTCCTTGCCTGTTTCAAAGAAAAGATAGATATGAACCTTACATCAACAAATATAAAAAAAATAAATCAAAAAATTTACATTAATTCTTCTATTGTGGCTAATATAGGTGCCAATTTAGAGCATGGGCATATTCTATGAATAAGTGCATCTGTGTAAGGGTATTTTCGCTTTGTGAGTATTCACTTAGGGGTGCAACTTGAGTCGGGTAGGTCCGGGTACGGGTGGAACCTAGCCTTACCCATTTTATAAAAATCTCTACCCTACCCTATTTTAGACCAGGTCGGTTCGAAGCCTACCCTACCCAATTTTCTTAAGAGCGGGTCGGTTCCGGTTCGGTTCCAAAATCGATTCCTGAGGACGATCTATAAGAAAATGCAACCTGTGTAAAGTAGAGCAAAGTAGGGCAAATGGCTCTGATGGTTCATCTATCAGGTATGAAAAAATCATTCAGAGGCATAATAGAATGCCCTTCACAATTCTTATCTCGAGTATATAATTTTAACCGGAAAAAAGGTCATCAAAAGACCTCAAAATGAACATTCATGCAACCCGTTTGATCTATAGCTTCGAAGCATATCAAAGGGAAGGTTGGTGAGAAGCAGATTACGGATCAGAAGCACTAACTAAAACTAAATTGAATTATTGCTGAAATTACCCAAAAGAATCAAACTTTCACGCATTTTACTTTCCTATCTTAACATGGAGAGCGAGACGACAACTCTCCGGACAGTCTTGATGATTCGTTTGCAGGTCGGGTTCGCAGACCTGCACAGTCCGCACAGCAGCAAAAGCAGCATGCACAAGTTGGGAATCTTAGCCATCACGGAGTAGAAACTATCCATAGCAGCAGAACTATGCAATCAATGGTCCGGATCACAGACAAAAAGACCAAACGCCTGGATATGCATTACACATCCGCCTTCAAACCAAGCTAGGGTTAAAGATTAAATTACCGTAATCGACAGAAACAGAGTTTAGAAAAGACGAAAATAGGAAGAAATGGAATTCGAAATCCCGTTGATACTGCACCATAGAGAAAAGCAAAAGCTTGCCTGTTGGGGGCTGGAAAGATGCCTGTGCTGCCAGGGAAAGGAGAGAGTCGTCTCCTCCTCCTCCCCCTCACCGCCGTCTTGCCCCTTGCAGACGCCGGTGCTGGCACCTAGATGAAAAGCAGATGAAAATGGGGAAGAGAAAGAAAATCAATGTGAGGATGGAAAGCAGAGACGAAGAAGGAGAGTACTTGGAATCTGTGATTTTCCTGAGCAGTAGCAATGACGAAGAAGCAAACAAGGATTTGAGCCTGGAGATCCGACATCGTCGAGAGAGCCTGGCCTCCGGTGAGTCAGTGACGATCAGATGCTGCCCTGCCTTTGATTTCTCATTCCTTTTTCTCTCGAAAGTCCGAGAGGAGTCCATGAGATCTGGCGCAGGCAGAGCTTGATGGATTACGATGAAGACGCTATGTTGGCCATCGGAACCAAAGATGGAGCTTCGCAATTGCACGGGCCGCTGCGGCACTGCCTCTTCTCCGGGAAGACTTCTCACGGGCATGCGCAAGCTGCACTCAGGGAGCCAGAGACTCGGCAGTCCACAGCGGCAGGAGCAGGTGTGAGGAGAGGTGAGTCGTGACAAGCGAGGCGAGGCGACAGATAATAATATATATATTTATATTTATTATAACATTACTATATAAAAATCGGTTCGGTTCCGGGTAGCCATGACTTGGAACCGACCCTACCCAAATTCTCCCAGGTATTTTTTACCCGGAACCGAACCGACCCTACGGGTAACCACGTAGGAATCGAACTGACCCTATTTAGGGTACCCATCGGGTCGACCCGTGGGTACCCGACCCAAGTTGCACGCCTATATTCACTAGGGCTTTGTTTGTTGTTTCCACTATTTTCCCTGCTTTAAGTGATGCACTTCAAAAAAGTGAATCATATGTAACTTATTTTTAAATTCTAAACCATCAATCATATCCTAGTTTAAAATTCAATATCATAAAATCAAATTGTAACTATTATATTAGTTGCTAATAATTAAATTTATTAAAATATGTATTTTTGTACTGATATTAGTTCCATAAATACTATATTAGCCTAATTTTTTTGATATACGTATAATTTATTATGTCAACACTACTCTCCTTCGTTTTGCAAAGTTGCTCTTGTGACTTTTGAATCATTGAGTTGGATTTTTTTTGTAACATGTGCTGTGAATACAAGAATCTGGATTTTAGTGCAATTTTGGGATAGAGTGGTAAGTACAAAGGAAAATATTTTGAAAATTATACAATGATATGAAATAATATAAGTGGAGTTGAAATAAATAAGGTATTTATACAAAAAAAATGATCAGAGTGTAAAGATAAAGTTCGCAAAAGTAGAATTGCTCGACAAGTAAATCATTTGCAAGATAGTGTGCATTAGAGTCATTACCTTTTTCCTCTGGCTCCCATCTCCATTTCCTCTTGCATCCTCCTTCTTCTCTCTTTCTCTCGCCTGCTATCTTTCCTCTCTTATCTCTCTTACTCCTTTGAAATTTTTGTTTTCACTTTCCCTACTTTCAAGCCCCTCAGTTTGTAGCCTTTCAAGTTCTGCTTGGCACATTCTTTTTCAAAAATCCCATTTTCATCAAAAATCAATGGCACCAAAATCACAACTACCCAAACTAGCAGTGTCCAAACCATCGTTAAGGCTCGTTCCCAGACCATTTGTCTCCCACACTGAAGAGGAGATCCCTAGGAGGCAACGGACTCCTGCAAAATGAACCAGGGATGAGCCACCAACTTCCACAGGTCAATGGGTTTGATTCCAAGATGCAACCCCATCGACTACAGCTGCTCAAGGTGTAAAAAGCTAGACTACTAGAAGCAAGGATACTAGGGTTAAAAGGAAAGGAACTCCAGCTGCTAAAGCTCAGGTTTTGAAAATGCTAACAACGTACTTTAAAACGGAACTCCAACACAGCAGGTTTTACAAATCGTTCTATGAACTGAAGGTATTCATTCTAAAAGTCATAGACTTTAAATTTTTAAGTGACTATGAGTTTGAGATTGAAGATCTTCTAGATTTCCAAGGTTGGACTAGACTATTGAAAGCAGATGAAAGGGTTTATCTTGATTTAACTAGAATATTTTACTATCTATGGGATGATTATAACTATTGTACTTATGTCAAGGGAGTTGAAATGTTCTTGGGCTCAATGGCAGCCCTAAGTCAAGTAGATGCCTTAATTAAGATAAGCAGAATTCGAGGTGTTCCTGCTGAGGATGAGCAGCTCCTTGCAGATCTTACACTTGGTCAAATGTATAATCAGCTCACCCAGAGCAACAAGTATCATCCAAGGATCAAGTTCTTACACTACATGGACTTGTCCCCAAGGCTACGGGTTCTACGCCTACTAATAACTCACTTATTTATCCAACGGGTAGCGATAGAAACCAACTAAACTCCCAGGTCAGCCTATCATGACTATTTTTTGGAAGCATTGGCCTCACGGAAGGACAATCCACAAGGGGTTCTACCATACGGGACATGGATCACTAGGATCTTAGAGCATTTTGAAGTGGACATTGATGGCGAGCCATTCGAAGTTCTAAAGTCTAGCAACGCCATCAATAAGGTTTTGCTCCAAAGAATGAAAATAAACATGGAGCAATTCAAAGCTGAAAGAATTCAAGAGAGAAAGGGTGTACAGGCTCAAGCTGAAGCTAGGGATGCATAGGGATAGGGGGAGCAGCCTCCGTTACCTCCAGAGGAGCAGCCTGCTCCACCACAGGATGATCACGAGGCACCCGCATCGCCTGCCTCGCATGACTCGTGTTTACCCCGTGGTTCTGAGATTCCAGATCCCGCACCACAGCCTCCATCATGGGACACCTCGGTGAACGCAATCCGAATTCATCTTGAGCAATTAGAGAACCGACTGACTAGTCAGATTGCCGGGGTCCTAAATGCGATGACAGATATGCATTTACACTAAGATCATATGGATCGGGAGCTACAGACCATTCGATATCATCTGGCATCAGGGCACCATCGTAATCAGCCCATACCTGAACCGAATCCATTCGATACCGGATTAGTTCGCAGGGATCTTACACCCACACCTATTTCATCATTTTATTCCTCAGCTCATGTCTGACCTATCAGACTGACCCAAACTCCATATCCAATATCCAAATTTTAGTTCATAAAATCTCTACTAGTCGACTCTTATTTGTTCGATTGACAAAGGGGGAGATTAGTTGAGTTTTGGTTTTTAGGAGTTAGATTGGTTTTCAGGAGTTAGATTTAGATTTTTAGATTTTTTTCTTGGATTGGGTAGCTTTTATATAGGTTTCTTTTTCATTTGCATTGTAATTTATATGAAAACTTTTGAGTATATAAAAGTTGGTTTATGAAAAGTATGTTGCTTTGATTACGTAGTGCTTTGATTATGTAGTTCATACTCTGATTACAAATGCTTTGATTGTGTTTTGCTCTAATTATTACTATTCTGGTTGATTGATGATTGTTTAAGATTTAACTTGAGATTATTTGAAGTAACATATGCAAAAAATGAAATTGAAATATATGACAATCTCACCAAGTTCAAAAAGGGCAAATGACTTATCCTAAAAACAAGACAAAAGGTATAATGAAAAGGTAAAAACTCAAATTAGTTTTGTCAATCATCAAAAAGGGAGAGATTGTTGAAAATAATTGTTGAAAATCAAATGCAAAATAGCCAAAGCATAAGTTTTGATGATTAACAATACAATTTGAGTAAGATTCAAACTAATAATGTGTCTTGTATATTGTTTTAGTTATAAAATGAAAAATATGAAGTACAGCAGGTCAAGTCGAAGACCAAGTCGACTCCAACATTGACTTGGCGAAGTCGATCCCCAAGTCGGCTCCAGAAGCGACTTCAACCATGTATTTTTGGACAACGTTGAAATTGGGGACCAAGATATGCCGAAGTTGCAGACGAAGTTGACTCCATTTGCGACTTGGGTGAAGTCGCGGGCCAAGCTGACCCCAGCATCGACTTCGGTTTGTCAGTATGGAATTTCAGAAGTCAAGTCAAAGGTCAAGTCGACTCGAGGTCAAACTTCAGTCAAGTTGAAGATCAAGTCGACTTAACAAATTGACTTGGAACGTATGAAGGTTAATCCTAGTCCAATGCAAGCAGAATGCATAAATTTATCCATTATTAATCAAGACTATCTATTGGACTCACTCATGCAAACTAAGACTAAAGTTATCTAGAAATGAAGATAAAAGATTCTATGCAAAGTAAATATATTAATACAAAACAAAGGAACAACACTTATGCTGAAGAAATTAAGTAATCAAAGGACATTTTTTAAGGAAAATTAAGTATACTTGGTAAGATCATACGTCAAGTTGCAAAAAGAAGTCGACTCCAGCATCAACTTAGTTGAAGTCGCAACCAAATTCAACTCCACGTGCGACTTGGGTCAAGTCCAAGGCCAAGTCGACCTGAGGAAGAACTTGAACAAGTGAAGCACATCTGAAGTCGCACTCGAAGCCAACTCCAGCATGCGACTTGGGCGAAGTCGCACACGAAGTCGACTCCACCTGCGACTTAGAGAAATAATGTTCGAATTTTTAAACGTTTGAACATTTATTACGCGCCAACTAACTCTATAACGTTCAAAATTCTCCCTCTTCTATATATAGACACTCAAGCAAATGTGGAAATATATAAGATAGCGCTGAAAAAGAGGAAAGAAGTGCTACTAAGGGTTTCAATCTACTTTTCTCTACAATTGAGTGATCTATGCACTTTCAAAGGAAGAACAAGCTTAAGAGTTGCAGTTTGCTTCAACACAGAACGATTTGCTACTTCAACAAACTCTTCCTCGAGCTGAAGTTTGCTACACAAATCTGTAAAGTATAGACTTCTTTTATTTCATCTTATTATTCGGCTTTTGGTACTTGGTTTGAATTTGGTATTTCAAACCAAGTTATAGCAAAGTAGAGTTGTGATTGGAGTGTAACTTGTCACCTACTTGTGCTATTTGTTGTATGCGCCCCCTAGAGCTAGAATCTAGAAGAGAGCGGAGGCTCTGGTTGTATATGCCCCCTAGAGCTAGAATCTAGAAGCGAGCGTAGGCTCTAATTATATCCATGGAATACATAGTGGAACCCAAGTTAGAAGAGAGTCTGAGCTTGGAAGAGTGGAGTAGGGAAGGTTGCTCGAACCACTATAAAATCGTGTCTATTGCTTTTCATTTCTGCTTTCATTATCTTAATGCTTTCCATTTATTTCATCAAAGAGGATTAAACTAAACCGGGGCAAAAGTTTCTAATTTAAGTTTAAAATTTTAAATACCCAATTCACCCCTCCCCTCTTGGGTAATTATCATCAACTCGGGACCAACAGAAAACTGCATAGTCTACACAAAAAAGACTTCTCTTATAATCAAATGCAAAATATGTAATCCACTAAGAAGGTATAACAAGGGAATTTTAAATTCTTTAGCATTGGCTAAATTTTTTGTAACTTCAACAGGAGGTTTCTTTTTGAACTCCTCTGACCCTTTCTCTAAGCATTCATCCATCGTATCCATGGCTAGTGAACCTTTAATGGTAGAGCTAATAGTTTTTAAACCTTTAATAAATTCCATCAAAATCGTGAAGGAAGATTGCAAATTCAGCAACAAACTTGGATTTTCTGCATGACATATGAATTTTCTTCATATTTAAAATGAGGTCTAAAAATTCGATAAAAAGATGAGGCCTTCTAAAACTAAAAAGGAAATTCTATTGGCTTATATCATTCTCATTTTTCTATAGAGTTACCTAGCATTAGATAAAACATAATGAAACAAATGAAATAATTAGAAGCAATAAGAAAGAGTGGAAGCAATAAGGCGTGTCTTATATTTTGCGTATCTCAATTGAGCAGGCTCTAGGATTACATATGGGTTACACAAGTTGTATGTGAGAGTTATAAAGAGAGATATGATCTATAGGATTAAGGTATTATAGAGAGAGTGTATCATAGAGTGGAGAGAATCTAGAGTGAGATATTCTTTAAGAGAGTCAGTCTATTGCCTATGGCGGAAAGATTGCAAGCAAATCTATGATGTAGATCAGCCGGATCCAGACGGTTGAGATCTAGCGGCGAAATAGATTTGGACAGAGGCGACCGGATGGTTCTCGATGTCAAAGAAGAAGCGCATTGCAGCGACAGTGCCATTTGTTTCGTGCTAAACAAACAATTGAAAATTTGGCAAACGCCGTGGTGTCTTGCGGCTAACGTGCTACATTTTTTGATAGATAAGAAGAACAACAAGTGGGTTGCACAACAGCATGTCTCAGTGGCTGCAGCGATTAACAGTGAAGCGGTGTTCGTTTCTAGTAGAGAAGATAAGAACCGGTAGCAGCAGGCGCAACTGATGAACCCGCTGGCATTAAAGAAGACGGTGGCAGGCAGTTTTATTTTGCAATGCAAATTCTGGCGACCTAAAAAGTTTTCAAGTGTAGCAAATAGTTCTTTGGTGACGTAACCCTGTGCTGTGACATCCGAATGGCACTTCTTAGTCGTCCATTTGACTGGCAACGGTTGTGCGTGAGAGGTAGCTAGGGTGGTGGCTAGGGTTGTAGTTCATGAGTTAGATAAAGAAGGAGATGCATTGAAATTGTCTGTCACGAAGAACAGAAATTTTGTGATTATTTTGGGCAGATTTTATTTCACTTAGGTCTGGTTTGTTAGAATTAAACTCCTATAAAGGTGTCCTAATTAAATAAGAAGTCTTTGGATTTAAAGACAGCCCAGCGTATCTGAGATACGTATGCAATCTAAGCCCAGGTAGAACTATACTTCTACTAAGATTTATGATGGGAAGGGCTCTATATATAGAGGAGTCTAGGTCTCTCTCTCACACGTACACATCACAAGTGGTTCCCATCTATCACTAGTATTGTAGGGAGAAGTATTGAGGGAGAAGACCTTGTACTCTACTCGGTTTGCAGGTGGAATCTACACACATATGGATTCAGTTACGCTTCCGCATCACATGATTTCCAACATGTGGTATCAGAGCCCACATTTCGATTTTTGGGTATAATTGATTCCACCCATAATTTGTATGAAAATTTATCCATGAAAATATTTCTGTTGTTACAGATTAATTACTTGATTATTTTTTTATTAAGATCATGTCATATCACTGCCGCTGTATATTTTGGATCATGTCATACGGAATATTCATGATTAATTTAGAATATTCATTATTGATATTGGTTCTATTAATCTGTGTTACTCTAAAATAATAATAATAATACATGGATTTTGGACCCTACCATTCATTGGACCCATCATTGTAACTAATCAAATAAAAAAATAAAATAAAAAATTTCTGCTGCTGCGGCGGCCCCACGGCTGCTGTTGCTGGAAACGTCAGCCACGGGCTAGACGATGGCAGCGCTGAGTGATGGTGATGACGATCGTACTGCTGCCAGTTTTCCAATTTGTCACTGTTGGAAACCTACCGAAGAAGACGCATCTGAAGGAGCGACGTCGTTGTGGAAACGGCAACGGAGCCTAAGAAGACAGGGGAGCCAGCTACTGCTAGGTGTTGTTGAAGCCGGAGAAGACGGCAGCGGGCGTTGGGCGGCTGGCGGCGCAGCAAACGGCCAGGGCAGCGTTGACGGTACCGGCGTTGGACGGGGCCATTTGATGCGTTCTGCCGGACTACCAATCGACAGCATATCCTGTGACGACGGCGGCGAACGGTCGGGGTAGCAGCAGGCGGTCGGCGGCCAGATGGGTTTGGGGGGCATTCGGTGCTAGGGTTTCTAAAGGGGAGAAGATGATGAATTTTTCACAAAAACCCCCCTTGAACGAATAATTTTTCAAATAAACCCTTGATATTAAATTATAGCAATACCCCCACTATAAAATTATAGAAAAAACCTCGCTGGCTATTTTTTTTCTTTTATTACAATCTGGTTCTTCCTTCTTAAGCTGGGCCTGGGCTTTCAAGTCTACCCACTAGGACCAGCCCATATCTTGCAAGCCCAAAACTATCTAGCCCAGGCAGTTGACCCATTTCAGGAAGCCCATTGCATTTGGGCGGGCTAATTTCTGAGGCTCAGCTTATAGGCCCATACGGGCAGCCTGTTAACTGTCCAGGCCCAAGCCCAATAGCCCATCATGACAGAAAGGACATGTGGCCCATTATGAACCATCCATACATAAATTAACATAATTCTTGGTCCTATTATACAAATTGGATGATCCAATTGTCGTTTTCTATATTTTTGGACATTCTGGATCTAATGGAAGGGTCTGATTAAGCTAAATAGGTCAATAAATCTAACTTTTTGGATATTTATGCAAATACATGCAAAATTTTGAATTATATATATGCAATTAATTCATGTGATTAGTTTATAAATGTCAAATTAGCAATTTATTTATGATTTATTGCTTTCTATTTAATTTTAAACATGCAATATATATGAATAATTATATAAGTTATGATTATTAAATTTTATGGTGAGATTATATTCCATGGTATGATTGGAGGTTGGTGTCTAGGCAAGAGGTATTGAAGAAGATCACGTGGTTATTTAATTAGGTCCCTACTACGTAGAGGAGCCTCCCACGCCCCACCTCACTTACCTAGCTGACCAAAAGAAATAATATGAAATTTAATCGCACATAATGAATTTAATAATCATTATTATTGAATTATTCATATATATATTATACTCTGTAATTTATATTAATAATTTTGATTGTGTATTTCTAGTTGCCCCAAATGGTCTAAAATACATTTTCAAAATTATTAAATAAGTGGAGAGAATATTATTGTTTATTTTTCCTCCTAATAGAAATTTCAATTAATTGTTATTATGCAATTTATGTTTAATAAATATTGTTCATCTTTATGTCTTTTATTGCCCTGAAAGGTCTAAGATGTTTAATTAATCAAATTTATTAAACAAAGAGAGAATAACTTGATGTTTCCTCTCATCATGGAAATTGCATTATTAAAGAATATTATATTATAGTTCTACCCGAAGGTAGCTATAATTTAATATTTTATCAATAATTAATTAGAACTGCATAAACGTGAGAAATTTTCTACTCGAAGGTGGAGATTTCTTGACTTTATGTATTCATAAGTAATTATTGAACATTGTTGTTTATCATAACATTATTGAATATAATCATGCATTATTGCTTGTGTGATTAATTTTAAAATTTTTTAGCTATGATTAATTATTGTTAATGGAATTGTTACATAATAGTTTATCTGAATCATAATGGTAATGTGAGCTTAATCTTTTTTTACAGCTATGACTCATGTTCCTCAATCTCATCTGTCTAACATCCCCACACTGAATGGATCAAATTATTCTAATTGGCATGAGCAATTACTTATTACCTTAAGATATTTGGATCTAGATTTAGCCCTTCGTGTTGCAAAACCTAGTAACTTAATGCCTGAAAGTACTGATAGTCAAAAGATTTAATTTAATAAATGGGAGCGTTCCAACAGGTTGTCTCTTGTGATTATAAAGAGCACAATTGAAAGGAACATCAGGTACTCTATTTCTGACCCTGAAGATGAAAGTGCCAAAACTTATCTTGACTCAATTAAGAAAAATTTTAGTGGGTCAGATAAAGCATTGGTTGGAATGCTCACTAACAAATTGACTTCAATGAAATATGATGACATTTGTGAAGTGCGAAAGCACATAACGAAAATGTCAAATATAGCTAGGAAACTTAATGAACTAGGGATGAAAATCTCTGACTCTTTCCTAATCATATTTGTCTTAAACTTTCTTCCATCTTAATTTTCACAATTCAAAATCTCTTATAATACACAAAAGGAGAAATGGATTTTAAATGAATTAATATCCATGTGTGTATAAGAGGAAGAGAGATTAAAGCAGGATGGATCAATGGCTATCTATTTCACATCGACTTCTAAGTAGTATAAGTCAAAGAAAGGAAAAGGGAAGAATAAATTCACATTAAGAAAGAAAGGCTTAGAGGATGAATCGAAAAGTCCACTGAGAAGTGTCATTTCTGTAAAAAGAAATGACATTTTAAGAAAGATTTTCTCAAGCGGAAGAGTTGGTTTGAAAAGAAAGATAACAATTACGTACATGTTTGCCTTGAAACCAATTTCATAAATGTATCATCTAATTTATGGTATATTGACTCTTATGCTGTTATCCATATTTCAAACTCTTTACAAGCATTCTATTCAACTCGCAACCAAAAACCGCATGAGTCATCAATCTTAATGGGTAATCTGATCAAGTCTAAAGTCAAAGCAGTAAGAAATGGCAGACTTTGCCTTCACATAAGGCATTTTTTTAGAACCTCATGATGTTTTTTATGTTCCGTCAATTTCTAAAAATCTAATTTCTTTGCCAAAACTTGATGTAATGGGTTATTCTTTCAGTTTTGAAAACTCAAAATTTTCTTTATTTAAAAATTCTATTTTAATTGGAATTGGAATATTATTTAATAATCTATATCAAATAAGTGCAGATTGCTCATTTATTAATTGTTCATTTACCTTAAATGTATGTGCTGGTAATAAACGTGGTATGATTGATGACAGCCTAGCGTATCTGAGATACGTATGTAATCCGAGTCTAGGTAGAACTATTCTTATACTAAGAGTCATGATGGGAAGGGCTCTATATATAGAGGAGTTTGGGTTCCTCTCTCACACATACACATCACAAGTGGTTTCCATTTATCACTAGTATTATAGGAAAAAGTGTTGAGGGAGAAAACTTTGTACTCTACTTGGTCTACAGGTGGAATCTACACACACATGGATTCAGGTACGCTTCCACATCACAAGATTTCCAACATGGTTATCTTGGTACACAATTGGGGTGATCCAATAGTCTTTCTCTATGCTTTGAGGTGATCTGAATCACCTAGACGGTTCGGATTTGACAAATTAAGCTTATTTTGAGAAGTTTAGTTGAAGAATGACAAATATGGCGAGCACAAAGGAGATTAGTTTTACTGTGGAGCCATTTTATGGGTGGAATAATTTTACCCTACGGCAGCAATAGGTAAAGAATACTTTGACATGAGAAGGGATAGTTAAAGCCTTGAAGGCAGAATCCAAGAAGCCTAAGAAGATGAGTACTGATGAATGGCAGGCTATGAGAGATTTTAGCAACTAGCACAATTCAAATGTTTCTTGTAGATAATACTTTTTGGGAGGTGATCAGTTTGATAGATCCTGAAGAAATTTGGACAAAATTGGAGACCATATATAAATCTAAATTTTTAACTAATAGATTATATATGAAAAAGAAATTATATGCATTGAAATTTGACGAGCCTAGAGATCTTGGAAAGCACTTGGATGAATTCAACAGGATTGCAACAGATTTGACTGCTTTGGGGGAGAAGATTGAAGAAGAGGACAAGGTGTTACTTTTATTGGCCTCAATACCTAAGTCGTTTGATTATATTGTGACAACGATGTTGTTCATAAAGGATACCTTGGAGCTTGATGACATTGTTACTTCTTAATAATGAATGAGACTCATAGAAAGAACAATGGTAATGGATTGTCAGATAGCAGGTGCACTTTGACTGTGACTGGTGGTCGATAATACATATCAAGTCATCCTAGCGGATCAAAAAGTTCTTCCAGATCGATTAGAGATATTAAGTGCTGGGAACTAAGAAAGAAGGGTCACATACAAAGAGTGCTATAAATGGAAGGAGAGACAGAGGAAAGAGAAAGAGAAAGAAAAGGAAAAGGAGAAAGAGAAGGGAGACGATGAATCATCTGATTATTCCTCAGTAGTTGTGGATTCAAATAATGATATGTTGCTTACAAGAAAAGTAAGCATAGGCAGTGATGATTGGATCTTGGATTCGAGACATTTCTTACATGTGTGCAAGTAAGAAACAATTCAGTTTGTACAAGGAGTGTGATGGTGGTATTGTCAGGATGACAAGCAAGGCAAGGAGCAGAGTTGCTGGTATTGGTACAGTGCAGATTCATATGTTTGATGGAGCTGTAGAGATGTTGATTGATGTGGGGCATGTTCTTGATTTGCGGATGAATCTGATTTCATTAGGAATGTTAGACTCCAGAGGTTTTGAGATTTCAGCTGGAGGTGGAGTTCTTAAGGTGTCAAAGGGAGCTACAGTTGTGATGAAAGGTCAAAAGACTAGAAGTCTTTACAGGTTGGTAGGGGGTGTGCAAATAGGTAGAGTTCTTATGAAGCCACTAAAGATCATGCAACAGAGGTGAGCTGTGCTCAACGCCCAAGAGGGGTGTGATGGATCATACAAATTCGAGCATGGTTGGAAGATAGTAGAGCAGTTGAAGACAAGTATCTCTACGAGCTAGTTGGCTTGTTGTGCGCAAAATTTTAGCCAAGATGGAGATTTATTAGGCGTGTTTTGTATTCTACATATCTCAATTAAGCGGGGTCTGGGATTACATATGGGTTAGCAAGTTGCATGAGAGAGTTATAAATAGACATATGCCCTATAAGGTTAATGTATCACAGAGAGTGGAGAGAGTCTAAAGTGAGAGATTCTCTAAAAAAGGCAGTCTGTTACCTGTGAGAAGAAAGTTGTTATTGTTTGGTGATTAATTAATTACTCCTTTTTTGTTAAAGTAAGCTTGAGGCCAATACACGTTATTTTTTCTATTCTGTGTGTGCTTGCAAAATGATCTCAACCATAACAGGCCTAAAAATTTTGATAAAAAGATGAGGCCTTCTAAAACTTAAAAAAAAAAATCTGTTGGCTTATGTCATTCTCTTTTTTCTATAAATTTACTTATAGCATAAGATAAAACATGATCAAGCAAATGAAATAATTAGCAGCAATAAGAAAGAGTGGAATGACCCATTTACATTGAAAGGATCTCATTTGAAAATTGCACTAAAAGAATAAAGAGATTTCTAACTATGAACACCATTTGGGGCACATTATTTTTTATTAGCTGGGAGCACTATATGCAAAGATACGTGCACAAATCAACTATTGTACTGTGAGAATATGAAAAATACTTTGCAACTGCTCCAACTGCCCTCCATATATTTACGTATGTGACATTCTGAAGCTTCCTACAAAATGCAAAATTCCACTTTGCATAGGAACCATGTTCCGATCAGAAGCATTAAAATAAAAAATTGAGCAATGAGATAGATAATTCCTTAATTTTTTGAATGATACAAATGTCAAAAATATATGATGTAAGTAACAAAAATACCTTTCTTAATTTCTTGAATTATGTGAATACATGATTTTACCAATAGAATGGAAGATACCATAGAACTCATTATGTTTTCAACTAGTGCCACAAAATAATTAGAAAGTTATCACCATCTACCATTAAGAAAATAAGAAAAGAATCAACCTATAAAAGTTATTAAATTCACGAGAAATACTTGATTCATTTTCCTCAAATTTTGCTGAGTTTTCCTCAACTATAAGTTGTTCTAAAGATGGACTCAACCAATCTTTAGCATAAATCAAGTTTTTAGTAAGATGTAGTGTCAAAGACCTTCTAAATAAATCCAATAAACGTACATCTATGCTAAATGCTAATTCAAAAGCAATTGTAGACATTAGAATAGCTAGAATGTCTCTTTCTAAATATGATAACACTCTATAATTGAAAGTAGACCACCAAGCCAAAATATCAAAGTTTGATGTAGTACGTAATGGCATTTTTCCAAGTAACGATCCACTTTTAATTTTGTGTATATTCTTTATTCTTCTTGCTTCAGACATTGATAGTAGAGATTTTTTCTCCAAGCATGGTAAAATCCTCATCCGTGCTTTCTAATTTAGTTTCATCACTAAAAGAGCTATTGAGACTATATTCCTATTGAGGTAGCTGGAAAAGGTGATATGATGTTTCTTTATTTTCAATTTCTTTTCTAGTATTTTCTTAACCAAAATCTCTTATAAGCAAAAGTAACCTATCACATCTTGTATTGAAGAATTAAAATTACAGTAATTACCAAAAATATACTCATCTTAGTATTGCCACCCCAGTACTTGTCAAATTTATTTTTCATCTTTCTACTCATGTCCCTCAAGCAAACATTTAATGAATATGACAAAGTACGCAACCATGTTTTCAATTTTCAAAACTTCAATGAAATAGATGTTAGAGGCAACATATAAAGATCTTGAAAAATGATTTGTAATATTATAAAAAAAATTTAAAAACTTGCACAAAGCACTTGCATTTTCCCAATCATCATTTGTTAGATGGTCTACACGTGCATAGTTAAGAACCATGTCCAAAAGATATTCAAATGCCTTTTGAAGCTTCAAAGCACTATTTAGTATCAAATATGTAGAATTCTAATGGGTAACAAAATCTAAATGTAAAATGCTTTTGTTTGAATGCCCTTTATGTTCTAGTATTCATAAAACTTTTGTTGCCTTGCAAGAGAGCTCTTAGTTCATTTAATAGAGTTTCGAATTTCAAGAATGTAATATCTTATTTTAACAATTTTGATCCCTTACAATTAGATTGATAACATGTGCAACACAATGAACATTCAAAAAACTCCCCATAATAAAACATCTTGTTTAGCTATTCTTTTTCCAAAAAATTTCATAGCGGCATCATTAGAAGTAACATTATTAACAGTGATAATAGATTTTTTTTAATACTATAAATTTTTGAATAAAATTCTAATAACCATGCAGTAACTTTATTAGTGTGTGGTGCAAGAAGAAGACAAAAGTTGATAATCTTTCTTTGTAATTTTCGATCTTTGTCAATATGATGTGCAAGAAGGCATAGTTATCCAACACTATGAATTGAAGTCCACAAATCTAATGTTAAGCATACCCTCTAAACCTTTTTGGAGGTACAATTTGTAGTGATTTTTGTCCTAAATACAAGTTAAAAGAGAGGGTCTAAGAGTTTATAAAAAATTTTAGAAGTCTTTCTTTCAACAAACTTAGTAGGCAATTCATCCTCGATGACCATCAATGCTAAAGCTTTTACGCGAGCTTCTTGATCAAATTTTTAACTAGCCAGAGATCCATAGGTATCATCACTATCTCTCAAAGTGTCTTTTCTACTAGTACCATGAGACCTCTCATATTTATATAATTTCCCACAATAATTACATGTCCAAGTTCCACTCTCTTGACTATCCTCATCTACGCTCTCAATAAAATGATCTCATACCATGGGTACATTCTTAGGAGGCCTTTTCCTCTTACGAAAATAAGATTTTGAGTTACAACTTTCTATGCCGGTAGTTTCTTTATTAACATCTATATTAGCATCTCGGTCCATGTGGACTTTGAAAAAAATTCAACACTTGAATTAAAAAATAAATACATTTGTAAATTACAATATAAAAACTATTCATAGATAATTAATATGCTAAGACGACCAAAATCTAGAATGACACAACATGTCCGGTGAGATGGAAAAAATTTGGTGGAGAAGTTTTTGAAATAGTTAGGGTAATGATGAGAGATGATAGGGGTAATGATGAGAAGTACAGTGAATAAAGTTAAAATACATAGGTAGTTTTATTGAAAAATGTGAAAAAGTGATTATAGAGTTGGGTAGTTGGATGAGCAAGTGAGTGAGAATTTTCTTTCTTTTGACCAAATAGACCCTAAGTCAGCAACCCAAGTCAGATGCTCTTAGATACGATGAATTTAGTCCATGTTAGGAAACATGATACAAAAATAACCTGCATAACCCCAATTTGGCACCCAAATACATATTACTTGGAGTTCATCTGAAGTTCAATTAAAAGATAAAGACAACAACCATTCCACAGCCTAGCTCAAAGTCATATAAAACAAAAACATTTTTACTAAATTCACACTTGCGATTACATGGACAAATCCAAGAAACATTCATAAAAACAATTTTAACAAAAAGCCAAAACTCAGTGTGCATTGTATGTTGTAGTTTAACAAGTTGAGAAATCCCACTAACTAATCCCAATTTTAGTAATTTATCTATAGGAGGAACATTAAATAAGAACAACCATGATTTGAGGCCAGAATGATTTTTATCTTTTTTTCACATTTAATTTTTAAAAAAAGAGAATCAAATGTAAGCTTCTTTCCCTTTGCCGAGAGTGGGATTTCAGTTATCCAAATGTAGATCTTAGTTTATGAAAATGACACCGAAATGCGGATCAATTATTTAGTTTCAATCAATGCAGATATGAGTTATCTAAATGAGAATTAAATGCAAACTGCCATCATTTGCATATTCCCTAATTAACATAGTTTGCGCCTAAGAATCAAGCCACGAATAAATTCATATTATGTTCAACTCTTGTAACTCTGTGATTGCCACTAATCTTATGTTCAACACCAGCAACCGCAGCACCAATAGTTGAAATAGTCAACCTAGCAACAATAATAGGGCTAGTTACACTCATGGCCAGTGCTTCAAGAACAACAACATGTGCACCTACTCTGACTGCTTTGGCGGTTCTGGTTGTTAAGGTGATACTGTGATTGTGGGAAGTTCTACATTCTCCATCACCCAAAGTACGATTGCAAAGTAATCTTGGACTTCGAGGCACCTGTCCCTGCAATCTCAACTATTGCAAGCATCTAGGTTTGTTACAGGAGCAAACATGAATACATTTCCTGTTTACTTATGCTATAATTTTTTTTCTTTTTCTTTAACTTTCAGCCGAATAAAAATTTATATGGCCCTAATTTCATCCAACAAATTCAATATGAATGAAGCAATCCCAAGATATATTGGATACTAGTGATTTCTTTGAAATAGATTGAATCCTTGATCCCCCAACCCTCAAGTACTAACAACAATGTGAATGATAACAATGAACAATAATTTACCGATGTTTGCAAGAACTCATGATCTACTGCCATATCACTTCCACAAATGTCTAAAAATGAAATCATTCAAGTCGCAACTAGCAGTAAAAGAACAAACCACTGAAACCAAGAAGGAAAAAGCACATACTAGGAGTGTAAGTCCTCTAGTTTGCGATTGGATTCACTTATCCAAATGAGAATTTTAGTTTCTCTATGATACTTAGGCGAAATAGACAATACAACAGGGAGAAAAAGAGAGCCAAAGAGATGGTGTAGTAGTGGCGATGATGGCTAAGGAGACTATGGGATAATGAGAGGCAACAATTAGCAAGATGGTGAGCAGTAGAGGGTGGCAACCAACGAGGTGACAATGTTATGGTGGGACATAGGCTGATCACAACCCGACTTCAACCTCGTTCAGAAACGGGTTGAACCAAATCCAACCCTAACTTGGTTTAAATAGATTAGTTTCAATAGGTTGCGGATTCAACTGGACTCACGTGCACCCTAGCTATAACTGTTGGAAACAATGTTCCAAACAAAACAAATTGACCAAAGCATAAGTTTTGATGATTAAACAAAGACTAATTTGAGTATATAAAGTGTACTAATGAGTTTGCCAAGTGTTTAAGGAAAACAAAGAAGTCAAGTCGATTACCAAGTCGACTTGGACTTCGACTTGGGGTGAAGTCGATACCTAAGTCGACTTCACAAGTGACTTCAAATGGCAAATGGTAGATATCTTTGAAATTAGAAAACAAGCAAGTGAAGTCGCAGGCCAAGTCGACTCTAGGTGCGACTTAGGAAACCAAGTCGCAGACGAAGTCGACTCCAGCATCGACTTCAAGCATCCAGAGTTGAAAAAGTGGAAACGAACATGACGAAGTCGAAGGCGAAGTCGACTCCAGGTGCGACTTGGGCGAAGTCGCAGACGAGGTCGACTCCAACTTCGACTTGAGGAGTTCAGACTTGAAGATTGAAGTTTCAAGCTTATTCCAAGGATCCATTTGAACTTTATCAAATCCAAATAAGATGCAAAGCTCATTCTCAAAAAGCAACTGAAGTTTCTTGAAGATCAAAAGCTAAGATTCATATTCAAAGATCAAATCAAGTCTATCAAGTCCAAAGCTAATCTTCAAGCTTATTCCAAATGAAGCAATACCCAAGTCATGAAGACCAATTTTACAAAGTTCAAACCAGTTCAAAAAGATCAAGGTGTTTTTCAAAAGACCAAGCCAAGTCGCAACCCAAGTCGACTCCAGGATCGACTTGAGTTGAAGACTGAAGGCCAAGTTGACCCAGACTCAGACTTGGAAATCTGAAGAACTGGAGTCGCACACGAAGTCGACTCCAGGTGCGACTTGGAAGCCAAGTCGCAGGCCAAGTCGACTCCACATGCGACTTGGGTCGCAACGGTCGGAATTTATTCGAACGTTGGCGCATTAAATGCGCGCCACCTACCCTCTAACGTTCGGATTCCCTCCAAAATTATAAATAGCATTCATGGTGGACGAGGGAAGTAGCTGAGAATCATTAAGTGTGCTTAACTACTACATTCAAGAGCTCAAAAGAGATCAAGCCACTCAAAGAAGAAGAACTCTACTTCAAACAGCAAGAGCTTCATTTCAGAATCTTCAAAGCCAACTCTTCAAGTTCTTCTCTGCGCCTAATTGTTGCTACACATCTGTAAAGTGTAAATTTCTTTGTTGTTTCATTTATTTGTGATTGAACTTGATCTAGTTTGAGGAACTAGGATCAAGTATATGCTAAGTAGTGTGTGATTGGAGTGAGACTCATCACCTACTTGAGCAGTGTGTTATATGCCCCCTAGAGCTAGAATCTAGAAGAGAGCAGTGGCTCTAATTGTATTGAGAGAATACAATAGTGGAACCCAAGTCACAAGGAGTGTGAGCTTGGAAGAGTGGAGTAGGGAGGTTGCCCGAACCCCTATAAAAATCTTGTGTGTTTGATTTATTTATCTGCTCTCTACATTATATTGCTTTCCATTTCAATTCTTCATTAAGGGGACTGGATTAATCCGGGGTTAAGTTTCTGTTTAAGTTATAAATTTTTAAATACCCAATTCACCCCTCCCCTCTTGGGTTTTGCCATTAACTCGGGACCAACAAGTGGTATCAGAGCGGTTCTTTGAGTTTACCAAAGAGATCTTATTAAAATGGCATCCCAATCTACTTCTGCTCCCGCATTTGCTGAAGGCCAATCCTTTACAAGGCCACCGTTGTTTGATGGGAGCAATTTTGGATATTGGAAGCTTCGTATGAAGCAACTCATCATGGCTACCGACATGGATTCTTGGATTGCTATCCAAGATGGAGTAACCTTGCCTACCGATGAAAGAGCTTCCAAATGGACCGATGAGGAAGTAAGAATTGTGAAGAGCAACGCCAAAGCTATGAACTCCTTATTTTGTGCTCTTACTGCTTCTGAATATGATAGAGTATCCTCTTGCTTAACCGCCAAAGAAATATGGGATACGTTAACCTCTATCTATGAAGGAACTTCTCAAGTCCAAGGGACGAGAAGAAATATTTTGATTGGAGAACTGGAAAGCTTTAGAATGCTAGAAAGAGAAAACATCTCTGAAATGTTTGCTAGATTCTCTAAAATTACTAATGCTCTAAAAGGTCTCGGAAAGGCTATATCTGAATCTGAGCAGGTCATGAAGATCTTAAGAGCTCTACCCGAATCATGGACTCCAAAGATCACTGCAATAGAAGAAGCCAAGGACCTTAATACTCTAAAGCTTGAAGACTTAATTAGCTCACTCATGTCACATGAGCTAATCAAGAGGAGAAATGAAGATCAACACAGGGGCAAAAGAGCAATTGCTTTGAAAGCCGCACAAGACACAGATGACTCCTCTTCTTCTCAAAACGACGACGAAATCGCCCTACTCACAAAACGTTTCAGAAAATTTGTGAGGAAAGGTAAAAATTTCAGAAGCTTCAAGGATAGAACTCCCAAAGAAAAGAAGAAAGAATCAACCAAATGCTACCGATGCGGCGGTTCGGGACATATGCAAGCTCAATGTCCAACTCCCGAAGAAAGCAAAGCAAAAGAACAAAGAAAGGATCGAGGGGACAACAAAAGATTCCAAAGATACAAAGGAAGAGGCATGTACGTGAATGACGAGGAATCTACAACGAGTAACTCCTCAACCGATGAAATCGAAGCAGAAGAATGTGCAAGAATCTGCTGCATGGCACAAATCGAGCAAGAAGAACAAACTACCTCAACAAAATATACAAGTAATGAAGAGATATGCTTTAAGGCAAAGGCAAATAATGAATGGTTTATCGATAGCGGTTGCTCAAGGCATATGACCGGTGAAAGAAGCTTATTTTATAAACTTAAGCCTTGCAACGATGGAATGGTTGCCTTTGGTAATAATGAAAAAGGTAAAATTAAAGGTAAAGGAAATATACGTAGTATTTCAAATGCATGCATGGAAGATGATTTGTTTGTTGAAGGACTCAAACACAATTTAATGAGCATTAGCCAATTATGTGATAAAGGATACAAAGTTGTGTTTGAATCATCTATATGTAATGTATTTGATGGAGAACATATCATGTTTAGCGGTAAAAGACATGGAAATGTATATTTGGTTTCACTTGATGAATTGAATAGTCAATGTCTAATGGCCATTGATAATGATCCATGGGTTTGGCATAAAAGGCTTGGACATATAAACATGGGAAACATAAAGACCCTATGGAAAAAGAGTTTGGTAGAAGGATTACCAAGATTGAAATATGACAAGGACAAGATTTGTAAGGCATGTCAATTATCAAAACAACCCAAGATGCCTTTCTCTACCAAAAAGGAAATTTCCACCACCAAGCCACTTGAATTGCTACACATGGATCTATACGGGCCATCCGACATTCTAACCATTGGTGGAAAGAAATATGTATTTGTCATAGTTGATGATTTTTCAAGATTCACATGGATAATTCTCTTAGCTAGTAAAGATGAAGCCTTCTCTATGTTTGCAACTTTTGTAAATTTGGTGCAAAATGAAAAACAAAGTACTATTGTGACCATAAGAAGCGATCATGGTGGCGAATTCGAAAACAAACGATTCATGGAATTTTGCAATGAAAAAGGAATTCACCACACATTTTCTGCACCAAGAACTCCACAACAAAATGGAGTAGTAGAAAGGAAAAATAGAACTATACAAGAGATGGCTAGAACTATGCTAAATGAGAGCAATCTATCCAAGAAATTTTGGGGTGAAGCTGTAAGTACAGCTTGTCATGTATTGAATCGTGTCACCATTCGAGCAATCTTGAAAAAGACCCCATATGAACTATGGAAAAGAAGAAAACCAAATATTTCTTATTTTCATGCTTTTGGATGTACATGTTATGTTTTGAACAATGAAAAAACTAACTTGGGAAAGTTAGATGCTAAAAGTGATGAGGCTATATTTCTTGGATATTCATCAAATAGCAAAGCATATAGAATTTTCAATAAATGAAACCAAGTTGTTGAAGAATCCATACACGTTGTATTTTATGAAATTAACCAAACTCCGAGAAAGGAGGATGAACTAAGTGATACAGATGAGACAAAAGGCAAAGAACAACCAAAGAAACTCGAGCTCAAGCCAGAAAATCTCATGGAGGAAGAGGTAAGTGAAGGTAATTGTTGGGTCCCGAATAGATGGCAAAACCCAAGAGGGGAGGGGTGAATTGGGTTCTTAAAAATTTCTTCGGTAACTTATCCCCTTGTGAGTTCAATCCCCTTAAATGAAGAAACAAAATGGAGAGCAAAGCAATATAGAAAGCAGAAATAAAATAGACGCAGATTTTTATAGTGGTTCGGGCAACCTCCCTACTCCACTCTTCCAAGCTCACACACCTTGTGACTTGGGTTCCACTATTGCATTCCACGAATACAATTAGAGCCTCTTGCTCTCTTCTAGATTCTAGCTCTAGGGGGCATCAACAACTAGAGCCTCTTGCTCTCTTCTAGATTCTAGCTCTAGGGGGCATCAACAACTAGAGCCTCTTGCTCTCTTCTAGATTCTAGCTCTAGGGGGCATATAACACTTAGCACAAGTAGGTGATGAGTCACACTCCAATCACACACTACTTTGCTACCACTTGATCTTAGCTACGCAAGCTAAATCAAGTTCAACACAAACAAGTAAACAAAGAAAGAAATCTACACTTTACAGATGTGTAGCAACACTTTAGCGCAGAGAAGAACTTGAAGAATAGGCTTTGAAGATTCAGACGATGAGCTTTTTGCAGTTTGAAGCAGAGTTCTTCTTCTTTGAGTGGCTTGATCTCTTTAGAGCTCTTGAATGTAGTAGTTAAGCACACTTAATGATTCTCAGCTACTTCCCTCGTCCACCATGAATGCTATTTATAATTTTGGAGGGAATCCGAACGTTAGAAGGTAGGTGGCGCGCATTTAATGCGCCAACGTTCGAATAAATTCCGACCGTTGCGACCCAAGTCGCATGTGGAGTCGACTTCGGATGCGACTTCGCCCAAGTCGCAGATGGAGTCGACGTCGGGTGCGACTTCGCTTCTCCGTCGCAACTTCAAGTTCCAGTCAGGGTCGACTTGGGTTCTCGACTTGACCCAAGTCGCAGGTGGAGTCGACTTCGTGTGCGACTTCACCTCGGCAGTTGATTTCGTGAACTTGAGAACTTGGAATGCTTGGTTCTTTTGCTTAGTCTTCTCCATTACTTTTTGAATCATTGTGACTTCTCTTTAGCTTGCTTTCATTTGCTCCCATGTTTTGCAAACCTCTGAACTCATGAGTCTTGAACTCGAACCATCTTCTTGGTTTATGCATCTTGCTTTATTTGGAATAAGCTTGAAACTTCAATCTTCAAGTCTGAACTCCTCAAGTCGAAGTTGGAGTCGACCTCGTCTGCGACTTCGCCCAAGTCGCACCTGGAGTCGACTTCGCCTGCGACTTCGTCATGTCCGTTTCCACTTTTACAACTCTGGATGCTTGAAGTCGATGCTGGAGTCGACTTCGTCTGCGACTTGGTTTCCTAAGTCGCAAGTGGAGTCGACTTGGCCTGCGACTTCACTTGTTCTTCTCCCATTTTCAACTCTGGATGCTTGAAGTCGATCTTGGAGTCGACTTGGTATACGACTTGGCTTCCATACTTGATTTTCTTCAAATGAATATTCCTTAAACAATTCACAAACTTGTTAGTAGCCAAGACATACTCAAATTGATTTGTTAATCATCAAAATATGGATTTAGCTATATTTCCAACAATCTCCCCCTTTTTGATATTGACAAAAACCGATTTGAGTGGATACCTTTCATTAAAAATAATATGCTCATATTGCATTTTAAAATCATGCTTATGCTCATGCAAACAGAACATTCAAATATCATGTAAGCATATCCAACTCTCCTCCCCATTCTTACTCTTCTCTCCCCTTTAATCATCTCTCTCCCTTTTTAATCATAAAGACTTATACTCAAAATACTCTTCTTCTCCTTAAATCTCTCTCCCCCTTTTTGTCAATATATCAAAAAGATTAGAGGGTAATCAAAGAGATAGGTGGGTTAGCTCCCCCTAAATGGGTGCTCCCCCTGAGTTTATGCTTATCCTAATTTTAGATACTACTTGTTATAGCATTTGTTGTTTTGTTACTTAGGTGAGCTCAATCATTCCCATATCATTTCTAATTTTATAGAATGCTTCTCTTGCTAGGGGTTTAGTAAAAATATCTGCAACTTGATCCTCAGTTCTAACAAATTCCAAACATATGTCATGATTTTCTACATGTTCTCTAATGAAATGGTGTCTAAGATCTATATGTTTGGTCCTAGAATGCAATACAGGATTCTTGGTTAGACAAATGGCACTTGTATTATCACATTTGATAGGTATATTTTTAAAATCCATACCATAGTCCCTAAGTTGCTGTTTCATCCAAAGTAATTGGGCACAACAGCTCCCGGCGGCAATATATTCGGCTTCCGCCGTAGATAGAGCAACACTAGTTTGTTTTCTTGAAAACCATGAAACCAACATGCTTCCAAGAAACTGACATGTTCCACTAGTGCTTTTTCTATCTACTTTGTAACCAGCAAAATCCGCATCCGAGTAGCCGATTAGATCAAAATTAGAGCCCTTTGGATACCATAGTCCTAAATTGGTAGTGTCTACTAGATATCTAAAGATTCTTTTCACAGCTACCAAGTGTGATTCTTTTGGGCATGATTGAAATCTAGAGCACATACACACACTAAACAAAATATCTGGCCTAGAAGCAGTTAAATACAATAAGGAACCTATCATGCTTCTATACACTTTCATATCAACTAATTTTCCCTTTTCATCTTTGTCCATTTTGATTGTGGAGCTCATGGGCGTGTTTGCTCCTTTGCTGTTCTCCATGCCAAACTTCTTGAGCATCTCCTTGATGTATTTGGACTGGTTTATGAAGATTCCTTCATTTAGTTGCTTGATTTGCAGTCCAAGGAAGAAGTTTAACTCTCCCATCATGCTCATCTCAAATTCTTTCTGCATAAGTTCAGAAAACTCTTGACAAAGAGATTCATTAGTAGCACCGAAAATGATATCATCAACATAAATTTGAATGATTAATATATCATTTCCATTGTACTTAATAAACAGAGTGGTGTCTACCTTTCCCTTTTGAAAGTTATGATCAATCAAAAACTTGCTTAGTCTATCATACCAAGCCCTTGGAGCTTGTTTTAATCCATATAATGCTTTGGTTAGCTTGTATACAAATTTAGATTGATCTTTTTCCTCAAATCCAGGTGGTTGCTCAACATACACCTCTTCATTTATATAACCATTCAGAAATGCACTTTTGACATCCATTTGAAACAATTTAAAGTTCATGTGAGATGCAAAAGCTAGTAAGATGTGAATTGCCTCTAATCTAGCAACCGGGGCATAGGATTCCTCAAAATCTATTCCTTCTTCTTGTGAGTATCCTTTTGCCACAAGTCTAGCTTTGTTCCTCACTACAAGTCCACTTTCATCTAATTTGTTCCTAAAGACCCACTTGGTGCCAATAATAGTACAATCATTTGGTCTAGGAACAAGGTGCCAAACTTGATTTCTTTCAAATTGATTTAGCTCTTCTTGCATTGCTATAATCCAGTTTTCATCATCAAGAGCTTGATCAATATTAGAAGGTTCAATTTTGGATACAAAGGCATATTGTCCACAAACATTTTGCTTTGACCTTCTAGTTTTTACACCTTCATACACATTCCCTATAATTTGTTCAATTGGATGTGCATGTTTGAATTTTAAATCAGATGGAGGTTTATAGGAGTCATTACCTTCACTTACCCTTTCCTCCAAGAATTCCTCTTGCTTTTCCATATGCAATTTTTCAAGATTGCTTGCTATGTCATCTGCATCACTTGAATCATCCTTTCTTTTAAAGCATGGGTTAGTTTCATCAAAAACAACATGTATGGATTCTTCTACAACTTGGTTTCGTTTATTGAAAACTCTATATGCTTTGCTATTTGATGAATAACCAAGGAATATTGCTTCATCACTTTTAGCATCAAGTTTTCCCAAGTTGGTTTTTCCATTGTTCAGAACATAACATGTGCATCCAAAAGTATGAAAATAAGATATGTTTGGTTTCTTTCCTTTCCATAGCTCATATGGGGTCTTTTTCAAGATTGCTCTAATGGTAACTCGATTCAATACATGACAAGCTGTACTTACAGCTTCACCCCAAAATTTCTTAGATAATTTGCTCTCATTTAGCAATGTTCTAGCCATCTCTTGTATAGTTCTGTTTTTCCTTTCAACTACTCCATTTTGTTGTGGAGTCCTTGGTGCAGAAAATGTGTGATGAATTCCTTTTTCATTACATAATTCTGTGAATCGTTTGTTCTCAAATTCACCACCATGGTCACTCCTTATACACAAAATGGTATTCTGTTTTTCATTTTCCACCAAGTTTACAAAAGTTGAAAACATAGAGAAAGCTTCATCTTTGCTAGCTAAGAGAATTACCCATGTAAATCTTGAAAAGTCATCAACAATTACAAATACATATTTCTTTCCACCAATGGTTAAGATGTCGGATGGCCCATATAGATCCATGTGTAGCAATTCAAGTGGCATAGTGGTGGAAATCTCCTTTTTGGTAGAGAAAGGCATCTTTGGTTGTTTAGATAATTGACATGCCTTACATATTTTGTCTTTGTCATATTTCAACTTAGGCAAGCCTTCTACCAAACTCTTTTTCCATAGGGTTTTTATATTTCTCATGTTTGTGTGTCCAAGCCTTTTATGCCAAACCCATGGATCATTATCAATGGCCATTAGACATTGACCATTTAGTTCATCAAGTGAAACCAAATATACATTTCCATGTCTTTTTCCACTAAACATGATATGTTCATCATCAAATACATTGCATATAGATGATTCAAACACAACCTTATATCCTTTATCACATAATTGGCTAATGCTCATTAAGTTATGCTTGAGTCCTTCAACAAACAAAACATCCTCCATGCATGCATTTGAGCTACTGTAAATATTTTCTTTACCTTTGATTTTACCTTTCTCATTATTACCAAAGGCAACCGTTCCATCGTTGCAAGGCTTAAGTTTGTGAAATAAATTTCTTTCTCCAGTCATGTGCCTTGAACAACCGCTATCCATGAACCATACATTATTTGCCTTTGTCTTTAAACAAATCTGAAAAGTAAGCAAATAATCCTTATCTCTTTGGTACCCATTTTATGGGTCCATTTGGGTTAGTAACATTATTCAACCTTTGTTGCTCCAACTTAGAAAGTTCAAATCTTGTGTTCCTTGGAACCCAAACTAGTTTTGCACCATAATCAAACAATCTCTTAAAGTTACACTTGTAAACTTTATGACCCATTTTGTTGCAAAAGTTGCAAGCCATTGGTAATCTAGGAGTAGGCCTCCAAGTATATTTTGGTTCAAATGTTGGTCTTTTAGTCCACATAACATTTCTCCTTTGTGGCTTGTATATAGGTGCAATTTTGGTTTGATATTTCCCAAGTGTAGGCACATTTGATTTGCCACTTTCTTCTTGCTCAAATGTATTGTATCCAAGACCTCTTTTGTTTGTTTGGGAGGTCATGTTCAGAAACATCTTTACACTTTCTCCTGGATTAGAGAACTTTGCTAATGATTCATTTAAGGATTTGTTCTCCTTTTTCAGTTTCTCTACTTCTTTCAACAATGATTCATTTTCTTCTTTCAGTTTTGTCGATTTTTCAGCTAGTTTTTCATTTTCAATAATAACAAAGTTACATTGTTGTCTCTTTAATGTCAACTTGTTTCCTAGCTTTTTGATCTCCTCATATAATGAATCATATGCAAGTTGTAGTTCTTCTAATTCAGCACTTTTGAGGCAATTATGAAAAGAAGAATAACTAGATTGAGAATGACAAGGTTTGGAAGTTACCTCTTCACTTTCTGTGTATTTAGTTGAGATGGATTGATCTTCCAAAACTTCCGTTGTGTTCAAGCATAGCAAGTCCTCTTCTTGCTCGTTTCGTGCCATGCAGCATATTTTTGCACAGTTGGCTGCATCATTGTCGTCGGTTGAAGAGCTGCATGTTGATGAAGTTTCCTCGTTGACGAACATGCCTCTTCCTCTTGGCCTTTGGTATTTTCTTCTTTCATGATTCACCTTTGGCCTTTCTTCCGGTGTAGGACATTGAGTTTGCATATGTCCTACGCCCCCGCATCTATAGCATTTGGTTTGCTCATTCTTCTTCACTTGTCGTGGTCTTTCTTTGAGATCTCTGAAGTTATTTTCTTTTCTCACAAACTTTCGGAATTTGCGAGTGAGAAGTGCAATGTCTTCATTATCGTTATGAGATGAAGAGGTGGAACCATCTGAGTTGTGAGTGGCCTTGAGTGCAATGGTTCTCTTCCCTTTGTGATTGTCCTCGTTTCTTCTCCTAATTAGCTCATGTGACATTAATGAGCTAATAAGATCTTCTAGCTTCAAAGTGTTTAGGTCTTTGGCTTCTTCAATTGCCGTTATCTTTGGAGTCCATGAATCCGGTAGAGCTCTCAATATCTTCATGACCTGCTCGGATTCAGAAATAGCTTTTCCAAGACCTTTTAGAGCATTAGTAATTTTAGAAAATCTCGCAAACATTTCAGAAATATTTTCAGTATCTAGCATTCTGAAATTTTCAAACTCTCCAATCAAAATATTTCTCCTAGTCCCTTGGACTTGAGAGGTTCCTTCATAGATAGATGTTAGAGTATCCCATATTTCTTTAGCAGTTATACAAGAAGATACTCTATCATACTCGGAAGCTGTAAGAGCACAAAATAGTGAGTTCATTGCCTTAGCATTGCTCTTTACAGTTCTTACTTCCTCTTCGGTCCACTTGGAAGCTCTTTCATCTATAGGCAAGATTACACCGTCTTGGATTGCAATCCAAGAGTCCATATCGGTAGCCATAATGAGTTGCTTCATACGAAGCTTCCAATAACCAAAGTTGTTCCCATCAAACAATGGTGGCCTTGTAAAAGATTGGCCCTCGGCAAAAGCGGGAACGGAAGTAGGTTGGGATGCCATGATAATAGATCTCTTTGATTCAATTCAAAGACCTGCTTTGATACCACTTGTTGGGTCCCGAATAGATGGCAAAACCCAAGAGGGGAGGGGTGAATTGGGTTCTTAAAAATTTCTTCGGTAACTTATCCCCTTGTGAGTTCAATCCCCTTAAATGAAGAAACAAAATGGAGAGCAAAGCAATATAGAAAGCAGAAATAAAATAGACGCAGATTTTTATAGTGGTTCGGGCAACCTCCCTACTCCACTCTTCCAAGCTCACACACCTTGTGACTTGGGTTCCACTATTGCATTCCACGAATACAATTAGAGCCTCTTGCTCTCTTCTAGATTCTAGCTCTAGGGGGCATCAACAACTAGAGCCTCTTGCTCTCTTCTAGATTCTAGCTCTAGGGGGCATATAACACTTAGCACAAGTAGGTGATGAGTCAAGTTCAACACAAACAAGTAAACAAAGAAAGAAATCTACACTTTACAGATGTGTAGCAACACTTTAGCGCAGAGAAGAACTTGAAGAATAGGCTTTGAAGATTCAGACGATGAGCTTTTTGCAGTTTGAAGAAGAGTTCTTCTTCTTTGAGTGGCTTGATCTCTTTAGAGCTCTTGAATGTAGTAGTTAAGCACACTTAATGATTCTCAGCTACTTCCCTCGTCCACCATGAATGCTATTTATAATTTTGGAGGGAATCCGAACGTTAGAAGGTAGGTGGCGCGCATTTAATGCGCCAACGTTCGAATAAATTCCGACCGTTGCGACCCAAGTCGCATGTGGAGTCGACTTCGGATGCGACTTCGCCCAAGTCGCAGATGGAGTCGACGTCGGGTGCGACTTCGCTTCTCCGTCGCAACTTCAAGTTCCAGTCAGGGTCGACTTGGGTTCTCGACTTGACCCAAGTCGCAGGTGGAGTCGACTTCGTGTGCGACTTCACCTCGGCAGTTGATTTCGTGAACTTGAGAACTTGGAATGCTTGGTTCTTTTGCTTAGTCTTCTCCATTACTTTTTGAATCATTGTGACTTCTCTTTAGCTTGCTTTCATTTGCTCCCATGTTTTGCAAACCTCTGAACTCATGAGTCTTGAACTCGAACCATCTTCTTGGTTTATGCATCTTGCTTTATTTGGAATAAGCTTGAAACTTCAATCTTCAAGTCTGAACTCCTCAAGTCGAAGTTGGAGTCGACCTCGTCTGCGACTTCGCCCAAGTCGCACCTGGAGTCGACTTCGCCTGCGACTTCGTCATGTCCGTTTCCACTTTTACAACTCTGGATGCTTGAAGTCGATGCTGGAGTCGACTTCGTCTGCGACTTGGTTTCCTAAGTCGCAAGTGGAGTCGACTTGGCCTGCGACTTCACTTGTTCTTCTCCCATTTTCAACTCTGGATGCTTGAAGTCGATCTTGGAGTCGACTTGGTATACGACTTGGCTTCCATACTTGATTTTCTTCAAATGAATATTCCTTAAACAATTCACAAACTTGTTAGTAGCCAAGACATACTCAAATTGATTTGTTAATCATCAAAATATGGATTTAGCTATATTTCCAACAGTAATGATTCTTATAAACCTCCAACTGATTTAAAGTTCAAAAATGCTCATCCAATTGAGCAAGTTATTGGAAATGTATATGAAGGAGTGAAAACTAGAAGATCAAAACAAAACGTTTATGGTCAATATGCCTTTGTATCTAAAATTGAACCAAATACCATTGAACAAGCTCTCAATGATGAAAATTGGGTTATTGCAATGCAAGAAGAGCTAAACCAATTCGAAAGGAACAATGTATGACACTTAGTTCCTAGACCAAATAATCACACTATCATTGGTACCAAATGGGTATTTAGGAACAAACTAGATGAAAGCGGGCTTGTAATTAGAAACAAAGCCAGATTAGTAGCCAAAGGGTATTCTCAAGAAGAAGGAATCGATTTTGAAGAATCATATGCACCTGTGGCTAGATTAGAAGTCATACGTATTCTACTAGCATTCGCTTCTTATATGAATTTCAAATTGTTCCAAATGGATGTAAAAAGTGCATTTTTGAATGGCTATTTGAATGAAGAAGTATATGTTGAACAACACCCTGGTTTTGAAGAAATGAATCAATCAAAGTATGTTTATAAATTGACCAAAGCGCTATATGGATTAAAGCAAGCTCCAAGAGCTTGGTATGAAAGGTTAAACAAATTTTTGATTGATCATAAGTTTCTAAGAGGGAAAGTAGATACTACTTTGTTCATCAAATAAAAAAACAAAGATATTTTAATTGTACAGATTTATGTAGATGACATAATTTTCGGTGCTACTAACGAAAATCTTTGTCAAGAATTTTCTAAGATTATGCAGAGCGAATTCGAAATGAGCATGATGGGAGAATTAAATTTCTTCCTTGGACTGCAAATTAAGCAACAAAGTGAAGGGATATTCTTGAACCAGTCCAAG
This sequence comes from Annona cherimola, assembly GCA_030490835.1. Classification (NCBI taxonomy): domain Eukaryota; kingdom Viridiplantae; phylum Streptophyta; class Magnoliopsida; order Magnoliales; family Annonaceae; genus Annona; species Annona cherimola. Next base: position 89,823,017 of record CM059975.1, read on the forward strand.
TACGTCAAGGAAATGCTCAAGAAATTTGGATTGCAGAATAGCAAAGGGGCAAACACTCCAATGAGCTCTACAATCAAGATCGACACGGACTAAAACGGTAAAAATATCGATCAAAAGCTTTATAGAAGCATGATAGGATCATTGCTATATTTAACTGCTTCTAGACCCGATATCCTATTCAGCGTTTGTATGTGCTCTAGATTTCAAGCATGTCCAAAAGAATCACATCTACTTGCTGTAAAAAGAATTTTTAAATATTTGGTAAAAACTACCAATCTTGGACTATGGTATCCAAAGGGGTCAACCTTTGATCTAATCGGCTATTCGGATGCAGATTTTGCCGGATATAAAGTAGATAAAAAGAGCACTAGTGGAACTTGTCAGTTTCTTGGACATATGTTAGTTTCATGGTACTCAAGAAAACAAACAAGTGTTGCTCTATCTACTGCAGAAGCCGAATACATAGCCGCCGGTAGTTGTTGTACCCAATTGCTTTAGATGAAACAACAATTGAAAGATTATGGCATTGATTATGTTGATATTCCTATTAGATGTGATAATACAAGTGCAATTTGTCTGACTAAAAATCCTGTACTGCATTCAAGAACCAAGCATATTGATGTGAGATACCATTTTATTCGTGAACATGTTGAAAATCATGATGTATGTTTAGAATATGTGAAAACAGAAGACCAAATTGCTGATATCTTTACCAAACCATTAGCCAAAGAATCATTTTATAAAATTAGGAATGATATGGGTATGATAGAGCTAAATTAGGGAAAATTAAATAAGAAAATTACAATTGAAAAATGTCAAGTCGATGAGTCAAGTCGACTCCACTTCAGAAGCGAAGTCGACTCTGCCAGAGTCGAAGTCGACTCCGCTCCCAGGCGAAGTCGACTCCGAGGGACCGAAGTCGACTTCGCCTAGGGCAAAGTCGACTCCGCGCGCGACGTTTCGCATTCGGCCGACTTTTCTTCCTTTTCTTCTCTTCTCCTTCCTTCCTTCCTCATTTCCCTCCGGCCTCTCTATTTCTTTTCTTTCTCCCTCTCCGGCGACTTTCCTTCTCTTCCTCGGCATCAGTTTCTCTCTCTCCCTCAGTTTTTCTCTCTCACTGTCATTCCCTCTCCGATTCCCAAAGCTACGAAATCCCTAAACTCCAAGCTCCAAATGGCACCAAAGAAAGCCGTATCAAAACCATACCCCAAACGGGTTCCCACACAACCTTCATCTCACACAAAAGAAGTTCCTAGAAGAACTAGGACTCCATCAAAAAGAGCTAGAGAGGAACCATCAACTTCGACGGGTAGACGGGTTCGATTCCAAACCACTACTCAATCATCTGATCAAGCGCCCAGATCGGAAAGTCAACAACAAACTCAAACCTCACAGAGCACACAATCCGGGACAAGCAGAAGGGGCATTGCGGCTGGGAAAGCCCAAGTATTGAAGATGCCCACTACCTACTTCAAAATCGAGCTCCAACATAGCCATTTTTACAAAAAGTTCTACGAACGGAAGGTATTCATACCCAAGATTATAGATTTCAATTTCTTGAAAGAATATGGATCCGACATAGAAAATCTATTAGATTTTCAAGGATGGACCAACTTGCTAAAGGAAGACGAAAGGGTCTATCCAGATCTTACTCGAATGTTTTATTATCTATGGGATGAAGAATACTATGGAACCTTCGTCAAAGGAGTAGAAATGGATCTTGGAATCGGGATAATTGCAGGTCCGACTGAAGTAATGAGTCATTTAGGACACATACTTGGAGTCCCGTATGAGGATGAGCCTATTCCAGAAGACCTCACATTGGATCAAATGTATAATCAGCTCACCCGGAGCAACAAGTACCATCCGAGAATCAAATTCCTTCGGTACATGGATCTTTCACCCAGGCTACGAGTGCTCAAACTTCTCATTGCCCACTGCATCTACCCAAAGGGCGGTGGAAGAAACCAATTAAACCCACAAGAAGCGGGGATACTATGGAAAGTGGCCAACAGGGTCAAGGTGAGCTTACCAAAATTATTTCTTGAAGCCTTGGCATCTAGAAAGGATAACCCACGAGGAGTCCTCCCTTATGGAACGTGGATCACAAAGATTCTTAAATTCTTCAAAGTGGATATTGAAGGCGAGCCTTTCGAAGTGCTCAAATCCACAAATGCCATAAATAAAGCACTAATCCAAAGAATGAAGATCAATCTGCTTGAACTAAGGCATGAAGCTTCAGAAGAAGAGCAAGAAGACAATGCACAAGCTGAGGGGGAGCAACCTCCCGCAGCACCACCTGCTCAAGAGGTGCCAGCATCTCCCATATCGCACGGATCCTATTCTCCACAAGGATCTGCTGCACGTGAACAGGTGCCTCCAATCTCATCTGAGGAGGTCACTCTAAAAGATTTGAGAGATGAAATCGTTGCCGTCCGTGAAGAAATGGGTCACCAAGAAGACCGGATGACGAGTCTTGTGACCGAAGTGTTGGCAGCAATCAATAATATGCATTCCCGTCAAGATCAAATCGATCGGGAATTGCGTACCATCCGATATCATCTCGCCTCAGGCCGTTACAAGAAGTGACCCATGCCTGAACTTGATCCATTCGAATCGGGTTCAGTTCATCGCGAGCCTTCTCCTGCACCCGTTTCCTCCTTCTACTCTTCCGCTCATGTCCGTCCCATCAAACAAACTCCGTCTATCTATCCCATTTCCCAATTTCAATTTACCAAGTCTTTGGTAATTGACAAAAAATTTTTTGAGTGATTGACAAAAAGGGGGAGAAAAGATAGCTTTGAGAGTTTTATTTGAGAGTTTTCTTTTTGGGTTGGGTAATTTGTATAGGTTTCATTTTTGTTTTACATTGTATTTTGAAACTTGATACATATATGAAAGTTGTGTTATGCTTGCAATGATTACTATGCTTGCAATGCTCTGTCATGAATATATTTTTCTATGATAATGGTTTGAAAAGCTCTAAACTATATGGTTGAAAGTACCTAGGACAATGCTCTGTTTTTCAAACAAATATATATGAACATGATTTATGTGTTGAAAGGTATCAACTCAAATGTAGTTTTGTCAATCATCAAAAAGGGGGAGATTGTTGGAAACAATGTTCCAAACAAAAAAAATTGACCAAAGCATAAGTTTTGATGATTAAACAAAGACTAATTTGAGTATATAAAGTGTACTAATGAGTTTGCCAAGTGTTTAAGGAAAACAAAGAAGTCAAGTCGATTACCAAGTCGACTTGGACTTCGACTTGGGGTGAAGTCGATACCTAAGTCGACTTCACAAGCGACTTCAAATGGCAAATGGTAGATATCTTTGAAATTAGAAAACAAGCAAGTGAAGTCGCAGGCCAAGTCGACTCTAGGTGCGACTTAGGAAACCAAGTCGCAGACGAAGTCGACTCCAGCATCGACTTCAAGCATCCAGAGTTGAAAAAGTGGAAACGAACATGACGAAGTCGAAGGCGAAGTCGACTCCAGGTGCGACTTGGGCGAAGTCGCAGACGAGGTCGACTCCAACTTCGACTTGAAGAGTTCAGACTTGAAGATTGAAGTTTCAAGATTATTCCAAGGATCCATTTGGACTTTATCAAATCCAAATAAGATGCAAAGCTCATTCTCAAAAAGCAACTGAAGTTTCTTGAAGATCAAAAGCTAAGATTCATATTCAAAGATCAAATCAAGTCTATCAAGTCCAAAGCTAATCTTCAAGCTTATTCCAAATGAAGCAATACCCAAGTCATGAAGACCAATTTTACAAAGTTCAAACCAGTTCAAAAAGATCAAGGTGTTTTTCAAAAGACCAAGCCAAGTCGCAACCCAAGTTGACTCCAGGATCGACTTGAGTTGAAGACTAAAGGCCAAGTTGACCCAGACTCAGACTTGGAAATCTGAAGAACTGGAGTCGCACACGAAGTCGACTCCAGGTGCGACTTGGAAGCCAAGTCACAGGCCAAGTCGACTCCACATGCGACTTGGGTCGCAACGGTCGGAATTTATTCGAACGTTGGCGCATTAAATGCGCGCCACCTACCCTCTAACGTTCGGATTCCCTCCAAAATTATAAATAGCATTCATGGTGGACGAGGGAAGTAGCTGAGAATCATTAAGTGTGCTTAACTACTACATTCAAGAGCTCAAAAGAGATCAAGCCACTCAAAGAAGAAGAACTCTACTTCAAACAGCAAGAGCTTCATTTCAGAATCTTCAAAGCCAACTCTTCAAGTTCTTCTCTGCGCCTAATTGTTGCTACACATCTGTAAAGTGTAAATTTCTTTGTTGTTTCATTTATTTGTGATTGAACTTGATCTAGTTTGAGGAACTGGGATCAAGTATATGCTAAGTAGTGTGTGATTGGAGTGAGACTCATCACCTACTTGAGCAGTGTGTTATATGCCCCCTAGAGCTAGAATCTAGAAGAGAGCAGTGACTCTAATTGTATTGAGAGAATACAATAGTGGAACCCAAGTCACAAGGAGTGTGAGCTTGGAAGAGTGGAGTAGGGAGGTTGCCCGAACCACTAGAAAAATCTTGTGTGTTTGATTTATTTATCTGCTCTCTACATTATATTGCTTTCCATTTCAATTCTTCATTAAGGGGACTGGATTAATCCGGGGTTAAGTTTCTGTTTAAGTTATAAATTTTTAAATACCCAATTCACCCCTCCCCTCTTGGGTTTTGCCATTAACTCGGGACCAACAATAACAACTAGCCTTTACGGTTAATCAATCCTCTTTTTTTTTAAACTCTTGGAGATGGGCACGAAACTGTCAATAACCAAATTTGTCTTCAGTCATTAAAGCATCGCAAAGCATCAGGATTTTTAGTTGTGAAATGGCCAATCAGTTGATGTTACAATCTGGCCTTCTTGGAGTCTAATGGTTTGAGGATTTATCATCTAACCCACGGGGTAGATATAAATCATGAAATATATATATATATATATTCATGTGAAAATTATGAAAATTTGTTAGATCCATCACACATGCATTTAAGTATAATAATACTTTATAGAATTATTTATTTACATAATAATGATATTCTAAATGATTTAAATGTTAAAAATACAACTTTAAAATTGATGTTAAATATTAAACCATTTTATTACATTAATTTTATATAAGTAGATTTTTCAAAAATTATCATGATGTTAAAATAAATTAGATTACATAAAAGAGGAATTTCATAGAAGCAGAATTCCATGCTAGGGTCCAATTATGGAGCCGAAGTTTAAGCTTTATAAAAATTTAATCTCAACCTAACACAAGCGTGAAATGGTTGTTGTAGATAATTGTTATAGGTGGGAAAATTTTGTTAACAAAGACTCATGGAAGGTTTTTTTTATGAGGGAATTGTCAGGAATTAAGGCTTTAACATGCGTTTAGAGGAACAAAGTGCAATGCAACAAGCATTTAATTCATAAAGATCCCAAGTGTCTCAATCCTTGATTGATGCCGCTTCATTGTAACTTTGAGCCGCTCTGTAGACAAGGATAAAAGTCATGGAGTAATTGATTTAGGGAACAATCCAATGGTGAAAATCCCACTTACTGTTAAAGGCCCATTGCCATGCTTGGTGCTAGATTGGTTGCAAAGAAGTCCATGAACTGAAACTGCAGGTAAACTTCAATTTGTCATATTTACTTCCTACTGTCTTTCACTTCAAGGGTTGGTAGACTTGGACACAAAGGAAGCACTGAAGCAGCTATTACAGTCACTTTTGAGTTCCCGCCCTGTCTTTGCTTGTACTTCTGAAGGACAACCGTTACTTTCAGATTTTCATTTGTTATATCTTGCGGTAATAGCAAACTGCAACTTTTAGATTTTCGTCTTTGTCTTGATACACTGGTTTCTGTTGTCCAGCACTAGGCTGCATGCTACTATTTGCAACCGATCAATTGAAATGTTTGTGATGGAATAATACCCATTTTTTTCTCATATTATTTCATAAAGACATGATCGAAACTTACATATTATTAGAGTTGAGATGGAATCGTTTCTACGAGAGTACAAGACCTCATGTAGAGATGAAAAGATAGGAAGTATCTTGGGAAGAGATCAATGAGATAATTTTTCCAATTTCCACTCTAGATGCCTGTAAGCAAGTAAGCATCCATAATATTATTTATCTTTTAAGTCAAAGCAATGATAGAGATAGCAAAAGGAAAAGTCAAGACAATCATGCTTCGGAGGGAGATCATGTGGATATTCTATCATCATAGAGGAGGAAAAATATTTGTCATGCTCATCTTTTTTGTTGATTATGTGTATTGCCTATGTCATATACTCATATGCATGACTCGCTTCATGTTTATTTTAAAGTTAAAACTAATTTGTCATTCATAGTGCAAAAATCTTTTTTTTTTTTGTGTTTTCATGTTTCTTATTTCATATATGACTAAATTAAAGCTTAGATATTATGTGAGCACTTATTTCACTTATGACTTATTATGTTGTTAGAATTGTCGTGAAATTGCAAGTATGAGCCATGAGAATTTACATGAAAATGTAGTTATCAGCTATACTTATTTCTTGTGTGATTTATTATCCTATGAGAATTAACTTGCTTTTGGGCATAATATATTCTTTATTAGCATCCAATCTAATCTTAAAAAGTGTATTGATAAAGAAGTGATGGAGAATTATAACTTGCGGCAGTTTTAACTTGTATATTTTACCCATGACATATGCACAACTCTAAGTTCAATAAGTTGCTGTAAAACATAGCTACTCCTAACAATATTATTGTCATTGTTCAAATTATTGTCTTTTTCAAGTGTGATACATAGGAAAACAACTTAACATATATAATAATTAGACATTTTTTGTCGACAAAAATCACTAAACATATTCCTTTCTTATTACATTTGTATATCAGTCCTAAGTTTAGTTTTTATATTTTTCCAATGCAGATATTGAATTGAATGGTATCCAATGGAAGCAAAAAGATTAGAAATGGAAGTGAAGCAGAATATTGGATGGACAAGCACTTGCAACAAGGCATTGCAATATATTAATGTATCTATGTTCAGTTTGTGATAAAATTATGCTTTAAATTATTTTTTTGATGGAAACTTTAAATTATTTTTAAGGTTCCAATCGTTATGAGATTTTTTGATAATAGACTTATTGGAGAAATTAGATTTTCTTTTTATATGACATGTTTGATAACGGATAAAAGTTTTCAAACTAAAACTTTTCAATTAAAAACTGTATACCTCATAATTATCTTTTTTAATTATTTTTCACATTTTTTATACAACTTGCTTATTTTTCAGTCATCTTTAAGCAATTATCTATATAACTAACTTATCTATTTTAACTTTATTCTATTTATTCATCGTCATGGCCATTATTATATCATATCATTTTATTTTATTTAAAAAAATTTTACATAAAAAACTTTTCATTTAAAAAATTTATTACTTTCTAAATACATCCATAATGTTGTTAAATTTTTTTTAAATTAGTCCACGATTTAGAGATTGGAAGGGATGAAGATGAGATGAGAATTTGAGATGTATGGGCTTTGAGCACCCGGGAGCTTTAACCCTTTTTTAAAATTTTCTTTTAATTTTTTATACAATTGTTAATTTAAGTGTACTTAACATGTATATGAAGTTTTACAATTTTTAGAGATTTTTATTTTTTTTGAAAAATAGTGGCATTTTAGTAATTTTAAATTATTAAAATGTCACTATTTTTCAAAAATAAAAAATAACTATATAAAATCTTCCAAAATTGGTAAAACTTGATACGTATGTTAAGTATATTTAGATTAACAGGTGTATAAAAAATTTAAAAAAAAATTAAAAAAATGGTTTAAATACACTTGGGTGCACCGAAGCTAAGTGAACTTGGGTGCATTTAGTCTAATCCTGAAATGTATTGGGATTGGGTAAAGATGTCTTGGGATGAGTAAATGTGTGTGACATTCCATCTCATCCTCAACTCATTCCATCTTTGAACTATAGATGTTCAAGTATCTGAAGAAAGTATACTCCCGAAGAAACGTAAAATAAGGTGATTGTCTTTACTCAACTTCAAATTCTAGACTTTTATACTTCCACACTCTATTTACACTTATCTCGGCCACCAATCATCTAAGTGGTCACTATAATGTAGTTATTTTATGTGTTTTTTTATATTTTATTTTATGTATTTTTATTTGGCCCTTTTTGATAAGTTGGTGATGAATATTAAATATCTGCATTTGATAGTATATTATAGTAATCCGTGAATAGGAATGAAATATTTACATGGTTCATTGTTAACTATATTGCAGCGAATAGTTTCGTTTGGATAAAGTGTTTGCAATGAAATTTCAACGTGCAATGAAGTTTTTTCGTTCAAATACTCATCAACAATGAACTTAAATTGCAAAAATGTGCCTGGAGCTGCTTGCCTCCTCTATGTGACGCTTGTTCTTTTAATCATTCTATAATATTTTGGCTCCAAATTCCTTGCCATATTTGTTGGGTGCCCTTTTTAGTTGTGATTTATGACGACATATTCCAAATGCAAAACATAGTTTTTTTTCTTTTTGATAGAAACATACGTGTTGCTTGGTCGTTGGCGTGGAATTATTTCGGAGTCTTCAATTATCTAACATATATCAAATAACAATTACTCCAACCTCATCCAGTGCTCCTGGTAGCATTGAGCATCTGTGCTCCTAGGTACGTGTACATATTTTTAAAAAAAATTTAAATTTTTTTTTACATGAAGGTTAATCTAAGTATATTTAACATATATATTAATTTTTATCTTTTTTGAGATTTTTAGATGTTTTTTCGGATTTTTAAAATTAGTGGCATTTTAGTAATTTAATTAACTGTTTCATAAAAAAGTTTCAAAAAATTAAAAAAATAAATATATAGACCCGGAAGCATTAAGGCTCAATACTCCCAAGAGCATGGATTAAGATCATTATAAGTTGTATAAATGTGTTTTCTGTTGCTTACTATAAAAAGTCATGGCGGGCGTGCTCTCCCTTTGAGGTTGACTTACCTAAAGAATGTATAATCGTCTTTGAAGGAAGGCTAACAACATTGACATACATGCAATTTATTTTAAAAATGGTTGTAATAACTATAAAATTTAAAAATCAATTACTATAAATGCAAAATATTTTACTTTTAGGTTAACATAAACGTAAATATATAAAAATTAAAAAATCAATACTATAAATGCAAATATTTTACTTTTAGGTTTAACATAAATGCAAATAATCTTTTTTTTAGAAGATTGCTCCGTTGTTATAATTTTTACATTTTTCATGCCATCAGCAGAAAAAAGAAGGAGAAGAAGAGCACTCGGGGCAACAGCCTTGGTAACTTTGCCATATATTTTTCTGATTGGGCCAACAACAACATATAATCCTTGTTTCTAAATTAAATTCTTCTAATTCTGTATATCTTCTGCGATCAAATAAAACATAACGGCCATACATTTACATACATATCACAAATTGAAGAAAATGGGGAATAAAACTAAAAGATCTAGATTCAATTAATCACAGGGGACTTGTTATACAAAAAGTGTTTGGGTTGAGATCACTTTCAAAATATAGACAGAACACAGATAATAACATGGATCGATCCTAAGCCTACTTCACCAGAGAAAAAAGTAATTAATTAATTAACAAACAATTACAACTTTTCTCTTATAGGTAACAGACTGCTTCGTTAAATTTTTTTTTAACTCTAGACTCTTTCCACTCTCTGTAATACACTATCTGTGATTCCTAAACCCTACTCAATTAAAATACGCAAAATACAATATACACCCAACAAAAAATTATTTGAACAATACATAAAGAATTCAAAAGTGAAAAGCTATCCCATTCTGAACTCTCTCCACCAATAACCACTAATTGTGGTGATACTTAGTTTCTTGGACCAATCCTCTTCCTTAGCTTTTTCAAGCCAATTTTTAAGTTCCATTGATAGATCGTAAACGACCATTTCTTTTAGGGTGCTGATGGATTGCAAGCCTTTCAGAAGCTTAAGGGTTTTACCTTCATGTATCTTTAAACGTTCAAGCTTGGGCATGGCTCCTTGTTCCACCACCAATTCCTCCAGTTGATCCATGGAAAGGTGGAGGCATTTGAGTTGAGGAAACCCGTTAGCAGATAAAATCATCTTCTTTTCCGTGTACGCATCATATTGCAAACTGAGGCTGACAAGGTCGGTCAGCGTTTCCAACATTGGCATTAGATCATCGCTGAGTTGAGATCCACGTAACATTACCATAGTGAGTTTCGGTGAAAGCTCAGACCGTCTTTCCAACTTTACACCCATCAATGTCAGTTTAGAAAGATGCGGATGACGCTCGAGGGTTAAGGTGACTGGGTGATTACTAATATTTTTACAATCATTAGCGAGAAGGAAAACCCCAACTGAGCGGAGATTAATAAGTTTGCTAATCAAGTTCCCTAGTCGTTCCATCCAAAGTGGCTTGATTACATCGGACGCTGCCCCATTTATAGTCAAATTCCTGAGGCCGCCTAACGAACTGACGATAGTTGCTTCTTCTATCCAACTGCCCATACTTAATCTCAATGTGCGGAGATTATTTAGGTTACACACTCGTGGTTCACCTTCAAATTCGCAAGGTGAGGCTTCTAGATGCTTTAGCCGGTGCAGTTCCCAAAGTTCTTTCGGCAAGCGTACAAATGCAGGTAAAATAAGTGTCTCCAAATTGTAGAGGTTGCCGATGGAGGGAGAAAGAAGAACTCGCATGGTAACATAACGTAGGTCGAAATACCGCAGATGTGTGAGTTTCTCAAATGGGAAATCCTTAAGAATTGATGATGCACAATCGTCCCACTCCAGCTCTGAACAATAGACCGGCTCAAGCTTTAGCACCCTCAGCAGTTCAAGACCCTTAGAAAGATTAGGTAATTTCCTCGCAGAGTGGCCGAGACACAACAAGGAACGGACTTTTAGGATATTGTTGTTTCTCAAAGCATCTTTTACGCCATGGATAGCCAACCAACGTGCTTCGTTTGTGCTAGGAGTGCTAACGTTTTCACTAACGACGGCGAGGAAATTATACTTGGTACCTTCTGAAATGGCAAAAGCATGGAGGAGGTCATGAATGCGGCAACTTCTTTCGGATCCAAACGAATTGGACGCTTGAACGACTTGAAGCAAGTTTCGGTCAATCAGCTCCGCCAAGTAATCGTCCGCCAAGTCTTCTGTTTCCCGTCCTTTCTTGGGCTGTATTAATCCCTCTGCAATCCAAAGCATTTTTAATTTATCAGCGAAAATTTTGTAGTCCTCGGGGAAGAGGCCCAAATAGAGAAAACAAGGCTTCAAGTGATATGGCAAATCATAATAGCTCAATGCTATTATGTCTTCACAATGCCCCGACTCTTCCGACAGCCCATCCTTCAGACTAACCAAGACATTCTTCCAATCCTGCACCTTTGCCTCACCCTTTGCTGCGAGAAGACCACCAACAACCGAGATGGCTAAAGGCAACCCTCCGCATTTTTTCACAATTTCTTTCCCAACATCCGTAAGCTCTGCTTTAGAAGAAGAAGAAGAAGAAGAAGAAGAGCAGGGTATCTCAGTGCTCGTCTCCTCCCATGGGAATGCCTTCTTTAGAAACAGCTTCCAGCTATCATCTGGATTTAGAAGAGGCAGGTGGAAGGGAAGATTTGGCCGATCGGAAGCAGCATGTCTCGCCACTTCGGCCTTGCGAGTTGTGATGATGATTCTGCTTCCATTTCCTGCATCTGGAAATGCTGCTTTTAGTTGAACCCACGCATCAGCATCCCACATATCATCGAGGACAATGAGATATCTCTTCTTCCGCAGGAACTCCGAGAGCCTCTCCTGCAGATCTCTCTCAGACAAGAATTCAGGATTTTCTTTCAACGAGCACTTGACCTTTTCAGCAATCTCTCGTAAGAGATATTTGGCATTATAAGTTTGGGAGACACAAACCCAAGCAGCAACAGCAGAACCACGGAAATGATTCCTCACTCGATCGCTATGGAAGACTTTGTTAGCCAGAGTGGTCTTGCCTGCTCCTCCCGTGGCTACTATGGAAACCACACAACGGTGGCGACTGTCTCCAGCTTCTCCTCCTCCTCCTATCAACCTCTCCACCAACGCATCAACATGTTTTGCGAAGCCAAGTACTTCGTCGCCGACAGCAAGAGCAGCAGAACGCCGATGAACTTGCAGTTTGTCGCTTACATCACTCCGCCCTTCTCGCCCATCAAAGTCCGGAACGCCAAAAGTCTCCTTACGAGTATAGACGTCGCTAATTTCTTTCTTTATCTTTTCGATTTCCTTTCCAATTCGATTAAGAGAGACAAAGTCGCTCCAGCCAGAGACGTATTTCTTGAAGAGTCCTCTGCGTCGCTGACGTTCCTCTCTCAATCTGAAGGTGTCGACGCCATCTTCAATCTTTCGAGCAATGGCAAACATGTCCGCCACCAGTATCTCCAGTCTCTCGTCGGCTTGTCCGAGTTTCCGATCTGCATCTCGCAAGAAACCGCGTGTCCACTTCAGATCTTTTTCGATGGACTTGAGTTTGTCGCGGACACCAAAAGAGTAACCAATTTGTTGAATCACCAGTTCACCGATCTTCTGAAGGGTGAAGGAAATGATGGAATCAACTACAGCAGCCATGGGAGAGATTTTCACAGTGGAATTAGAAAATGAAAATGGTGATGATGTAGCCTTCTTTCTCTACCTCCGGCGCACAACTTATAATTAGATGGTAAAGCACTCACAACCACCAGCACTAGTGACGCTGCAGCAAAAGGGCTGACGCGTTTTGCCTAGGAACAGCGACAGTAAAGAATCACGTCTCATATATGTATATATAACCAAAGCAACAGACGGCTGGCAAACAGGAGAGTCGGTTTTCGTCGCCTTTAAGTTCTCTCCCTCACGAGAATGCTGAAAGGCAATTTTTCGCCTCTGGTTTTTCTCTCCAAGTTTCTCCAATTCCTCCGAGCGTCCGCAAGAACACTACCGTTCAATGTTTTCTCTCCCAATTTTCGTCCATTTTTATCCGTGGCGCTGTTAGGACAATGAGTACTTGCTGCTTGTCCGGCACGTTTAGGGTGTGTTTGGTTAGAGGTAAAATTTTTGATGAAAAGTTTTTGGAGTAGAAATTATCAAATCAATAGAAAGTTATGTGATATAATAGGAGTAATGATGAGGAGTAAAGAGAATAAAGTTAAAATAGATAGGTTAGTTGTATGGATAGTTGTGTAGAAATGATTGAAAAGTAGGGTAGTTTATGTAGAAAAATGTGAAAAAATAATTAAAAAATAGAGTAATTATGGAGAGTGAAAAATTTTAGATTGAAAAGTTTTAGTTGACATTTTTTTATCCTAAATAAACACACCCTTAAGAGTAAGTTTGGCAACGGGTTGATGGAAACATGGAAGTGAAACAGTAAGTGTTAAAGGTACCTTATTAATCATTTAATTATTATATTTTTTATTTTTATTTTTATATTTCAATTATTTTTCAATAAACCTATTTATTCTAACTTTATCCTTATCATTTTGTATTGATTACACAATTTTTAAAATATTCTATGTTCTATGCACATATGAAAGCAATTCAACACCTCTCAGCTTAGTATTGGAGTGTGGATTGAAACATCTCACCCAGTGAAATATAATATATGAGTCATTATAATATACAATATATTAAATATTAGCTTATTGTATAATGTTTAATTTTTTATTTTTTTTCATGAACATAGTTTTCTTAAGTTTATTTAATTCATATACTAAAATTCGTCATTTTATAGTACTTTTACATATTTATTTTTGATTTTTTAAAGTCATGTGTCTTAAGGAGTGAAAAATAACTTATATGCCCCTAATTTTTAAAAATAAAAATTATATATGTAAAAGCATTATAAAACGACAAAACTTAGTATATGAATTAAATACATTTAAGAAAATATGTTTATGAGGAAAAATCAAAATAAAATAAAAACTTGAAAATTATATAGTAAGATAATATACAATAGATTATATATTATTATGACTATATATATATAACCAAAGCAATAGACTTTATACCGCAGGCGTGATAAAGCGCTGGGGTGTGCGGTGTGCGGTTCGAATCCCGCATATGGGATTTCGGCTAGAAGTAAAAAATTGTTAGTAGGAGCTGTGGTCTCCTGTTCGATTGTTGGAAGTTGTATCTTCCTTATTCTTCGGCGGAGTTGTGTCTCCGGATTTCTTTGGAGGAGCTGTGTGTCTCTAGATTTGTAAGAATGTCTTAGAACTTCAGTGTAATATGTGTTGAGATGAATGTAAAATGTACCAATCAAAAAAAAAAGCAATAGACTTTATCACACCATCAAAATGAAATAGAAAAAAGGTGTGTTTGAATAACTACATAACTTTTTAGACTAAAATTTCTCAATCTAAAACTTTTTTACTTTCCATAACTACTTTATTTTTAATTATTTCTTCATATCTTCATATACAACTATCATATTTTTTTAATTATTTATACACAACTACTCGTATAATTATCTTATTTATTTTTTTAATGTATGTATTTACAATCAACAATCTCAATTTGTAATACGTTTAACTCCTATTTACTAGAACTTTATTTTTTTACTCCTTATCGATACTCGTACCATATCCCATTACTTTATATTATTTTAAAATTTTTTACACTAAAAATTTTATTACTTTCCAGAAATACTCAGGGGGTGTTTGGTAAGTTGCGGAAAAAATTTGAAAAATGGTTATAGAAAAAAAATTAAAAAGATAAGGACAATAATTAGAAGTAGAGGATAGTTGTATAGAAAAATATGTATAATTAAAAAATAAGATAATTATATAAAATAATATATTAAGGGTGTCTTTGGGAATAGATAAAACTTTTGATGAAAAGTTATAAAGAGTAGAAGTTGTCAAATGATGTGATAAGATATGGATAATAATGAGGAATAAATAAGATAAAGTTGAAATAGATAAATTAGTTGTGTTGGTAGTTGTGTAGAAATGATCGAAAATTAAGGTAATTATAGGGTGTGTTTGGTTGGAGGTAAAACTTTTGATAAAAAGTTTTGGGGGTAGACGTTATCAAAATTGATAGAAAATGATGTAATATAATAGGGGTAATGATGAGGAGTAAAGAGAATAAAGTTAAAATAGATAGGTTAGTTGTATGGTAGTTGTGTAGAAATGATTGAAAAGTATGGTAGTTTCTATAGAAAAATGTGAAAAAATAATTTAAAAATAGAGTAGTTATGGAGAGTGAAAAGTTTTGGATTGAAAAGTTTTTTTTTTATAGGAAGGATCCAGCCCTATCCCAGCTCACTTTCATTTTGAAAAGAGGGCTGGGACGAGTGGTCCAAGTAATGCATTACCAAAAAATTATCTGTACAAATATTTGCCAAGATGGCTCAGGGGGGTTACCCCACCAAACATACTGATCTAAAAACGAAACTGACACAAAATCAGCTAAGGAATGAGCAATCCTATTTCCTTGCCGAAGTACGTGATGAGCCGATATGTGAGAAGAAGCAGACAGAATAGCTTTGATCTCCATGACGACAAACCCTGCCGGTGAAGTAACAATAGAGTCCGACGATAAGTAGTTGAAAAGGAGAAGTGAATCAGTTTCAATCTGCACACGGTCGAAACCGAGTTGGAGAGCCCAGTTTACGCCCATAAGGAACGCATTGGCTTCCATAAGCAAAGGTTCAACAGCACCTTTCCGCGCCATCCTTTCGCCGCAATAAAGACACCTCTCGAGTCCCTAATGACCGCCGCATACCCCGTAAACATCCTTCCACAGTGTTTCCTAGCATCCACATTTATCCTGAACACACCTGGTGGCGGCATAATCCACCGGGGAACAAGAGGTTAGTCAATCGCCTCATCAAGGTATAGGAGTTTAGCTCTGTTATGTTGCTCGAGAAAATCATGGCACCATTCTGTGATCCCAGCAAACTCCGGCTGTTTCCCTTCCTCCCTGTACATGTTGCGCATAAACCACACCCTCCTTCAATCTAATTTTTTTACTAGTGAACTTAGGGCAACCTGCAAAGTCACCTCCGCTGGGATAAGCCTAGAAGCCCCGGGCCACAGTCCCCTTGCATACACACACCCCATAAATAGGTGGTTAGCATCCTCAATATTGGTCCTGCAAAACAAACAAACAAACAGGGTCCACAACAATACCCCTCCGCTGCAGGTTCAACAATGTTGGAAAAGCATTTTTGAATAATCTCCATCCAAAGATAAGAACTTTGCTAGGAAGCTTCGTCCTCCAAATAACTTGAAAAATAGCTGCATTAGATGGGATGTCAGCTATCGAGGTAGGAAATCTGTAAGCTGATCTGACAGTAAAAGCTCCATTGGGTTCATGTTTCCAAAAAAAAACATCCTCCTTACCCGTGTAAGGTAGGGGAATAAGGTTAATCTGCTGCCATCCAGATTCGCCCACTGCAGCCACGATGAGTTTTAGTTCACATATTTTGGCCCCAAATAAACACACTCATATAGAAAAATATGAAGAAATGATTAAAAAATAAAATAGTTGTAGAAAATAAAAAATTTTAAATTAAAAAGTTCCAACTCCTTAAAATAATTCAAAAGTAGGATAATTGGGATAGCTGTTTGGAAAGTTAAAAAGTAAGACTAATCTCGTACGCAGAGTCAAAAGAAATTTAAAATAAAAAACGCGCAGAAGATAATACGCCCGACGGAGCTCATTTAACACTGCAGAAAAAGTTGAAAGGAAGAAAACGCATGGTAGGTGTCAGCATTATTGCTACCGGTAACAGTTGTATAGCGCTCCTCTGAGTCACCTGGGAGATGGACCCCGGTTTGAAACTTTGAATTACTGGGCCAGGTCCTTTATTCACAACAGCAGTGCTTTTAATGCGCATTATAAAATGCACGTTCAAGGCGTTTTGTCCAGCTGGTACGCGCTGTTGCTCATCATCGAAAAAAGTTGCAGGTTCTATACAACTCGGGTTGAGCTGTAAATATAAAAATAAAATAAAATTTGTCATCTGTATAAAAATGATTAGAATAAGCATTTTACGGAAAATTAAAAATTCACAAAAATTGTCTCTAGCTCGACAAAATAGGATTTAGAATAAGCACACTGCAACGCCAATCGAAGATAGAATAATGTTTCCGGATTCTAATGACACCAGTTTCTTGGGATATATTCTATTTTTTTAAAATTGTTATCGTCTCTCTAAATATCTCAAGAGTTATAATCACATGCTTATTTGTGAAAAAAATTTCTTGTTAATTTTTTAACTGGATAAGTTCTTATTAAAATTTTTCGTCAGCCCGTTTGTTTGGCACGTTTAAGGGGAAGTTTGGTAATGGAATATGTCAAATATGGAATGGAATGTTAAGTGTTCAAGATACCTCACTAATCATTTAATTATTATATTTTTTATTTTTATTTTTATATTTCAATTATTTTTTCTATCAAATATTTTTTAAGAAATCTATTTATTCTAACTTTATTCTTATTATTTCATATCAATCGCACAATTTTCAAAATATTTTATTTTTTACTCCCACAAAATACTACATTTATCTTTCACTTTTTTTGACATCCCCCACCCCAACTTAGTAGTAGAAAAAAAGGGTGTGAATTGAAATATCGCACCGTATGAAATATAATATATGAGTCATTATAATATACAATATATTAAATATTAGCTTATTGTCTAATGTTTAATTTTTCTTTTTTCTTTTTTCTTCATGAACATATTTACTTAAGTGTATTTAATTCATATACTAAAATTTTTCATTTTATAATATTTTTACATATTTATTTTTGATTTTTTAAAATCACGTGTTTTAAGGAGTGAAAAATAACTTATATGCTCCTGATTTTTAAAAATTAAAAATATATATGTAAAAGTATTATAAAATGACAAAACTTAGTATATAAATTAAACACACTTAAGAAAACATGTTTATGAAGAAAAATCAAAATAAAATAAAAAATTGAAAATTATACCGTAAGATAATATACAATATATTGTATATTATTATGAATATATATTTATATATATAACCAAAACAATAGACTTTATCACACCATCAAAATGAAATAGAAAGAGGGTGTGTTTGAATAACCATGGAACTTTTTAGAAAAAAATTTCTCAATTTATAACTTTTTATTTTCCATAACTACTTCATTTTTAATTATTTCTTCATATCTTTGCATAAAACTATCATATTTTTTAATCGTTTATACACAACTACTCGTAAAATTACCTTATCTATTTTTCGATGTATATATTTACAACCAACAATCTCAATTTGTATTACGATTAACTTTTATTTATTTGAATTTTATTTTTTTTATTCTTCATCATTACCTGTACTATATCACATTACTTTATACTATTTTAAAAATTTTTATACTAAATATTTTATCACTTTCTAGACATACTTCGGAGGTGTTTGATAAGTTGTGAAAAACATTTGAAAAACTATGGTAAAAAAAAATCGAAAAGATAAGGATAATAATTAGAAGTAGAGGATAATTACATAAAAATACGTAGAGATAATTAAAAATAAGATAATTATATAAAATAATGTATTAAAATGATTCGGAAGTAATTCCCTCTATTCAAGTAGCTCTTTGGACAGTTTAAAAGTAAGACTAATCTCATTCACGAAGTCAAGAAGCCAAAAAAGGGTGTGTTTGAGAATGTATAAAACTTTTGATGAAAAGTTTCGTAAAGTAAAAATTATGAAATGATATGATATGATAGGGATAATGATGATGAGTAAAGATGATAAAATTAAAATAGATAAGTTAATTGTATGGGTAGTTGTGTAGAAATAATTTAAAAGGATGATAGTTATATAGAAAAATATAAAAAAATAATTTAAAAATATAATAATTATAAAAATTAAAAAAATTTAAATTAAAAAATTTTAAGTTGATATTTTTTGTTAATTGTCAGACCAAACCAAAGCTAAAAAGAGTGAAAGCGTAGAAGACAATACGCCAGACATGGCTCATTTAATACTGCGGAAAAAGTTAAAAGGGAAAGCGAGTGATCGGTGTCAGCAATAATGCTGCCGGTCTGGGTCACCTGCTACATAGACCCGGCTTGAAACTTTAAAATACTAGGGCCAACCCTTTATCCACAACAGCAGTCCCTTTAATGCACAATATAAAATATACGTTAAAGCATTCTGTCCAACCAGCGGGGTCCAGCCGGTACGCGCTGTTGCTCAGCGTGGCAAAAGTTGCAGGTTCCACTCTACTTGAGTTGAGTTGTAAATATAAGAGAAAAATAATAAAATTTGTCAGATGTACAAAAAGGTTTAGAATAAGAACTTTATGAAAAAATTAAAAATTCAATAAAATTGTCTTTAGCTCTACAAAATAGGATTTAGAATAAAAAGACAGCATCTCCAATCGAAGATAGAATAATGTTGCAGGATTCTAGCAGAGCAGTAGCTAGTCAGCAATTTTAATAGAGCTACAACGATTCTTTTAATGGAATCATCAATTTCCATATAGGTGTCTAATCGATTTCTAATTCCAACTTGCAGTTGTCAGTAATACCTGCAAGGCGTCAATGTCCAATTCTAATAATTTACACAATTTTTGCAAATAGGGATTCACTTGGCGTCGGCTGGTTGGTGAGGTCCACTAAAGTTGTAAAGGGCAAATAGGGAGAGAGATGACGGCTTGTTGTCACTATAATAGTTTGAAAGATGATTTCGGGCGCCAACTTCAAGAATTAGATCGTGTTATGTGAAGGGATAAAATTTTAGTCGAAAAATTTTGGAGAGTAAAAATTGTTAAATAATATAATATAATAAGGGTAATAATGAGAAATAAAGATGATAAAGTTAAAATAGATAAGTTAATTGTATGGGTAGTTGTGTAAAAATAATTGAAAAGTAGAGTAATTGTATGAGAAAATATGAAAAAATGATTAAAAAATACAATAATTGTAGAAAGTGAAAAGTTTTAGGCTGAAAAGTTTTAAGTATATTTTTTCCTCATTGCCAAACACACCCTTAGTGATTTGCGGTTTTTATATTTTAATTATTTTTTATTAATTATTTTCTAATAAATTTGTTTATTCCAATTTTATCCCTATTATTTAATATCAATCACACAAATTTCAAAATATTTTATTTTTTACTCCTATCAAATACTACATTTCTCACAACTTTCACTTTTCTAAACGTCTTCGGATGCACATTTAAAATCTGTTCGACACCTATCAACTTAGTCGTGGAAAAGGAGGGTGTGGATTGAAATATAGCACCTATGAAATATAATATATGAGTCATTGTAATATACAATATATTAAATATTAGCTTATTGTCTAATGTTTAATGTTTAATTTTTATTTTTTATTCACGAACATATTTTCTTAAGCATATTTAATTCATATACTAAAATTTGTCATTTTATAATACTTTTACATATTTATTTTTGATTTTTTAAATCACGTGTTTTAAGGAGTGAAAAATAACTTATATGCCCCTGATTTTTAGAAATAAAATATTATATGTAAAAATATTATAAAACTACAAAACTTAGTATATGAATTCAATACACTTAAGAAGACATGTTTATAAAGAAAAATCAAAATAAAATCAAAAATAAAAAATTATACAGGAAGATAATATATAATATATTATATATTATTACGTGTATATATATATATAATTGAAATAGATAAGCCAGTTATATAAAATTTTGTGAATGACATGATGACGTTATGGAATTGTATGATCATCAATGAATTACGAAGTTGCATCGTAAGTTTGCATTCATGCTTGGAACTTGATTTTTTGCACTCAGGTGCACCCAAGTGCAATTACCCCTTTTTATTTTTTTGAAAATTTTTTATATGATTGTATAAATCTAAGTACATTTAGCATGTATATTAATTTCTTTACAAATTTTAGAGATTTTTAGATTTTTTAAAATTAACAACCTTTTAATAATTTAAAATTGTGACTTTTACAAATATACCTATAAAATTTGTCCAATATTGTGTTAGTGCTCCTAAGTTTGCCACTATTGCAAATATACTCATAAAGTTTGTATGAAATTTTAAGCATGCCTCTTTTGTTACGACGTCATTAAAATTTTTATGAATTGACAATAATACCCTTGTAAGTCAAGTGATACACTTACTATTTTTGCAAATGTTATAATATTTGCAAAAAAATCTAAAATAATGATGTATGCAAAAATATATAAAATAATGAACTAACAAATATATCTACAATATTTGAAAAATTACGAGTGTATCACCTAGCTTAAAGGACATTATTGTTATTTCACAAAAAATTCCAAAGACATCGTAACGAAAGGGACACATTTTGTAATTTTATACAAATTTTATGGGTTTATTCGCAATATTGGTAAACTCAGTACATAGATGCAACATTGGTCAAATTTTGTATGTATATTTGCAAAAATTCCTTTGAAATTACTAAAATATCATTTATTTTTTAAAATCTAAAAAATCTAAAAAATTAAAAAAATTATATTCAGACGGACTTAGCCCGGACGTAAAGAATCACGTCTCTACATATAGTCATAATAATATATAATATATTGCATATTATCTTACTGTATAATTTTTAATTTTTAATTTTATTTTGATTTTTCTTCATAAACATGTTTTCTTAAATGTATTTGATTTATATGTTAAGTTTTGTTGTTTTATAATACTTTTACATATATATTTTTTATTTTTTAAAATTAGGGGCATATAAGTTATTTTTCACTCCTTAAAACACGTGATTTTAAAAAATCAAAAATAAATATGTACAAGTACTATAAAATGACAATTTTAGTATATGAATTAAATACACTTAAGAAAATATGTTCATGAAAAAAAATAAAAAATAAGAAATTAAACATTATACAATAAGCTAATATTTAATATATTGTATATTATAATGACTCATACATTATATTTCATAGTCTCTCCTTTTCCACTACTAAGCTGAAGTGTTGAATTGCTTTCAGATGTGCATAGGAAAACGTTTTGAAAATGTAGTATTTAGTGGGAAATGTAGTATTTAGTGGGATTAGAAAATAAAATATTTTGAAAATTGTGTGATTAATATGAAATGATAGAGATGAAAGGTGTGTTTGGCAAGTGACAAAAAATGTTAAGTCAATCTAAAATTTTTCACTATCTACAACTATCATATTTTTTAATCATTTTTTCATATTTTCCTATACAACTATCCTACTTTTCAATCATTTCTACACAACTATCCATACAACTAACCTATCTATTTTAACTTTATCTTCTTTACGACTCATCATTACCCCTATCATATCACATCATTTGACAACTTTTACTCTCTAAAACTTTTCATCAAAAGTTTTATTCATTACCAAACACACCCGAAGTTGGAATAAATAGATTTGTTGGAAAATAATTGACAGAAAAAATGATTTAAATACAAAAATAAAAATAAAAATAAAAAAATATAATAATTAAATGATTAATGAGGTACCTTGAACACCTATAATTTGCCTTCCATGTTTCTCACAACCCATTACACGACTTCCCCTTAAACGTGCCTGACAAACAGCTGGAACTCATTGTCCTGCAGCGCAAGGGATAAAAATAGACGAAAATTAGGAGAGAAAACATTGAACGGTATTGTTCTTGTGGAAGCTTGGAGGAATTAGAGAAACTTGGGAGAGAAAAACCAGAGGTGAAAAATTGCCTTGCAGCATTCTCGTGAGGGACGGAAAACTTAAAGGCGACGAAAACCGACTCTCCTGTTTGCAAGCTGTCCAATTATTCAGTGGCAACTCCAAATCAGTAGTAAAACAGCTCTACCTTAAACTCTGAACCAATAGCACTTAACTGGCCGCATGTTTGCAAAATTCAGCAATCACTGAGCCACAAAATTCCAACAGCAAGATTGAGAAGGTAGGATCACAAATTAAAATGCAGCAGCTAGAGCCGACCGGCCATAAAAGGCTAAAATCTTGCCAGAGCTTTTTCCAAATTCAAAGCATCATAGACGTCCTCCATTAAATCTAGTCGACAGCCCACTATCTGCCAGAATTTGCAGCAACTCCTTATTAATCCATCTTTCGCATCTGATCAGCCATGGTTGCGGTAAAAGCCAAATCATGAAACCAATCGGCAATCCCCTGTAGCCGTTCATTAATAGCAACGAGTGTGATGGTAGCGTAGAGCAAGGCACAATTGTTGGATTTTTTTGGACATATATATATATATATATAATAATTACATATATATTATCATAAATAGTGGCTCAAATTATAAAGTGATTTTTAAGGTTTATGAGCTCAATATCTTAAAAAGTATAAGTCTTCTATGCGTAGAAATCTTATTATCTAATTTCTAATTTTTATTTTTATGATAGATTAAATTAGAAATAAGAAAAATACTTTGTGTATAAGCGATTGTGGTCCTTCAAGTGATGCACTTTTAGAATTTTTTTTTTTAATATCCTATCATTATTAGAAAAAGTAAGTTTCTTCTCTAGAAAACCTTAGAGTACCAACTTGGAAGACTAATAAACCTCTGCATTTAAGAACAACTATTCTTATGGATTAAGGTATGCTTCTTCTTATGATTTATTTTTCTTGATAATTTAGCATAGATGATCTTAGGGTAATTATGGTTTTATTTAATAAGATTTCTCAACAAGTAGTCTAAGAGAAAATCTTTATGTTAAATTGTTGAGAAATTTTTCATAAAATTTCGTATCTTGTAATATTCTTTTTGGTTGAATATTGTTTTGGGATATACTTATATAAAATACATGTATTTCAGTTCTGTGCTGTATATTATAATATATATGCCAGTTCCGATCTCGTTGGTCTATAATATTCAGTTGTTTACACCAATACAGTTCAGGGTGAGGAACATTGAATTTTGTTCATATAACATGAAACGTTAATTTGTCATATAATATTATTTTGATAAGATATATGCAATTGACAGCGTGCTCGTGGAAACTCTGCTCATGGAACTC
This sequence comes from Annona cherimola, assembly GCA_030490835.1. Lineage (NCBI taxonomy): Eukaryota > Viridiplantae > Streptophyta > Magnoliopsida > Magnoliales > Annonaceae > Annona > Annona cherimola. The sequence continues at coordinate 89,847,049 of CM059975.1, forward strand.
TTTGCTTGTGGATTTAATTTTGGTTTAATCAAAACTCGAAACTAGAATCAGCCGGATGGGTTTTCTCGCCATTGATCATGGATTCAGCAAGGCAAATTTCAATCCATGCCGTTCTACCGTTCCGAATATTTTGATTGATGTCTATTTGCATTTTGGAATTTCATTAATTTGGGTTCAGGGGCAATTTTTTCTGGGGCCATCATCTTACCGTCATCGGGTTATAGGTTTCCATTTTTTCTGTGGACATTGCCGCTGCTATTACCGAATTGGAAAACCATCTGGCCGCCGGCGACGGTTGACTGCTGGAAAGGACGCCTGCGACAGCATCATGGTGCTGCCGGCGGGAGTGGGCGGCAACAGCGACAGCGGTGCTGGCGTTGGCGGCGCTGTGATGGGTGGCGGCTCGGACTAGGGTTCCATGCTTGGGGAAGGAGATAGCGACATTTGCGTAAATCCCCTTGCCCCGAAATTCTTTTGACAAAAGGAACAGAATGTTGAAAATTACAAAATAGTCTAAACAGGCCCCTCTCTTCACGTGGCCTTGGGCTTGCTCCAAGGCTCCGGCACCTGCTGGGCTAAAATATTAGGCCTAGGTGGGGCCAGACCTAGCCCAGATTCAAAACGGCCCAGAGTCTGCTCCCTCTACGCCTAAGATTGGGCTTGCTCCCGCTGGACACGTGGCGCCTTAATAGCTGTCCAAAGTAATTTTAATATGGGTGTGTTTCGCAACGGGTATAAAACGTTAAGTTAAAACTTTTCAATTTAAAACTTTTCACTCTTCATAACTACTATATTTTTTAATTATTTTTTCACAGTTTCGTATACAACTATTTTACTTTTCAATCATTTCTAAACAATTACCTCTACAACTAATCTATCTATTTTAACTTTATTCTCTTTATTTCTTATCATTATTCCTATTATATCACATCATTTGACAACTTTTACTCTTCAAAACTTTTCACCAAAAGTTTTATCTATTCTCAAACACACCCTATATTTTGTGATCCTTATATCCGAGTTTGATTGAGCCAAACAAGTCTAAAAATGTAAGTTTTTGTGAACTTGTGTATATGCATTCAATTTTTGAATTATATATGCAATTAAATCATATGGTTAATTTATGAAAATTTAGAAAGGATTTGTGAATAATTTTCATGTATCTATGATTTATTGCTTTCTATTAAAATTCGTATTAACTTATTGTCATGCAAAATTCAATTTTTAGATCTTTTGGAATCTTAAATTCAAATAATAATACAAATATTTATTATAAATGTCTAATGTTTTGAAACAAATTAATTGAAATAAAATGCTGCTAAAGTAGCCTATTTTATATATGTTAATTTATTTTTGAAACATTAAGATGACTGTATAAGTAATTTATGTAGATATTAGTTATCCCAAAGAAAGGTTAATATTTGACCGAATTGCACCCACACTTACGGTAATAAATATGTGACAATTATTTAGTTTTTCATGTGAATAATAAGTTGGTCCAAAGAAAGACTCATTATTCGACATGATTTTTATTATTAATATCTAATTACTACAACATGAGTACCACTTACAAGTTAATATTTCTATTCAAAGGCTAGATATTAATGTTGTGCTAGGTATCTTCTGATAGACTGTAATAGCTGTATAAATTAATCTCTTACTTACCTTAATTTTACATTAATTACTATTAAAATGTGATTTAGTTAGAGACTAAATTCTATTTCGCATATGATTAAAGAAATGCATGATTTTTATTTGAAGACCAATAAAAATGAATAAAATTGTATGAAAAATGGGTGAAAGAAATCACAACGAATTATATACAGACAATAAAAATATTTAAAAAAATTAAAAAAATGAGTCTAAATGAAAGAAAGATGATTGATGGGGTATATTTTGAAGAATAATAATAATAATAATAATAATAAAAAAAAAAGAAAAAAAAAGAAAAAAAAGAAGGGGTAAGCAGTCCGGGGCAGTAACAAAAGAAGAAAGAGAAAATCTCGGCATACGATAGAGTTTGGGGCGAATCACGACCGGACTCATCCACCCGAGTCAACTCGGCCGTTCCCACCCTTCATCTCCCTCAACTATATCGAAGACCCCACCATTGAGCAAGACTCCCTCTCTGGCCTGGCCAACGTCGAGCACACCAATGGCTAGATGAACGGACGCTGGAGTCCCGCTCCAACGGGCACGACACCTACACGGCGTCCATTGCCACAGGGAGGTACGCATTCCTCGCCTCCACGCTGGGTACACCCGCGGCGTTGCCGCCAGCATAACCCCCAAAGCACGGCTTGCCTGATGCTTCGAATCCGACATCTTGGCTGCCTTTGACGCCGCAATGGCGGATGGCGTCCATGTGATCTCGCTCGGCATCGGAGGGGATGGTGGTGCTGTACTACCTCAACGCCATTGCGACCAGAGCGTTTGCAGCTGCTGAAGCTGGAGCCTCTGTCTCGGCGACGGTTGGAAACGACGGGACCGGCGGGCTGACGGTAACGAGGGTAGCGCCGTAAGTCGCTACCGTAGGTGCCGGCTCGATGGACAGGGATTTCCCTGCTGATGTGAAGCTCGGCAACGGCCGGATGATCCCTCGCGTCAGCATATATGGCGGGCCCGGACTCAAGCCTAGTCGGCTATACCCCCTTATTTACGCCGGGAGCTAAGGCGGCGACAGATATTCTTCCTCTCCTTGTTTGGGTGGATCTCTGGTCTCCAAGTCGGTGGCAGGGAAGATCGTTTTGTGCGACAGAGGAATCGATTCTAGAGCTGTCAAGGGGGAGACAGTGAAGAAAGCGGGCGGTATTAGAATGATTCTGGTGAATGGGGTGTTCGACGGCGAGGGCCTGGTTGCCGATTGCCATCTGTTGACCGGCGACATCCGTCGGAGCAGCAGGCGGCGATGTAATTCGCAAATACGTCAGTTCGGCATCTATGGGTCGTTCCAAGTCGCCGCCGACGACGACAATCATCTTCCACGGGACTAGGCTAGAAGTCCGGCCAGCACCGGTGTTGGCATCGTTCTCAGCTCGCGGATTCGGAGACGCCGGAGATACTGAAGCCGGACTTGATCTCCCCGGGACAGAACATCCTGGCAGCACGGCCGGAGAGCATTGGGCCGGCTGGTATCCCATCCGATAACCGCCGGAGTATGTCGCCCACCAGCTTGTATTCCTTCCCGACCTCCACGTCCGCGAGATCGACAAGGCAGGGAGGTGGATTTCTTCACAGCCGAGTGCTCGCGCGCATTCCACTTCCCCTGCGTCGCCGCCCATGTCCAGAAGGCCGGCAGCCTCATCTGCCCTGTCTGCAGCGCTCGCTGGAAGGAGGTTCCCCTTCTCGCCGTGCACAAGCTCCACGAAACGGAAGCTCTCGAAGAAAAGCCAACCCTGCCTCCAGAAAAACTAGACCTTGCTGCTACAGCCGTTCGCGGCATCAGCAGAGCTTACGACGACGGCGAGCCGTTGGCCTCCCCGCCCGGTGCCCGCTTCAATCCCATTCCTGAAGAAGACAACAAAGAGAATACGCTGCTCGCATAGCATGTAGCGGATCGGACTAGCGACGGGATGGCCGAAACGAAACTACGGCAAAGCGCTTCTAGTTGACGTTGATCTTGCGGTGCCAGCGTCGCCAGATCTTGATGGGGGCGAACATGCGGCCGCCACGGCACATGTTGCCGAAGGCTCCCTGTCCGGCGCGGTGGGTGCCGCCGCCGGGAACACGAGGAGAATCCGAACCAGGGTGTCGTTGAACTGGTCGAGGACGAGGCGAAAGACTGACTGGCCATCGTGCTTCTCGAGCTCGTTCCAGCCGTGAGCGGCGCGGCGGGCTTCGGCATCGGCAGATCGGAGGCCGTAGCTGGTGGAGACATCGTAGTGGGAGAGGCACTGGTCGATGTCGCGGGCCCACGCCGGAAAGATCACTTCCTGCCCGTCCTGGATTCCTCCCTTACCCATGGCAGCGGATTTGGAGAGAAGAATTTTGGAACTTGGGTCGAAATTTCGCACCAGGGCTGGGATTTCATGATCTGAGAGGGGCAGCGGAAGTGAGATCTGGACCGTCGAATTCCGGGAATTGGATTTGGATTTTCAGCTCTAGCCGCGCCTTCCTGCGTTTGTATACCCAAAGGGATAGAGATGGCGAAGAAAAGCAAAGGCAATGGCTGGAAAAAGCAGGTGCTCGGGAGGAGGGCGGCGGCTGCCGGAGAAGCCGTTGAAGGTTCTGCGCGCTTGGCTGGCGGAGAACATGGCGAATCCAGACCCTTCTCGTTGAAAAAAACCAGCGGCTGGCGCGCTCCTCCGGTCTGCGCTTCAAGCAGGTAGCGAACTGAATATCGAATGCAAGAGGAGGAAGTAACTGCTTCCCAATTCAAAACAATCTAAGACAGTTCGGCGGCAATAAGGTTCCGCGGCAAAAGTTTAACGACCAACAATTGAGTTCCGCGGGGAGTGCGGTTCCGCGTGGATGCAGTTCCGCGGCAACGAAATCCCATGTGAATGCAGTTCCGCGTGGATACAGTTCCGCGGCAACGAAATTCCGCGTAGAGGTAGTTCCGCGGGAACAGCAGCAGCTGCTGAACCTGTTTCGAGCCCGGCAGAGTCCTATAAATACCCCACTTGGCTTCTCATTCGACACAAGGAGAAGGGGAGAGAACTTGAGCAGAGGACTCAACCGGGGTGGAGCTCTCCCGCGCTCAAAGAAGAGAACGTGAGTTCTCCAGATATTTTTTTTTCTTTTAGTTAAAAAAAAAAGAGAGGAGAGTTTCTTTCTTATATTATATATATATAAATAAATATATATACATATATATTATTTTCAAAAACTACTTTTCCCAACGTGGATACTCCCCGACTGGCTGGTTGAATTGACACACGGGTTAAGTATATTTTCTCTTTTAAAAATAAAATAAAAATATATATGTGTATATTATATATATATAAATATATATATACATATATATTATTTTCAAAAAAAAAAAACTACTTTTCCCAACGTGGATACTCCCCGATTGGCGGGTTGAATTGACACACGGGTTAAGTATATTTTCTCTTTTAAAAATAAAATAAAAATATATATATGTGTATATTATATATATATATCTATATATACATATATATTATTTTCAAAAACTACTTTTGCCAACGTGGATACTCCCCGATTGGCGGGTTGAATTGACACACGGGTTAAGTATATTTTCTCTTTTAAAAATAAAATAAAAATATATATGTGTATATTATATATATATATCTATATATACATATATATTATTTTCAAAAACTACTTTTGCCAACGTGGATACTCCCCGACTGGCGGGTTGAATTGACACACGGGTTAAGTATATTTTCTCATTTGAAAATAAAATAAATAAATATATGTGTGTATATTATATATATAAAAATATATATACATATATATTATTTTCAAAAACTGCTTTTGCTAACGTGGATACTCCCCGACTGGCGGGTTGAATTGACACACGGGTTAAGTATATTTTCTCCTTTAAAAATAAAATAAAAATATATATGTGTATATTATATATATATATAAATATATATGTACATATATATTATTTTCAAAAACTACTTTTCCCAACGTGGATACTCCCCGACTGGCGGGTTTAATTGACACACGGGATCAGTATATTTTCTCCTTTAAAAATAAAAATAGATATATGAGTATTTTCTATAAAATATGTCAAAATATACATATATATTCAAAGGCGTCCAAAAATTGAGATTTTGATTTCTAAGATTATATAAATACCCCGCGGGTCTCCAAAAATGAATATTTTGTCCCGCGGGCCTTCAAAAAAAATATATATGTATTTGCCCCACGGGCTCCAAAAAAAAAAAAAAAATTTTTAGACTTTCAAAAACATATACATTATAAAAAAAAAATAGGAATTTTCATATACTTTTGCCTGAGTAGATACTCCCCAAACAGTGGGTTAAGTTGATACGCAGGGCTAAGTACCTTTCTATTATATATATATATATCAAAAAAAAAAAATTACCTCTTCGCTCAATTCGAGCCTTAATGGCCAAGCAAGCCCTCCTAGGCCCAAAACCCTCCAAAAAGCCCAAGATGGCTCAAAACTCTCTAAAAAGCCCAAATGACTTAAAAATTTTCCAAAAAGCCCGAGATGGCTTAAAATTTTCCAAAAAGCCCAAGATGACTTAAAAATCTCCAAAAAGCCCAAGATGGCCCAAAACCCTCCAAAAAGCCCAAGATGACTCAAAAATCTCCAAAAAGCCTGAGATAGCTTAAAATCCTCCAAAAAGCCCAAGAAGGCCCAAACTCTTTTCAACAAGCCCAGTTGGGCCCAAACCTTTTTAATTGGTCAAAAATGACCCAAACATACTTTTTAAATTCGGTTGAATCCATTTCTTGGTAAAACCACCCAATTGTTCAATCCAGAGGCTGAAGGCGGGAGACGCTGGTTTCTTGTATAAATACGGAAGCTGAAAGCGGGACACGCTGGTCTGCTGTGTAAATCCAGAGGCTGAATGCGGGAGACGCTGATTTCTTGTATAAATACAGAAGCTGAAAGCGGGACACGCTGGTCTGCTGTGTAAATCCAGAAGCTAAGAGCGCACTTAGTTTGCTGTGTAGGGTCACTAGTGTAGCCGACGGGCCCTTCACTAGTTTCCAAAACCGAGTCATCGCTGGTCGACGGGCTAAGTGTAAACTCACATTTAAGACATGGCGCGTGGCGTCATATACCTCACATTCGAGTCACGGCGCGGGGCGAAGTGTACTCATTTATCTTTATATTTTTTATTAGACACGATTTTTCATGCACTTGTAAAGACGTAGAAGGATCTTCTACGCACTTCATTATTGTTAAGCATTTTTTTATGGACCATTGTATTCAGCTCTTTTAATCAAGGGTTTTCTCGTTAGAGATGTAAAATCAGAATGTGGAACACAATGCAAAATATTTTTGTGATGTACTTTTCAGACTTGGTTAAAGAATTGGATGCTTTAAAATTTTGTTGGGAAATTAATTAAGCATTTATTCTCAAAGCCGCAGGGAAACAATTTTACATTCAACCAAGAAAGAATAAATTTTGAATTATATCATATTTTTCTCACGAGGCCGGAACAAATGGTGAACCCGACGTGAAATATTCTCCCTTCATCTTTAAGAGCTGAAAACTATGGTCTTTATATGCTTATTTTCTCAAACCTAACACTCTGAAATGCTCCTTTGCAGATTTCATGGCACATTCGATGGCTTTTGGATTTTTGCCTAATGGTGGTTTTGTCATTTCTGAGCCAGACCACATGGATGCGGCTATCCCACATCATTTTATTCGTGTACCAGAGAAGCCAGAGCACCGTGTCTATCGACACGTTGACTACTCTCCTGCAGCGATCAAGCAAAGAAGAGACCGATCTGCACTACTCAAGGAGCCTCTTATTGTTCAAGGCTCGAAGACCACTCCTATTCAACCAACAAAGTCTCTGCAGGCGCCCATCCGAATGGGCCCGCCTGCTCGACAGTCAGACTATGCCAAGAAGTCCGCCCACCGGCTTGCTGCACCAGCCCAACCAGCAGCACAACAGCTTGCGGGACAACCTGTTTTGCAGTCCCATTCCATAAAAAGGTCTGCGAGACGATCTACTGCAACTCGGCTAGCGCCAACTAGCCACCCAGAAGCCAATGTTCCCCGAAAAGGGGGCAAAACTGTACCAAATCCTGTTCGGTGCACCATCACTCGCCAATTTGGTCGGGTTGCCTCAAGGATTGTTGACCTAGCCCCCCGACCTAGCCAAGGTGACGCCCAGGAGCGGAGGAAGTCAAGAAGGTAGGCCAAGGTTTCTCAGCTGGAGGCTCCATTGGCCGATGGAGGGGATGACCAATCCAAACCGCAAGGGCCTATTATTGTCCGATCAGGTTTAGGCACCTTGCGATTCGTCATTCCTGACCCGACGCATTCGCCCCATCAGTCAACCGATGCTCCATCTAGCTCACAAGCTAGAGTCAAATCTCCAGGTCACTATGATACTGCCAACATAGTGGCAGTTCCTCACCATGCATCAAGGAAACCAAGGAGAAAAGCGCAGCAGAAAAAGCAGTTCGAGAAAATAACTTCCCGGTTAAACTTGAAGGCTTCGTCGCCACTGCCACCAGGACCAAGGCATAGGCTGTTCTCACACCATCGACAAAGGGGTAGGCCACAGAAGAAGTCACTGCAGAACGCTCACAAACTAAGAGCGTCCCGAAAGCCAAGACTCTTTAGCGGGTGGCAGTATCCCCAGAGGCGCCATACAACGTATTCACGTTCGGTGCTCAGGCTGATCCCTAACTTTATACACGAAAATCAATTCGCCTCGTTGATCATACTGAAAGAGGATATGACTTATGCGCCTGTTGTGGCCCCGTTCCGAGGAGAGCACCGGATGCCGCACCCCAAGAGAGAAGCTAAAAGGAGGAGACGTCTCCTCCAGACGACAGAAGTCAACATGGTGGACCTCACCCAGCCAAGCACTTCCAAAGCGTCGGAGATGTTAACCCGGTCAAGGGCAGCCGCAATGCCCATTACACCGCCATTCTGTAGCTTCTCTCATCCTGAAGGGATCAGGGCCGCCCTCCCAAGAGGTCAATTTGAAGCCTCTTATATGGTGGGCGAAGAAGAAGAGGTTCTTACACCCAAGTCTCAGCTCATTCATGACCTCCGGGAGGAGATTAAGAGTATGAAACGGGCTATGGAAACTCAAGGCAACAAGACATCAGGTTCCCATCAACCACCATCACCAAGGAACCGTTAATTAGTCCATCAGCCCGAGAAACCAATTAGGCAGCAGACCGAGGAAGATGAAAATGCAGAATTGGAGCAAGGCTTTCTGCAGTTCAATAAACTACGTATCAATACCCCTCGAACGCAAGACGCGCGGGTAAACACACCCATGGGGTCTCCACCCAGGTTTATTGCACAGAAGGAGATGGTACATCAGCTTGTGGTCGAATGCCTTCGTCGGCAGGCACCTCAACTCACTGGAGTCCCTACAACGACAATCAACAGGCCTTATCCCCCAGAGGTTGAAGCGGAGCTGCTACCTAGAGATTTGAAGCCACCAAAGATCCAATTCGATGGGACTGGGAGCGCGTTAAAGCACCTGGAATCATTCCACTATGCCATGGGCAATTGGGCGCACCATTCAAATTTTTGTCTTCGAATGTTTCCCAATACTCTTTCTGGTGATGCTTTCCAGTGGTACATATCTCTCCCAACCGGCTCAGTTCGAACATGGGAAGAGATGAAAGAAATGTTCACCTCTCGATTCGTTGATACTACACGAGAAGTACAACTATCAGAATTATCTACCCTGTCCTAGAAGAAGGACGAGCCGGTTGAAGACTACATCACTAGATGGAAAAGGGCCGCTAACCGATGTCAAGCACCCCTATCTCAAGCAATGAAGGTCAATCTTTGCCGAAATGGCATCAAGACGGAAATATCGTTGCTAATGAATGAACAACTAAGTACATTTCAGGCCCTAGCTATAGAAGCTTGTCGAAAAGAATATTTGTTGTCTCAGCAAAAAGCCTGGAAGAAGGAGTCATCCACAACTACTATGTTCAAGAAGAAGAAAACTGGAGAGACCTCTGCAAATACTACAGAGGTTAAGAAGCAGCCGGATAAAGCAAAGCCGCCCGCAAAAGAGCAGCCTGCAAAACCCTTCCGAAGAGAGGAAATCCAATACGCCTTCGGGGAAGATGATGTGGAGACGCTATTCCAGCACCTCATGTCGACCGGGTTATTCGAGTTGCCCGCCCCAAAAAGGCCAGAAGAAGTTGGACGCACTTCTCACCAGCGATATTGCAGTTACCACCGATATGTCGGTCACCCCACTAAAAAGTGTTGGGATCTCCAAGCAATATTGCAAGATTACATCGACAAGGGGGTTATAAAACTCAGTCCTCCAGCGCAAGCTTCATCAAATGTTGTGACAATTGAGATAGCAGAAAAGGGTGATTGGGAAGTGGTTCGAAAACCACCAAGCCTAAGACGGACAAAAAGATGCCTCAAAGATTTATGCAGAAAAGACAAAAGAATAAGGGATAAGGCCATTCTCCCTTTCTTCTCAAGGCATTTGAGGCAATCCTCACGGGTGCAACCATTCATGATTATGGACTTTTCGCAGCCCGAGTTGCTACTCCCATTCTATCAACGGCTTGCTGAAAGATCACCTCGACCAGAAAAAGAAAGATACATTCTCGAGGAGTTACCAAATACAACTCCATGTGAGAATGGTCTGTTTTGGGACCTAGATAGCAACAACGGAGAAACTGAAGCTTGCTATCATATAAACGCATCTGCGTCCAAGCTTGCAAAGCGGCGATGAACTACCTCGGTGCTTATCCCTAACTACACCAAGTTTGAAGTTGGGATGTCACCGGTAAACCACATCATCATGTATTTGCGAGAATCTCGACTTTTGCCAGCATCTTGGGAAACCAGAGTGGAATACTTCCGGTACTCTCTGGGGGAATCAGTGATGTCTTGGTACCAAGATAATCATATCGAAGAAATTACCGAGTGGGTCATCTTGATAGATGCGTTCTTGGTCCGCTTCCTGTCAAGACAAAGAGAGCAGTTCCCTAGTAATTACTTGAGGAAAATACAATACAGTCAAGAATCCACTGCTCATTATGTAAATTATCTCAGAGACAGTACATGGAGCGACCCCCTGGCTATATGGTTGCCTGAACCTGAAATGGTCACGAAGTATCTTTCGGATGCAGTATGCCCTCCGACTGACAACGGGTACAAGACCTTTGGAGCCAAAACTTTCATAAAGGCAATCCGATGGGCCAGCAACGAAGGCTTCAAACAAGAGACAATTTTTAGCGATGCTGAAAGTTTTGGGAGGACTAATCAACTCCAAGTTCTGCACGTACTGCAGTTAAACGATGCGCCCATCCTTCGAGTGTTCCCTTTCTTAACCAAGGAATCAAGCTATGATTGGCCGTATATTCAGTTATTCCATGAAAATCATAAGTACGCATTGCCGCACTTGTTTGATTATTCACTGGCGGTCTGTCAAATGGGGCAAACGGAAGAGTTTGCACTCGGGCACTTCGTTTTGAGCTTGGCCCATGACAGTTGTGCCCTTCTCTGGATCTCCTCTCTTCCCGAAGAAGCATTTGGTTCTTGGGAAGAGTTCGTTGATATGTTTATCCTAAGATTCCATGAATATGAAACAGAGTTCCCTCCAGAGATGATAGAAGTCATGCACCCCCTATCAGGAGAGTCTCAATATAACTACATCTTGAGATGGATAAACTGCAGAATAATCAACCAAAAATGCGACAAAGAAGAAATCATGGTTCATCAGTGCATCAAGTCAATGAGTGGATACTTTCCTAAAATCCCAAAAATACAGCCATTTTTCTCAGATGTACTACGGACATTGGCTACAAACATTCAGGACTCTGCCTCCTGCAATATGGTGCAAGTTGAAGAGGATGTTCTTGCAATTCTTCGATCTGGTCGAATCACACCAGAAAATAAGGGTAAAGCCCCGGCACAAGGAAATCGTACGCAGCCAGAACAACACCTACCAGCCAATCAAGGGAAATCCTCAGTAAGCTATGATGTGCTCAAACACTTGAAGCGACTCCCTGCTCGACTCAGTATTTACGATGCCTTGCAGTTATCGCAAGAAGCCATAGATACACTGGTTAGTGCTCTAACAGATGAAAATGTCCGTCTTGCTTACCTGGTCGACGCCGCTGAATGTGATGAGGTCATTTCATTCACTGATGAGGATATGTTGCTTGGAGACGTTAATCACAACCGACCCTTATATGTTACGGGCAACCTGGGCGGTGAACTGGTGAACAGAATCATGATCGATGCCGGGTCTGCAATTAATATCCTGCCCCTTCGAACACTCAGAAGGATCGGAATTTCTCCATCAGCATTAAAAGACACTAGTGTGGTGATTCACGGGTTTAATCAAGGGACTCAAAAGGCCATGGGCCTGATTGAGTTGGAACTAAGCATAGAAGATTTCTGCACCGAAATCCCATGCTTTGTGATTAATGCCCCGACCTCATATAACTTACTGTTAGGAAGGCCTTGGCTCCACAGTAATAAGATCATCGCATCAACGGTGCATCAATGCTTCAAGTACTGCAAGGATGGAGTCGAAAAAAGGATTTTTGCTGACCATAAACCATTCATAACGGCGGAATCATTTTACTCTGATGCTAAGTATTATGACTTGGCATCTGCTGTCAACACATCAATAAAAGCAGTTGAAGCGACCACACGCGAAGGTCAGCAGGAGGTATCTCAGGCTCCCCCCGCCCCAGTAAGCACAGACATATTCTCAAAGGGTGAGAAGATGGAAGGTCAAGGTCGTGGTCGAGGGCGCGGTCATGGACGAGGAGCGACAGAACCAAGGGCTTAATTTCAAACCAAATTTGAAAATATGATCCTCGATCCAGTACATCCACTACCATGACAACGACAGGGGGCAACCATACCACCTCCTACCAGCTATAGCAACACTGCTGCAGGATCACAGTTCTACTTGGACCTCGAAATCCTGAAAAAGGTTGCTAAATCGCCTCGAGCCAATTCCCCTAGGTTTGAGGTGGATCTAGAAGCTCTTCGGAGATTCCGGAATCAGGCCAATGAGGAAGCCAAGTCACTTTGCTGTGAGAGTGACGGAATGGCCACTGAGGCCGCTCACCAAAATCAAAAACTTAAGGAAACGCTCGATGAGGTTTTAACAATGCTCGTGGGGTTTAATGTATCTGCTCCAAGTGTGCAGGAACCTCAAAATGAAAAATTTGCCCAAAAACATTTCATAAAGCAATATGGCAAGGTTTACGGTAGCCCTAACAAATCCTCTTGTTTGCCCACGGCTAAGCTCAAGAAATGGAATTTCCATCGCTATAGCAGAGAAAGCAAGAAAATTATGGATTTGATGGGGTTCTATCCTGATGAACCACATTTATCAGGCCTCGGAAGTGACATCCCTATCCCGTTATCCGAAAGACCCCCTGGTTATCAAAAGGGAAACAAACAACTTGGCCTTGGGTATAAAGAAGAAGAAGACGGCAACTTCGCCACCACCTACTGCGTCTCCACAAGTGATGACTCCAACAATGATGAAGAGGCATTAATGGAACCAGAGGACGCTCCACCTGCAATTGAGGATGGAGGGCAGCCTACTATTGATGTACTTGAGGAATTCAATCTCGGGACTGAAAAGGACCCGAGACCCATTTTTATTGCCAAAAACTTGGCCGAAAAAGAAAAGGTGGCGCTGAGGCGGCTTTTAAGTGAATTCAAAGATGTTTTTGCTTGGGGGTATTCCGAAATGCCAGGTCTCAACCCTGCTATTGCAATGCATCATCTGCATATTACGCGGGATAAAAAGCCAGTCAAGCAAGCTCCGAGAAGATTTCGACCAGAGCTCGAAGAACAAATCATCAAGGAAGTTGAAAAACTCATTGATGCTGAATTCATTCGGGAAATCAAATTTCCAAAATGGATTTCTAGCATTGTTCCTGTCAAAAAGAAAAATGGGCAGATCCGCATCTGCGTAGATTTTCGAGATCTAAACGAAGCATGCCCTAAAGATGAATTTCCTCTTCCTTTCACTGATGTGCTAATCGACAGCACAGCTCTGTACGACACGTTCTCCTTTATGGATGGATATTCGGGATATAATCAAATCAAGATGGCTCCAGCAGATGAAGCCGCAACAGCATTTCGAACATCGATGGGTGTCTTTTGCTACAAAGTCATGCCTTTTGGTCTTAAGAATGCTGGCGCAACTTATCAAAGGGCTATGCAAAATATATTTCATGATGTGTTACACAAACATGTTGAGTGTTATGTCGATGACCTGGTTGTAAGATCTGAAGGTCACAATAAGCATAAAGAAGATTTGAGATCGGTATTCTTGTGCTTAAGAAAGTATGATCTCAAGATGAATCCTCTCAAATGTGCATTCGGAGTATCATCTGGGAAATTCCTCGGGTTCATAATCCGCCAAAGGGGAATCGAGGTCGATCCACTCAAAACGGAAGCAATTCAAAATATGCCGCCTCCACGAAATCTCAGAGAACTTAGGAGTCTGCAAGGCCAATTGTCGTATATCCGGCATTTCATCTCCAACTTGTCCGGCCGCTGCCAGCCCTTTCACAAGTTAATGCGAAAAGATGCGACTTTTCAATGGGACGCGAAATGCCAACAGGCCTTTGAAGCCATCAAAGAATTGCTGCAAAATCTTCATGTTTTGACAACTCCAGTAAAAGGAAAGCCACTCATTCTCTATATTGCTGCTAGCCCACAATCACTGGGGGCATTGCTCGCACAAGAAAATGCCCAAGGCAAAGAACAAGCCGCCTATTATCTCAGTCGACGATTATTGCAAGCTGAATGCAATTATTCCTCGATCGAGAAGATTTGTCTAGCATTGGTTTTTGTGGCAAAAAAGTTAAGACATTACTTCCTCGCGCATCAGATCATACTTATATCGAAGGCCGATCCCCTCAAATTCTTGATCACTAAACCAATGCTTTCAGGACGCCTAGCAAAATGGTCACTGCTGCTGTCTAAGTTTGACATCAAATATGTGCCACGAAAGGCAGTGAAAGGACAAGTATTGGCAGATTTCCTAGCAGCCCATCCGCTTGAAGAAGAATTTCCCATCTTAGAAAACCTACCTGATGAGAAGGTTTTCTACGCAAATGATGATCCAATGTGGCAAATGTATTTCGATGGCGCTTCCAAGCCATCCGGAGCTGGTGTTGGAATTGTCGTAGTCTCCCCTCATAAAGACTTATTCCCGCACTCATATTTTCTTGGAAGAAGCACAACAAATAATGAAGCTGAGTACGAGGCCTTACTCATCGGCATGGAACTTCTTCTGCAATCAGATATTTTATTTGTGCGAATATTTGGGGACTCTGAATTGGTTATCAAACAGTTAAATAATCAATACGAAGTACACCAGCCCCATTTGCGAAAATATTATGACAAAGCTCAAACTTTATTGGCACAGTTTGAAATGGTTTCGGTTGAGCATGTTCCTCGGTCAGAAAATGTAGTTGCTGATGCACTATCAAAGTTGGCCAGTATTCTCGCCTTTAATGAGCTCGATGACATGACAATTCGAGTACAAAGACTAGAAGATGACGAAGAGCTCCAAGTAAATCAAATTGGACGGTGCGTATCCGAGGTAACTACAAACAATGATGATTGGCGCATCCCTATCATCAATGACCTCAAATACGGTATTAAACCAGATGATCCAAGTGCAAGGAAGTCACTGAGAAAGGCTGTTTTGTGATATACCGTGTTTCAAGATAGTTTGTATCGGATTGCTTTTGATGGGCTTTGGCTTCGCTGTATTAACGGGAATGATATCTGTCAAGTCCTTCAAGAGACGCACTCCAGCGAGTGCGGCGCCCACCAATCTGGACGTCGTCTTTATCATAGGATCAAAACGTTGGGCTATTATTGGCCCACAATGGTCCAAGACTCCATCAATTTTGCAAAATCCTGTAAAGCCTGCCAAATGCATGGAGATATTTATCATATTCCTACTTCAGTAATGTCTCCAGCACCTATTTCATGGCCTTTCTCTTGGTGGGGTTTTGATATTGTCAGTCCGATAAACCCGACATCATCTAAAGGACACTTATATATTTTAGCCGCTACGGATTATTTCTCCAAATGGGCAGAAGCTAAAGCTTACAAGAGAGTCCGAGCACAAGAGGTGGTTGAATTTATCAAGCACAAAATTATCTACCGTTATGGTGTTCCCTATCAAATCACCTCAGATAATGGCACGCCATTCAAAAATGATAAAGTAAATCAGTTATGCTGAAGGTTTGGAATCAAACAAGTATTCTCATCGCCCTATTACCCACAAGGGAATGGTCAAGCAGAGACATTCAACAAAAATATTATTCGAATCCTCAAAAGGACCACTGTGAAAAATAAGCGTTATTGGCATGAGAGGTTACCCGAAGCATTGTGGGCCTATAGAGCCACACATCGAACTGCAACGGGAGCAACACCATATTCATTACTTTTTGGCGCAGAAGCAGTCTTACCAGTGGAAATTCAGTTAGCATCCTTAAGGGTTGCCATCCATTCTGGGTTAACTACTGAACAACAAGCTAAACTTCGCTTCGACGAGCTCGAGGCACTAGACGAAAAACGAGTACAAGCACGGCAACGGATCGAACTCTATCAAGCTCGAATGGTCGAAGCATACAATAAAGTCGTGAGGCATCGCTCATTCAAAAGAGGAGATTTGGTGCTAAAGCTACGCACAGAGCTTATGGCCGGGGGCAAACTTACCGGCAAATTCGAGCCTAAATGGGAAGGGCCTTACATCATTGAGAGGGTCCATGGCAATGGCACATATGAAGTTGTTAATTGCCGAAATCAAATGAAAGCAACCGTGAATGGGAATTACTTAAAAAGATACTATCTATGAAATTACAAAGAAAGTCATATATCAAAAGAATCTCTACAGCCTCCCTTGTAGAAGGAAGGTACTCCTTCAAAACTCGAATGGAGTTCACTACATCAGCAGGAGAAAAAGGTAACGGCTCTATCGATGTCAAATTCTCCCCGCCATGAGCATCATCATCAGATATTTCGACAACTAAGGCAGTTGTCAAAAAAAAAAAAATCTCAATGAATCGAGTTCCAGTGGCAAGGTCTGGCACTGGGCGGAAAGGTTTCTCTGTTTTATGAAGATGGTAAACCTATCGATGGCAAAGGTATCGGAAGAAAGATCATGGATAGAGTTCACCAGACTTATATTGGTGACTTTCAGGGAAAATACTTCGCTTATAAGGGTGAGAAGAGCTTGTTTACACTGGGGACTCTTCCACAACAGAATTTTGAATTCAGTGTTGTGCTTGAAGATGAGTCCTCAAACAAAGTTAGTGGGAAAAGTAGTCCTCATGGTAATGACAGCCCCGGGGAGGGAGATCGGAAAAAGCAAAGGCGTTCGTATCAGACCAAGACTTTCAAAGTTGAAATACGTTTTGCTGAATGCTCTGCGAGGACACGATTCCTAGAGTTCTCAAGAAGCCTTAAGGGTTCTAGATATAATCCTAAGGCAGCATGCTGCAAAGCAGAGTTGCCTTCTGGTTCGGCAGTCATGTTTTCACAATGATCCTAGTAACTTTGTTGACATTGGAGCTGGAGTTTTGGGTTGTCGTGGTTTTTATTCTAGCTTCCGAACCAGTCAAGGGGGGGCTTGTCTCTAAAATATTGATGTGTCTACTGCAATGATTATAAGGCCTGGCCCTGTTGATGGATTTCTGATGGCTAATCAAAATGTTAGAAATCATGGTGAAATTGATTGGGGAAAGGCAAAGAGAACTCTGAAGAATCTGGGGTTGAAAACAAGACCCTCAAGTATGGAGTTTAAAATTGTAAGGCTAAGTGAGCTTCCATGCAACCAGCAAATGTTTACTGTGAAACAGAAAAATGGAAGAGACGATAGCCCATCTCAAACCATTGAGATTATTCTGTTAACTATCGACACATTGAGCTTAGATTGGAAAGCCAAAACGCCCCACTTACTATCCTGTCGAGCTCTACTCTCTGATTTCATTGCAAAGGTATACTAAATCTCTGTCAACTTTGCAAAGATCATCACTGGTTGAAAAATCACGACAGAAACCACAAGAAAGGATGCAAACTTTAAGTAATGCATTAAGAAGCAGCAACTATGGTGCTGATGAAATGTTAAAGGCATGCGGTGTTTCGATCAATGGTAACTTCACTCAAGTAGAAGGCCGTGTCTTGAATGCACCAAAGTTAAAAGTTAGCAATGATGAACTCTTTCCTAGAAATGATCGATGGAATTTCAACAATAAGAAACTTGTGGACCCTCAAAAAAATAGAAAGATGGGCTATTGTAAACTTTTCTGCTCACTGCGATGTTCGGTCTCTTGCTCGTGATCTGCACAAATGTGGGGCAATGAAAGGCATTGTCATTGCAGAACCATTTGATTACTTTGAAGAGAATCCTCAATTTAGGCGTGCTCCACCTACTGTTAGGGTCAACAATATGTTCGAAATCATTCAGTCAAAGCTTCCAGGAGCCCCTCAGTTTCTTCTCTGTGTTTTGCCTGAGAGAAAGAATTGTTATATATATATAGCACACAAAAAAAAAAAAATCCTCAAGAGAAGCCTGCCAAACAACATGTCAGGAATCACGCCTTTACAAGTAGCCAATAATGGCATAATTCCTGAGGGGGCATTTGATGGGGTATATTTTGAATAATAATAATAATAATAATAATAATAAAAATAAAATAAAAAAAAGAAGAAGGGATAAGCAGTCCGGGGCAGTAAAAAAAGAAGAAAGAGAAAATCTCGGCATACGATAGAGTTTGGGGCGAATCACGACAGGACTCATCCACCCGAGTCAACTCGGCCGTTCCCACCCGTCATCTCCCTCAACTATATCGAAGACCCCACCATTGAGCAAGACTCCCTCTCTGGCCTGGCCAACGTCGAGCACACCAATGGCTAGATGAACGGACGCTGGAGTCCCGCTCCAACGGGCACGACACCTACACGGCGTCCATTGCCACAGGGAGGTACGCATTCCTCGCCTCCACGCTGGGGTACACCCGCGGCGTTGCCGCCAGCATAACCCCCAAAGCACGGCTCGCCTGATGCTTCGAATCCGACATCTTGGCTGCCTTTGACGCCGCAATGGCGGATGGCGTCCATGTGATCTCGCTCGGCATCGGAGGGGATGGTGGTGCTGTACTACCTCAACGCCATTGCGACCAGAGCGTTTGCAGCTGCTGAAGCTGGAGCCTCTGTCTCGGCGACGGTTGGAAACGGCGGGACCGGCGGGCTGACGGTAACGAGGGTAGCGCCGTAAGTCGCTACCGTAGGTGCCGGCTCGATGGACAGGGATTTCCCTGCTGATGTGAAGCTCGGCAACGGCCGGATGATCCCTCGCGTCAGCATATATGGCGGGCCCGGACTCAAGCCTAGTCGGCTATACCCCCTTATTTACGCCGGGAGCTAAGGCGGCGACAGATATTCTTCCTCTCCTTGTTTGGGTGGATCTCTGGTCTCCAAGTCGGTGGTAGGGAAGATCGTTTTGTGCGACAGAGGAATCGATTCTAGAGCTGTCAAGGGGGAGACAGTGAAGAAAGCGGGCGGTAATAGAATGATTCTGGTGAATGGGGTGTTCGACGGCGAGGGCCTGGTTGCCGATTGCCATCTGTTGACCGGCGACATCCGTCGGAGCAGCAGGCGGCGATGTAATTCGCAAATACGTCAGTTCGGCATCTATGGGTCGTTCCAAGTCGCCGCCGACGACGACAATCATCTTCCACGGGACTAGGCTAGAAGTCCGGCCAGCACCGGTGTTGGCATCGTTCTCAGCTCGCGGATTCGGAGACGCCGGAGATACTGAAGCCGGACTTGATCTCCCCGGGACTGAACATCCTGGCAGCACGGTCGGAAAGCATTGGGCCGGCTGGTATCCCATCCGATAACCGCCGGAGTATGTCGCCCACCAGCTTGTATTCCTTCCCGACCTCCACGTCCGCGAGATCGACAAGGCAGGGAGGTGGATTTCTTCACAGCCGAGTGCTCGCGCGCATTCCACTTCCCCTGCGTCGCCGCCCATGTCCAGAAGGCCGGCAGCCTCGTCTGCCCTGTCTGCAGCGCTCGCTGGAAGGAGGTTCCCCTTCTCGCCGTGCACAAGCTCCACGAAATGGAAGCTCTCGAAGAAAAGCCAACCCCGCCTCCAGAAAAACCAGACCTTGCTGCTACAGCCGTTCGCGGCATCAGCAGAGCTTACGACGACGGCGAGCCGTTGGCCTCCCCGCCTGGTGCCCGCTTCAATCCCATTCCTAAAGAAGACAACAAAGAGAATACGCTGCTCGCATAGCATGTAGCGGATCGGACTAGCGACGGGATGGCCGAAACGAAACTACGGCAAAGCGCTTCTAGTTGACGTTGATCTTGCGGTGCCAGCGTCGCCAGATCTTGATGGGGGCGAACATGCGGCCGCCACGACACATGTTGCCGAAGGCTCCCTGTCCGGCGCGGTGGGTGCCGCCGCCGGGAACACGAGGAGAATCCGGACCAGGGTGTCGTTGAACTGGTCGAGGACGAGGCGAAAGACTGACAGGCCATCGTGCTTCTCGAGCTCGTTCCAGCCGTGAGCGGCGCGGCGGGCTTCGGCATCGGCAGATCGGAGGCCGTAGCTGGTGGAGACATCGTAGTGGGAGAGGCACTGGTCGATGTCGCGGGCCCACGCCGGAAAGATCACTTCCTGCCCGTCCTGGATTCCTCCCTTACCCATGGCAGCGGATTTGGAGAGAAGAATTTTGGAACTTGGGTCGAAATTTCGCACCAGGGCTGGGATTTCATGATCTGAGAGGGGCAGCGGAAGTGAGATCTGGACCGTCGAATTCCGGGAATTGGATTTGGATTTTCAGCTCTAGCCGCGCCTTCCTGCGTTTGTATACCCAAAGGGATAGAGATGGCGAAGAAAAGCAAAGGCAATGGCTGGAAAAAGCAGGTGCTCGGGAGGAGGGCGGCGGCTGCCGGAGAAGCCGTTGAAGGTTCTGCGCGCTTGGCTGGCGGAGAACATGGCGAATCCAGACCCTTCTCGTTGAAAAAAACCAGCGGCTGGCGCGCTCCTCCGGTCTGCGCTTCAAGCAGGTAGCGAACTGAATATCGAATGCAAGAGGAGGAAGTAACTGCTTCCCAATTCAAAACAATCCAAGACAGTTCCGCGGCAATAAGGTTCCGCGGCAAAAGTTTAACGACCAGCAATTGAGTTCCGCGGGGAGTGCGGTTCCGCGTGGATGCAGTTCCGCGGCAACGAAATCCCATGTGAATGCAGTTCCGCGTGGATGCAGTTCCGCGGCAACAAAATTCCGCGTAGAGGTAGTTCCGCGGGAATGTAGTTCCGCGGGAACAGCAGCAGCTGCTGAACCTGTTTCGAGCCCGGCAGAGTCCTATAAATACCCCACTTGGCTTCTCATTCGACACAAGGAGAAGGGGAGAGAACTTGAGCAGAGGACTCAACCGGGGTGGAGCTCTCCCGCGCTCAAAGAAGAGAACGTGAGTTCTCCAGATATTTTTTTTTCTTTTAGTTAAAAAAAAAAGAGAGGAGAGTTTCTTTCTTATATTATATATATATATAAATAAATATATATACATATATATTATTTTCAAAAACTACTTTTCCCAACGTGGATACTCCCCGACTGGCGGGTTGAATTGACACACGGGTTAAGTATATTTTCTCTTTTAAAAATAAAATAAAAATATATATGTGTATATTATATATATATATAAATATATATATATACATATATATTATTTTCAAAAAAAAAACTACTTTTCCCAACGTGGATACTCCCCGATTGGCGGGTTGAATTGACACACGGGTTAAGTATATTTTCTCTTTTAAAAATAAAATAAAAATATATATGTGTATATTATATATATATATATACATATATATTATTTTCAAAAACTACTTTTGCCAACGTGGATACTCCCCGACTGGCGGGTTGAATTGACACACGGGTTAAGTATATTTTCTCTTTTAAAAATAAAATAAAAATATATATGTGTATATTATATATATATACATATATATTATTTTCAAAAACTACTTTTGCCAACGTGGATACTCCCCGACTGGCGGGTTGAATTGACACACGGGTTAAGTATATTTTCTCATTTGAAAATAAAATAAATATATATATGTGTGTATATTATATATATAAAAATATATATATACATATATATTATTTTCAAAAACTACTTTTGCCAACGTGGATACTCCCCGACTGACGGGTTGAATTGACACACGGGTTAAGTATATTTTCTCCTTTAAAAATAAAATAAAAATATATATGTGTATATTATATATATATATAAATATATATGTACATATATATTATTTTCAAAAACTACTTTTCCCAACGTGGATACTCCCCGACTGGCGGGTTTAATTGACACACGGGATCAGTATATTTTCTCCTTTAAAAATAAAAATAGATATATGAGTATTTTCTATAAAATATGTCAAAATATACATATATATTCAAAGGCGTCCAAAAATTGAGATTTTGATTTCTAAGATTATATAAATACCCCGCGGGTCTCCAAAAATGAATATTTTGTCCCGCGGGCCTTCAAAAAATATATATATGTATTTGCCCCACGGGCTCCAAAAATATATATATATATATATATTTAGACTTTCAAAAACATATACATTATAAAAAAAAAATAGGAATTTTCATATACTTTTGCCTGAGTTGATACTCCCCAAACAGTGGGTTAAGTTGATACGCAGGGCTAAGTACCTTTCTATTATATATATATATATATATATATATATCAAAAAAAAAAAATTTACCTCTTCGCTCAATTCGAGCCTTAATGGCCAAGCAAGCCCTCCTAGGCCCAAAACCCTCCAAAAAGCCCAAGATGGCTCAAAACTCTCTAAAAAGCCCAAGATGACTTAAAAATTTTCCAAAAAGCCCGAGATGGCTTAAAATTTTCCAAAAAGCCCAAGATGACTTAAAAATCTCCAAAAAGCCCAAGATGGCCCAAAACCCTCCAAAAAGCCCAAGATGGCTCAAAAATCTCCAAAAAGCCTGAGATAGCTTAAAATCCTCCAAAAAGCCCAAGAAGGCCCAAACTCTTTTCAACAAGCCCAGTTGGGCCCAAACCTTTTTAATTGGTCAAAAATGACCCAAACATACTTTTTAAATTCGGTTGAATCCATTTCTTGGTAAAACCACCCAATTGTTCAATCCAGAGGCTGAAGGCGGGAGACGCTGGTTTCTTGTATAAATACAGAAGCTGAAAGCGGGACACGCTGGTCTGCTGTGTAAATCCAGAGGCTGAATGCGGGAGACGCTGATTTCTTGTATAAATACAGAAGCTGAAAGCGGGACACGCTGGTCTGCTGTGTAAATTCAGAAGCTAAGAGCGCACTTAGTTTGCTGTGTAGGGTCACTAGTGTAGCCGACGGGCCCCTCACTAGTTTCCAAAACCGAGTCATCGCTGGTCGACGGGCTAAGTGTAAACTCACATTTAAGACATGGCGCGTGGCGTCATATACCTCACATTCGAGTCACGGCGCGGGGCGAAGTGTACTCATTTATCTTTATATTTTTTATTAGACACGATTTTTCGTGCACTTGTAAAGACGTAGAAGGATCTTCTACGCACTTCATTATTGTTAAGCATTTTTTTATGGACCATTGTATTCAGCTCCTTTAATCAAGAGTTTTCTCGTTAGAGATGTAAAATCAGAATGTGGAACACAATGCAAAATATTTCTGTGATGTACTTTTCGGACTCGGTTAAAGAATTGGATGCATTAAAATTTTGTTGGGAAATTAATTAAGCATTTATTCTCAAAGCCGCAGGGAAACAATTTTACATTCAACCAAGAAAGAATGAATTTTGAATTATATCATATTTTTTTCACGAGGCCGGAACAATGATTAAGAAAACATTCTTGAAATTCTCAAAAACTTTAGAAATTAAAAAAGAGGAATTCTAGAATTTTTACAAGAATTATGGTAAAGTTGCAAAGTACCAGAAAACTACATAACAACTAAATTTAAAAATATGAAATTAGTGTTTTTTGAAAGCTCTTGAATCTACTTTGTAACAAAAAAATCATCTAAATTGGACTCAAACTGAGAAAGATATGTGGAATACAGAGAAAGTATATATTGATTTCTATACTGTGACGGAAATGGAAATCATTTTGATTTAATTCGTTAAAATATATTTAATGGTTTGATAAATTTTAAAAAATTATATCATTAAAAATAATATAAAATTTTGAATTTATCCATATATAGTATGATGGGTTTGGGAGAAAAGTATAGAAATAAAAATTATTGAAAATCAAGTTGTCAACATAGATTTCAGCTTTGGTACATCAATTGAGAGCATCACAAGTGGACCTTCATGAACTATAATAAGCAAATTTTAGTTGGATTTAAATGACACATCAATTAGAGATAATCTCAGATGGATAAGAGAGAAAAACCATGCATTGGATTTGCCACTCATCAAATAAGGTCCAGCCATGTGGGGTGAAACCAATTCAACTAATTTGCATATGGAGCCCTTCTATTGGTGCAAACTTGAGGGCTTTTATCAAAAAACTAAATATAGCCTATCTTAGCCTATCCAAGAGTTAATCTCACACACTAAATAAAGAAAAATTTATGATTATAAATAATGTACTTAGGTGAGAAATTCGGATGTCCAAGTAAGGGTGGGTGAAGAAACAGAGAAAAAGAGCAAAGTAGTGGTGATAGAAAAGAGAGATTAGCAAAAAGGTAATGGTCTTAGATTTTTTATTATTTATCCTACATATTTGGGCTAGTTTTCTTTCAAATGAATTGTTTAGATCATGATTATAAAGGTTAGATTATGATGTTTTAATTATTTACGCAAAAGTGTCCTCAAGACTTTTTTTTTAAATATGTTTCAGTAAATCAATGATATATTCATAAAATTAAAACTGAATTTGATGAGTAAATTACCAAAATTGAGTAGAAGAATGAGATCTACAACTTTGATGTTGACAACTATTCAAAATAATGACGTTTAGGGGCTCTTTTTGGGATGTAAGACAGATTTATATTTATTACTTTGCTGAACAACTTAGTATAGATTTGAATTAATGAAATATTATCATAGTATTGATTATCAAATGAGTGAATGATGATCCCTATGGCTGAGTTATAAATTAAATATATATTTTAGATCCATATATGGAATGGATCTTGAATTAATATATAGTTTTTAATTAAGTTCTTAAGAATATGGAAACAAAGTCATGTTCACAAAGTTTTCTACAATTATTCATACACTAATAAAATAATATTAACAAAAATTAATAAATTATTAATCCAAATTAATTTAAGTCACTGTGTGAAAAGAAAAAGTTTCAAATTAACAAGTAAATAAAATGATTAAGTAGAGGATGGAAAGAAACTCTTGGAGGAAAGAGGGAGGTATGAAGATGTTAAATGCTTTAAATATAAAAATAGTTGAAACTATATAAGCATGACAAATACTATTGTGGTGGTTCAGATGTGAAAAAATATGGTTGAGGTTACTAGTTCAAATCACCCTCTAGCTTTATTTTTAACATGTTAATATTACCATTTCTAAGTACTAATTACAAAGTTTACCTTAATGGTAAAATTTTAAGGCTATGACATGGGCTCAAATAATTTTAATGATCAGGAATATGATTTCTATTAAAAAATAATTATTCTTTTCGAGGAGTAAACATTTAAATTTTCACGGAATAAGTTGTGGGTCTAAACTATAATTAAGAATTTTAATAAATAAATAAATAATGATGACTTATATACTAACCTTATGAAATGAAAAGGAATATTAAAAATTAATATTTTTAGGAACACTAAGAATTAATATTTTGATCCCAATTATAGGAAAAAGGAGGAAACAAAAAGAATCACCGAGGGAAGGTAATTCTTGTATATATGAGAATTTATGATATGTTTTTATGGGTTATATGATTTATAATCATCTATCTAAAATGAGTTAAGATTATGTATGGATTAGTCTATACGTGATGAGGTTTTTGATAGGAGATTGGTTTTAATTGTGTGAGAAAATTTTTCATACCCTTTATATGAGCTGTAAAGGCTATATTAAGTTTTATAATATATAAAGGTAATTTAAGATCTATTTTACCTTATGCGTTAATTTGTGTGTTAAATGCAGATTTATACATGTATAAGTTTATCTAAACATATTTTCAAGCATGAAAGGATGAAAAAGGGTTTAATAAGATATAATACATGAAATGAAGATATGAGCTAGATTGAAATTTATATTTTCCAAGTATATAAGATTTAAAGGATTGGGGTTAACTTAATTTTATGATGTCACTAGGTTGAATTTCATATATGAAAGTCCTAAATGAGAATAAAAGGCTTGTTTAAGTGTTGGATGAATCATATTTAAATGAGATTTTCAAGTGAAGAAATACTTGAATTTCTTATTTAAAGGCCAATTAGAAATGGGCATGTAAGGAAGATAAGTAGTCATGTAATTTGGCGTGTACAATATGCTTAGATCGATTCTTTGTCGGCTATGATAAGAAGGTGTAAATAAAAGATGGAGGAAAGCTAGAGAAAAAAAGTAAGTAAGCCCTTCAAAATTTTATTTCAAAAGAATATTCCAACAATAAAATTTATTCTTGTCTTTTCATTTTATGAAATAATATTTGCCAATGAATGATTAATTTAATTTTCTTTCATGTTTTTAAATCGTGCATTTTGAAATTAAAATTTCTAGTTTATTTTATAATGACATGCATATTTTCTTGCAATGATTATGATTCATGGTATGCTTGTATGCATTAAGTACCCTATGAGATGAGGTAGGAGGTGATGTTTCTGAGGAAATTGAGCACAGTCACTTGATCTAGGGTCTTAAGGGTGGCGCCAAAGGCGTTTCAAATACCCTTTGGATTTAAGAAGAATGTATTGTGATTCATGTACTGCATTATTAAGCATGTAAGATCAGAAATGTTATTATGAGTGGATGATCACTTGTTAAGCATGAAAGAATACTTGAAAGATTTGACATTCAAGATTTTCAAGATTGTAAATCAGGATATATCCCTGTTACTAAGGGAGATAAGTTCAATTTAGGTTAGTGTCCTAAGAATGATTTTGAATCTAAGAAAATGCAAAAAATTCTTATGCTTCAGCAATGGGAATTTTGATATATGCCCAAGTTCGTACCCATCAAGATATAACATTCATTGTTAGGATGTTAGGTAGATATTTAAGCAATCCAGAATGGATCATTGGAAAGTAGCTAAAAAAGTTTTAAGATACCTTCAGAGAATAAAACACTATATACTCAGACATAGGATGTCGGATCACATAAAGATCATTGGATATTCAGATTCCAACCATGTTGATGCCAAGATAGCCTTAGATCTACTTCAGGCAATATTTATCTATTTGATGGAGGAGCCATCTCCCTGGAGGAGTGCTAAGCAGACACTCATAACTTCTTCTATCATGACAGCTGAATTTATAGCGTATTTTGAAGCATCCAAACAGAATGTATGGTTGTAAAATTTTATCACGGGGCTGCAAATTGTGGATGAAAATAAAAGACTACTTAAGTTATTTCATAACAATAACTCAACAGTCTTATATTCCAACAATAACAGAAGCTCAATGAAGTCAAGAAGGGCATGTATTAATAGAGTACATGGGAACAAACTCTATAGTTGAGGATCAATTTACTAAGGGATTACCACCTAAGGTCTTTCATGAGCATAATTCTCACATGAGTATTGTATCATCTGATGATATGCTATTTAAGTGGAATTTATATTTTGTGATTTTCTGATTAACACACATTTTGTTATAGATATTTTCTGCAGAAATAAAGTATTTGGTCTTTTGATTTTGACTCTAGTTTGATCTCACCAAATAAAGTAGAACTAGTTAGAAATAGATATGTTAGATTACATTATATGTAATTTTCATGCTATGTATTCATACTTGATCTATGTCATTTGATTACATTTAATATATGTGATTATGGTCGGGTCTTGTTACGATGAATGTGATAAAGGCTACATTGATTTTATGTTGGCACAACAAATTGACAAAATTGTTTGGAGATGATTTTAGTCATAATAGCAAAAGGTTTTGAGCTTATAAAGTTATATGTAATTATAAATTATATGTAGTCCAAGTGAGAGATTACTGGATTTTTGAAAACATATATATTATAATTATATGTACACTATCATAAATAGCGGTCCAAATTATAAGATGATCTTATAAGGTTTATGAGCCCAAATCATCTATCAAAGCATGAATCTCTCATGCGTAGAAACCCTATTGCCTGGTTTCTAATTTATATTTTTATGATGGGCTAAATTAGAAATACAAAAGATAGGTACGCTATATAAACAATTGTAGTTCCAAGGTTATGCACTTTTAGAATTTTTTCTAACATCCTATCATTGGAAAATAGGGAGTCGTTTTTTCCAGAAAACTCTAGGGCACTAATTTGGAAGACCAAAAACCTCCAAATTCAAGAACAACTGCTCTTATGGATTCAGATACGCTTCCACTTATGATTTATTTTCTTGGTAATTTAACACAGAAGATCCTGGGGTGATTATGTTTAAATCAATAAGGTTTTCCTTACATGGGTACCTATCGCTATTGCTAGTTTGCCACCATGACAAAGCCGACTATAATTGCAATTGGCGCCATCTTGTTGATATTGTGCCTTGGCCAGAGCTAGCATCCAATTTACACAGAGTTACAATCATAGCAATGTATACTATGTAATTCTAGGTCAATTCGAGCCAGCTAATCGGAGTCAGGACTCAAGAGGTTAAACACCCTGCCTCATGTAATTAAATTGCCAAAATATCAAATATTCCAGATAGGTTGGAGCAAGTTATTCTTTGACCAGAATGCTAGTTAAGGAAATTTCTATCAGCTTGGGCATATTATATATTTTTCATCTTAATTTTTTAGGAAATTATTGGCTTAAGTATATTTAATTCACATGAAAATTTTTATAATTTTTGATATATGTATACATTTTTCTAATTTCAAAATGAAGAGTTGTAATAGCCATCATCCATCCGTGATGGGCCATGCACGTTCATTGAATTGATGACAATTAATCCCAGCCGTTTAGCATATAGATTAGTATAAAAAGGGGCATATGTGAGATGGTTTTCGGCAAATTGAAGAAGAAGATGCGCAGGAACGGAGAGACCGACAAGAAAGGAGTTTTTTTTTTGAAAACTGTGTCTAACCATCTTACGGTAAATCTCATTCATTCTATATTATACGCAAGTTATTTCATAGATCTAAACCATTCACAATGTTTCTAGCATGACTAATTAGTCACAGAAGTATTATTGAAATGTTTAATGTCGAAATTTTACTTATTTAAATGAGAAGTACCAAATAAAGGGTATGAAATGATATATGATGAAATAAACGCACTTCTGAGCATAATCAGAGAATTGTGACCATACAATAACAAGATAATTATGTGATTAGCTTGCCTACAAAATTTTAGATTGATAAGACTTATGGATTTTTAGAAATAGCGATTTTTACACATAATATAGAGTGGTAAATATGTATTTTAAGAGAAAAATACAAAAATATAATTACGGAAAAATATAGATGCAAAAAGAATAATATGAACCATTACAAACATTATTTGAGATATTTTACAGTATATGTGATGAATTAATTCTGTTAAAAATTAGTTTATATGGCTATTTGAAGTGATATTTAATATTAACCCTTTATTAAACCCTTTATATTAAATCTGATGATAGAGATGTTATTTTGAAAAATGGACCGTCCAGATTATAAAACATAATTTTAGAAGCTTACCCCTAAAATTTCAGATCAAACAGATATGTATATTGAGAGATATAAGTCATTTTATTTGGAAAATATGGACCGTTGAAAATAAACGAATAAATGAATAAGCTTCTGGATTAGTAGGCTAAGCCCATCTGAACAGGCCCATTGAGTTAGAAGCCCAAAAATCAAGCTTAAGCCCACAGAAACAAAAGCCCAAGAGCTTAGTCCACTTAAACAGAGCCAACCCACTATCCAGTCTGGCCCAACTTCCAACAAAGGATCCAGCCCACTAGCCTGGCCCACTGTTCCGGCCCGCCAGCAGCAGCCCGCCGGCGACCAACTCGCTGGCGCCGGCGACCGGCCGGCCAGCGGCGGAAAAAAATCAAATAAATACCGAAAAATCTAAAAAATATACAGAAAATTATGAAAAATACTAAGAAAATTAAAGTCAATATTTAGAAGCTTAAATGAGTTTAAAATTATAAATTTATGAAGAATGAAAGTTTATGAAGGTGTGATAAATGGAAAATAAATAAATAAATATATATAATTATAAAAATATGAGAAAATTTAAAGGAAAATATCTAAAGAAGTATAAGTCCAAATTTATTTTTATATATAAAAATAAAGTTGTTTAAAAGTGAATTAATATAAGAATAAATAGAAGAAAATAGAATTTTGACCGATTAAAATTATGAAAATTTTGGAGAAAGTTGTAAATGGAATTTTAAATAATATTTGTGAAAACCAAAGTGAAATAATAAACATATTATGATGAAAATTAGGAAAAGAGACTTGAAGCTACTACAAAAAAATTGAAAAAAGAGGAGTTTTAAAGTCTACTCAGAGGTAAGTAAACTTTTACCAAAGCATGTTTTTGAAAATATTATGTGAATATTATGATTTGCTATGAAATGCGATTATTTATTTTCTTTCAAATTTGTTTATTCAAAAATGAGCATTATTATTTCAAATTTATGTTTAGTAGTAAATTTAAGTGGTGCATCAATTAAAATTCATGAGCATGATGCATAATTGCATATTGGGTTTGCCGCCAAGGAGTAAAGTAGTATGGTAATATTTGGATATCGACCTCAGGACTACCAAAGGAGATGATTTAGCTCATGAATGTGTAGCACGACTGCACGCGAGCACAAGTAAATGACAATACCCATAGTATGAATGCATGATTTAAAATTGACATATGTGTGCACATCTATCAAGATGTTTTTATTACAGTTTGTTGTGCATAAAAGACAGTATAGATATTGTATTTATTTTTGAAAAAAAAATCAAAATGATTGAAAATGAATTTTAAAAAATACATTTTTACTTACGGAGCTTTCAGCTCACATAGTTTTTTTTAGTGGAAAAACAGGGATACAATGTTATACTAGAGCCTTTATCAACATGGGAAAAAGACGAACCTAGTAGAGGAAAAGACAAAGAAGTTTAGAACTTTATTGAAATTTTCTTATAATGCTTGCTTATTTTGATTTTAGACATTGAAAATTGTATAATAACTCCTTAAGGAGCAAACTTGAGATGTGATAGTTAAAATTTTTATGGTTTTGCACCTTAGTATCTATTTCCATCTTGGGAGATCTTATTTTCAGCTTTGACATAGTAAACCTCATTCACAACACCTCAAGGGTGGGGTGTTACAAGTGGTATCAGAGCTGACTCCCGACCTCCGGTCGGTGTGTCCAGCGAGGACGCTGGAGCCTTAAAGGGGGTGGATGGATCGTTACGAAATCCCACATCAGTTTGGACAAGGGGGGCCTGAGCTATAAGTGGAGGCCGCCAGGTACCTTAGTGAGGTGCCTTTTGGGGAAGGACGGGATGCTTATGAACCCAGAGGGGCAAAACAGTGCGGGCCAAGGCCCAAAGTGGACAATACCTTACTATTAGGCCTGAGCCGTTATAAATGGTATCAGAGCCGACTCCCAACCTTCGGCCAATGGTGTCCAGCGGGGATCTGGAGAGGCCTCCAGGTACCTCAGTGAGGCGCCTTTTAGGAAAGGACGGGATGCACATGAACCCAGAGGGGCAAAACCGTGCGGGCCGAGGCCCAAAGCGGACAATACCTTATTGTTAGGCTCGGGGCGTTACAAATAGTATCAGAGCCGACTCCCAACCTCTGGTCGGTGTGTCCAGCAAGGACGCTAGAGCCTTAGAGGGGGTGGATGGATCGTTACGAAATCCCACATCAGTTTGGATAAGGGGGAGCTTGGGCTATAAGCGGAGGCCGCCGGGTACCTCAGTGAGGTGCCTTTTGGGGAAGGACGGGATGCGCGTGAACCCAGAGGGGCAAAACCATGCGGGCCAAGGCCCAAAGCGGACAATACCTTACTGTTAGACCTTGGGCGTTACAAAAGTTGTTTGTGGATAAAATTCCTAGAATGTCCCCTAATACTAATAATTTTTGAAATGCAAAAAAATATATTCCAAAATGTAAAATTTAGTATATAGTATGTAAAATAAATATACTTAGGCTTCTAGTTTCATAAATAATAATAAAAAATATACCTATGAGCCTAGACTAACAATAGTTCCTATTAGTCTCGGCTAATAAGGTTATGACCTATTAATTAGCTATTGATGCATCATTAGATTAAGATGTGACCACAAACTAATAATTATTAAAAGAATCACAAATTAACCTTCAATCACTTCATCAATCCTGTATATGATCGTATGTTGATAGCACTAATTCTAATTAATCGCTCGGCAGCCTAAATGCTAGTGGGGAGTTGAAAATTTTAGACGTACTTGGGCTTCTAGTGAGGGGTGTCCATCGTAGCTGTTGTAGTTATCTTAATACTTTCAACAAATTCTACAGTGTAATAAGGATGTGACTAACTACCATTACTTGTGAATTTGATTAAAATTAAAAAAGAAAATTCATATAAATGCAATGGATATGAACATAATAAACATGAATTAGATGCTGCTAACTTGTCTGCTCTGTTGGAAACAATGTTCAAAATAATTTAAATTGACCAAAGCCTGAGTTTCGATGATTAACAAGAACTTATTTGAGTATATAAAGAGTACTAACATGTTTGACAAATGTTTAAGGAAAGCAAAGAGGTCAAGTCGATCTCAAAGTCGACTCAAATATCGACTTGAGAATGAATCCCAAAAGGCAACAGGTGAAGTCGCAAGTCAAGTCGACTCCACTTGCGACTTGGGATGTCAAGTCGCAGACGAAGTCGACTCCAGCATCGACTTGGGGTATCCAGAGTTGAAAACTGGAAACGAACATAACGAAGTCGCAAACGAAGTCGACTCCAGGTGCGACTTGGGTGAAGTCGCAGGCCAGGTCGACTCCATCCACGACTTGAGAAGTTCAAACTTCAAAGATGCAGTTTTCAAGCTATTCAAGAAGATTTATCACTCAAGTCCAAGGAATCAAGATGAAAAACAAATGAGTCAAATTCAAAGTCAAGATTCATGTTCTACATCAAATCAAGTCTATCAAGCTCAAAGACAAAGATACAAGTATGATTCAAGCAATATCTATCAAGACTACATAAGTCGAATATGCATGAATCATCTAAGCAAGAATCAAGCCAATCCAAGATAGAAGAACCCAACTTGAAGATCAAAGCAGGTTCAGAAAAACCCGAGCCAAGTCGCAGGCCAAGTCGACTTCAGGATCGACTTGGGTCGAAGTCTGAAGTCAAGTCGACCAAGCCTAAGACTTGGGAATCCGAAGAACTGGAGTCGCAAACGAAGTCGACTCCAGATGCGACTTGGGTAGCCAAGTCGCATCCCAAGTCGACTCCACCTTCGACTTGGGTATAACGTTCAAATTTTCGAACGTTGGAGTTCATTTATTGCGCGCCAACAACCTCCACAACGTTCATATTTTCTTCCCTCTATAAAAGGACCCTCAAATGAACGAGAAAACACAACAATATATCACAAGACACTACTACAAAGTTCAAAGAGAGAAAAGAAGTAAAAGAAAGGTTTCCTATTTGCTTTTCTCCATTGTTGTGTGGTCCGTATACATTCTAAGGAAGAAGAAAGCTTCAAGTTGCTAGCGCCTTCATCAATATTCATCCAAAGCTGCTCCTACAACTTCTTCCTCATGCTAAATCTGCCTACACAAATCTGTAAAGTGTAGTTTCATTTATTCCATTGTCTTGTTGTATAAATCTTGATTTAGCTTGGGTAGCTAAGATCAAGTATATGTAAAGTAGGGTGTGATTGGAGTGAGACTCATCACCTACTTTTGCATGTGAGTTGTTTATGCCCCCTAGAGCTAGAATCTAGAAGAGAGCAAGTGGCTCTAGTTGTGTATGCCCCCTAGAGCTTTGAATCTAGAAGAGAGCGGTGACTCTAAGTGTATTCAAGGAATACATAGTGGAACCCAAGTCACAACGGAGTGTGAGCTTGGAAGAGTGGAGTAGGGAAGGTTTGCCCTAACCACTATAAATCTTGTGTTCTGTTTTCTATTACTGCGTTATTTTAATTTGCTCTCCATTAGCTTTCATAAGGGGATTAATTTTTGAAAGGGGTTAAGTTTTTGATTTATCAAAGATTTTTTTAAAAGAACCCAATTCACCCCTCCCCTCTTGGGTTTAGCCATCAACTCGGGACCAACATGCTCTACTACCATTAGCAAGTATGTATCTTTATTATCTATTTTTACGTGTATCCATACTGATAATTTGCAATAGGAAGATGTGATTTATTATTTATAAATAACTAGTCTTCTTGACCTCTTTTTCAAGAAACTTTTTTGTAACCCATAGAAAGAATAAATTTAACGGCCTAATTTCTTAATTTTGAATTTTGTTGTAGTCATCTTAATACCTAAGGAAGAACAATAAACTCTTATAATAGTCTTGTTGTTAATTATTTATTTTATCTAACATTATTAAAATAAATAATATTTAAATTATGTATCGTATTACATTCAAGGCACAAGTGTTACTGCAACAAAATGGTGCAATTGTTACTACACAAATAATACATCTTTATTAGTAAATATTTATTTTGTCTAGCAGTAATACATGATGCAGTATTGAAATTGTACGTGTGTATTGGTACACATGTGAGCCAAATGGGGAAAAATTTCTCTTGCCTTTTGAATTGTACGTGTGTATTGGTACACATGTGAGCCAAATGGGGAAAAATCACTCTCGCCCTCTAAATTGTATGTGTATATTGGCACATGTGCAAGCCAATATTATCCACCATTGTACCCCACTTCACCACACACCTCTCCACCAAACCCCCCGCGCCGGACCTCTTCGATGGAAGCTGACTAGGTTAGTGCATGCACTGCTCCTGCTTAACAATGCTTGGCTTAGAGCATTCCGTGCTAGTTGCTACGTTCGTTCCTTGCCTCAAAATTTACACTAGATGCTGGTGTGGACCCATTTGTACTATCCATTGTTGTGTTGTGACAGTGCACGCATTGTTTTAATGTCCTTCCTCTTTGACTGCAGTGAAGTCGGTAGTCTTCCACATGCATCCATGCATTTTCTAAAGCTTGTTTACTTCCTATTTCATTCCTCATATGGCAGGAAGATGAAAAATCTTAGGGCATTTGAGGGAATAGGCCTGGAAATGGGCAAGATGCAGCAAGAGTGAAGGAAATGGAAGTTGAATACTACGGTGATTTGAGGTTGTTGCCATGTCCTCAAAATCCTCAAATCGGCCACTTAGGTATCTGCGCCAGCGCCTTCTAATGTATATCAAGGGTCCGGGAAATAGTGCATACGATGCATGTTAAAAACACGTTTTTGTTAAGCTAGTTGCAGGGGCTAGTAGTAATTAAAGAGTCTTTTGGGAATTAGAGTTGTAGCAGTCCTATAAAAGGAGCACTTGGTCTAAAGAAGTCAGGAAATTGTAATCTTAGTTTCTATTGCAAGTCAATAGAGGGATCCACTCCTCGCTTTCGAAATCTCCATTTGGTGTTGATCTCCATTGATGCTTATATCACCTTCCTAATTTTTTCCATTTTGTGTCGTTTTAATGCCAATATTTCATTATCTATCACTGCAACTATTGGGCTGAAATCCCTTTATACGAGTTTACTTGAGGAAAAGTCATGAATTTGGATGCCACTAGCAATCATTTGACGTCTCTAATTCACTTGTGATGAAATTTTTTATTTTTCAAGTTATTTGATTACCGGATAACATAGTGTTGTAGTAACTTTTTACTTAAGTTCTTTTTTTCTCTTGGAAGCTTTTTGGATATGTTGTACATTTATTGGTTTAATTCACATCAGCTGGATTGATGGCTTCAATCGTGTCATCACTTGTATAAGGGTTTCATAATAAATGGCCTAGGTTGAGTTATCTATGATGGATTAGATGATCTTCTGGATTAAGGACCTTCATAGGAACAGAGCCTGTCGTTTTTTTGTTTGTGAGCTTTAGTGGCTATAAAAAATAGACTTTTATCATTGGATGATGGTTAATCATAGTCAATTTTTTTTTGAAATGGACATGGGACTATTTATAATCAGATTTGTCTTTAGTCATTGAAGCTTCATAAATCATCAGGACTTTTAGTAGTGAAACAGATAATTAGTCGATGCCACACCCTAGCCCTCGGTGAAGTTCAACAATGTAAGGACTTTTCATCCAACTAATGGAGCAAGTAGGATTGTTAACAGATTGGGTTGAAGTCTAATCCTAATCCTAAATTATTTACAATATCTCAATCCTAATTGCTTTATTAACATATTTAAAAAATTTCGACCCTAATCCATTTACAACTCATTTACTAAACAGGTTGGTGAGTTAACAGGTTGTATAATAGACGACCTAAAGGCCTTAACTTTGTTAGATGATAATCTCGCAAGGAAAGACAAGAGTGTTTTCGGCACTAGAGAAATGGAAATAAGGCAATAAAAGTAAAATGAAATTGGGGTAGCAGTGAAAAAATAAAAATTAGATGATAGAAGGAAAACTTGGCGAGAAAAAATAACAAAAGAGTTTACATTTATATATAAATTTAATGGGTTAAACGGGTTGATGAGTTATAAAATCTTAACCTTAATTTGTTTATTTTATTAAATGATTGAATGAAATGACGAATCATAACCTATTTATTCAAAAATTTCAACCCAAATCCATTTATAAAGTGTTGGACGAGCGAGTTGATGGGTAGACCATGACAATTAACACCCCTAGGAGTAGGCCCCTTACATATTATTCACCTTGCTATGTTTATTCAGTGTTTTGCTTCTGCAGTTGTTAACAGTCAAATTTGAGACTAAGGCTTTTGTTGGTTCATGAGATTATGTCTTTTACCAATTGAGCTACAATGGGCTGGATGATCAATCCTTATACCTTTGGACTCTTTAAAAGGCTAGGGTGTGACATAAAAAGGTACCACTTAATTGGAGAAAGACATGTTCTCAAAAACTAACAAAACCTTAGTCATGGGTTTGAGTGCCTCTAGTTGCAAATGCAAAACGCTGAATAAATGCGACAAGGTGAACAATACTTGAGTAATGGCCTGTTGTGAGGGATGAATAATAAGTCTTCACGCCACTGGCCATAGAGGACGAGAGTGTGATGTTGAACTGCTTTAAAGTCATTTTTCTATATTTGTTAAGGACTCATCACATGACCTGTTAAGTTTGTTGCAATGGAAATAACTTTCCAAATGTGATGTCTAACTATGCATATTCTTACCTAAACTTGCAATGGTACCAAATATTGCATATTATGACATTGCACCAGGCATGTTCTGGATATTAGAGGGAGGGTAGTAAGTTTTTGTCCATTCTTGCTCTCATGTAATACTCTATCTATAGGCCCAAAGGTTGTTCATGAAAATCAGATTTGATTTCCTCTTGAATGTGGAGTTTCCAAAGTAGTAACAGCTTTCGCAACAAGACCTTTAACATATCCAACTCAAGCATTTGACATGATACATTGTTCGCAATGTCCAATTAATTAGACCTGCGATGGTAATTTTCTTTGCTATGTCATTTTTTAGACAGTTGCAAATCCTTAAATTCTTTCTTTTTTCCAGCATTAAAAAGGTAGTTCTCATGACAAAAAAAATTCAAATTAATTTGATTACATGTAGTTGTTAGATCAATATAGTTATGGGCCTAAGGTTTATGTCTTTGTTGTAATCTTACCTTTCTTTTTTTTATTTTTAATTCATTCTATTCCTTTTTTGTATTGAAGATGGAATTTTGCTTCTTAAGGTCAAATTGGATGCTTAAAGCTGGAGGATACTTTGCTTGGGCAACTCAGCCAAGTTAAAACAAGAAAAGAGCCAATAAGAAGCATCGAAAGGTGAGTGACTGGGAATCTTGCAATTTTTAGTCACAATTAGTTGTCATGCCCTAGGCCTAACAGTAAGGTATTGTCCGCTTTGGGTATCGACCCGCACGATTTTGCCCATCTGGGTTCACGCGCATCTCGTCCTTCTCCAAAAAGCGCCTTACTGAGGTACCTGGCGGCCTCCACTTATAACCCAGGCTCCCCCCCCCTCATCCTACCGATGTAGGATATCACATTCACCCCCCTTGGGGCTCCATCGTCCCCGCTGGACACCATTGGCCGGAGGTCGGGAGTCGGCTCTGATACCATTTGTAACGCCCCAGGCCTAACAGTAAGGTATTGTCCGCTTTGGGCCTCAGCCTGCACGGTTTTGCCCCTCTGGGTTCACGCGCATCCTGTCATTCCCCAAATGTAACAACCATCGTCCATCTATTTCTAAGAAACGGATGGAAACGGATGGGATTGATGAGCCATGCACGTTCATTTCAAATTGATGGCAATTAATCCCAGCCGTTTAGCAGATGGATTAGTATAAAAGGCGCAAATGCGAGATGGGTTTTCGCCATTTGAAGAAGAAGAGAAATCACGCAGGAGATAGACGAAGGAAGAAGAAAGAATTTTTGAAGGTAAGCTGCGTCGAACCATTTTATCTGTTAATCTCATTCATTCTATATTATACGCAAGTTATTTCATAGATCTAAACCATTCACAACATTTCTAGCATGACTAATTAGTCACAGGAGTATTATTGAAATGTTTGATATTGAAATTTTACTTATTTAAATGAGAAGTACCAAATTAAGGGTATGAAATAATATATGATGAAATAAACGTACTTTTGAGCATAATCAAAGAATTTTAACCGTGCAATAATAAGATAATTATATGATTAGCTTGCCTGCAAAATTTTAGATTGATCAGACTTGTAGATTTTTAGATATAATGATTTTTACACATAATATAGAGTGGTAAATATGTATTTTAAGAGAAAAATATAAAAAATAATTACAGAAAAATATATATGAAAAAAGAATAATCTGAACCATTACAAAGATTATTTGAGATATTTTACAGTATATTGGATGAATTAATTCTGTTAAAAATTAGTTTATATGGCTATTTGAAGTGATATTTAATATTAACCCTTTATTAAACCCTTTATATTAAATCTGATGTTAGAGATATTATTTTGCAAAATGGACCATTCAGATTATAAAACATAATTTTATAAGCTTACCCCTAAAATTTCAGATCAAACAGATATGTATATTGAGAGATATAAGCCATTTTAATTGGAAAATATGGACCGTTGAAAATAAACGAATAAATGAATAAGTTTTTGGACTAGTGGGCTAAGCCCATCTGAATAGGCCCAGTGAGTCAGAAGCCCAGAAATCAAGCTTAAGCCCACAGAAACAAAAGCCCAAGAGCTTAGCCCACTTAAACAGAGCCAACTCACTATCCAGTCTGGCCCAACTTCTAACAAAGGATCTAGCCCACTAGGCTGGCCCATTGTTCCAGCCCGCCAGCAACAGCCATCGGCTGCCAACTCGCCGGCGCCGGCAAAAGAAATCAAATAAATACCGAAAAATTTGAAAAAATACAGAAAATTATGAAAAATACGAAGAAAATTAAAGTTAATATTTAGAAGCTTAAATGAGTTTAAAATTATAAATTTATGAAGAATGAAAGTTTATAAAGGTGTGATAAATGGAAAAAAATAAAAA
The DNA here is from genome assembly GCA_030490835.1 of Annona cherimola. Classification (NCBI taxonomy): domain Eukaryota; kingdom Viridiplantae; phylum Streptophyta; class Magnoliopsida; order Magnoliales; family Annonaceae; genus Annona; species Annona cherimola. The sequence goes on from CM059975.1 coordinate 89,886,507, forward strand.
ATATAAAAATATAAAAATATAAAAATATCAGAAAAATTAAAGGAAAATATTTAAAGAAGTATAAGTCCAAATTTATTTTTATATATAAAAATAAAGTTGTTTAAAAGTGAATTAATATAAGAATAAATAGAAGAAAATAGGATTTTGACTGCTTAAAATTATGAGAAAATTTGGAAAAGTTGTAAATGGAATTTAAATAATATTTGTGGAAACCAAAGTGAAATAATAAACATATTGTGATAAAAATTAGGAAAAGAGACTTGAGGCTACTACAAAAAAATTGAAAAAAGAGGAGTTTTAAAGTCTACTCAGAGGTAAGTAAACTTTTACCAAAGTATGTCTTTAAAAATATTATGTGAATATTATGATTTGCTATGAAATGTGATTATTTATTTATTTTTCAAAGTTCTTTATTCAAAAATGAGCATTATTATTTCAAATTCATGTTTAGTAGTGAATTTAAGTGATGCATCAATTAAAATTCATGAGCATTATGCATAATTGCATACTGGGTTTACCGCCAATGAGTAAAGTAGTATGGTAGTACCTGGGTAGCAACCTCAGGACTACCAAAGGAGATGATTTAGCTCACGAATGTATAGCATGGCTGCACGCGAGCGCAAATAGATGACAATACCCATAGTATGAATGCATGATTTAAAATTGACATATGTGTGCACATCTATCAAGATGTTTTTATTACAGTTTGTTGTTCATAAAAGACAGTATAGATATTGTATTTTTTTTTTTAAAAAAAATCAAAATGATTGAAAATGAATTTTAAAAAAATACATTTTTACTTACTGAGCTTTCAGCTCACATAGTTTTAATTTTCAGTGGAAAAACAAGGATACAATGCTACACTAGAGCCTTTATCAACAGGGAAAAAGGCTAACATAGCAGAGGAAAAGACAAAGAAGTTTAGAACTTTATTGAAATTTTCTTATAATGCTTGCTTATTTGATTTTAGACACTGAAAATTGTATAATAACTCATTAAGGAGCAAACTTGAGATGTAATAGTTAAAATTTTTATGGTTTTGCACCTTGGTATCTATTTCCATCTTGGGAGATCTTATTCTCAGCTTTGACATAGTAGACCTAATTCATAATACCTCAAGGGTGGGGTGTTACATTAGTGCCATAGGTTGCTTTTGTTATTTATCTATATCCACAAGAAAAGGTTGCAAGTGTAACTGCGTGCACAAGCAGAGATATATGGGGCTAAGGGTGGGCATTTGCCCCTTCATATTCCGGAAATCAGTATCAATCCCTTAAAGTTTTGAGAACTATTTTAAATTTTAGTTTATTTAACTTACAAATAAAAATTACCCACCCTTAAATGTCAATAAGCCCCTTTTCCTCCCTAAAGGTCTTAGATCTTCCCAATCGAGTGAGTTTAGGAGGTCTATTATCTTATATTGATGACAATTCTTCATACTTTTTTAAATTTACCTTTAGCAGTTGGCTCATATTTGCCGTTGTTTTGTGTGTTCTCCCTGATGATCATAGAGTATGACGAATTTCTCACAACTTGGTGGTTTATTCTATCTTCTTCCACACATGACATTAAAGAGTATTAATCTCACCCCAGCCGCCGAATGTTCTGTGCATTTCAACTAATATCTCATTGTTGCGGCATTTTGGTACATCCTTAATTGAGAGATGAAAGGCACGTATTCAGTTAGCTGAAATAAGGCTTATGTTGATAATGATGGCAGAGATAATAATAGTAGTATTTTTACTATTGTAATTTCTTTCAGTGGGGTTGGAAAGTGTTTCATACATTTTTCTTAATTTCCTCTGAATTTTTTGCATTTGTACAATGTTTATCACACAGTTAATTTGACCCACATTACAAGGAGTCTAGGAAAATAGTAGACAGTGGAATTGTGATTTGATGCTCTCTAGGAGGAAATGTTGAAGAATGCAACGGATGGTGGTTGCTTGATGACTAGCCCAAAGGACTGAAATAGTGATAGTTTTCTTTAGTTGATCTTCATAATAAGTTATAAATATGTTTATGTTTTTATAATAATTCATTCATTTCCGACACACTTTTATGCATATAGAAATGGAGGACCTTACTGCTTGAATTTGTTGGGAGCTTCTTAAAAAGGAGGAATGTGTTGCTATTTAGCATAAACCTCTAGAAAATGGCTGCTATGTCAGTCGTACAGTTGAGTTATACCACCACTGCCTGAAACAGAAAATGACCCAGACAATGTTTGGTATTTCCTATATTTTGATTCTGAAAATATTTGTGAATCATAGGAAACTTCTATAAATTTTCTACATCCATCTTAAGTAGTGTTTTTGTATTCAATGATTATTTTTTTGTTTGAATCAACACTACTGAACTAGGATCAAAGAGAGCATATAGAAAATAGTCTGTAGACAATGTATTTGCTTTTCCAATTATCTTCACTCGGACATATGCTTATTGGTTGTGAAAGTCAATTCCTAAATGTTAATCGATATCCTCTTAAAGAAAAAAGAAGAACAAAGCAAGTAATTAAGAACAAAATTGGGTGATTATAGAGTTTAATACTTCTTTTTTTAATGTAGAGAGATTATATACATATATTATATTACTTCCACATAACCAAGTTACATAGAAGTGGTTTAATTTAATCCAATCCATTTTTAATGTCTTGATGATCAACAAGAAATTCACTCTATCTATTATGTTTAATATTATTTGTTTTGCTAAGAGACAAAGTATTATTGAAATCAAAGATGAGCATGGGCGACATTTTCTTCAAAATATATATTTATATGTAAATTATGAAATATGCTTAGATTCATTCACACATGCATTTGAATATAACAATACTTTATAAAATTATTTATCTATAAAGCAATGAAATTTTAGATGGTTTAGATGCTAAAGCATAACTTTAAAATTGTTATTGAGAATCAAATCATTTTATTATGTTGATTTTACACATTTATAGATGAAGTTTATGCACAAAGTTATTAAACAAATGAAAAAGTTTTTATGTTAATATAAATGATGCTAAAAACAATGAATGAAGTAAATTTTTCATGAATTATCAAGTCATTAAAAAAGGACAAGATTACATAGAAGAGGGTTTCATAAAAGTAAAACTCTGTGCCAGGATTCAATCATGGAGCCCAACTTTAAGCTCAACGCAACCCATGTGTGAAATGCCTTTCACCAAGGAGTCAATGTTAAACATTATGCAGTAGATAATTTTTATGAATAAAAAAATTTGTTAACAAAGTGTCGTATGAGAGAGTTGTCAGGGATTACGGCATTGGCATGTAAATATATGTATGCAGGAACAGAATGCAATCAAATAAGCATTTTATTCATAACGATCCCAAGTATCTCAAGCATTAATTGGCTCCCCGTCAATGTAACTTCGAGGTGCTTTATAGATAAGGACATTATATTTGTCTTAGTCATATGCTAAAGATGGTGGATAAATCAGTATGATAAAATTCATGGAGCAATTGATTCACAGAACCTCTAAGGGTGAAAATCCCAGTTACTGTTAAAGGCCTAATGTCATGCTTAGTGATGGATTGGTGGCAAAGAAGGACCCTGGTTTAATGCACCCGCGTACGTTGAGCATTAATGCACCCGGGTGTACTTCACCCTTTTTTTCTTATTTTTTTTTGAAAATTTTTTACACGACTGTTAATCTAAGTGCATTTAACATGTGTATAAATTTTTATCATTTTTGAAGATTTTTAGATGTTTTTAAATTTTTAAAAATCATTGGCATTTTTAGTAATTTTCAATTACTAAAAATGCTGCCAATTTTAAAAAATATCTAAAAATCTTTAAAAATGGTAAAAATTTATACACATATTAAATATACTTAGATTAACATTTTCATAAAAAAAAAGTAAAAAAAAAGTATGAAATACACCCAGTTGCATTGAGGCTCAATGAACCCGGGTGCATTGATCCAGGTTCCAGCAAAGAAGGCCTACGAATTGGGAGTGTAGATAACTTCGATTTGTCATACTTACTACCTAATCTCTTTAATTTAAGGGTCGATGAACTTGAACACAAAGGAAGACCATCTCAAGCACTTCTGAAGGACAATTGTAGCTTTTGGATTTTTCATCTCGAGTATCTTGCTCTAATAGCAAATTATAACTTTCAGATTTTCATCTCTCTGCACACACTAATGTCTGCTGTCCAGCACTAGACTGCATGCTATTGTTTTTGAACAACTGTCAATTGGAATGTTTATGTAGGAATAGTATCCATTCTATTTGCATGTTATTTCATAAAGACATGGTTGAGACTTATATGTTATTAAGATGAGATCGGTTTCAGTAGAAACGTTTGCACGTTTGGTTGAATCTGCAAATGCCTCATCTGCCATTGAACTCAAATGTGCGGTTGAGATGAGCGATAGCAGACAGGGGCAAAATGGGAAAGTGAGACATGAAAGTACATGCGTGTAGATAACCTGCAGCTAAGGCATCAGACTTCCACTTCATTTCTCGTAAAAAAACATGTTCTCTTTCGATCAAAGACGAGTGGAGAAGAAGAGCAAGGCATCCAATCGGCATCCAACTCTTGCTTTTCCGACTGCGTAGGAATGAAGAGGAGCAAGAGCAGCGACACCGGATTAGTGTAGAAGAAGAGTAAGGCATCTGATCGGCATCCAACCCTTTCTTTTCCTTCTCTCTTTCTTCCTCTGAGAATGAATCTATGCATGTATAGTATTATTTTTAAAATCCATAGTCTTTATGATTTCTGAAATCATGCTTTGATTGACCGAATTTCTGCCCAAATCATTTTGGGGACAAGGATGCACTTGGTTTCCATGCTCTGAATCCAGATTTATGATCTGATTTTCATGTTTTGCATGTTAGCGTCCCTACTTTTTTTTGTTTTTGGTTTTTCCAGCACATTGCTCGTTTGAGTTTGTTTCATCTGAGTCAGTTTGTTTCAAAAGAGATGGCGGCGGGATTTGGTGAGCACGACGATGAGTAGCAGGTCCGTCGGATTTTATACGGTGATTGTGGTTTTCTCTCGCCATCGTCAGGGATGAGTGTCTCGCATGGTGGAGGTAGCTTTGGCGAGGAAGATCAGATGAGTTTCTCACCGGCAAGCATGCTTGTTCGATTGGGGAAGAAGACATTTGGTATGGCGCACCGGCGACGTATAACAATTTGTGCACGTGCAGCCCACATATGATGTTGATTGATTTGCAATTTTGCTTTTATTTTTAATGACCCAACCGACACTTGTTCAGGTGTCAATCATTTCTTAATTCACGCCTTTTAAGCTATGTATATATGAGTTGCAAATTGTTTTGGATGTTTTTAATTTTTTTTTAGATCAAGGGGAGGCTAAATAAAAGTGTGCAATTATGATATTCAGGGCTTAATGATTTTAGTACATTCCTCGTATCCATTAATTTATATTCTCATGTGCTGGATAAATTAGTATAATTATCCATAAATTAATCTTCTTGCATTATTATTATTATTATACAAATTTGATTATATTTATTTTTGAAAAAATGATATAGATGTTGAATAAAATATGTGCAAGTAATTTATTTGATATTTTATAATTTCGATAACAGTAGTATCAAAAATAAAATTATTTCTGTGACAAATAATTAAAGTCACTTGTTAAATAATGTTCTCACGTGAACACTACACTATTTTTTTAGATAATTTTTTTGACGCCAAAACATAGAGTTAAATTTATTACATAGAATTTTTAAAATAAATTTAAATATAGAATTCTTAAAATACAAATTGAAGCACAACTATAAAAGAAATTTAAAAACTTAATATTTTAAATAAGTACATAGAAAAGTTCACACCATTCATTTGAAGATATGATTTTTAAAATCATTATATGGAGAATGCTTGTATAATATATTTAGAATTTAAATTTTAAAATTTTTAGATGAAAATTATTCTACAAAATTTCTAAATCTAAATATTAAATTAATTTCAAAAAGAACATTTCTATAGCAAAATTAAAACCGTAAATTTTACATTAAATACATGAAGAACATTTATATAATGTATTTAAATATATAAATCTCAAACTAATTATGTGGAGAATGATGCTATAAATTTTTTTTGAATTATTACAATAAATTTATCATCACAAATTATAACTATTTTTGTGATAAATAATTTAAATTTAACATTACATAAAATTCTCACCTAACTTTTATACAAATTCTTTACTTTTTGAGGTAATGGTACGAGGTGACAAATAAAAGTTATGCCGTTAATTTGTTTTTTGATTTATTTCATTTATTTACTTTTATTCCGTTGTAAATTTGTGCCGTTAATTTATTTTTTGATTTATGTTCATTTATTTACTTTTATGTTGTTGTAAATTTTATATTATTTATACAAAAAAAGTAAATAAATCAAAGTAAATCGTTTTTAATAAAAGTAAATCATAAATGAATGAAAAAGTAAATAACGGGTGGTCTCAAAATTTATAATTTTTCTAGTAAACCAAAGTAAATCATTTTAAATTTGTGCCATTTTATTCTAAGTTTAATGGTACGAGATAACAAATTATCGTAAATCATAGGAGGCACAAAAAAGGTGACAATGGTCATTTATTTACTTTTTGAGACCACCTATTACAAATTAAATTCCTCCTATGAGAAATAATAAAAATCAATGATACTTACAAATAATCACACAAGTGTTATAGTATTTGTTCATTTTTTAGGCACAATATGGGGTTAAAAAAAATAGGTGCATAATGAGTATGAGGACGGGTTTTATTCTGACTATGATTAATATAATTGTTTATTATAAAAATTTATAACATATACAAATTTCTACCTTTCCAGTGAATAAAAGTGTAAATAATTATTATTGATTTATTAAATATATTAATTAAGTAAAGGATCCAATTATTGGATTTATTTAAAATTTAATAAGAATCTATATTTTATTATTTAATATTATTAGTATATTTCGTATTGCATTTACGGATAATATATTTGATATAGATTTTATGAAAAATCTATAAAATCCATCAAACTAGTTCATTACAAATTGATAACTCTATAAAAATCATAAATCATGTATATATTAGTTCATGATTTTGCATTATTCTTGTAAAATCTGTATTGCCCATCTAATTTGTGAAAATGAAATGTCATCAATCCTATTTCAAGTGTTAAAACTGTATAACTCGTTTATGTTATCAAACAAGTACGTAGCAAAATCATATATTCTATACAACTCATAAAATATATAAAATTTATCAATTGCAAATGCGCTATTTCTGTGATACTCGAATAACCTGTAAAATTTATTTCATGGAAAAAATGAATAAAGATTACCAGTATAACACATCATCCCCATGAATTGCATAAAAACTGTAAAATCCGTAAAATCTGTGAAATCTATAAAATCGGTCAAACATGCTAAATTATATCATTCGTTCAAATTTATTTTTTTAAAAAAATATATTCTGAATTTTCAAATTTTAGGCGCACATTACCAATTATAATTTAAAATAAATATCATTCAATTTAACGTCATGGATCAGTCATCATCTATAGCATTTTATTAAAATCATATGATTAACCACATAAATACATACACCCCAAAGTACTATAATTAATCTCACCTACCCACACTCACACTTTATACACAATGCTACTCTCATGGTATGAAATTACCATATTACCCCCATTTGCATTTTATGCAAAAGTGCAAATGTTTGCACTCACACCTGCCTCTATTAAGATTGGATCACATTTGTACAAGAGGACAGGACCACGCGTTGAAATGAAAAGAGACTACGTTGCACAGGAAAGTATCTTTGGAAGAGATGGACGAAACGATTTTCCTAGTCTCCACACTTGATGCCCATAAACAAGTGAGCATTGATAATATTTATCTTTCAAGTCAAAGCAATGATGAAGATAGCAAGAGGGAAAGTCCAGACAAAATTATGCTTCTAACGGAGATGATGTAGATATTCCATCATCATAGAATAAGAAAAGAGTCCGGTTTCGGTGAAAACGTTTGTATTTGAAATGAACGTGAAAATGCCTAATCTGCCGTCCATGAAAAACTTGCGGCTGAGATTTCAAGGGGCAAAGATGGTATGGACTGACATGTACACGCGTGTAGTTGTCGACTTCAATCCCCGTTTCTCCCTTGAATGACGAATCTTATGCATAGCTTCCTCGATGAATTCCAGATCGCAATTGAAACTCTCCAAGATCTGACGCACTGAACCACCCTACGAGAAGAGAATCCTCGAAAATTCTTACGCCGTCGATTTCTACTGGTTCTTGCTGGAAGCCTGACGCGGTGCTGTCTCCGGCAGCTTGATCCCTGCATGCTGTGACCGATCGGTGCCTATGGGGGAAGAAGCACCGGTGCTCTATACCTACATGGGCCGGCCGTACACGGGCGACGATTCCTCATCCTCCGCCTTCAGCGATTGCAACAGCGACCGATCCGGCGAGTTCTCTAGCACCTCCGCCCAGAACCGCCGCCTCTTCCTCGCCTTTGTCTCCGAGAACTCTTCTGACGACCTCATCCGCCAGCTTGTGGCCGATCTAGACTCCTGCTCCATCGACTCCCAGCGCCAGGCCGCCCTCGAGCTTCGCCTCCTCGCCAAGAACAAGACAGAGAATCGCCTCAAAATCGCCCGCACCGGCGCCGTGAAGCCCCTCATTTCCCTTATCCAGTCCTCCGATCTCCAGCTCCAGGAGTACGGCGTCACGGCGATCCTCAACATTTCCATATGCAGCGAGACCAAGGACCTGATCGTTGCCGCCGGCGCGATCAAGTCGCTTGTTAGAGCGCTTCGATCTGGGACTTCGACGGCAAAGGAGAACGCAGCGATCGCTCTGCTGCGGCTGGCGGAGATCATAGAGAATAAGACCCTGCGGCTGGCTGGATTGCGTGTATAGTATTATTTTTAAAATCCATAGTCTTTATGATTTCTGAAATCATGCTTTGATTGACCGAATTTCTGCCCAAATCATTTTGGGGACAAGGATGCACTTGGTTTCCATTCTCCGAATCCAGATCTATGATCTGATTTTCATGTTCTACATGTTAGCGTCCCTACTTTTTTTTGTATTTGATTTTTCCAGCACATTGCTCATTTGAGTTTGTTTCATCTGAGTCATTTTGTTTCAAAAGAGATGGCAACGAGATTTGGTGAGCACCACAATGGGTAGCAAGTCCGCCGGATTTTATACGGCGATTATGGTTTTCTCTCGCCATCGTCAAGGATGGGTGTCTCGCATGGTGGAGGTAGCTTTGGCGAGGAAGATTGGATGAGTTCCTCACCGACAAGCATGCTTGTTCGATTGTGGAAGAAGACATTTGATATGGCGCACCGGCGATGTATAACAATCTGTGCATGTGCAGCCCACATATGATGTTGATTGATTTGCAATTTTGCTTTTATTTTTAATGACCCAACAGACACTTGTTCTGGTGTCAATCATTTCTTAATTCACGCATGTTAAGCTATGTATATATGAGATACAAATTGTTTTGGATGTTTTTAATTTTTTTATCAAGGGGAGGCTAAATAAAAGTGCGCAATTATGATATTCAGTGCTTAATGATTTTAGTACATTCCTCATTATCCATTAATTTATATTCTCATGTGCTGGATAAATTAGTATAATTATTCATAAATTAATCTTCTTGCATTATTATTATTATTATTATACAAATTTGATTATATTTATTTTTGAAAAAATGATATAGATGTTGAATAAAATATGTGCAATTAATTTATTTGATACTTTATAATTTCGATAACACTAGTATCGAAAATAAAATTATTTATATGAAAAATAATTAAAGTCACTTGTTAAATAATGTTCTCACGTGAACACTACACTATTTTTTTTTAGATAATTTTTTTGACATCAAAACATAGAGTTAAATTTTTTACATAGAATTTTTTAAAATAAATTTAAATATAGAATTCTTAAAATACAAATTGAAGCACAACTATAAAAGAAATTTTAAAACTTAATATTTTAAATAAGTATATAGAAAAGTTCACACTATTCATTTGAAGATATGATTTTTTAAAATCATTATATGGAGAATGCTTGTATAATATATTTAGAATTTAAATTTTAAAAATTTTAGATGAAAATTATTCTACAAAATTTCTAAATCTAAATATTAAATTAATTTGAAAAAGAACATTTCTATAGCAAAATTAAAACCGTAAATTTTACATTAAATACACGAAGAACATTTATATAATGTATTTAAATATATAAATCTCAAACTAATTATGTGGAGAATGATGCTATAAAATTTTTTTGAATTATTACAATAAATTTATCATCACAAATTATAACTATTTTTGTGATAAATAATTTAAATTTAACATTACATAAAATTCTCACCTAACTTTTATAGAAATTATTTACCTTTTGAGGTAATGGTACGAGGTGACAAATAAAATTTATGCCGTTAATTTGTTTTTTTAATTTATTTCATTTATTTACTTTTATTCCATTTTAAATTTGTGCTGTTAATTTATTTTTTGATTTATGTTTATTTATTTACTTTTATGTTGTTGTAAATTTTATATGATTTATACGAAAAAAGTAAATAAATCAAAGTAAATCGTTTATAATAAAAGTAAATCGTAAATGAATGAAAAAGTAAATAACGGGTGGTCTCAAAATTTATAATTTTTCTAGTAAACCAAAGTAAATCGTTTAAAATTTGTGCCGTTTTATTCTAAGTTCAATAGTACGAGATGACAAATTATCGTAAATCATAGGAGGCTCAAAAAAGGTGACAACGGTCATTTATTTACTTTTTGAGACCACCTATTACAAATTAAATTCCTCCTATGAGAAATAATAAAAATCAATGATACTTACAAATAATCACACAAGTATTATAGTATTTGTTCATTTTTTAGGCACAATATGGGGTTAAAAAAATAGTTGCATAATGAGTATGGGGACGAGTTTTATTCTGACTATGATTAATATAATTGCTTATTATAAAAATTTATAACATATACAAATTTCTATCTTTCCAGTAAATAAAAGTGTAAATAATTATTATTGATTTATTAAATATATTAATTAGGTAAAAGATCCAATTATTGAATTTATTTAAAATTTAATAAAAATCTATATTTTATTATTTAATATTATTAGTATCTTTCGTATTACATTTACGGATAATATATTTCATATAAATTTTATGAACAATCTATAAAATTCATCAAATCCATTATATCAGTACATTACAAATTGATTACTCTATAAAATTCATAAATCATGTATATATTAATTTACGATTTTGCATAATTCTTGTAAAATCTGTATTGTGTATCTAATTGGTGAACATGAAATGTCATCAATCTTATTTTAGCTGTTAAAACTGTATAACTGGTTTATCTTATCAAACGAATATGTATCAAAATCATATAATCTATAAAACTCGTAAACTGTATAAAATTTATCAATTGCATATGCGTTGTATCCGTGGTACTCGAATAACCTATAAAATTTATTTCATTGGAAAAATGAATACAAGATTATCAGTGGGACACATCATTCCCATAAATTTCATAAAAACTGTAAAAGCCGTAAAATCTGTAAAATCTATATCAACGGTCAAACAAGCTAAATTATATCAGTCGTTCAAATTTATTTCTTTAAATAAAATTATTCTTAATTTTATAATTTCAGTCCTACATTACATATTATAATTTGGAATGAATATCATTCAATTTAACGTTGAGGATCACTCATCATCTATAGTAATTTATTAAAATCATGTGAATAATCATAAAAATGCATGCACCTCAAAGTGTTATAATTTAATTCACCTACCCCTACTCACGGTTTACCCACATTTCTACTCTCATGCTATGAAATTACCTTTTTGCCCTCATTTGCATTTTATGCAAAAGTGCAAACGTTTGCATTTGAACCCGCCTCATAAGAAAAATATTGGTCGTGCTCACATTTTTGTTGATTATGTGTATTACTTATGTCATATATGTGACTGGTTTTATATTTATCTTAAAGTTACGCTGATTTGTCATTCATAGTACAAAGTGTTTTTTTTTAACGTTGTCGAGCTATGCTTATTTTTTACGTGGCTTATTATGCTATTAAAATTGACAAGAAAATGCAGGTATGAGCTATGAGATTTGATATGAAATTCAAGTACAAGCTATATTTATTTCGTAGGTTACTTATTATCCTATGAGTTTGAGTTGCTTGTGAGAATAATATATTCTTTATTGGTACTAATCTAATCTTAAAAATAGCATTGATAAAGAAATGATAGAGACTTTTAACTTGTTGGAGTTTAACCAACATATGTACCCATGGCATACGCACAAGTCCAAGTTCAGTATGTTGTCAAGGCTGGATCATTTCAAATTGTTTAGACTGGTTCAAAACACTTTTTTTTTTTGAATTTTTTTTTTACAAAGTTGTTGTTCTAGTTTTTTTAATCTAGAAATCAAGTTTTACAAATTGTGAAGATGTATATATATTTATTTTAGATTTTTAAATACAAGGGTGTTTTAGTCATTTTAAATTGTTGAAAATGACAAAAGTACCCCTATTTTCAAAAAAACAAATATATATAACAATTGGTTTATAAATTAAATATAACTAGATTAACACTTTTGTAAAAAAAAATTAAAAAGACAAGAAAATGTTTTTGAATTGGTTTGAAATGATCATTTTGCTCAGTTGTTGTAGGGCATAATTATTCTCAACAACATTACTAACATTTTTCAATTTATTTTCTTTTTCAAGTTATGATACATATCCAAGGGAAAACAACTTAAATATACTAATGATTAACTTTTTTTATTGATAAGAATCACTGAACATATTTGTTTGTTATTATGTTTGTATACCGGCCTTAAGTTTAGTTGATAAATATTTCCAATGCAGATCTTGAAGTAAATGACATTCAATGGAAACAAAAAAGATTAGACATTGAAGTGTACCAAAATTTTGGATGGACAACCACTTGCAACAACGGCATTGTAATATACTAATATATTTATGTTTAATTAGTGTGAAAATGTAAACTTTAAATTATTTTCGAAGTTCCAATCATTATGAGATATATTTGAGAATAGGCTTTATTGACAATATAGATTTTCTTTTACAATGTTGTTATTATTTTTTTGATTGATTCATCAACCATAGATAATCAGGAACTTAACGAAGGTATATTTCAAGAAAGGGGTAATGAGACTATTATCTCTATCCAATTTCGAACTTTGATCTCCCTGCCTTAATAGTCTATATACACTTTTGTGCCGACTGCTTGGGAAGAGTACATAGGAAAGTTTTTCCTGCTTGGTTGATATTTTAAGTGTGTTTTTGTTTGGCCTGTTTCCATTGGTAAGTGATGAATGTGTAATACATTCATTTGATAGTATGTTATAGTAATTGCTGAATGAGAATGAAATATTCATTTCGTTTGGAAAAATAGTTGTAATAAAATTTCAATTTCCGTTGCAAATACTCATTAGCAACTAACTTAAATTGCAACGTTGATAAATGAACCTCGAGTTGCTTGCCCCCTCTTTTTTTTGATTGGTATATAATTACATGTATCTCAACACATATCATACTTGAAGATCGAGACATTCTTACAAATCTGGGGACACATAACGTCCCAAAGAAATCTGGAAGACACAGCTTCCAACAGCCACCTGGGAGACCACCTTGCTCCCACACTTTTCCCCCGGGAGACCACCTGCTCCCACACTTTTTCCCCTCCGGGAGACCACCATGCTCCCACGCCCATCAATTTGGGACCGAAGTCCCGTATGGGATTCGATCTCCCGCCAGCCGCACAAACCAGTGCTGCGCCGCTGCTGACGACCAACCGAGCTAGCCTCGGTTGGTTTGCCCCCTCTTTTCGATGTTTGCTCTTTTATGTTTTGGCTCCAAAAATTCATTTCTTGGGCTGGGCGCCATGTTTAATAGCGACATCACGAGAGCGCTTATCTAAGCTTCGGACCGCCCCTTCATTGTAACTTCGTAGTCCATATGTCCAAACATGGGCGTTGCTTGGACGTCGGCATGGAATTATTTCCAACTATTCAATTACCTAATATGTAATATATTAAATAAAAATTATATTATATAGATATTAAATTACGAAGTCTAATTTGAGGAAGACTTCAAAGCAAAGTAATTCCATGCGGTCACCCATGGAACCACTCTCCTTATATACTTTTTAAAAAAATATTTTTTGATATATTGGTAGGCCTTAGATAAGTGTCTATAATTTTTTAGAATTTTTAAGTTATATAAATAGTTTTTTAGTTTTTGAAAATTTAAAAAATTTTGTAAATCTCATACGCTCACATGAGATTTGCAATATTTTGATTTTCAAAAATAAAAACTATTTATATAACCTAAAAAATTCTGAAAAAAATTATAGAGCAGTTCATCTAGCTAGGCCTACCAATGTATAATAATACTTTAAAAATATATATATAAATCGAATCTAGTTGTGACTGAACGTAATCACTATTCTACTTTAAAAATAATTTTTATACTTCAAAATTTTCTTGTATTTTTATTAAAAATTAGAATTTAATAGTATTAATTTATGGTGAAGTTATGAAACAACCGTTACACTAGAATACTTCAATGGTATAAGTTTTATAGAACTTCTTTCCTTTATATATTATATAATAAATTTTGTTTTAATATTTGTATTATTATATATTATGAAAAGTCATGGCCAGCATGCTCCCCTGTGGAGTTGGCTTCCCAAGGAATATATAATTGTCTTTGAATGAATGCAAGCGGCATTGACATACATTCAAGTTATTGTAAAAATGGTCATAACTATAAAACCTAAAACTCAGTAGATATAGATACACACATTTTACTTTTAAATTAGCGCAAATGCAAATAATCTTTTATTTTCAGAAAATTACTTTATTTCCATGATTTTTACCTCCTAGCCCTACCAATAACAAGAAGAAATAAAAGAAAACAAGCGCATAGGGCAATTGCCCTGTCAACCTTGCCAACAACAACATATTAACCATGGCTTAACCCATTCTTGGATTATTCCTTATTTCTAAATTAAATTCTTAGAACTATATATCTTGTGTGATCAAATAAAACATACTCATCATATATTCATGTACATCTCACAAATTGAAGAAAAAGTAAAAAAAAACTAAAAATTTAGATTCAATTAATCACATGGGACTGTATTAAACAATAATGAAAGAAAAAAGTAATTTAAAAAATAAAGAAGGAATTCGAAAGTGAAAAGCTATCCCACTCTAAACTACTTACATCTTACATGCACAAGGGAGGCTATAACAAGTAATTGGTTGCTTTACTAACCCTCTTCATCTGCCTTTTGAAGCTAATTTTTGTGTTCCATTGATTAATTGGTGATAAGAAATTTTTTGAGGGTGGTGATGAATGATATGTCTTCTTCTGAAAACTTATTTAAGTTTTGACAATACATTATATTTAAATTTTCAGGCTTAGACATGACTCCTTATTCCACTGCAAATTCCTGCATTAGATCTAAGAGAGGAATGTCAAGATATTTGAGCCGAGGAAACCTGTGGGCAGACAAAATCATTTTTTATTCAGTGTAGGCAAAAGAAGCCAAATAGAGGGTGCAAAGGTTGGTCAACCTCTCCAATGTTGGCATTGGATCATCATTAAGTTCAGATCCCCTTAACATAATCTCAGCAAGAGAAATTAAAAGTCAAATATTATAAATATACGAGAAATTTATAAAATATTGTAGGTATAATAGGAACTTAGGACAAATTTTATGAGTATAAAAGAGATTTTTCTTTAAAACATTGCCATCAATGTATTAATCTTGGGTTTAACCCATTCTAGGACTAATCCTAATTTCTAAATTAAAATTTTTAGAATTATGTACGATATGCATTTCTACTCTAAAATCGAATAAACATATTCGCTGCATATTTACATATACCTAAAGAAAACATACATCTCACGAAGTGAAGAAAAGGAAAAAACTAAGAATTTAGATTCTATTAATCTCATGTGACTGCATTATACAATAATGAAAGAAAAAGTAATATAACAAATATAGAAAGAATTAGAAATTGAAAAGCTATCCCATTCTAAACATGGTATATCTCGAATGTAGCATGTTGTCTCTCGTACCAGTCCTCTTTCTTAGCTTTTTGAACCCAATTGTTGAGTTCCATTGATGGATTGACAAAGATGAATTTTTTGAGGGTGCTGATGTATCGCAGGCCTTCTGAAAGCTTATTCAAGTTCCCACAATGATCTATCCGTAAAATTTCAAGCTTGGGCATGGCACCTTGTTCCATTGCCAATTCCTCCAATTGATCCAAATGGATAATCTCGAGGAGTTTGAGCTGAGGAAACCCATGAGCAGATGAATTCATCTTCTTTCCAATGTACGCATCAAAATCCAAAAAGAGGAACCGAAGGTTGGCCAAAGTTTCCAATATTGGCATTGGATCATCACCGAGTTGAGATCTCGCCAAGTAAATCGCAGTGAGGGTTGGTGGAAGTTGAGATAGTCTTTCCAACCTAACACCCCTCAAACGTAGTACGGAAAGATGCGAATGGTGCTCGAGGGTTAAGATGACTGGGTGATTGCTTGTCATTTCAGTGTTCCCACTTATAGCATCAACTGCAATTGTTCGGAGATTAACAAGTTTGCTAATCAAGCTCCCTAGTCGTTCCATCAAATGTGGCATGATTATATCGAATCCGCTCTGTATCCTCAAATTCATAAGGCCACCTAATGAACTGACGAGTTTCTCTTCCTCTACCCAATTGCCCATACTTAAGTTCAATGTGTGGAGATTTTTTAGGTTGCACACTTGCGGTTCATCTTCAAATTCGCAATATGAGGCTTCTAGATGCTTTAGCCGGTGCAGTTTCCAAATTTCTTTCGGCAGGCGTACACTTGCAGGTAAAATAAGTGTCTCCAAATTATAGAGGTTGCCAATAGATGAAGGAAGAAGAACTAGCATGGGAGTACTAGCTTCTAGGTGTAAATACCTTAGATGTGTGAGTTCTTTAAATGGACAATGCTCAATGCTTACTGAATAACTCGTATCAAACTCTAGCACCCTCTGCAGTTTAAGACCCTTAGAAAGATCAGGTAAGTTCACAACATCCTCACCGACACACAACAAGGAACGGATGTTTAGGATACTGTTGTTTCTCAAAACATCTTTTACATAGTGAATAGCCAACCAACGTGCTTCTGTTGTGCTAGATGTTGTAAGAGTGCTTACTTTTTGACTATAGACGGCAAGAAAATTATACTTTGTACCTTTTGAAATGGCAAAAGCATGGAGTAGGTCATGAATGCGGCAAGTTACTATTGATCCATCCATTAATGACGTTTCGTCAACTTGAACTAGGCTCCGGTCGATCAGCTCCGCCAAGTAATCGTCCGCCAAGTCTACTATTTCTCGTCCTTTCTTGGATTGTATAAATCCCTCTGCCATCCAAAGCCATTTTAATTTACTTGTGAAAATTCCATAATCCTCGGGGAAGAGGCCAAAGTAGAGAAAACAAGACTTCAAGTGATATGGAAAATCGTAATAGCTCAAGGCTATTATGCCTTCACAATGCCCCAGCTCTCCCGACAGCTTAGTTGTCAGACTAACCAAGACATTCTTCCAATCCTGCACCTTTGCCTCCCCCTTTGCTGCGAGAAGACCACCCACAACAGAGATGGCTAAAGGCAAGCCTCCGCATTTATTCACAATTTGTTTCCCAATATCCACAAGCTCTGCTGCTGAAGAAGAAGAAAAGTAGGGTATCTCAGTGCTCGTCTCTTCCCAAGGGAATGCCTTTTTCAGAAACAGCTTCCTACCATCATCTGAATTTAGGCCAGGCAGGTGGAAGGGAGGATTTGCTGGATCAGCATGTAATGCGACACGTTCATTACGATTTACGAGTCGTGAGGATGATTCGGCTCCCATTTTTTGCTTCTGGAAATGATGCTTTTAGTTGATCCCAGGCATCAGTATCCCACATATCATCTAGGACAATGAGATATCTTTTCTCCCGCAGGAAGTCTGACAGCCTCTCCTGCAAATCTTTCTCAGACAAGAATTCAAAATTTTGTTTCGACATGCCCATAACCTTTCCAGCTGTAACGCCCCAGGCCTAACAGTAAGGTATTGTCCGCTTGGGGCCTTAGCCAGCACGGTTTTGCCCCTCTGGGTTCACGCGCATCCCGTTCTTCCCCAAAATGTGCCTTACTGAGGTACCTGGCGGCCTCCACTTATAGCCCAGGCTCCCCCCTCATCCTAACCGATGTGGGATATCACATTCACCCCCTCTTGGGGCTCCAGCGTCCCCACTAGACATTATCGGCCGGAGGTCGGGAGTCGGCTCTGATCCCATTTGTAACGCCACAGGCCTAACAGTAAGGTATTGTCCGCTTTGGGTCTCGGCCCGCATGGTTTTGCCCCTCTAGGTTTAGGGAAGGACGGGATGCGCGTGAATCCAGAAGGGCAAAACTGTGCGAGCCGAGGCCCAAAGCGGACAATACATTATTGTTAGGCCTGGGGCGTTACAAAAAAATACAAAAAATTATGAAAAATACCAAAAAAATTTAAAATAAATATTTAAAGAAGTATGAGTCCAAATTTATTATTATATATGAAATAAATTTGTTAAAAAGTGAAATAAAATAAGAATAAATAGGAGAAAATAGAATTTTTACCAATTAAAATTATAAAAAAAATTTGAGAAAATCATAAATGGAATTTTAGATAGTATTGATGAAAACCAAAGTGAAATAATGAACATATTGTGATGAAAATTAGAAAAAGAGACTTGAGACTACTATAAAAAAAATTGGAAAAAGAGGAGTTTTAAAATCTACTCAGATGTAAGTAAACTTTTACCAAAGCATGTCTTTGAAAATATTATGTGAATATTATGATCTGCTATGAAATGTGATTATTTATTTTCTTTCAAATTTGTTTATTCAAAAATGAGCATTATTATTTCAAATTCATGTTTAGTAGTGAATTTAAGTGGTGCATCAATTAAAATTCATGAGCATGATGCATAATTGCATATTGGGTTTGCCGCCAAGGAGTAAAGTAGTATGGTAGTACCTGGGTAGCGACCTCGGAACTACCAAAGGAGATGATTTAGCTCACGAATGTGTAACACGGCTGCACGCGAGCACAAGTAGATGGCAATACCCATAGTATGAATGCATGATTTAAAATTGACATATGTGTGCACATCTATCAAGATGTTTTTATTACAGTTTGTTGTGTATAAAAGACAGTATAGATATTGTATTTATTTTTTTAAAAAAAAATCAAAATGATTGAAAATGAATTTTAAAAAAAATACATTTTTACTTACTGAGCTTTCAGCTCACATAGTTTTTGTTTTCAGTGGAAAAACAGGGATACAATGTTATACTAGAGCATTTATCAACATAGGAAAAAGGCGAACCTAGCAGAGGAAAAGACAAAGAAGTTTAGAACTTTATTGAAATTTTCTTTTTAATGTTTGCTGATTTTGATTTTAGACACTGAAAATTGTATAATAACTCCTTAAGGAGCAAACTTGAGATGTAATAGTTAAAATTTTTTATAGTTTTGCACCTTGATATCTATCTTCATCTTTGGAGATTTTATTTTCAGTTTTGACATAGTAAACCTCATTCACAATACCTCAAGGGTGGGGCGTTACAAATGGTATCAGAGCCGACTCCCAACCTCCGGCCGATGGTGTCTAGTGGGAACGTTGGAGCCCCAAGGGGGGTAAATGTGATATCCCACATCGGTTAGGATGAGGGGGGGAGCCTGGGCTATAAGTGGAGGCCGCCAGGTATCTCAGTAAGGCGACTTTTGGGGAATGACGGGATGCGTGTGAACCCAGAGGGGCAAAACCGTGCGGGCCGAGGCCCAAAGCGGACAATACCTTACTGTTAGGCCTGGGGCATTACAAATGACTAGACTGGATAGTGGGCTGGCTCTATTTAAGTGGGCTAAGCTCGTGGGTTTTTGTTTTTGTGGGCTTAAGCTTGGTTTCTGGGCTTCTGACTCACTGGGCCTGTTCAGATGGGCTTAGCCCACAAGTCCAGAAGCTTATTCATTTATTTGTTTATTTTCAACGGTCCATATTTTCCAAATAGAATGGCATATATCTCTTAATATATATATATCTGTTTGATCTGAAATTTTTAGGGGTAAGCTTCTAAAATTATGTTTTATAATCTGGACGGTCCATTTTTCAAAATAACATCTCTATCATAAGATTTAATATAAAGGATTTAATAAATGGTTAATATTAAATATCACTTCAAATAGCCATATAAACTAATTTTTAACAGAATTAATTCATCACATATATTGTAAAATATCTCAAATAACATTTGTAATGGTTCAGATTATTCTTTTTGAATCTATATTTTCCCGTAATTATTTTTTTGTGTTTTTCTCTTAAAATACATATTTACCACTCTATATTATGTGTAAAATTCGCTATATCTAAAAATCTATAAGTCTGATCAATCTAAAATTTTGTAGGCAAGCTAATCATATAATTATCTTGTTATTGTACGGTCATAATTCTCTAATTATGCTCAAAAGTACGTTTATTTCATCATATATCATTTCATACCCTTAATTTGGTACTTCTCATTTAAATAAGTAAAATTTCGATATCAAACATTTCAATAATACTCCTGTGACTAATTAGTCATGCTAGAAATGTCGTGAATGGTTTAGATCTATGAAATAACTTGCGTATAATATAGAATGAATGAGATTAACAGATAAAATGGTTCGACGCAGCTTACCTTCAAAAATTCTTTCTTCTTCCTTCGTCTGTCTCCTGCGTGATTCTCTTCTTCTTCAAATGGCGGAAACCCATCTCACGTTTGCGCCTTTTATACTACTCCATCTACTAAACGGCTGAGATTAATTGCCATCAATTTGAAATGAACGTGCATGGCCCATCAATCCCATCCGTTTCCATCCGTTTCTTAGAAACAGATGGACGATGATTGTTACATTCTCCTCCCCTTATAAAAATTTCGTCCTCGAAACTTAATTAAACAAACATGGATATTTCTGTTTGATATCTTCTTCAAGCTCCCACGTAGCCTCCGATTCTCCATGATTGCTTCATTGCACTTTGACATACTTTATCAACCTTTTTCGCAAATGTTGCTCTTTAGAATCTATTATCTTGATTGGATTTTCCTCATATATTAACTTATCTGAGATTGACAATTGTTCTGCTATAAGCACATGGGAAGGATCTGACACATATTTTCTCAACATAGAAATGTGAAACACATTATGCACTGCGGCCAACGAGGGTGGTAGTGCTATTCGATATGCCACTGCTCCGACTTTCTCTAAAACTTCATATGGTCCAATATAACAAGGACTGAGCTTTCCCTTTTTACCAAATCTCATAACTCCTTTCATAGGTGATATTTTTACAAACACCTTATCACCTATGGAAAATTCTAATTCTCTCCGCCTTAGATCTGCATAACTTTTCTGTCTACTTTGGGCAGTAAGCAATCTTTCTCTGATTAGCTTCACTTTATCTGCAGTTTCTTGCACAATATCTGGCCCGATCAATCTTCTTTCTCCAATCTCATTCCAATTTAAGGGTGTTCTGCAAGGTTTCCCATATAAAGCTTCATAAGGGGACATTTTAATACTAGCATGCTAACTGTTATTATATGCAAACTCCACCAAAGTCATATATTTATCCCAACCAATTCCGAAATCTATTATACACATTCTCAACATATCCTCGACTACTTGATTTAGTCTTTCAGTTTGCCCATCTGTTTGTGGATGAAATGTCGTGCTAAATTTCAATTTTGTCCCCATTGTCTGATTTAAACTACTTCAAAACTTCGAAGTAAATATAGTATCTTGGTCAGAAATAATTGCCTTGGAAATTCCATGCAACCGAACTATTTCTTTACAGTACAGGTTGGCTCACTTTTCTACAGAATAACTAGTTTTGATTGGCAAGAAATGTGCAACCTTTGTTAACCTATCCACAATTACCCAAATAAAATTATTTCCTGCAGCAGTCCTTGGTAACCCTTCAATAAAATCCATAGTGATTTCATCCCACTTCCATTCTGGTATTTCCATTTGCTGTAATAATCCTGCTGGCTTTTGATGTTCGGCTTTGACTTGTTGGCATGTTAGGCATTGTACTACAAATTCTGCTATCATTTTCTTCATACCCATCCACCAAAAATTTCTTTTAAGATCTTCATACATTTTGTACTCCCTGGGTGTATGGTGTATGGTGAGTAATGAGCTTCTTCTAAAATTTGTCTTTTTAGTTCTACTGCATCGGGTACACATAGTCTTCCTTTATATTTGACAGTGCCCTCATCATCAACTGTGAATCCTTCCATAGTCCCTTCTGCCACTCTCTCCTTTATCCTTATAATTTGTTCATCTGTTCTTTGCTTTTCTTTGATCTATTCAATTAGAGAAGGTTTCACTTGTAATTGATATAACTGACACACTAACTCTTTGGGGCAAACTTCTAATGACAATTTTCGCATGTCATTAATTAACTCCTCCTGATCGGTAATTAAAGTAGCTAAATTGCTATTTGACTTCCTTCTTAAAGCATCAGCTACTATATTTGCTTTCCCTGGGTGATATTGGATATTCAAATCATAATCTTTTAGTAATTCCAATCATCTTCTTTGCCTCATATTCAATTCTTTTTTAGTGAAAATATATTTCAAGCTCTTGTGATCTGTATAAATATCACATTGTTCCCCATAAAGATAATGCCTCCAAATTTTCAATGCAGCTACTTCCAAATCATGAGTAGAATAATTCTGTTCATAAGGTCTCAACTGCCATGAAGCATATGCAATCACCTTCTCATTCTGCATTAATACGCAACCAAGGCCCTTTTTAGAAGCATCGCTATAAATGACCAATCCTCCACCACTAGTAGGGGTAGTTAAAACTGGTGCCTTCACTAATCTCTGCTTGAGTTCTTGAAAACTATTTTCATAATCATCAGTCCATTGAAATTTTACCCCCTTTCTTATTAGCTTTGTGAGAGGAGTACATATCCGAGAGAAATCTTCTACGAATCTGTGATAATACCCCGCAAGACCAAGAAAGCTACGTATCTCTGTGACATTTGTCGGCCTTGGCCAATTCACCACTGCCTCGACCTTAGTAGGATCAACCATAATACCTTCTGCTGTAACAATATGCCCCAAAAATGGAAGACTATGCATCCAAAACTCATATTTCTTCAATTTCGCATACAATTTGTTCTCCCTCAAAGTTTGCAATACCATTCTAAGGTGTTCAACATGATCATCCTTTGTTTTTGAATAAATGAGAATGCCGTCTATGAATATGACCACAAATTTATCCAAATAGGGTCTGAACACTCTTTGCATTAAATCCATAAAGGCAGCTGGTGCATTTGTTAACCCGAATAGCATTACCAAAAATTCATAATGTCCATACCAAGTTCGAAAAGCAGTTTTCTGTATATCTTCCTCTTTAATCCTCAATTGATAGTACCCCGACTGTAAATCAATTTTTGAAAATATAGTTGCCCATTGTAGTTGATCAAACAAATCATCTATTCGAGGTAAAGGGTATTTATTTTTTATAGTCATCTTGTTCAGTTCTCTATAATCAATGCATAATCTCAAACTACCATCTTTCTTTTTCACAAATAGAATTGACGCTCCCCAAGGTGACACACTTGGTCGTATAAAACTCTCATCTAATAATTCTTCCAACTGTGTTTTTAATTCTGCCATTTCTGTTGGGGCCATTCTATAAGGTTGTTTAGAAATTGGAAGTACCCCAAGTAATATATCTATTGCAAATTCTATTTCTCTCTGAGGGGGTAATCCTGACAACTCAATAGGAAAAATATCAAGAAATTCTTTCACTATTGGTATCTCTTCAAGAGATAAAGTTTCTTTGTTTATATCAACTACCGAAGCCAAAAATGCCTGACATCCTTTGTTTATCAACTTTACAGCTTTCATGGCAGAAATGATTTTCACCAGCTGAGATTTCTCTGCAACCACCTCTATCGACTTGGACATTTTAAAAATAATTTTTCGATCACCACAATCTATTATTGCTCTCCACTTAGATAACCAGTCCATTCCCAATATCACATCAAAATCATGCATAGGCAATAATATCAAGTCTGCTTCTAAATTCATTTCTCCTATTTTGATTGGGCAGGCTTTGCAAATTCTATCTGTACTTTCTAGTTGATGTACTGGGGATTCCACATTCACAATTATATCCATGTTTTCATGCGTAATTTCATATTTTGTAGTAAATGCACAAGAAATAAAGGAATTCGTAGTATAAGAATCAAATAATACTTTGGCAGGATAAGAGTGAATAAGCAATGTACCAATGAGAACATCGTCATGTGCAGTCTGGGCTTCTGCATTGGTCATAGTTTGTATCCTAGCATTTTTCCTCTGCCTCTATTGTTCTGGGCCACGAACTGATGGTGCTGGCGACCTCATTTGTACTGTTTGACGCTCCCCAGTTTGTTTGTTGTCGACTTTTTGAGTGTAGTCTTTTGCCAGATGTCCAGACTATCTACATTTATAACAAGTGATCCCATCTGTGCATTCCTGAATTGAATGACCAGTTTTCCAACACTTTCAGCACTTCCCCACTGCTTTCCAACATTCTCCTCAGTGATTTTTACCACAAGTAAGACATGGGGTAATTGACTGCCTTATTTCCATCTTTCTTTCATTGTACGGTATCTTGCCATTCTTATATGGCTTTGTCCCACTATCTGATGTAGAGTCCTCACGCCTTTTTCCTTGGCAGAAAGCTTGAATTGCATTATCTTTTATTTCCACCATTCTTGCCTGATCCATAATATCAGAATATTGTTGGAAATGGTGACTGGCTAGCTATTGTCGTATAAAAGGGCATAACCCCATTCTGAATTTGCGGATTTTAAGTGTTGGGTTTGTCAACACCCATGGAGCAAATTTAGATAAGGCAATGAATTTTGTTGCATACTCTGCCACAGATGATTTTCCTTGATATAGTTGCTTAAATTCTAGCAACTTTTGTTGTCTAACTGATTCGGGATAGTATGCCTCATTAAAGTGTAAGAGAAAGTTCTCCCAGTTCATTTGTTGCCAAGTAGGGACGCTTAACCTCACTACATTCCACCACTTAGCTGCATTACCCTTCAACATATGGGTGGCAAACTGGACCTTTTGCTGCTCACTGCATTGGAGCAAATTGAAAATCTTCTCTAGTTTTTCTATCCATTCTTCAACATTGTTAGGGTCCGGATCTCCTCGATAGAGTGGAGGTCGCATGTTTAGAAAATCATTCATAACTCTCCTATGGGCATTAGCTTCCCTAACATTCCTTGGTACATTCCCTCCAGCTAGAGAGTTTTCTGAAAATTGTTAGGTTGTCATCCGTTCCATAGTTTGCAACGCTCTCAATACTGCGTCCATCACTTGAGCATTGACGTCCGCGATGCCTTGTGATTGTCCTGCATTTGATGCCCCAGTAACATCATTTCTAGGATTGTTCTCCCCTGAAGCTTCATTATATTGGTCATTTGTGTGAGCTGAAGAAGAATCTTCACTGACCAATATGCTTCCCACCAACCTACGAGTCCTTTTTCTTACTAATCGTGACAATGGTTCATCCATCACCACTTGCTTTCCTTTATCCTTCTTAGGCGGCATCTTTTCCTACATCATACCATTAATCTTAAGTATATTTGCATAACTTCTAAAAATTTCATTTTTCATATAATAAATTAAAAGAGAATACTATCTAAAGTATCAAATCCATTATATCATTCATAGAAAATAAAAACTTTAAGCTAATCAACTAAGTCTACATCATCATCACTAGAAGAATCATAAAACTTAGGACCGCTAAGTTTCATTTCTACTGGTCTATGCTCCATTTCTAGGAGTTCAACTTCATCATCATCATTATTATTATCATCATCACTGATTTAAATCTCAGCATCATCATTTTTATTATTTTCTTGATTTTCTTGTGAGTCATCTCCTGAATTTTCTTCACGATCTGTTGTAAAATCTTCTTCATATTCTTTATCAGAATATTCTATTGGTTCCTCCTCTACACGCTTCTCTTGATTCAACTGAAATGCCCACATTCTCCGATAAGCATTTCTTCTTGCTTTCGCTTCAGCACTAGTTGCATGTCCGGCTTCATACTTACGTTTGGGCGGCATTGTAGCTCCTATATCATTAGACAATTACCATTCATAATTATTTAGGATTACTTATCTTACTTTAGTTTTGCACTTTCTAAGTCTAATATCATGATTTTACCCTTAGAATGTGTTGGTCCCGAGTTGATGGCTAAACCCAAGAGGGGAGGAGTGAATTGGGTTCTTTAAAAAATTCTTTGGTAAATTAAAATCCTAACCCCTTGAAAGATTAATCCCCTTTTTGAAAGCAAATAGAGAGTAATAAGATAAAGCAGTAAAAGAAAGTAACAGACAAGATTTATAGTGGTTCGGGCAATCCTTCCCTACTCCACTCTTCCAAGCTCACACTCCGTTGTGACTTGGGTTCCACTATGTATTCCTCGAATACACTTAGAGTCTTCGCTCTCTTCTAGATTCAAGCTCTAGGGGGCATATACAACTTAGAGCCTATGCTCTCTTCTAGATTCCAGCTCTAGGGGGCATAAACAACACACTGCACAAGTAGGTGATGAGTCACACTCCAATCACATTACTTTGCATACACTTGATCTTAGCTACCCAAGCTAAATCAAGGTTAATACAACAAGACTTTGAAATAAGAAAAACTACACTTTACAGAGATGTGTAGGCAGGTTGAGCTCGAGGAAGAAATTAGAAGCAGCTTGGATGAGTATCGATGAAGCAACTTGCAACTTGAAGCTCTTTCTTCCTTTGAATGTTTATGGACCACTCAAAAATGGAGAAAAGGAAATGGAAACACTTTCTTGCACTTCTTTTCTCTCTTTGGATTTTGTGATGTGTATATGAGTGTCTTGTATATCCTTTCACGTTCATTTGAGTGTCCTTTTATAGAGTGAGGAAGATTTGAACGTTGTAGAGGTGGTTGGCGCGCAATAAATGAACTCCAACGTTCAAAAATTCGAACGTTATTTTCCAAGTCGAAGGTGGAGTCGACTTGGCATGCGACTTGGCTTCCCAAGTCACATCTGGAGTCGACTTCGTCTGCGACTCCAGTTCTTCAGATTCTCAAGTCTGAGTCTTCATCGACTTGGCTTCAGACTTCGACTCAAGTCGATCCTGGAGTCGACTTGACTTGCGACTTGGCTCGGTTTTTGCTGAAAATGCTTTGATCTTCATTTGATCTGCTTCTATCATGCTTGGCTTTCTTCCTTTGAATCATTTTCATTCTGAATGATTCCTCATACTTGTAGATCTTGTTAATCTTGAAGTCCTTGTTTTTGGTTTATCTTGGATAGGCTTAAACCTCATGAATCTTTGGAGAGTTTGATTCTTGTAGGACAGATTCATGTACCTTGCTTTGCTTTGGAGTCATTTGATCTTTAGGACTTGATAGACTTGATTTGATCTTGAACATGTATTCTTACTTTGAACTTGAGTGAAACTCAAGTTATCTTTGAGAATAGTCTTTGCTCCTTGATTTGGATCTTGATAAAGTTCAAGTAGGTTCTTGGAATGAGCTTGGAACTGCATTTTGAAGTCTGAACTTCTCAAGTCGAGGATGGAGTCGACCTTGTCTGCAACTTCACCCAAGTCGCACCTGGAGTCGACTTGACCTGCGACTTGGGCAGCTTTGTGTCCCAAAATCAGGCCTGGACAGTTTTTCTCGACTGAAGTCGATAGTGAGGTCGACTTCGTTTGCGACTTGGCTTCCCAAGTCGCAAGTGGAGTCGACTTAGCCTGCGACTTCACCTGCTATTCTTCCAGTTTTGATTTTGCCTTTGAAGTTCTGCTTCAAGTCGATAATGGAGTCGACTTTGAGATCGACTTCACCCTAAGTCGAAGTCCAAGTCAACTTGGGGTTCGACTTGACTATTTCAGTTCCTTAAAACATTTGGCAAACTCATTAGTATACTTGATATACTCAAATTAGTCTTTGTTAATCATCAAAACTAATGCTTTGGTCAAATTTATTTTGTTTTAAACATTGTTTCCAACAGGATGTATTTCAGCCTCGGCTTTGATACCACTTGTAACACCCCAGGCCTAACAGTAAGGTCTTATCCGCTTTGGGCCTTGGCCCGCACGGTTTTTCCCCTCTGGGTTCACGCGCATCCCGTCCTTCCCCAAGAGACGTCTTGGGGAAGGACGGGATGTGCGTGAACCTAGGGGGCAAAACCTTGCGGGTCGAGGCCCAAAGCAGACAATACCTTACTGTTAGGCCTGGGGCGTTACACCAGCAATCTCTTGCAATAGATATTTGACATTATAAGTTTTGGAGATACAAACCCAAGCAGCAACACCAGAATCACGGAAATGATTCCTCACTTGATCACTATTGTAGACTGTTAGCGAGAGTCGTCTTGCCTGCTCCTCCAGTGGCTACTATGGAAACCACACGGCGGCGACTGTCTCCAGCTCCTCCTCTTCCTATCAGCCTTTCCACCAATGCCTCCACATGTTCTGCGAAGCCAACTACTTCGTCGCCAACAGCAAGAGCAGCAGCACGCCGATAATCTTGCAATTTTTTGCTCACATAACTCGGCCCTTCTCCCCCATCGAAGTCTAGGACGCCATAAATCTCCTTGCGAGTAGAGATGTTGCGAATTTCTTTCTTTAGCTCTTTGATTGACTCTCCAATTCGTTTAAGAGAGACAAAATCGCTCCATCTAGATACGTATTTCTTGAAGGGTCCTTTGCGTTGCCGACGTTCCTCTCTCAATCTAAACGCGTCGATGGCATCTTCCATCTTGTGAGCAACGGCCAACACGTCCGCCACCAAACTCTTCACTCGCTCGTCGCCTTGTCCGAGTTTCCAATCCGCGTCTCGCAAGAAACTGCGTATCCACCTTAGATCTTTTTTGATGGACTTGAGTTTGTCGCGGACACCATACGTGTAACCAACTTGTTGAATCACCAGTTCACTGATCTTCTCCACGGTGAAAGAGATAATGGAATCCACGACAGCAGCCATGGAAGAAATAAAAGCAGGGCCTCCGGCGACGATGGCACACAATCACAAGCACCAGCGATGCTTGAGCAAATGGAAAACGCTTTTTGACTGGCAACAGTGGAAGGAAAAAGAGAAAAACGCATCTGAGTCAGCATATGTATTTTTTTAAAAAAAAATTCATGGATTTGTAAATTTGTATCGATTTTAGCGGTGGTCTAAAAAATTTTATTTTATAAATGTGTGCGCCGCCGTCCCCACCCACTTCACAGCCCCCACAAATCATGCCTTCTGTAGCATCAAGCATTATTTGGCTGATTTTTAAAAATCGGAAAATATGAAATAAATTTTAAAAATAATCAAATTTCACCTGTCAGCATATATATAATAATATTATATATATTTTTGGGCCGCAAGGAGTCTCCTACAAAGATATACACCGGTAAGAATTATGATTGGAAACAACCTGTGATTTTAATTTGAATCATAACCCGACCACCTTTTTTTATTGGTATTATACATGGACATCTGATGTCACATATTAAGCTTATTCACTCAGCAAATAACAAGCCCATATCTATTTAAAGAGAGACAACAAACTTCCATTTATTTATTAAGAGAGCTCAGCGGCTCTCACTTATTTATTTTCACATTAATATGAGTATTAGATAATGATGTATTTACCCCAACATGATTTTATTTTGTAACACAAACAAGCTTCCTATTAAAGTTTTTATATTATAACTTAATATATTAAAGTAAATTTAATGAGTGGTTTAATCACATGAACAAATTAAAATTATTATAAAATAAAAAGTTGTTGGCTTATGATCAAAAGAACTCATAGTCACCCATAGATTAATTATGTTAGTTTGACCAAATTGCAAATATAACTACATAGTTTCAAAAATTATAAATAGTCATTACATAATTTAACCATAATTGCAAATAACCCTTATACCGTTATGACATCATTAGATGTGGACAAATTTGTAAAAATATGCAAACTATATGTTTGTATTTGCAATTTCATAAATTAAGTGGTATATTTAATTTTTGCAAATAACCCCCACACCATGACAATGGAGTAACAACGTCACAATTGCATGGAGTTATTTGCAATTTTTAAAACTATGTAAGTATATTTACAATTTTGATCAAACTAAGCAGTATATTTGCAAATTACACATTAATTATCTTTCGAAATTTGTAAATTCCTACCATAAATAATATTAACTTTTTACTTTTTAATTTTTGATTTTTTCGTTAAAGATACTTCTCTAGAAATAGAGTTTTATTTGCAAAATACCATAAAAAGCTTATTAAAATTTAGAATATCTATCCCTTATTAACTCTGTATTAAAATCAATTCAACAAATTGAACTATCACTGATAAAACAAGCAACTATTTGGTTGCATAATGGTAGCTATGGGTTGTTTTATACGCACAACAACAACAATAAATATACATTTTCTTAGGAACCCAACAACAATATTCATAATACTATCTAATTTTGTAGCCAAAAACTCAACTTTGTTGTAGTTAATTATTGATGCCTTTGACTACCATTAAAACTTTTGAAAATAAAATTTTTCACTTTATAATTATTTTATTTTAAATTATTTTTCATGATTTTTTATACAATTATCTCACTTTTCAATCATTTCTAAAGAATTACCCATACAACTAATTTATCTTATTTTACTTTATTCTTTTTAATCATAATTATTACTCCTATGGTATTAAATAACTTCTTTTAATTTAAAAATTTTTATGATAAAAATTTTGCATTAAAAAATTTTATCAGTTACAAAACTCCCTATATTAGAATTTTATATTTCATTGATTTCGATATTTCCGCGGCAATCAAAATTCTTTTTGCTGCAATGCAGGTTGTGACTCGTGAATGCCTATATAAGCTGCAACCATTGCTACCGATCTCACATGTTTTGTGTGTGGGAGATAGGGGTACAACTCGGGCTCATGAAACTCGGGTTCATCTTGACCCTAACCCTAACCCTATTTGAAAATCTTCAACCCTAACTCTAACCCTAACCTTATTTGTAAAACCTCAACCCTAATCGTATTTTTGAAATTCGGGCTCGGGTCGAGTTTCGGGTTGACATGTTACTATAAATATATATCCTATACTCATTTATCACAAATCTATTGTTAAAAAATATAAAATGACAATTTATTATAAGAAAGCAAGAAAAATTTAAATACCATCTAAGAGTATTAAGAAGAAAAATCTAGTTTGGGCATTCTTTTCGAATTAAGTTGAATAGTAACCACATTTTGATGAATGTAGAAGCACAATCTTTGTCTGTCCTACAATTTAACATGAATATCACAATCATATATAGAAATATTATCATCCAACTATAAGACAAACTTTATAATATCAATCATAAGAAAAGAAAATAATCCCAAAAAATACAATAATATCAAAATAAATAAGATTACAACAAGTTCAAAAATACAACTCCAAATCATAACATCCAAGTTAGGTCCAAGTCTACAACTTTAGTCTTAAGTTCCAATAACCAAATTACAATATTTAACTTAGATTGTC
The DNA here is from genome assembly GCA_030490835.1 of Annona cherimola. Lineage (NCBI taxonomy): Eukaryota > Viridiplantae > Streptophyta > Magnoliopsida > Magnoliales > Annonaceae > Annona > Annona cherimola. The sequence continues at coordinate 89,918,251 of CM059975.1, forward strand.
AAGTTACAACATAACAACACGAAACATTTTAATTTCCCACGTAGTCTTCATTCTTCTTCTCGTGTGTTATTCCCATTTGCCAAGCCAAATTCTTTTTTGCCTAAAAAAATGCACAAAATTGATGTCATCTTGTAGAATTGAACTTAAGGAGCATATATATGCATATATATCCAAATATATAAATAATACTTTCTGTAAATTAATTTCTTTGAGGAAGAGGTAGTAACGATCCTGAAGCAGCGTGTCCCGATGTTTGAGAAACTTCATCTAAAAAAATAAATATTAACATTAAAAATAATTTTAAGAGTAAGGTATAGGATTAAAATGTAGAAAAATATCATTTTATCTCTTGCGCATTTGTCTAGTTCATCAACGAATTCTCCATAATTTGAATCGACTGGAGCTGCTTTCAACAAATCTTGAGAGCAAATTAAACACTCAACCAACATAGGTATCAATGAACTACGATATTAGTCAAGAACACGTCATCCAGTGCTAAATGCAGATTCTGATGCAACTGTTAAAATAGGAATAGCCAAAATATCTTTTGCCATAAAAGATAGAATCCTGTATTTTGTAGTCGTTAACCACCATGCTAAAATATCAAATGGTTCTACATCATTCTCAACTGGATCTTTTAAATAGGTATCAATTTCATTTGTGATAACTCCAACATTATTGTTACGCATAGATTGCCACAACTTCCATTTTGAATGCTTTGATTCAGATGTTTACCCGTTCACTTCAGACAAAGAACTTGTAGTACTACTAGTAGACTCAGATTCATAAGTTCCATACAATTCAACTATTTTATCATACACTTTCTTTGATAATGCAGAAGCCTGATCCGCAGGAAGAAAAATACTAAGACAAAATTCCAAATAGCCTAGCTTGTACCGTGGATCAAACACTACCACAATGAGCAAGTAAATGTTGAACTTGTCAGTGGAACCCCAATATTTTGCAAGTTTTTCCTTCATTTTGTTGCACATGTGAAGAAGGATAAGATTACCATTCTCGGCTGAAAATGAATTTAATCGATCTTCAATTACATCAAGTTGAGGAAAATGATGTGGGGAAGTGACATATTTAGTACCCGATAAGATCTCAGTAGCTTCAAAAAACAAAACTAAGAAGTCACAAAAGACTCTAGCATGGTTCCAATCTTCTTCAAGAGGTAGACTAGTGCTTCTAAAACTTGCATCATTCACTTCAAGATGTTTAAAAGCCATTTCAAAGGGTAGAGCATGTTTCAACATCAAATATGTAGAATTCCAACGTGTTGACACATCTAAACACAAAGACATTTTACTCAAAATTCTAACACTTTCACAAGAGTTTCAAAATGCTTGTTCTCTACTAGGAGAACTCTTGACCCACTTTATGCTATTACGAATTCGAGCAATGAAATTCTTGATTTGTTCGGTTCCCTCCTTCATAACCAAATTTAAAATGTGCGCAACACAAAGGATATGTAAAGATTCACCATCCCCAAAGAGAGCATTCTTCATTTTTAAATTTAAACGCGAAGTGTTTAGCGCAACATCATTGACCGATGCATTATCAACAGTAAGAGTACAAACTTGTCTAATATTCCAAGCATTCAGACATTTTTCAATTGCGTTAGCAATAGCTTCACCCGTGTGTGCTGAAGGAAGAATACAAAAATTAAGAATGCGCTTTTGAAGAGTCCAATTAGAATCTATAAATGAGCAGTCAAATATAAATACCCAATATTCTGATTTGAAGTCCACAAATCTGTTGTCAAGCATACACGCCGAACATCCTTACTAAAAATCTTTCGTAATTTAACCATTTCTAACATGTATATCTTGAAAATTTCTTTCACAATTGTGGTCCTTGAAACATGTTTAATGAGTGGCTGCACAACTTTACAAAATTCTCTAAACCCTTCCTTTTCAACAAATTTGAACGACAATTCATCAAGAATAATCATTCTTTCCATTGCTCTTTTGTAGGCTTCTTGGTCAAATTTCCAATTTGACATAACCATTCCACCTTCATCAGTTATTGATTGAAATTATAACAAGCGCTGACCCTTAGCTCTTTTGTTGGTATTATACTTAGATAACGTTAAGTGTCCAGTTAATGTGCTTGTTCCTTGAGTACTTGGACACTTAAGTTTAATCTTACAATACTTACAAATACCCTATGCAACTTTTTCATTTTTGTCCAAAATCCTTTCAAATTCTTCCCAAACTGGTGATAAAATTTTATATCTTTTTTTCTTCTTAGTAAGAGGCTCGTTTGCATCTAAACCTTCTATAAGATCAATAGTGTTGGAAGCAGTTGTTGTATTTTTTATTTGCTCACTGTTGATCTCTTGTTCACTATTCTTGTCTTGCATATTACTTGAACTGTCCATATTTTATTAACCACATAGATATCATTTTCATAATATATAATCACAATTAGAGATTTTTGTTTCGATCACAACAAATTTTCCTATATTATATCAATAACCAAATTAAACCAAAACATTAAAAAAAGGAAGTAGGGAAGAAGAAAATTACAAATGACGCACAACTGCAGAGTCCGGCAGGCAGGGGGTGAATGATCCAACGGATGCTGGTAGCCGGAGGCCGGAGGCGGGAGAGACAGAGTCGAGCAGCAGTCGCCAAGCACCAGTCGTTGCGTCGATGTTGCTGGGAGGCCGGAGAGGAGAGAGAGGTTGGTACCAAAAGTGAATTGTAGTATCTGTTGGATGGCTGCAATTAAATGGGTTAGATTAGCTGTCGGCGATTGATTCTCCCCATGGCCATATGTTGACGAAGAGAGGAAATCCACTATTGATTTTAGCAATTGTAGTTCGGGGCTCTTGTTTGGAACTCTGCTAAGACGTCTTCAATTTGCACGCCTGAATTAATGGATGGATGGTTGGACGAATTTGTTGAGCTGCTACCTTCTACTGCTAATTTGATGGAGAGGTTGGTGCATGCTGAATGGGCATTGTTAGAAATATAAAAGGTGTTGCTTCGGATGGATTTAGCTAAGACGGCTAGAGGAGATCGACTGGCTGCTGGGGTGGGTTTTCGGCTGCAACATCTGTTGCTAGAATTGGATCTTAGTGGCAATGGCAGCTGGTTGCTGCGGTCGACTAGCTGATTGGGGCTGGTTGGATGGGAATCGGATTGCTTGAGCGTGCTCGATTTGGATTAGACGAAGATTTGGGGAATTGGCTGCTAATGACTGGTCATGGGATTTTGCTGTAACGAACAATAGAAGGTTTCGGCGCAAGAGGAGAGAGCCGCTGCTGGCGTCTGGAAGAGAGGAGAGGAGAGAGAGGCGTTGCCGGCGTCTGGAAGAGGCGGGGCTGCAGAGTGCAGATTCTGGCCGTCCGGTGTCTGGAAGGAAGATACGCGGTGATCGTCGATAAAATAGGCGGTAGGAAGGGGGCAGGCATCAGGCGCAGAGATTGCGATTGAGTAGGCGCGGCCGCGCGGGCAGTGGCAGGTGAGGGTAGTGGCGAATTGAGCACGACGACAAGCAGGTAGGGCTTCGGGTTTGATATTCAGTTTTCACTTTTCAGAAGCAGGATCGGGACGAATGGATGATTGGGATATTATGAATAGAATAAAAATAGAAATATTGATATAAAATAGATTTGGATTTGGGCTTACAGCAACCCGAGCACTGTATACATTGGGTCTGGGTTTGGGCCAGAAAAATCGGGCTCGGGTTGAAAACAGTAGGGTTTTAACACTATAAATTCTCGGGGTTCGTTGGGCCGGGTTCCCAAGTTGCACCCCTAGTGGGAGACTGAGAAAGGCAGACCCAATTCGCTAGAATTTAGAAGGCTTTCTACTGGGAGAAAAATGCAAACAAGCCTTGCCATCATTTTAAGTTGTGAGTGCATTTTTGAAAAATTATTATTTATAAGTTCTGTAGTAGTACATTTATGAAAAATTGTGTTTGCATGTTTTGTAAATACATATCAAGTATGTTTGAAAGGTGACAAAATTTTTGAACGAAAATGTTTTTGGTAAAAAATTGTGTTTATAAGTTTTGTAAATACATATTAAAGTATATTTGGAAGGTGACAAAATTTTTGAACAAAAATGTTTTTGGTAAAAAACTGTGTTTGTAAGTTTTGTAAATACATATTAAAGTATGTTTGGAAGGTAACAAAATTTTTGAACTAAAATGTATTTGGGGTAAGGATTTTTGAAGATGTATAAAATGATATGATATGATAGTGGTAATGATGAGAAGTAAAAAAAAATAAAAGTAAAGTTACGATAGATATATTAATTGTATAGGTAGTTATGTAAAAATAATTGAAAAAATGGAGAAATTATATAGAAAGATGTGAAGAAATAATTAAAAAATAGGATTATTATATAGAAAGATAAGATGTAGATTGAAAAGTTCTATTATTAAACAAACATACCCTAAATGTATAGAAAATTTTAATATATTCTAATGAATAGAGGTGCAACTTGAGCTCATGAAACTCAGATTCACCTCAACCCTAAACCTAATCTTATTTATAAAATATTAATCCTAACATTAACCTTAATTTTAACCTTAACTTTAACCTCAACCTTATTTGTAAAATCTAAACTACAACTCTATTTTTTAAGAAATTGGGTTTGGATTGAATTTTAGGTTGAAATTGACGTTGATGAATTTACATTTTACTTAAGAGTTATAAGTTTAAAATTTCATATAATATACAATAATAACAAATCATGTAAGTAAACATAATAATATATAGTCAAATAGACTTTTAAAAGGTATAGTAATATAAAAAATATTTCTAGAAAAGATTTAACATTAGAAAAAAGACAAACGAAGAAAATTGATGGATGTAAAAATCAATATAAATGAAAATAATATACTTTATTTATAATATAATTACAATATTCCAAACGTGTATTTAAATATAAATATAAATGATATAAAATACATAAAATATAAAAAATATTTTTTAAATATTATGTATATAATATATTTTATTAAATAAAAAATGGAAAATCGAGCTTGGATTCTTAAATTCGGGTTCACTTGAACTCTACTCCTATCATATTTACAAATTGGTTTATTGAGTTCGGATATTTCAGACTCAAGTTATAAAAAAGTAAGTTCTAACACGGTTGGAAATCGGATTCGGGTTCAATCCGGCTCAAGTTGCACCTCTACTAATGAATCAATAGATCAACCGAGAAAAATCATGGTGGTATCAATTTTTTAGTAATTATGGCGGTATAATTTTTTATTAAATTTTTTTTGAAAAATATGTATAGAGTAAATATTAAGATAATATAAGGTTTTAACACACTTTTTTAAGTTTAAAATTTTTTTGTTTATTCTATGTTTGTCATGTTAATTGAAGCACACATAAACAAGGCAATTTCACATATCAAAATTTTATATTGATTTTTTGAATATACAAACTCTTTATCTTTAAAAAAATTTTAGAATCTAACCAAAGTCTACTTCAGTCTAACCGAATCTAATCAAGTGAAACAAAATTTAACCAACTCTAACTTTTTATTTTGGCATGATAACTATTGTTTAACATTATAATATCCTTTTGACTTCTTTAGAAAATAATTTACATCGAGAATATGTAATTTGAATATTAGTTTTAATCATTTATTCGTGTTTAGCTAAGTCTAATCAAGTTTAATCAAATCTAACTAAATTTAACAGTGCCTAATCAAGTCTAATTATGTCTAACCTGTTGATTTGGCGTGACAAATGTCATAACACATATATCTTGCTTTTTGGCCCTTCCCTTCATTTGTATAAAAAATATGCAACTTGGATGTTAGTTTTAGAATTTTAACTAGTCTAACTTAGTCTAACCACAGTAACAAAGTATAACAAAGTCTAATTAAGTCTAATCAAGCCTAACCAAAGTTAATCAAATCTAACTTGTTGATTTTGGCTTACAAATGGAATTTAATGCCTATAATATGCTTTTTGACTAGTTAGAAGGTCAGAAAAAATGCAATTTGCATGTTAGTTTTAGGATTTAACTAAGTCTAATCTAATTTAATCAAAACTACTAAGTGTAACACATTCTAATCAAGTCCAACTAGATCTAATTAAGTCTAACTAGGTCTAATTTATTGATTTTGGCATATAAATATCATTTAATGCCATGATATGATTTTTGGCTCTTAAGAAGGTCATTGATATAAAATTTATACATTTTTTATATTAGTTTTAGAATTTAACCAAGTCTAACCAATTCTAATTTTTTATTTGGCATAATAATTGTTATTTAACACATATAACACACTTTTTGGCTCTTTAGAAGGTTGTTTATGTAAAAAAAATGATTTAGATGTTAATTTTAGGATTTAATTAAGATTAACTAGATTTGACCCAGTTTTACTAAGTTTAACCCACTCTAAGTCTAGGGCTCTGCCACTGTGGTGTAGGACATGGCCCCACAAGTTGGGCGGTCCTGGGTTCAAGTCTCCCCGCAGCATTTTGAAGTGGTAGCGTTGCAAGTCTCCACAAGTTTGTGGGAGCCGTCAACCGGTGGGAAATATTAGAAATAGCAGATAATTTCTAGCAAATTGTAAGAATGTCTCAGAATTTAATTCTAATACCAGTTGAGATTGTAATGTATGAATACTTATTAAAAAAAAGTCTAGGGCTCTGGTTCAACGCACCAGGAGCATTAAGTCTCAATGCTCCCGGGTGCATATACCTATTTTTTTATTTTCTTCAAAAAAATTTTATAAGCTTATTAATCTAAGTGTATTTAACATATGTATCAATTTTTACCATTTTTGGAGATTTTTAAATATTTATTTCTAATTTTAAAAATCAGTGGCATTTTTAGTAATTTTAAATTACTAAAAAATGCCACTAATTTTTAAAAATTCGAAATAAATATCTAAAAATCTCCAAAAATGATAATATGCACATATTAAATACACTTACATTAACATTTCTATAATTTTTTTTTTTAAAATGGGTGAAGTACACCCAGGAGCATTGAGGCTCAATGCTTACGGGTGCATTGAACCAGAACCCCTAAGTCTAATCGTGTCTAACAAAGTCTCATTAAGTTTAGCCAAGGATAAAATTTAGTTTAAATAACATTAAAACTCAATTTAATAAAACAAGAATGATCATTTTTATTTGTATTAAACAAAAATTTATAAGAAAATTCTTTAAAATATTCCTTGCATTATGAGAGCATTTAAATTATTATTTTCAACTATTATTTTCATTATAAATATTGCAAAAAATTTTGCAAAACATGATATTATTAAATAATAAAATATGCAAAGAATCTCATCTTAGTGTGGGAAGTCCAGACTTGGAGTCCCGACATAGAGAAATTATCTTTTATTTTTTGATGCAATATCTTCGTTACTACTGTGTCAGCAACATTGTTAGATTTACATTCAGGAAGTTAAAAGATTTAAAAATATATACTTAGATTGAGTTATAAATACAATCATATGTATCATTATCCATATAAGTGAGCATTTTCTAACAAGTTCATAGTTGCGTTCGTCTCTACATAACTCGAAGGATTTTTATTTTAGTCCGTAGGCACAAATTAGACGCAGCGTCTTAAATTAGGCAAACACTGTTTGGTACGATTAAATTAAAACACATGGCTGCTATGTAGATTTTTAAAAGAGAAAAAAAGAAAAACGCATGGCTGCTCATGGCTTACTATGTGTCAAAATCGATGGCTCCTCTTTTATTTGCGCAAATTTGGGTAAGTTTCAAATATACCCCATTGAGCATAAGTGCAGGCGTACTCTTTGAGAATTGCAAATAACCCTATGTTGCTTGATACTAACTGGAGGCAATGTACCATGGCCAGCTGTGCTCGGGTGATGGGGACGAAATCTGTCATATCCCCAGTCGATGCTTCGAATGGCACCGGGGGCTGAAAGTCCTCGGGCATGAGGAACCTCCTGGTGGGAGCATTATCTCCCTATTAGGAGCGCAGGTCTTCTTTTTAATATTATAAGATTTATGGGGTTAATTTATAAAGAAAAGGGCAATAATTTATGGGCTCGCTATATAAACACCTAGATGGAAAATGAGATGTGTTATATATATATATATATATATGGATTCTGTTCCGGTGCAGCGTCAATGCACCGAAACAGCAGTGCAGTGGGCCCAAAATGGGCCCCACATGATTATGAAATCATGATCTACTCCACACATTGTATTTAGAATAATGTATTCTATTACCATACCAATTTTCATCCCAATCAAATACTTTAAAGTTGTTATTTACATCAAACTATTTTATTACGTTGGATTTGTACCATTTTCAGATAGGGCCCATATACATATCTGATTGGGGTGAAAATTGGTGTGGTAATAGAATACATTATTCTAAATACAATGGGTAGAGTAGATCATGATTTCATGATCATGTGGGGCCCATTTTGGGCCCACTGTACCGCAATTCCGGTGCAGCGTCACTACAACGGAACAACGCTCTCTCTATATATATATATAAGAGAGAGATGTGTTATATATATATATATAAGAGAGAGAGAAAGGTGATCATTTCAGGCCGGATGCACGGGCCTGCTCCGTGCGTCTGGCCTGAAAACCTATTTTTTTTTATTTTTTCATAGGTAAGTAAATCTAGGTGTATTAAATCTATAAATCAAGTTTTACCATTTTTGGATGTTTTTAAGTTTATTTATTTTTAAACACAGTGGCATTTTCGTAATTTTCTGATCTCCAAAAATTATGAAAATGCCACTATGTTTAAAGATTAAAAAATACTTAAAAATATCCAAAAATGGTAAAACTTAGTTTATAGATTTAATCCACCTAGATTTACTTACCTATAAAAAAATAAAAATAATAAAAAATAGGTTTACAGGCCTCATATATATATATATATATATATATATATATATATATAATTAGATACACAGCAGCATGATTGGAGGTGCAACTTAGGCCGAGCTCAACGTAAATTCTGCCCTCAAACCCGATTTGAAGCAGTGTTAAAATTATCTAATGTTGAAACTGAACCCGAATTGAAAAGAATTTAGTCTCAGGTTAAGTTAAGTCTGAACCCGAATTATTTATAATACATATATCTTATATCTATTTTATACTCAATATAAATCCAGACTCATTCCTCTCGTATATATTATATTTATTTTATATCATATATAAGCAATATTCCTCATTAAGTTTAATTATATAATATAATATTTTTATATTTTCTTTTAGTATAAAAAAAGTTTGGTTTAGTGGTAGTTTTAAGACAAAAAAACAAAAAATATTTTTATAACTTAATATGTTTTATTTGGTATTGTAATCTAATTACTTATGTAGGATATTATTATTTGGTTATTTCAATATGACGTTATTGCTTATATATTTATTCTACTTGAAATAAGTTTGTTGTAATCTTATCTAACTTAATACTATGATTGTTGAAATTTTTTTTTATTATGATTGAAATTATAAGGTTTTTCTTATAATTATATATTAATATTTATGTGTATAGTTATGATATCAATATAAATTTATAATAGAAAAATAATGTACTTTTTCATTTTCCAAAACAGGCTACGAGTTTACTCTTTTTTTTTTTAGAAATGATTACTACTAGTCTACTTAATATAAAGAGAATGTTTAAATGAGATTTTTCTTTTTTACATTCTTAAGCACTCTTGAATTTTTTGCTTGAAAATAGAAAATCATCATTTTTTATTTTTTTAATAATAAATTTAAAGTTGAATAAGTATAAGATAAATAACAAATATATAGAACAATTTTAACGTGAATTCTAGCTTGAAACTTAACTTAAGTCCAAATTTAAAAAACAAAATTAGGGTTTAAGTTTATAAATAGGATTAGAGTTAAAGTTTTAGAAATATAGTTAGGACTAGGGCTGAGGCGAACCGGAGTTTTATAAGCCCAAATTACACCCCTAACCATATTGTGATGACAAAGACCGGCTAAATCTGCTATTATGAGTTTTCTTTTATGAAAGTTATTTCCATGTCCATGACATTTGCTTTTAATTTCTACGTCCATGACATTCATAACATTTCAAAAAATCCTTTTATGTATGCAATATTTCTCCTTAAATTCTTATTATAATCCTAAAATTAAAATAACAATTTCTTAATTTCTTAATTAAAATAATTCAACTCGAATATGATTTAATTTCAACGGATTTAAATATCATATTAGATACACCGTCCAAATCAGTTAGCATGATCAAGGCAAATTCCCGAAATTGCATATGGCAATCTTACTGCCCTCTTACGAAGTTGCGGCTCCATGATCTATAAACGGTTTCCGAACAAACACCCTTCGCCATCTCATGGAACACTGGCTTCTCGCTAACGAAAACCCCAACATTGAGCAGGCAAAGGTGTTCTTTCAATCACAGGACACCGCCCTATTAGGCTCGAAAAAACTCGAAAAGATCAGAACTCTGTCTGAGGAGTCAGATTTACAATGTGCCAGCTTGATTTCTGATTTCTGCAAGCAGTTAATCTTCGGATTGAGTGGTAGCCGACGATGAGGAGATGGAACAGCTGTTAGGTAGTGTTCGGTCATGGTGTTGATTGAGCATGATTTTTTGACCTTTAAATGCCACTGATGGGGAGATATAGTAGCCCCGGTGCGATTTCATCATCGCCAGCGGTTTGAACGGATTCGATTTTCTGATTGATGGTTGCCAGAATTGGATCCCAAATGGCATCCAAGGCTGTGAAGGACAAAAGTTTGCGGAGCACATTGTAAAAACGAAAATTTAAATGCAGCATGTGATAGTAGGAATATTTTTGCCGATTCGAAAGTGTCTAAAATCATGTTAACAGCAGCTGACGTGGCCATGGTGAAAAAGGGTTACCATGGTTGTGACAGCTATTAGTGTTAAATTACATAAGCGTTATTTATAATTTCTGAAATTATATAAGTATGCTTGTAATTATTGTCAAACTATGTAAATTTATTTACAGATTGATCAGCTTTCCAGTTAAATATAACTTAGAAGTCAAATTAATATTTTTAGTTTTAAGCTGGAGGCTTACAAAAGAAGTAGAATTAAACAAGCCCTCAAATATGTTATTATCACTAGAAATTATTCTAAATTGTTTGTCGTTGGTTAGAATTTTTTGAATGATTTAATAAAAATTAGAATGATTTTAAAATATTGTTAAATGATTTATTGTTGTGGCAAGCATTTTATATTAAATTTTTAATGAAAATTTTATGGTTTTTTAAAATATACCTACTATATTGACCTTAATATCAAAATATCGTCACCTGCGGCTAGCGCAGGTGGCAGGGGTGTTGGGCCCCTTAGCGCAGGTCGTGGGTTCAAATCCCACGTTGGGATTTCGGCACGGAAAAATGATATGGGAGTTGTGGTCTCCCTTTGAGGTGGACTGGGAGCTGTTGTCTCCTTTGGGCTGGATGGAAGCTGTTCTTTCTAATTCTTTAGTGGAGTTGTGTCTCCAGATTTCTTTGGAGGAGTTATGTATCTCCTTGTTTGTAAGAATATCTCAGAACTACAATGTAATATATGTTGAGATGTATGTAAATATAAACCATCAAAAAAAAATCAAAATATCTACTAAATTTCAAAAATTTTAAATATACTCACTACGTTTACATTTAATATAAAAAATATTTAATACATTACAAATGTTAATAAACACTATTAACTTATATGGGAAATTACTAATATTCTTGTTCAATTTGAGCTTGAATTGAAAGATTGGAAAGTCTCTAGTTGCACAAGAGTTCTAAATATGTAAAATGTTAATTTCATTCCCCTTTCATTTCATTTCGTATCTTATAATAATGGTATTTTGGGTATTTAGCAAAACGATAACTAATCTTTAAACGGAGATTTGTTACTTACGTATTTGAGTTTAATAGAATGAGCATTTTTAGAATTGAATACAAAAATAGTAGATATATTTGAAAATTTTTAAATATAGTAAGTATTTTTGAAATAAGGGTCAATTGCAGTGGGTATATTTGGAAAAGCTCAAGTTTTATATTCATTTTAGGATAATTTCAAAATATTTTATACGAAGTTACTGTTGATTAGAATTTTCTAGAATGATTTTTAAATCGTTTTTTCGTGAAATTTGGCTGCAAAAGAATACTGGATATAAGAAATTACTTTTACAATTCTCTACGTTATAGGATCGAAGCCAAGATAGCAAACCCCAGCTGCGAGAAATTAAATTCAAGTGATTGAGTACTTATTCAATTTGCTTGGCCAAAGCCCTGCCAACTTTGCTGACAAAAGTAACACACTAACCTTTTGTTCAATCCATTTTTGAATGATTTCCTTATTTTTGTTAAATTCATGTTAATCATAGTTCTATGCTATATATATTGTGCATCAACGTTAAATTCGTGTTCACATTCATCCCAAAAAATATTATGTCATGGTAGATGCTGTATATATTGTGCATCAACGTTAAAAAGTTAGATGCTACTGCCCCCATGGTACCGGAATGCCGTACAACATTGCAAAAAAGTATGTAGAAGAGGGGGGAAAGATACAGAGGGAATTCAGAGGTAGACGGTTGACATGTTATAAATTCTAAAGAGGGCCCCATAGGAAGCACTTCCATGAGAAAAAAAAAAGGAAGCAAGGGCAATTTGGTAATTTTCCATCGTGAGTATATTTGATTAAAAACGTGAGTATGTTTGGTTTTTTGATAAATTTTATATTATATACATACAAAATCTCAATCTATTCCATTCATTTGATAGATCAATTAGTAAAACGTATGTAAACATAATTTTTCATTATTTGACAATTTTTAAAAATATTAGTATACAAAAAATAATTTTTTAATAAGATTTCATCATAATTGGTAAAGTTGAAAAATATAATTTTTATTAGAAATTATGTTATATTATTTAAAGTTAATGTAATTAAGGTACTCTCAAGAATAACAATTTCTTATATTTTTCTTGAATTTTTGAAAATTTATTAATATTTTTTTATTTTCTGAATATAATAGAATCTAACCGTATCTAACCGTGTCTAACCGTGTCTAACCGATTCTAACCGCGTCTAACCGTGTCTAATTTTTGAAATTAATAATTTAATCCTAATTTAACACCTATAATATGATCCTAGGGCCTTTATAAGGCCATTTATATCTTAAAAACCAAATTTGGAACCCAAATAATATGATTTATAAAAATCACCATAATCTAACCGTGTCTAACCCTGTCTAACCGTGTCTAATTTTTTAAATTAATAATTTAATCATAATTTAACACCTGTAATATGATCCTAGGGCCCTTATAAGGCCATATATATCTTAAAAACCAAATTTGGAACCTAAATAATATGATTTATTAAAATCACCATTAATCTAACCGTGTCTAACCGTGTCTAACCGTGTCTAACCGCGTCTAACTCTGTCTAACCGCGTCTAACCCTGTCGAACCACGTCTAATCGTGTCTAACCGTATCTAACCGTGTCTAATTTTTGAAATTAATAATTTAATCCTAATTTAACACCTTTAATATGATCCTAGGGCCCTTATAAGGTCATATATATTTTAAAAACCAAATTTGGAATCCAAATAATATGATTTATAAAAATCACCATTATCTAACCGTGTCTAACTCTATCTAACCGTGTCTAACCGTGTCTAATCGTCCACATGATTATTTCTATTTACATTTTAACAAGATGAATTTATCCAATTCAAATTGTTTATGTGATTCAGAGCATTTCAAGACATAGAAAATGACTCTTAAATCACATAAATGGGACATCGGAATTATTAGATCTAAATAAAACAAAATTTGACAAAATTAAAATCAATTTTCTGTCCGTCGCGACAGATGATGCACGGTCCGTCACCTTCCACTACTGCCAAACGAGCCCTAGCCGCCGCCGCCGCCGCCGCCATAGCTGCGTCCAGACCCACCTGCCGCCAACCGCTGGATCGGTGATCAGAACCGACTGATGACTTGCCGCCGGCTGCCTAACTCTGGTGCCCAAGTTTCCTGGCTTAATCTCTTCTCCGGTCACCCGAATCAGAAAAAAAAACTACTGCCAGTTTTGTTCTTCGTTTTCGATATCTGCAATTTTGCCTTACTGACCTATCTGTTGTAACCATGTTATTTACTATTTATATAATTTGACGATGCAGATCATCCAAAGTGGGTGGATGCGCACGGATAGAAACTGCATCGCTGGAGCACCAACCTCGATCTCTGGTGCTCCACCACTATCGTCATAACACGATGAGAGGCAGCCATGGCCGCTGTTGGGTTTTCAGATTCTCATTATCTACAATGTCAATCGGATAATCAAAGCCACGTAATAGAGTGGAAATCTTAGAACGATGCCCCTGCCATCTTCCTCATTTTCAGCCATCCACAACTAGCCACGATCTTCAAGCCTAGAAAAGAGAGGAAAGAAAAAAAAAAAACAATCTTTTGCCTTAGATTTGATCTCCATCGCTTCCAGCAGTCAAGCCCCAATCACCTCTTAAATCGAGCACGCAATTGACGAAATTTTTTTCTTCAGGTACGACACCGAAAAATCCTCTAGCTCAACATCCATCAACTCTACCAATCATTGCAGCAACTTTCCTCCACGGCCGGTCGATCGTCAAACAACTGTGTGAAGAAGAAGATCGATGAAGTGGAAGGCGATGGTCGTGCGAATAAGAGAATTCCAAAATCCATGCCCCTGACAAATTTTTGCCTCTCCCTAAAATGCCCGCATGAATCCAAGCCGTTTATCCAAAATGAATGGTGGATAGGCAACTTCCCACGAGAAAAGCATGAGAAGCGCTTCCCATGAGTTGGACCTCAATTCTAAATTAAATTCTCAAAGGCACGTAGGGATAAGCGCTTCCCATGGGTTGGTCCTCAATTCTAAATTAAATTTTCAAGAGGCCCAACCCATAGGAAGCGCTTTCCATGCTTTTTCCAGGGGAAGTGCCATATCTGCCGTTCATTTTGCGTTGATGGCTGAGATCGAACGGGGCATTTTCGGTAAGTGAAAATGTGAGACAGACATCGACCGGCACTCGGCACTCGCGACTCGCATCTCCTTTCCCTTTTTCTCGTTCGACAGTCGTGTCTCCCTCTAGGGTTTCTCTAGCCCGTCTCCCTCTCCTCCCTCCTCTTTTGCTTCTGCAAACACGCCAAGGCGTGTGCGTTGGGAGAGGCAGGCTTAGAAGGAGCGGGAGCATGCCTCTTCCTCACCGTCCTCTCCACACCCTTCTCTCCAGCAACCGCTTTCTCATGAGCTCCAAAAACCTGCTGAAATGCTTCCCCACCACGCCTCCCTTCCTCTTTCCCCACGTCCTCCTTATCCGTACCTACCTTCACTTCCTTCCCACCACTCACCGAAGACATTTCTCCAAATTCCAGTTGTGCGCCATGAAAAAATCGCGGTTTAACTCCGTAGGACCTCCAGTGCTTTCACAAACGGGTTCGTTCCTCGTTGACTATTCTAATATGTTCTCTGCTTCGTTTGCCTTGTATCCAGACCAGCATATTCCCGCCCCTCTGACAAGCTTGTGGCTTTCTTTCGCAGTTGATTCATCGAGTGCGGAAGCTCTGGCGACGTTTGGAAAGCGGCTAGCAGCGTTGAAAATGAAACTGGAGAAAGAAGGCGCTGCGTGCGGTTCGTGCGTGCTGGAGCAGTACACCAGACTGTTATGCCCAGTCGTAATCTTCTTGCGCACTTCTTTTTCTGCTCTGTTATACTTCTTTTCCATGTTTTATGATGTGAGCCTTTCCACTGCAGACGCTGGTAAGCTGCTTCTTTCATTTTCTATTTTCTCCCACCATTTTGAAATTGGTAGCAACTTAGTTATGTCATTTTACCGGCTTTTTGCGTGTTTGATTGTCTGTAGCACTATCACTTTCAGTTGTTTTCCATTTTTTGTACATGGGCTTTCCATCACAGATGCAGGCAGGCTATTCCTTTCATGTTTGTTGCCAGTTTTGAAATGGAAAGTAGCTATGTCATATTACCACCTACTTGGGTTTCTTAACCAATGTCGGAAAGTACAGTCTTTGGCGCACAATCGGCGAAGGAAGCTTTGCTAAGTTGAAGTTGGCATTGAACACCGAGACAGGACAATTTGTAGCCATAAAGATTATTGACAAACAGATGGTGATGAACAAAAAGCTCATGGATCAGGTCGCTCTCTTGCTCTTTTTTTTGTTTTGATTTCTAGAATTTGGGTATGTTTGTGTTGAATTAGACAGTTCCCTGAAGAATTGGGGCTTGGGTTTTAGGTGAAAAGAGAAATCAGCACAATGAAGCTTTTGCATCATCCGAGCATTGTCCGAATTTATGAGGTGCGGTGTCATTGTTTTACCCATTTAGGATCTGAAAGGGTGTTTGGGTCTTGTTTAATTGATCTTTTCTATTGATTTTTATGTGAAGGTGATTGCGACAAAGACAAAGATCTATATTGTAATGGAATACGTCTCTGGTGGGCAGCTCTCTGATAAGATGGTGAGTTCAATAGTCTACATAGGGCAAGAAATGATGAAGAACAGAGTTATCTGTTTGCCGCTGTGACATCTGCTTCCAATCGTTTGTCATGTTTCTTGCAGGCATACACCAAGAGATTGAGTGAAGATGAAGCAAGAAAATATTTCCAGCAGTTGATCGATGTTGTTGACTATTGCCATTGCTGAGGAGTCTATCATAGAGATCTAAAGGTAGGGACCCGTTTTTCCCTCAATGCTTGCAATCCCCCCACTGTGATTAAATATTTCCCCACTGTGGGTCTTGTCTGCTTCTCAAAAACAGCTTGAGAATTTGCTCTTAGACTACAAAGGAAATTTGAAGGTTTCTGACTTCGGGCTTAGTGTCCTAAAGAAGGTGAGGTAGATCAGAGGTTTTCTAACTGTTCCAGTCAAATAGGAATCTTTTTGCCATAAAGAAATGCTCATCAGTTTCTCAATGTGCAGCAGCCTGGGGACTTGCTATCTACATCATGTGGATCTCCCAGTTATGTAGCTCCTGAGGTATCACATACTTTGTCCTTTGCATTCGATCTTCAATTTTTTTTAAAATTGGATATTTGTATACAATGTGACATTTTGATGTTATGCTGAAAGTGCATTCACGCCCTCACACCGTGGAGAGAAAATTTTCTTTAAACCTCCACCTTGGGAGGAAATTGTAAAACCCATATTTCAGGAGAACTATCATATAAAACTCCTCACCAAAGGAGGAGACTCGAACAGACAACTAAAAAGTGTCACCGATGTTACCACTACGCCTCAGGCATTGTGGCTTGATCTTCAATGTTTATATTTATATTTGATACATTGTGTTTTTTTAAATATTTGATCTCATGTAATTTTTATCTCAAGGATGAGATTGAATACCAATATGAAATATGAACACAAATACCAAAAGAGAATTGATTGAATCGTCATAACAAATAAAATCCTTAAAAATGATGAGTATATGAAGAAGGAATGAGGTAAACATTGAATAATTACTCAATTCAATGCTTCCGTGACCCATGGGCGGATGACCCTACCTATGGACAATAAAAATGGAACCTGCCCAACCCCAATGGTTAGGAAATGTGAGACCCATGCTACCCAAAAGCAGGTTCGCAAGTACCCAAGTTCCTAGCTAGTCATCATTAAGTTGATCACATTTAGTTGGGACTTGGGAATTGGATTAAGGTTGATGATGATGATAATGGTTGCATATATTTTTTTGTATTATGCTATCAATATATTAGGCATGCCTGAGCACATTTTCGGTGAGAATATAATTTCAACTGTTTGTTTATACTAGCACTAGCTTTTAAATCGTTTTCAGTATACATGAGAGGTTGCATTATCCGTTTGACAGGTAATCACCGATAAGAGATACGAAGGATCAGCAGCAGATATTTGGTCTTGCGGAGTTATTCTCTTTGAATTACTCTCAGGTTTTTTGCCATTCGATGATCGAAATCTGACAAGCCTATATAGAAAGGTAAGACGTCTGACAAACATGCATGTCCAACTTCTCAAGTCGAGGATTCTCATTGCCACTCTTTCTGTTTTACTAATATTTTTCCCCTTCTTTTTTCCTTTTGTTTAAGATATCAATAGCCGAATATACATGTCCTGAATGGTTTACAAGCAAACAGAGAAAACTGCTACGCAAAATACTCAATCCCTCTCCAAGATGGGTACTCCCTTTATCTCCTGAAACCACATGCTTTGACTGCACATGCTTGCAAGATATGGTGCTACATGTGGCTATACGGTAAATACACTAGCTAATCACCCGGCACAAATTCACCTGATGACTTGCCTCAATATCGAAGATGCCTGCCAATTTCGTGTGTGAATTGGCCCATCTCAAGCACCATTATTCTTCCAAAAATCAAAATTTCTTTCACAGATAAATTAGAAATGGAATTTCTCAAGCAATCAAGCTTGGCCCTTTGAATACAGAGAATAACAATAGCAGGGATTCTAGAAGATGAATGGTTTAAAATTGACTACAAGCCTTCGATTGGAATTGATCATGAAGAAAGCATAATTTTGGCCGACTTCAACATGGCATCTGTGGGAGTAAGGATTCTAATCCCTGCAAGTTCAAATTCTGTCGATGTCAATTTTATGAGATCTGTAGTTTTGAAGATTTCTTCTAAATTGAATACAGGAGAGCATCACCGAGACACATAAAGTCAAGTCACCAGGTTTCATCCATGCTTTCCAACTGATAGCAATGTCAAATGACCTCAATTTGTCAGGCCTGTTTGAAGAAGAGGTAACCTTTGAACATTTTGAAGCTTGCATTTGGATTCAATTGGTCAATTAAGCTCGAGCAAAATATGGTTTTATGTATCTCACAGTAATAGTAAGGAGAAAGCTATTCCTTAAATTGCATTAGAAATCTAAATTTCTATTTAATATTATGGCTGCTGGAATAGAATAGATAATAAATCCTACAGAGGAAAAAAAATATTACATCATTTTAATTGGGTGAGTTTGATAGGACCTGATAGCATGAAGTATCATAACTGAACAGCTTTACTTGGAACTGGAAAATATATTTTTCTTTACTTTTCTTCTGTTCTGAAGGATAATGAAAAATTAAAAATAAGGCTTGGCTCAGGACACCCCATCCATGAGACCATTGAAAAGATCAAAGTTGCAGCAAAGGATACACTACTATCTGTTGCAAAATTGAACAGTTGTAAGGTAATGGTTGCTAGTTTTTCTTAGAACTGAATGCGGGAAAGCAAAATCCTCATTATGGTTGGATGGTCTATTATTGTTGCAGGTTAAACTCCATAACACAAAAACCTTGCTAAGATGTAGATCAAATTGCACCTTATCGGCAGAGGTAACAGAATAATAGCACCAACCTGGAAATCCAATTGATCATCACATGGCAAAAATTTCTATGTTGCATTTACAAAATCATCCTCACTTTCTTCTCTGCAAGCCTGACTGTCCTTTGTATTCAGATAATTGAGGTTACACCTACGAACTGTGTGGTTGAAATAGCTCAGTCTTCAGCGGAATTGACGGTGTACAAAGAGTTATAAATAATTATCTTCTCTTTGGAAGCATATCGTCGTTACAAACAACTGATGAGATGTTGGTTTCACTGAGCATTGATCTGATCACCAGTTCTGCAGAAGCTTATCGAGCATTCTTGGAGAAAAATCTGGCACTTCGTCTGAATTTCAAAGGTCTGCTCCAGCAATCAATATTGGTGAAAAGGATAACCAAACAAAAGAATGGTAGTGACAGGTTCACGTTGCAATAAAGTTGATACAAAGATTATCACGGTCTGCTCAAGTTCTTCAAAATTTATGCAGCTCAGAATCAGAACATATAAGTGGAGGATGTAAAGATCTCAAACGAAGCTATTCATCAACTTGACATCTCTCTTTCCATGTTATCTGCCAAGGAGGCTCTCTTTCCATTGAAGATCGGGAGGTGGTTAAGCTCTGTATTTGATGGTCGATGGTTCTCCTATTTTCTTACAAGCGTAGATCTTTTTATTTCTTTTGGCTAGCTTTCATTTATTAATGTTCCAATAACATTTCTTCTTTCTTGTCCCTAATAATATTTTGTGTGAAAATTAGTGCACAATTTGTTGTTGAATTCCTCTTTTTTATTCTCTCTTTTTCATAAAATTTTACACTCACGGGATGTTTTCTTCACGTTCTATGTACAACTTATTTATAATTCTATGTAATACTTGTAGACTTTCGACAGATTACACGTATAGTGCATGCTTAGTATGTTCATGTTCACCTTGTCAAATTCAGCATGACAATTTCAATGCATGTACCACCAGATTTCTAGCAATTCACGAACAAAGGCAGAAAATCAGTGAAAGCATCTGTTTTCGGCAAAGCCAGAGGCAAAAAATCAATTGAAATGCAACATTTGTAAGAATTAATTGACATTAAATGTTGAATTCATTTCCGTGATTGAAGGCAGAGAATCAACTATAAGAAACTATTTTTGTTATAAAATCCAAGGCAAAGAATCAGGTAAAATGTAACAATTTATTTTCAGTCGTTAACGGTAAAATTCACGAATTTTGTGTTGTATGGTGGGTTATAAACTTGTATTATTTTCAAATTAATTTCAAAAAAATTCTAATTTCAAATTAATACTTATTATAATAATTGAAGAAACATCCAAGAATTTTGTTACAAACTTTCTATTTAACAAAATGTTTGTTAAATTCATAATTTTATATTCACATAAATTAATTTAAATTAATCTTTGTTTTATTTAAATTTAGGAGTTGATATTTTTAAAATTTTTATATAAACTATAAGAATATATGTCCCGCGGGAGTCTAAAAATAAATATTTTATTTTCTAAAATATATGTCCTGCGGGCCTCCAAAAATGAATGTTTTATTTTTCTAAAATATATACATGTCCCGCGGGCGTCCAAAAATGAATATTCTATTTTCTAAAATATATATGTGTGTCACGCGGGTTTCCAAAAATAAATATTTTGTTTTCTAAAATATATATATGTGTCCCGCGGGCTTCCAAAAATGAATATTTATTTTTCTAAAATATATACATGTCCCGCGGGCGTCCAAAAATGAATATTTTATTTTTAAAAATATATATGTGTCACGTGGGCCTCCAAAAATGAATATTTTGTTTTCTAAAATATATATGTGTCCCGTGGGCCTCCAAAAATGAATATTTTATTTTCTAAAAATATATGTGTGTCTCGCGGGCCTCTAAAAATGAATGTTTTATTTTTCTAAAATATATACATGTCCCGTGGGCGTCCAAAAATGAATATTTTATTTTCTAAAATATATATATGTGTCACGCGGGCCTCCAAAAATGAACATTTTGTTTTCTAAAAATATGTGTCCCGCGTGCCTCCAAAAATGAATATTTTATTTTTCTAAAATATATACATGTCCCGCGGGTGTCTAAAAATGAATATTTTATTTTCTAAAAATATATGTCTGTCCCGCGGGCATCCAAAAATGAATATTTTATTTTTTAGAAATAAATATGTCCCGTGGGCCTCCAAAAATAAATATTTTATTTTTTAAAAATAAATATGTGTCCCATGGGCCTCCAAAAATAAATATTTTATTTTCTAAAATATATATATGTCCCGCAGGCGTTCAAAAATGAATATTTTATTTTCTAAAAATATATATGTGTCCCACGGGCCTCAAAAAATGAATATTTTGCTTTTATAAAAATATATACGTGTCCCGTGGGCGTCCAAAAATAAATATAATGTTTTATAAAAATATATACGTATCCCGCGGGCGTCCAAAAATGAATATATTATTTTTTTAAAATATATAAATGTCCCACGGGCCTAAAAAAATGAATATTTTGTTTTTATAAAAAAATATACGTGTCCCGCAGGCGTCCAAAAATGAATATATTGTTTTTTAAAAATATATAAATGTCCCACGGGCCTCAAAAAATGAGTATTTTGTTTTTATAAAAATATATACGTGTCTCGTGGGCGTCGAAAAATGAATATATTGTTTTTATAAATATATAAATGTCCCAAGGGTCTCAAAAAATGAATATTTTGTTTTTATAAAAAAACATACGTGTCCCGCAGGTGTCCAAAAATGAATATATTATTTTTTAAAAATATATAAATGTCAATCGAAAATTTATGTTGAGGTATAACACAAGGGTACATTTTTAGAGGTGTTATATAACATAAAATTTTGTATCAATTTTATATTCAACGAAAATTTTAATTAGATTATTTGTCCACATTGAGTTCATTTGGAGTAAATAAATTTGTATTACTAGTTTAATTTAATAGATAATGGTAACCGAAAATTACAATTATTATATTCTTTGTAATATAAACTGTAATAACATTATTATATAATTTGGACAAATTTTATTATTATATGTGTCCCGCGGGCCATAAAAAATCTCATATTTTATTTTCTAAAATATGTATATGCCTCCCGCGGGCATTAAAAAATGACAATTTTAATTTCTATATGTGCCCGCGGGGTCCAAACAATCAATATTTTGTTTTTCTGAAATATATATGTCCCACGGGCCTTAAAAAATGAATGTTTTGCTTTATAAAAATATATATGTATGTCCCGCGAGCCTCAAAAAATGAATATTATATTTTTATAAAAATATATATGTGTCCGGCGGGCTTCCAAAAAAGAACGTTTTGTTTTTTTAGAATATATAAATGTTCCACGCACCTAAAAAAATTAATGTTTTATTTTATAAAAATATTTATGTGTCCCGCAGGCCTAAAAAAAATATTTTATTTTTAAAAAAAGATATATGTGTCCCACAGGCCTCAAAAAATATATATATTTTTTTATAAAAATATATATGTGTCCCACGGGCTTCTAAAAATGAATATTTTATTTTCTTAAAATATATATGTATCCCACGGGCCACCAAAAATGAATGTTTTGTTTTTTTAGAATATATAAATGTTCCACAGGCCTAAAAAAATGAATGTGTTATTTTTAAAAAATATATATGTGTCCCGCAGGTCTCAAAAAATAAATATTTTTTTTATAAAAATATATATGTGTCCCGCGGGCTTCCAAAAATGAATATTTTGTTTTCTTAAAATATATATGTATCCCACAGGCTACCCGAAAATAAATATTTTATATTTTTATAAATGAATATTTTGTTTTTATAAAAATATATACGTGTCCCGTGGGCGTCCAAAAATGAATATAATGTTTTATAAAAATTTCAATGTGTCCCACGGGCCTCAAAAAATGAATATTTTGTTTTTATAAAAATATATATATGTCCGCGGGCATCCAAAAATGAATATAATGTTTTATAAAAATATCTACGTGTCCCGCGGGCGTCCAAAAATGAATATATTATTTTTTTAAAATATATAAATGTCCCACGGGCCTAAAAAAATGAATATTTTGTTTTTATAAAAATATATACGTGTCCCGTGGGCGTCCAAAAATGAATATAATATTTTATAAAAATTTAAAAGTGTCCCACGGGCCTCCAAAAATAAATATATTATTTTTAAAAAATATATAAATGTCCCACGGGCCTCAAAAAATGAGTATTTTGTTTTTATAAAAATATATACGTGTCCCGCGGGCGTCCAAAATTGAATATAATGTTTTATAAAAATTTAAATGTGTCCCAGGGGCCTCCAAAAATAAATGTATTGTTTTTTAAAAATATATAAATGTCCCACGGGCCTCAAAAAATGAGTATTTTGTTTTTATAAAAATATATACGTGTCCCGCGGGCGTCCAAAATTGAATATAATGTTTTATAAAAATTTAAATGTGTCCCACGGGTCTCCAAAAATAAATGTATTATTTTTTAAAAATATATAAATGTCCTACGAGCCTTAACAAATGAATATTTTTTTTTACAAAAATAATCATGTGTCGCGCGGGCATCCAAAATATATATAATATTTTTTACTATTTTATTTCTTTATATAAATTTTTATTTCATTAAATCAAGTGGAGTTAATATTTTTAATTATAATTTAATATATTTATTAGATGCTGTTAGATGCTGTTAGATGCCGTTAGATGCTGTTAGATGCCATTAGATGCTGTTAGATATTGTTAGATGCCATTAGATGCCGTTAGACGCTGTTAGACGATGTTAGATTAAGTTGGATTTCTTTAAATCATATTAACTGGGTTTCAAATTCAGAAATTAAGGTCTAAATGACCTTATAAGGGGCCTAGGATGCTGTTAGATGCTGTTAGATGCCGTTAGATGCCGTTAGATGCTGTTAGATGCTGTTAGATGCCGTTAGACGCTGTTAGATTAATTTGGATTTCTTTAAATCATATTATATGGGTTTTAAAATTCCGTAATTAAGGTCTAAATGACCTTATAAGGGGTCTAGAATCATATTACAGGTGTTAAATTAGGATTAACTTATTAATTTCAAAAATTAGATGCTGTTAGATGCTGTTAGATGCTGTTAGATTCCGTTAGATGCTGTTAGATGCCGTTAGATGCCGTTAGACGTTGTTAGATTATGTTGGATTTCTTTAAATCATATTAACTGGGTTTCAAATTCAGAAATTAAGATCAAAATGACCTTATAAGGAGTCTAGGATCATATTACAGGTGTTAAATTAGGATTAACTTATTAATTTCAAAAATTAGATGCTGTTAGATGCTGTTAGATGCTGTTAGATTCCGTCAGCATGTTAGATGCTATTAGATGCTGTTAGATGCCGTTAGATGCCGTTAGACGTTGTTAGATTAAGTTGGATTTCTTTTAAATCATATTAACTGGGTTGCAAATTCAGAAATTAAGATCAAAATGACCTTATAAGGAGCCTAGGATCATATTACAGGTGTTAAATTAGGATTAACTTATTAATTTCAAAAATTAGATGCTGTTAGATGCTGTTAGATGCTGTTAGATGCTGTTAGATTCCGTTAGATGCTGTTAGATGCGGTTAGATGCTGTTAGATGCTGTTAGATGCCGTTAGATGCCGTTAGACGTTGTTAGATTAAGTTGGATTTCTTTAAATCATATTAACTGGGTTTCAAATTCCGAAATTAAGGTCTAAATGACCTTATAAGGGGCTTTAAGATCATATTACAGGTGTTAAATTATGATTAACTTATTAATTTCAAAAATTAGATGTTGTTAGATGCTGTTAGATGCTGTTAGACGCTGTTAGATGCTGTTAGACGCTGTTATATGCTGTTAGACGCTGTTAGACGCTGTTAGATTATGATGATTTTATTAAATCATATAATATGAGTTTCAAATTCTGAATTTATGGTCTAAATGACATTATAAGGGACCTAGGATTATATTACATGTGTTAAATTATGATTAACTTATTAATTTTAAAAATTAGATGCTGTTAGATGCTGTTAGATGTTGTTAGATGTTGTTAGATGCTATTAGATGCTGTTAGATGCTGTTAGATGCCGTTAGATGCCGTTAGATCCGATTTTATTCAGAAAATAATAAAATATTAATAAATTTTCAAAAATTCGAGAAAAATAAAAGAACTTGTTATTTTTGAGAGTACCATGATTACATTAACTTTAAATAATATGAAATAACTTCTAATAAAATTTATATTTTCTCTAACTTTACTAATTATAATGAAATCTTTTTAAAAAATAATTTTTTGTACAAAAAAATTTTTAGAAATTTTCAAATGATGAGAAATTATGTCCACATACATTTTAATATTTCATCTAGCAAATGAATGGAATAGATTGAGATTTTGTATATATATAATACAAATTTTATCAAAAAACCAAACATACTCACGTTTTTAAGTTATTATACTCTCGCTGTGAAATTACCAAAATGCCCAGCTTCCTTTTTTTTACCCAAGGGAAGTGCTTCCTATGGGTTGGGGACTCAATTCTCAAAGGCATGTAGGGATTACAGGGGAAGTCGTGACATGCTTTTTCTTGTACCAATCCTCTCCTTCACACTTTTGAAGCCAATTCCGGAGCTCCATCGATGGATTGATAGTGCTCAATTTTTTGAGGGTGGCAATGCATTGCAGACCTTCTGAAAGCATGTTTAATCTTTCGCAACATATATATATATATATATATATATATATAAATTTTCGAGCTTGCGCATGGCTCCTGGTTCCACCGCCCACTCCAGTTGACGCAAGTCAGAAATGCTCAAGCATCTGAGCTGAGGAAAACCATGGGCAGATGAAGTCATCTTCTTTCCATTGAACGAATCGCATGATATAGAGAAGCTATGGAGGTTCTGCAACGTCCTCCAACATCGGTATTGGATCCTCCTTGAGTACGGAAAAGCTAAATAAAAGCTTTTTAAGGGTTGGTGGAAGTTCAGGCAGTCTCTCCAATCTTACACTCAAATACATTTCAGAAAGATGCAAATGATGCTTCAGAGATCGAAGGGAATAGGGCCTCTGCACGTTCAATGTCATCCAGTCCCAGCGATTGGAGATCAACGCGCTTCCTAATGAAGCCTCCGATTCCTTTCATCCGTGAATTGATCCTCCACCCTATCATCAAATTCCGAAGGCCACCTAATGAGACCAAGCTGCTCTCTTCTATCCAACTGCCACCACCTAAGAATAATGCGAGGAGATTTCTTAGTTTTGTCCACTCTTGGTTGGCCTTCAAATGTGCAATTATAGGTATCCAAATGCTTCAACTGATGAAGTCTCCAAATTTCTTTGGAAGACAAGTATTGAGAGTAAAAGAAGAGTCTCCAAATTGTAAATCTTTCCAATGGATGGTGGAAGAATTGATATCAGAGTACTTTTTTAGGTTCAAGTACTCGAGATGGGTGAGTTCTCCTAATAGGGACGTAGTATTTTTTTCAGGAACTTTTACATCCACTAACTCAAGTACCCTCAGCAGTTTGAGACACTTGAGATCAGGTAATTTTGACAGATACCTGTTGAAACAGAACAGGGAACGAATGTTTGTGGTAGATTTGTATAGTGAATCGGCTGTTTCATTGTGCACAGCTAACCAACGTGCTGTTGTGCCAGATGTACAATTGCTCACTTCATAGTAGATTTCAAGAAAATTGTGCTTGCTACCTTCTGAAATGACAAAACCATGAAGCAGGTCATGCACGTGGCAAATTTCTGCGTAGCCATCCCCATTCTCTTTCAGCAACTCGAATCAAGCTCCTGCCAATCAGCTCCACCAAGGAGTCTTCTGCCAAGTCTTCTTTTCCTCGCCCTTCAACCGGCTGTACGAAGCCCTCTGCAATCCAAAGCATCTTTAATCCGTCCACACAAATTTCATAATCTTCTGGGAAGAGGCCCAAACAGAGGAAAACAAGGCTTCAAGTAATGTGGTAAATCAAAATAGCTCAAGGCTAATATGTCTTCGCAATGCACTGATTCTCCAGATAGCTCGGCTTTTTAGGCTACCTAAGACAGTCACCCACACCTTCTGTTTTGGCTCCCCCTTCGCAGCCAGGATACCACCAACTACTGTGATGGCCAAAGGCAAGCCATGGCATTTAGCCGCAATTAGTTTCCCAATGTCCACGAGACCCGAAGAAGAAGAAGAGCGAGGTATCTCAGCACTCATCTCCCATGGGAGTGCCTTCTTTAGAAACAGCTTCCAGCTATCATCTGGATCCAGAAAAGACAGGTCGTAGGGGGGATTTTTGCTGGATCAGAATCAGCGGATAATGCGACGTGCTCATTGTGAGTTGTGAGGATGATTCTGCTTCCATTGTCGGCATCTGGAAATGCTGCTTTAGCTGATCTGATGAATCAGTGTCCCACATATCATCTAGAACAATAAGTATCACACCTCTATCCAACTTTCTATTACATTTGGTTCGACTCGTTCTTAAATTATTTCCTTATTTTTGTTAAATTCAGAAATTAAAGTGGTGTAAAAAGTGAATTCCGGAAAAAAAAGTAAGGGGTTTGGAGAAAAGTCAAAAGGATTTAAAATAAAGTGCACACTTGTAGAAGGGATAATCTCAAAATAACTACTGAATCGGTACTAAGAATCTGAAATACTCAAATACTGCAGTAGGAATTAATATTTGGAAGTTTATCTCCCTTAATATTTGGAAGCATATGGTATTTCTTGTTGATTTTTAGAGCTCGTTTGGTTTTCTTTTTTAAAAAAATTTAAGAATTATCTTATAGCTTGATTGTAAGATGAGATATAATGTAAAAGTTACATCAACCAATCAAAAATAAATTAATGCAATTGAATTTTAAATAGCAATATGCTTTCCCTCACATAGAGGACTTATAAAAAGTGGCTTTTTGGGTTCTGTAACATATCCAAACCGTTTATTACCCATTATTTTCATATTAAAATCCCTATATGGTAAATTAAATATATTAGATATGTATATAATTAGTTATAATAAACACCCAAGAATAAAATTTAAACTGCAAAATTTATACGTACTGCTTTTTAATATTAATTACTTATTATACAAATCAAATCCATAGATTATTTTCAACACAATAAAATATAATCGTGTCTAAAATTAAGATAACATAATCTTTAATATCAATCCAAAATTAAATATTTTAATAAATTTAATTCTTTTAACTCACATGAATAGTTGAAATTTTATTTCATGGTGCCAAATTTTAACTAAAATGCAATTAATAGTTTGGATATAAAAATATAATAATTATGTGTTTGAGAAGTGATAAAACTTTTAATAAAAAGTTTTTATTTAAAATTTTTTGAAATCAGAGAAAATAATATGATAAAATAAGGGTAATGATGATGAGTAAAAAGAATAAAATTAAAATAAATAGGATATATGTATGAATAGTTGTATATAAATATTTAAGAATAAGGTAGTTGTATAGGAATAAGTGAAGAATAGGGTACTTATAAAGACTGAAAAAATTTTAGGTTAAAAAAATTTTAGTTTAAAAACTTTTTTAGGTTAACAAAACATTTCAAACTAAAATTGTTATGTAAAACTTTTCGTTGTCTATAATAATTTTACTTTTCAATCATTTTATTACATTTTTATGTCTATATCATATTTTTCAATTATTTTTTTTACAATTTTTATATAACTACCTTTTTTCAATTATTACCTTTTATCATATCATATTATTTTTTCTAATTACAAAAATTTTATGTTAAAAATTTTTCTTCTAAAAGTTTATCCCTTCTCAAACATCCTAACAGTGTGATTTACATTCCATAAAATATGTTAATTTAAAATTTTGTATTTTTCATAATTACCATATTTTCCAATTATTTCTTTACATCATTGCAATTATCCTATTTTTCAATAATTTCTCCATAAATACCCGACAACAACTATCATATCTATTTTAACTTTATTTTGTTTACTCTTCAATATTATCTCTATCATATTACATCATTTCTGTCATTTAAAAACTTTTACACTAAAATTTCTCTTTCAAAAATTTTTATCAAATACCAGAAACATCTAAAATAAGAATTTTTACACCCTTACCTATAAAGTTTGGGTAAAATTATAAGCACATAATAAAATTTGCAAAATTTGCATTCATACATGCTATGTTTGCTTGAAATTGCAAAAACAACAAACTCTTACTCCAGTTTCAATGTTCATAATTTATTTTATCTAATATTAATAAAATATTTAATATTTAAATTATATATTTTATTACATCCAAGGTACAAGTGCCACTACAACGAAATGGTGCAATTGTTACCAAACAAGTAACAATTATTTATTCAGTCTCACTTTTATAAAACTCCCTTTCTAGGTAACTATTTCCATATTTAAAATTTTCATAGTTGATAAAAAATTCACTTCTTTCATTGTATTTAGAATCCTTTATATTATCATTAAAACTCTCTCATTTGTTTAGTTTCGCTGCTTAAGGATCTCATTTACAAATGTGTAAAATCAATGTAATAAAATAGTTCAATGCCAAAATATCAATTTTAAAGTAGTGTTTCAACATTTAGACCATCTAAAATATCATTATTATATGGATATTATTATATTTTAATACATATGCATATAGATCTAAATATTTTTATAATTTAAATATAAACATATATATATTTGAGCAAATATACCCGTACACATACTTGATTTGGATAAAACTTAAAGTCTCATAAACAAACCAGTGATATTAAATATAATGAATAAATTAAATTTTATATTAATCATTAATATCTTAAAACTTGAAAGGGTTACTTGAGATCGCTTTTATATAGGTAAATCCCTTATTTTAATAATTTTTTATTTTATCTAGCTATAATACATTATGCCAGGTTGAAATTGTACGTGTGTATTGGCACATGTACGAGCCAAATGCGGACCTGCCCTCTTTCCCTCAAGCTTGACACCCATCCCCCACCACACCCACACCCCCCAATACACCCCCCCACCCCCCACCACGCCCCCCTCACACCTCTCAATCAACCCCCTGCACCCTCACCCTCTTTGACTGTAGTGAATTTGGTGGGCTTCTGCGTGCATCTGTGCATTTTTCTAGTGCGTGCGTTTTTTTTTTTTTTTTTTCTCCTTTTTTTGGCATTCCCCGTGTGGCAGGAAATGCGAAAGGAGCGAAGGAAATGGAAGTTGAATACTACAGTGATTCCGATGTTGTTGCCGTTGCCCTCAAAATCCTCAAATCAGCCATTCAGATATATGTGCCAGCGCATTCCCAAATTTCGGCATTCGGGGTTGTTTTAATTCTGATATTTCGTTACACATTGCTGCAACTGCTGGGCTGAAGTCCTTTCTTCCGGAGACTGTTTAGATGCTGTACTAAATATCATATACGACTTTCGTTCAGAGAAAGCTGGGAATTTGAACGGCACTAGCAATCGTTGACATCTAAAATTAAGCAGTCAATGACTTTTGAATTGTGATGAAATTTTTTATTTCTCAAGTTATTTGATTACGGTGTGATATTAATGCCCACTGATCTTTTACGACCGGTCGGAAATCCGGTGATTTCCGACCGGTCAAAAAATATATTTTTTTTTGTTTTTTTTTGAAAAATATTTTTATAAACATGTTAATCTAGTTATATTTAATCTATAAACCAAGTTTTACCATTTTTGGATATGTATATATATTTATTTTGGATTTTTAAATACAGGGATATTTAAGTCATTTTAAATATTTTAAAATTACTTAAATACCCCTGTTTTTAAAAATTCAAAATAAATATATATAAATATTCAAAAATGGTAAAACTTGGTTTATAGATTAAATATAACTAGATTAACATGTTTATAAAAAAAAAATTCAAAAAAAACAAAAAAAAAAATATTTTTTGACCGGTCGGAAATCTCGTAAAAGATCGGTCCTCGATATTAATTACAAAATCAATGTTGCAGTGACATATGCTTTATGTTCTTTTTTTTTCTCCGGAAGCTGTTTTGATGTGCCGTACATTTACTGGTCGAATTCACATGGGCTTGACTGATGGCTTCAATTGTGTCATCGCTTGTACAAGGGTTTCATACCAGCCTAGACAAGCTTTGTCAGTATTCTTTTGCTTTGAAATTTTTAAATGGTTCGGGCTGAGTCATCTATGATGGATTGGATATCTTATGGATTAAGGATTTTCAAAGCAGCATAATACTTTGTTGGTTTTTTCCTTTCATCATTGGTGGATGGTTAATCAGTCCTTTTTTCACTCTTGAAAATGGCCGTGAGACTATCAATAACCAGATTTGTCTTCAGTTATTAAAGCATCACAAAGCATCAAGACTTTTAGTAGTGAAGAAACTAATCAGTTGATGTCATACCTTAGCCTCTATATAGTCCAGTGGTGTGAGGACTTATCATCTAGCCCACACAGTAGGCCCATTACTCAGGTATTGTTTATTTTTGTCATGTTTATTTAGCATGTGAGGTCTACAATTGCTGACACTTGAAGCTGTAATCAAGGTTTTTGTTGGTTCCTAAAAACACATCTTTCACCCATTGAGCTGCAATGGGTTTGCTGCATAGGCTGGGTGATAAGTTCTCACACTGTAGAACTCCATGGATGACTAGGATATGACATCCACTTGATTGATGAAAGGCATAGTCTCAAGGAGGCGAAATACTGAATAAATTTGGCAGGGTGAATAATATCTGAGTAATGCGCCTGCCGCATGGGCTGCATAATAAGTCTTCACACAACCAGGCTTCATAGAGGGCCAAGGTGTGATGTGGAACTACTTTAAGGTTGTTTTTTTTTTTTCTTTTCTTTTTTCTTTTCTTTTGTACGTTAAGGACTCAACATCTGACTAATTAATGTTTTTACAATGGAAACAGCCTTCTTATATTCCAAATGTGATGTCTCACGATGCATATTCTAACCCAAACACGTAGATGGTACTAGATATTGCATTTTTTGACTTTTTTTTTGGATGTTGAATGTAGGGTAGCAAGTTTGGCGCATTACTCCTCTCACAGAATGTAATGCCTCTATCTACAGCCCCAAAGGTTGTTCACGAGAATCAGATTCAATTTGATCTTGAATGTGGAGTTCCCACGATGATATCAAATTTCGCAACAAGACGTTTACTGTATCTAAATGAAAAATTGTTTGCAGTGTTGAGTTAATTGGACCAGTGATGGTAACTTCTTTTATTCTATCATTTTCTGGATAGGTGTAAATATTTAAATTCTTCTTTTTTCTTGCACTAAAAAGGCAGTTCTCATGATAAAAAAATATTCATATTAATTTGATTACACATAGTTCTTAGATGGATGTAGTTATGGGCCTAAGGCTTATGTTATTGTTGCACTAATCTTATCTTTCTTTTCTATTTTTTCTTTTCATTTTATTATTTTTTTGCGATCAAGAAGGAATTTTACTTTTTTGATGTCAACTGGATGGTTAGAGCAAGAGGGTAATTTTCTTGGGCAACTCAGCCAATTTATAAACGTGAAGAGATCTAACAAGAAGCATAGAAAGGTGGGTGACCTGGAAAGTTTGAATTGTTAATCATAATGAATGCTCAGGAGTTGCTTTTATTATTTGTTCGTATCGACCAAAAAGGGTTGCAAGTGTGACTAAGTGCACAAAAATTCTGAATTAACCTTTAAAGTCTCAAGAAATATTTTTAGTTAATTTGGCCTACAAATAAAAATTACCCACCCTTAAATGTCAGTCAGCCTCCTTTCCCTCCCCAGAGGTCCTAGATTTGCCCAGTTTAGTGAGTTCAGGAGGTCCATTATCCAGTATTGATGATAAATCTCTGTACCTTTTTTAAAATTTACCCAAGGGAGCTAGTTCATATTTGATATCTCCCCTTGTTTTGTGTTTCTTTCCTTGATGATGTAGATTACCACAGATTTCTCACAATTTTTTGGTTTGTTCCATCTTCTTTCACACATTACACAAAAGAGTATTAAGCCCACACCAGTCATTGATTGTTCTTTATGTTCCAATTAATATCTGGCTACTGCAGTATTTGGATACATCCTTAATTGAGAGAATGTAAGGCACATATCCAGGCTTCAGTTAGTTGAAATAATGCTTATGTTGGTAATGATGGCAGAGACAACAATGGTGGTCTTTTTACTATTACAATTTCTTTCAGGTTATGATGAATTTATGCATTTGCGAAATGTTCATCATGCAATTAATTTGATTTGCATTACTAGGAACTTAGATGGAGGAGCTATGATTTCGTGCCCTATGGAAGGATATGCTGAAAAATGCAACAGATGGTGGTTGCTTGGGGACCAGCCCAACAGACCAACAACAAAAGTTATTGTCAGACCTTGTGTTCAATTATGAAATACTCAGAGTCTTGGTAGAAACATTCCTCTCCAGTTAATCTCCACAATAAGTTCTAAATATGCATATGTTTTTGAATGCATATAGAAATGGAGGACCTTATTCCTCGAGTTTGCTGGGAGGTTGTTAAAAAGTGGGATATGTTTCTATTTGGCAGAAACCTCTAGACAATAATGGCTATGTCAGTCACGCAGCTTAATTGTTCCACCTGGTCTGAAACAGAAAATGGCTCAGACAGTTTTTGGTATCCCTATATTTTTCTTCTAAAAGTATTTGTGAATGATAAGAAACTTTTGTGAATTTTCACCATCCATCTTAAGCAGTGTTTTTGTATTCAACAATCTTTTGTATATTTGGATCAAACTACTGAACTAGGATCAAAGAGAGTATATGGAAAATACTCTCTAGGCAATGTATTTTCTTTTCCAGATATCTTCATTGAGATATACTTATTGGCTGTGAAAGTCAAATCATAAATGTTAATTGATATCCTCTTAAAGGAAAAGGAAGAATGAAGCAAATAGTTAATGGCAAAATTGGGTGACTCCAGAGTTTATGCTTGGGTACATCTAAATGCAATAGTAAAGTTGTCCAAGATAGAACTTGTTATTTTAGTGTAGAGAGACTATATATATGTTCCTACTTTTATGTAAATAGCTTATATAGAAGTGGTTTCATATAATCCCATCCATTTTTATCTTGATGGTTAATAGAAAATTCGCTTCATTTATTGTTATTTAATTTCGTTTGTTTTGCTAAAAGACTAAGTTTCATTGAAATCAAAGATACGCATGGGCCACATTTGCTTCAATATCTATGTTTATAAGTAAATTATGAAAAATAATTAGGTCCATTCACATGCATTTGACTATAACAATACTTTAGAGAGTGGTTTATCTACATAGTAATGATGTATTAGATCCATTCACATTCAATCTTTCTCAGACAAGAATTCAGAATTTTGTTTCGACAAGCACGTAACCTTTTCAGCAATCTCTCGCAAAGGACATTTGACATTATTAGTTTGGGAGACAAACCCAAGCAACAACACCAGAATTATGGAAATGATTCCTCACTTTATCACTATTGTAGACTTTGTTAGCGAGAGTGGTCTTACCTGCTCCTCTTGTGGCTACTATGGACCACACGGTGGCGGTGACTATCTCTAGGTCCTCCTCTTCCTATCAACCTCTTCCCCAATTCCTCAACATGTTTTTCGAAGCCAATTACTTTGTTGCCAACAGCAAGAGGATTGAATGGAATCCGGTGGATCCCCCCTTCTTCTACCCTTTTATTCTTTTTCGGCTCTTTCTTCTCTGTCATCGCGTTGCCCACCATTTTAAACTCTTCCAACCATTGGAACAACTCTTTAAACTCTTTCAACTGCTCGAACAGCTCTTGAAACTCTTCCAGCTCTTGAAACTCTTCCAGCTCTGCTCTCTCTTCTAACAAACCCAACAAACCCCATACCTCTTCTACCCTTTACACCATGCAAATTTCATCCTTCGGACCTTTTGGAGCAAAGCCCACAACTCTTCCCCTTCTCGCTCGTCCGACTCTTTCCTCCACCCTTCCACCCCTTCCTCTTTTGCTATTTGGTTGAACACTTTTAGTACGAGGATGTCACTGTCTTTAAAAATAAAAAATAAATACTTAAAAATATCCAAAAATAGTAAAATTTGGTTTATATATTCAATACACCTAGCTTAACATGTTTATGAAAAAATAAAAAAAAGGCTTACTTAGGCCGGCCTAACTGGATCACATCTCTAGCATTTAAATCATTTAGAATATCATTATTATATAAATAAATGATGCTAGAAAGTATTGTTATATTTAACTGCCTGTGTGAATGGATCTAACAAATTTTTATAAATTACACCTATATATACATATATTCGCATTTTTTATGATTTATATCTACCGCGTGGGTTGGATGATAAGTCCTCATACCGCTGGACTCTATGAAGGCCAGTGTAACATCAACTGGTTGACCATTTCACTACAAAAAATTCGTATGCTTTGTGATGCTTTAATGACTGAAAACAAATTTGGTTATTGATGGTTCTGTGTCCATCTCTGAGAGTAAAAAATAAAAGGATGATTAACCATAAAGGCTAGTTGTTATCACCAGGGTGTACGTGAGTTCAGTTCAACCAGCAACGTGTTGAACCTAATCTATCTTAACCAAGTTAGGGTTGGGTGGGGTTGAAGTTGGGTTGTGATCAACCTATGTTAAAGAGATGTGATCTAGTTAGACTGGTCTAAGTAAAGGCTTACTTAGGATGACCTAAAAATCATATTTCCAAGTACTTTTTAAAGTTTTTTCATAAACATGTTAAGTTAGGTGTATTGAATATATAAACCAAGTTTTATGAGAACACCACTGTCTTTAAAAATAAAAAATAAATACTTAAAAATATTCAAAAATGCTAAACTTGGTTTATATATTCAATACACCTAGCTTAACATGTTTATGAAAAAATAAAAAAAAGCCTTAAAATATAAACCTAGCCTAACTAGATCATTTCTCTAAATCTTAAAAATATAACTTTAAAATTAATATTAAATATTAAAATATGTTATTATGTTGATTTTATATATCTGGTAGATAAGATTTATACACAATTATACTAGATAAATGACAATTATTTTATAGTAATAGATATGATATTAAATATAATGGATGAAGTAGATTTTTCATGAATTATCATGGTGTTAAAATAAATTAGATTGCATAGAAGAAGGATTTCATAGAAGCAAAACTCTATACCAGGGTCTCATTATGGTGCCCAAGTTTAAGATTTGTAAAAATTTAATCCCAACCCAACGCAAGCATGAAATGATTGTTGTAGATAATTGTTATAAATGAGAAAAAATTATTAACAAAGGATCATGGAAGCTTTTTTTTATGAGGGAATTGTCAGGAATTAAGGCTTTAACATTCGTTTGGAGGAACAAAGTTCAATCAAACAAGCATTTTATTCATAAAGATCCCAAGTATCTCAAGCCTTGATTGGTGCCACTTCAGTGTAACTTTGAACTGCTTTGTAGACAAGGACATTATATCTGTCATAGTCATTTGCTATGTATGGTGGACAAATCAGTTGCACGATAAAACTTGTGGAGTAATTGATTTAGGGAAAAAATCGAATGCTGAAAATCCCATTTAGTGTTAAAGGCCCATTGCCATGCTTGGTGCTAGATTGGGTGCAAAGAAGGCCATAAACTGGGACTGCAGGTAAAGTTCAATTTGTCTTGTCTACTTCCTACTATCTTTCACTTTAAATGTTGATAGACTTGGGCACAAAGGAAGCACTGAAGCAGCTCGTACAGTCCCTTTGAGTTCCCGCCCTGTATTGCACTTATGAAGGACAATTGTTACTTTCAGATTGCAAATTGCAAATTGCAACTTTCAGATTTTCATCGCCCTGTCTTTTCATTTGTTATATTTTGTCATAATAGCAAATTGCTACTTTCAGATTTTCATCTTCGTCTTAACACACTGGTATCTGTTGTCTAGCACTAGGCTGCATGCTACTATTTTTGTGCGACTGTCAATTGGAATGTTTGTGAAGGGATAATACCCATTTTTTTCACATATTATCTCGTAAAGACTCAATCGAGACTTTATATTATTAGAGTTGAGATGGAATCACATTTGTACGAGAGGACAAGACCTCACGTTGAGATGGAAATTGGAAACATACTACATTGCACAGGGAAGTATCTTCGGAAGACATCAATGAAATAATTTTTCCAATTTCCACACAAGATGCTTGTAAACAAGTAAGCATCGATAATATTTATCTTTAAGTCAAAGCAATGATAAAGATGGCAAAAGGGAAAGTCTAGACAATTATGCTTCTGATGGAGATGATGTAGATATTCTATCATCATATAGGAAGAAAATTATTTGTCGCGCTCACCTTTTTTGTTGATTATACGTACTGCCTATGTCATATACTCGTATATGTGACTCGCTTCATGTTTATTTTAATGTTCATTGATGATGTAGATTACCAGAGATTTCTCACAATTTTTTGGTTTGTTCCATCTTCTTTTACACATGACACAAAAGAGTATTAAGCCCACACCAGTCATTGAATGTTCTTTATGTTCCAACTAATATCTGGTTGCTGCAGTATTTGGATACATCCTTAATTGAGAGAATGTAAGGCACATATCCAGGCTTCAGTTAGTTGAAATAATGCTTATGTTGGTAATGATGGCAGATACAACAATGGTGGTCTTTTCACTATTACAATTTCTTTCAGGTTATGATGAATTTATGCATTTACAAAATGTTCATCATGCAATTAATTTGATTTGCATTACTAGGAACTTAGACGGAGGAACTATGATTTCGTGCCCTATAGAAGGATATGCTGAAAAATGCAACAGATGGTGATTGCATGGGGACCAACCCAACAGACCGACAACAAAAGTCATTGTCATACCTTGTGTTCAATTATGAAATACTCAGAGTCTTGGTAGAAACATTCATCTCTAGTTAATCTGTACAATAAGTTCTAAATATGCATATTTTTTTGTAATAATTCATCCGTTTCTGACACACTTGTATGCATAAAAAAATGGAGACCTTATTCCTCGAGTTTGCTGGGAGCTTGTTAAAAAGTAGGATATGTTGCTATTTGGCAAAAACCTCTAGACAATAACGGCTATATCAGTCGGGCAGCTTAATTGTACCACCATGTTCTGAAACAGAAAATGGCTCAAACAGTGTTTGGTATCCCTTTATTTTTCTTCTAAAAGTATTTGTGAATGATAAGAAAGTTTTGTGAATTTTCATCATCCATCTTAAGCAGCGTTTTTGTATTCAACGATCTTTTGTATATTTGGATCAAACTACTGAACTAGGATCAAAGAGAGTATATGGAAAATACTCTCTAGGCAATGTATTTTCTTTTCCAAATATATTCATTGAGATATACTTATTGGGTGTGAAAGTCAAATCATAAATATTAATTGCCATCCTCTTAAAGGAAAAGGAAGAATGAAGCAAATAGTTAATAGCAAAATTGGGTGACTCCAGAGTTTATGCTTGGGTACATCTAAATGCAATAGTAAAATTGTCCAAGATAGAACTTGTTATTTTAGTGTAGAGAAACTATATATATGTTCCTACTTTTATGTAAATAGCTTATAGAGAAGTGGTTTCATATAATCCCATCCATTTTTAATATCTTGATGATTGATAGAAAATTTACTTCCTTTATTGTATTTAATTTTGTTTGTTTTGCTAAAATATCAAGTGTCATCGAAATCGAAGATGCGCATGGACCACGTTTGCTTCAAAATATATGTTTATAAGTAAATTATGAAAAAAGATTAGATCCATTCACATGCATTTGAATGTAACAATATTTTAGAGAGTCATTTATCTGCATAGTAATGATGTATTAGATCCATTCACATTCAATCTTTCTTAGACAAGAATTCAGAATTTTGTTTTGACAAGTACGTAACCTTTTCAACAATCTCTCGCAAGAGACATTTGGCATTATCAGTTTGGGAGACAAACCCAAGCAACAACACCAGAATTATGGAAATCATTCCTCGCTTTATCACTATTGTAGACTTTATCAGCGAGTGTGGTCTTACTTACTCCTCCTGTGGCTACTATTGAAACTATACAGTGGCGGCGATTGTCTTTAGCTCCTCTTCCTATCAACCTCTCTACCAATTCCTCAACATGTTTTTCGAAGCCAACTACTTCGTCGCCAACAGCAAGAGGATCGCAAAGGAATGCAGTCTGGTGGATCCCCCCTTATTCTACCTTTTCATGCTTTTTCGGCTCTTTCTTCTCTGCTATCGTGTTGCCTACTAGTTTAAACTCTTCCAACTGTTGGAACAACTCTTTAAACTATTTCAACCGCTTGAACAGCTCTTGAAACTCTTTCAACTCCACTCTCTCTTCTGTCAAGCCCAACAAACGCTATACCTCTTCTGCCCTTTTCCACCATGCAAAATTCATCCTTAGGACCTTTTGGAGCAAAGCCCATAACTCTTCCCCTTCCCACTCGTCTAACTCTTTCCTCCACCCTTCCACCCCTTCCTCTTTTGCTATCTAGTCGAACACTTTCAACATCTTCTCATAAGCTTTATCCATCCATTCCTCCTTTTCATAAAATTACGAGGATGTCACTGTTTTTAAAATAAATAATTCAAAAATTCAAAAATAGTAAAACTTGGTTTATATATTCAATATACCTAGATTAACAAGTTTATGAAAAAATAAAAAAAAATGCTTGGAAATATGATTTTTAGACCGGCCTAAGTAGGCCTTTACTTACGCCGGCCTAACCAGATCACATCTCTAGCTCTTAAATCATTTAGAATATTATTATTATATAAATAAATTATTCTATAAAGTATTGTTATATTTAACTGCCTGTGTGAATTGATCTAACAAATTTTTATAATGTACATCTAAATATATATATTTATATATACATACATTTTTCATGATTTATATCTATTGCATGGGTTGGATGATAAGTCCGCGTACTGCTGGACTCTATGAAGGCCAGTGTAACATCAACTGATTGACCATTTCACTACTAAAAATCCTGATGCTTTGTGATGCTTTAATGACTGAAGACAAATTTGGTTATTGACGGTTCTGTGTCCATCTCTAAGTTAACAAAAAAGGATGATTAACCATAAAGGCTAGTTGCTATCACTAGGGTGCACGTGAGTTTAGTTCAACCAGCAACCTGTTGAACCTAATCTATCTTAACTGAGATAGGGTTAGGTTGGGTTGAAGTCAAGTTGTGATCAGCCTATGTTAAAGAGATGTGATCTGGATAGACTGGTCTAAGTAAAGGCTTAATTAGGTCGGCCTAAAAATCATATTAGGTGTACTGAATATATAAACTAAGTTTACAAGGAAATTATGATAATGCCACTGTCTTTAAAAATAAAAAATAAATACTTTAAAGAGGAGTGATCCTGTTAGCCTGGGTTAAATACATGTCCCACTTAGCCCACCTTAAAAAACCTATTTACAACAGATTTTTTTACTTGTTTCTTCGTGCACTTGTTTATCTAAGTGTATTTAACATATAAACCAAGTTTTACTATTTTTGAACGTGTTTATCTATTTTTTTGAAGTTTTTAAGCATCTATGTGTATATATATGTATTTAAAATACCCTTATTTTTAAAAAATATAAAAAATATATATACTTATATCCAAAAATGGTAAAACTTGATTTATGTATTAATTACACTTAGATAAATAAGTGTATGAAGAAAAAAGTAAAAAAAAAAAAGTTGTTTTAAATAAGATTTTTGAGGAGGGCTAAGTGAGACATTTACTTAGCCCGTGCTAACAGGATCATTTCTCTACTTTAAAATATTCAAAAATGGTAAACTTGGTTTATATATTTAATACACCTAACTTAACATATTTATGAAAAAATTAAAAAAAATGCCTTGAAATATTTTTTTAGGCCGACTCAGGTAAGCCTTTACTTATGCCAGCCTAACCGGATCATCTCTCTAAATCTTAAAAATACAACTTTAAAATTGATATTAAATATTAAACTATTTTATTATGTTAATTTTATATATTTGGTATATGAGATTTATATACAATTATACTAGATAAATGACAATATTTTATAGTAATAGATATGATATTAAACATAATGGATGAAGTAGATTTTTCATGAATTATCATGGTGTTAAAATAAATTATATTACATAGAAGAAGAATTTCATAAAAGAAAAACTCTATACCAAGGTCTAATTATGGTGCCGAAGTTTAAGCATTATAAAAATTTGATCCCAACCTACACAAGCGTGAAATG
Source organism: Annona cherimola (assembly GCA_030490835.1). Taxonomy (NCBI): domain Eukaryota; kingdom Viridiplantae; phylum Streptophyta; class Magnoliopsida; order Magnoliales; family Annonaceae; genus Annona; species Annona cherimola. The sequence continues at coordinate 89,959,778 of CM059975.1, forward strand.
GTTGTTGTAGATAATTGTTATAAATGAGAAAAATTTGTTGACAAAGGCTCATGGAAGCTTTTTTTTTTACGAGGGAAATGTCGGGAATTAAGGCTTTAACATGTGTTTGGAGGAACAAAGTTCAAGCGAACAAGCATTTTATTCATACAGATCCCAAGTATGTCAAGCCTTGATTGGTGCCGCTTCAGTGTAACTTTGAGCTGCTCTGTAGACAAGGACATTATATCTGTCATAGTCATATGCTATGTATGGTGGACAAATCAGTTGCACGATAAAACTTGTGGAGTAATTGATTTAGGGAAAAATCCAATGATGAAAATCCCACTTAGTGTTAAAGGCCCATTGCCATGCTTGGTGCTAGATTGGTTGCAAAGAAGGCCATAAACTGGAACTGCAGGTAAACTTCAATTTGTCTTGTCTACTTCCTACTGTCTTTCACTTTAAGGGTTGATAGACTTGGGCACAAAAGAAGCACTGAAGCAGCTTGTACAGTCACTTTGAGTTCCCACCCAATCTTTTCTTGCACTTCTGAAGGACAATTGTTACGTTCAGATTTTCATCTGTTATATCTTGCTGTAATAGTAAATTGCAATTTTCAGATTTTCATCTTCCTCTTAACACACTGATATCTGTTGTCTAGCGCTAGGCTGCTACTGTTTTTGTGCAACTATCGATTGGAATGCTTTGTGAAGGAATAACACCCATTTTTTTCACATATTATCTCGTAAAGACATGATCGAGACTTATATATTATTAGAGTTGAGATGGAATCGCATTTGTACCAGAGGACAAGACCCCACGTTGAGATGGAAATTGGAAACATACTACGTTGCACAGGGAAGTATCTTGGGAAGAGATCAATGAAATAATTTTTCCAATTTCCACACAAGATGCCTGTAAACAAGTGAGCATCGATAATATTTATCTTTAAGTCAAAGCATTGATAAAGATGGCAAAAGGGAAAGTCTAGACAATTATGCTTCTGATGGAGATGATGTAGATATTCTATCATCATATAGGAAGAAAATTATTTGTCATGCTCACCTTTTTTGTTGATTATACGTACTGCCTATGTCATATACTCGTATATGTGACTCGCTTCATGTTTATTTTAAAGTTAAAACTAATTTTTTATTCATAGTGCAAAAATCTTTTTTTGTTTACATGTCTTATTTCATATGTGACTTAGTTAAAGCTTAGATTTTATATGAGCTACACTTATTTCGCTTACAAATTATTATGCTGTTAGAATTGACGTGAAATTGCAGGTATGAGCCATAAGAATTGACATGAAAATGCAGTCATCAGTTATACTTGTTTCATGTGTGATTTATTATCCTATGAGAATTGACTTTTGGGCATACTATATTCTTTATTAGCATCCAATCTAATCAAAAAATGTATTGATAAAGAAGTGATGGAGACTTGTGGGAGTTTAACTTGCATATGTATGCATGTCATATGCACGACTCTAAGTTCAATAAGTTGCTGTAAAGCATAGTTATTCAAAACAACTTATTGTCATTGTTCAAATTATAATCTTTTTCAAGTGATGATACATAGGAAGACAACTTAACATATACAATGATTTATCATTTTTTGTCGACAAAAGTGACAAAATATATTCGTTTGTTATTACATTTGGATATCGGTCTTAAGTTTAGTTGATATATTTTTTTCAATGCAGCCATTGAATTGAATGATATCCAATGGAAGCAAAAAGATTAGAAATGGAAGTGAAACATAATATTGGACGGACCAGCGCTTGCAACAAGGCATTGCAATATATTAATGTGCCTATCTTCAATTTGTGAGAAAATGTATACTTTAAATTATTTTTTTGATGGAAACTTTAAATTATTTTTAAGGTTCCAATCATTATGAGATTTTTTGATAATAGATTTATTGGAGAATATAGATCTTCTTTTATATGGCATGTTTGGTAATAGATAAAAGTTTTCAAACTAGAACTTTTTAATTAAAAAGTTCATACTTCACAATTATCTCATTTTTAATTATTTCATCACACCTTTCTGTACAACTTTCTTATTTTTCAGATATCTCTGCACAATTACCCATACAACTAACTTATATATTTTAACCTTATTCTCTTTATTCCTCGTCATTGCCCCAATCATATCATATCGTTTTGTTTCATTTAAAAAATTTTTACACAAAAAACTTTTCATTTAAAAATTTTATTACTTTCTAAATACACCAATAATGTTGTTTGTTTTTTATTATTGATCCACAGATGTTGGTTGTTTAGAGATGGGACGAGGATGAGGATAAGATGAAACTTTAGGATACAAATATATGAGGAATGGATGAAGATGTATTGGAAATAAGTAAAGTTGTATTCAGAATGGGTATAAGTGCATTGAGAATGAGTAAAGGTGCATTGGAAAATGTGACATCTCATCTTATCCTTATCTCATTACATCTTTGAAATATAGACGACCAAGTATTTGATAGAAGTGTACTCCAAAAGATAGGTAATGAGGTTGTTTTCTTTACTCAATTTCAAACTTTGGACTTCTGAGCTTTTACACTCTATTCACACTCATGTCAACCATATGGTCAGTTAAGTGATCACTATAATGCTGTTATTTTATATGTTTTTATTCAGCCCATTTGGATAGGAAAAATATTTGTAATGAAATTTCGACTTGCAATGAAGTTTTTTGGTTCAAATACGCAACAACAACGAACTTAAATTGCAAAAATGTGCCTGGAGCTGCTTGCCTCCTCTTTGTGATGTTTGTTCTTTAATCATTCCATAATGTTTTGGCTCCAAATTCCTTGCCATATTTGTTGGGCGCCATTTTTAATTGTGATTTGTGACAACATATTCAGCATGCACAAACAGTTTTTTTGTTTGTCTTTTTTTTTTTTTTTATATATATAGAAACATTTTTTTTGTTTTTTTTAATATAGAAACATAGGTGTTGGTTGGTCGTCTGCGTGGAATTATTTCCAAGTCTTCAATTTTCTAATATATATTAAATAAAAATTATTGTATATAGATATCAAATTAGGAAATCTAATTGGAGGAATACTTTAAAAGCAAAGTCATTCCAAGCGGCGTCCCATGCGGTAACCTTTGGAATCGTTCTCCAAATCTTTTTCTAAAAGTATACTTTTTTATACATTGGTAGGCCTCACTTAGATGGGCGTTCATACATTTTTTTTCAGAATTTAAAAGTACATAAATAAGGTTTTTTTCATTTTTGAAATTTAAAAAATTTGCAAATCTCATGCGCTCACGATTTACAATTTTTTATTTTCAAAATAAAAAATCTATTTAGATAACTCAAAAAATATAAAAAATTACAGACACTCATCTGCTAGGCCTACCAATGTATAATAATATTTTAAGAAATATATGGAAAATAATTCTAGGGGAAATTGCACGGAATCACTACTCTACTCTAAAAATAATTTTTATATTTTTATTATAAATCACTACTCTACTCTAAAATAATTTTTATATTTTTAATATAAATTAAAATTTAATAGTATTAACTTATGTTGAAGTTATGGAGCTACGGTGCTTCAATGATAAAAGTTGTATAGAAATGACATAAGCTGTATAGAAGTGTTTTCCATTACATACTATAAAAAGTCATGGGCAGCGTGCTCCCCTGTGAGGTTGGCTTCCCCAAAGAATGTATCATCATCTTTGAATGAAGGCTAACAACATTGACATACTTGCATAAAAATGCTTGTAATAACTATAAAATTTAAAAATCAATTACTATAAATGCAAATATTTACTTTTAGGTTAACATAAATGCAAATAATTTTTTTTTCAGAAGATTGCTCTGTTGTCATGATTTTTACATTTTTCGCGTCACCACCAAAAAAGAAGAAGAAGAAGAAGAGCGCTTAGGGCAACGACCCTGCTAAATTTGTTAACAGAACATATATATTCTTTTGATTGGGGCCAACAACAACATATAATCCTCGTTTCTAAATTAAATTCTTATAATTCTGAATATCTTTTGTGATCAAATAAAACATAACGACCATACATTTACACACATCTCACAAAGTGAAGAAAAGGGGGAAGAAAACTAAAAGATCTAGATTCAATTAATCACATGGGATTCGATTATACGCGAATGAAATAAAAGTGTTAGGGTTCAGATCACTTTGCAAGATCACACAAAATACATAGAATAACATAGATTAGCCCTAAGCCTACTCCAATAGAAAAAAAGAGTAATTAATTAATCATTAATCAATTACTATTTTCCTCTTAGAAGTAACAAACTGCCTCTCTCAGAAAATGTCTCACTCTAAACTCTCTCTACTTTTTGTGATACACTCTCTCTGTGATTCCTTAACTCTATAGACCACATGCTTATTTATAACTCTCTCATACAACTTACATAACCCATATGCATTACTAGCTTTACTCAATTAAGACACGAACAATATAAGACACATCTGACAAAAAGTTATTTGAAAAATATATGAGGAATTCAGAAGTGAAAGACTATCCCATTTTGAACTACCTTGTTTCTTGTACCAATCCTTTTCTTTATCTTTTTCAAGCAAATTTTTAAGTTCCACATATGTCTAAAAATGAAATCTTTCAAGCCGCAACTAGTGGGAAAATAACCAATCATCGAACCAAGAAGGAAAAAGCATATAGTAGGAGCAGAAGTCCTCTAGTTGGCAATTGGATTTGCTTATCCAAATGAGAATTTTGGTTTCTCTACAATAGTTAGGTGAAAGAGACGATGCAACAGGGAGAAAAAGGAGAGCTAAAGAGATAGTGGTGATGATGGCAAAGGAGACAGTGGGAGAACAAGAGAGGCAACTATTAGCAAGATGGTGAGTGGGGTAGAGGGTGGCAATCAGCAAGGCGACAATGTTATGATGGAAGAGGGAAAATTAGTCCAAAGGGATGGAAAAATAGGTTAAGATTTTTAACACAGGTTGACCACAACCCGACTTCAACCCAATTTAGAAACGGAGTGAGACTAACTCAACCCTACCTTGGTTTAAATAAGTTAGGTTCAACGGGTTGCAGGTTGAACTGAACTCACATGCACCCTAGCTATAACAGATAGCGATCCTATTCTCCTAGGAGCATATACTTATTTTATTTATTTTTTTCCAAAATTTTTTACAATAGTGTTAATCTATATGTATTTAATATGTGTAAATTTTTTTACTATTTTTTGAGATTTTTAGATATTTGTTTCCGATTTTTAAAAAATCAGTGACATTTTAGTAATTTAAAATTACTTAAAATGCAGCTGATTTTCAAAAATAAAAAATAAATATCTAAAATATCCCAAAAATGGTAAAATTTTTTACATATATTAAATACATATAGAATCGCAGTCCATCTATAACAACTAGCCTTTCATCATTGGTTGATATTTAATCATAGCTATTTTTTTACTTTTAGAGATCGACACGGTACCGTCAATAACCAAATTTGTCTTCGGTCATTAAACATCACAAAGCGTCAGGATTTTAGCAGTGAAATGTCCAATCTGTTGTGTTATACTTTTGCCTTTACGCAGTCTAGTGGTGTGAGGACCTATCACCCAACCTATACGGTAAATATAAATCATGAAAAATGTATATAGCCATATGGAAATTATGAAAAAATTGTTAGATCCATTAACACAGGCATTTGAATGTAGCAATATTTTATAAAATTATTTATTCATATAATAATGATATTCTAAATGATTTAAATGTTTAAAAATATAGCTTTAAAATAAATATTAAACATTAAATAATTTATACGCAATGATATTAGATAAATGACAGTTATTTTATGGTAATATAAATGATGTTAAATGCAAAGGAAGAAGTAAATTTTCCATGAATTATCATGATGTTAAAATAAATAAGATTAGATAGAAGTAGAACTCCATACCAGGGTCTAATTATGGACCCCAAATTTAAGCTTTATAAAAATTCAATCCAACCCAACCCAGGCTCATGGATGCTTTTTTTTTTTTTTTTTACAAGGGAATTGTCAAGGAATCAAGGCTCTACCATGTGTATGCAGGAACAAAGTGCAATCCAACAAGCATTTTATTCATAAAGACCCAAGTATCTTAAGCCTTGATTGGTGCCGCTTCAATGTAACTTTGAGCTGGTTTGTAGACAAGGACATTATATCTGTCATAGTCATATACTGTGGATGGTGGATAAATCCGTTGTATAATAAAACTCATGGAGTAATTGATTCAGGGAACAATCCAATGGTGAAAATGCCACTTACTGTTAAAGGCCCATTGCCATGCTTGGTGCTAGATTGGTTGCAAAGAAGTCCATGAACTGGGACTGAAGTAGCTCTGACAGTCGCTTCGAGTTCCTGCCCTGTCTTTGCTTGCACTTCTGAAGGACAACTGATACTTTCAGATTTTCATTTGTTATATCTAGCTATAATAGAAAACTGCAACTTTCAGATTTTCATCTTTGTCTTGATACAATGGTATCTGTTGTCCAGCACTAGGCTGCATGCTACAGTTTTTGTGCAACCGATCAATTGGAATGTTTGTGAAGGAATAATACCCATTTTTTTCTCATATTTTTTCATAAAGACATGATCGAGACTTACATCTTATTAGAGTTGAGATGGAATCGTTTCTACGAGAGGACAAGACCTCATGTTGAGATGAAAAGATAAGAAGCATCTTGGGAAGAGATCAATGAGATAATTTTTCCGATTTCCACACGAGATGCCTGTAAGCAAGTGAGCATCAATAATATTATTTATCTTTTAATTCAAAGCAATGATAGAGATAGCAAAAGGAAAAGTTAAGACAATCATGCTTCTGATGGAGATGATGTGGATGTTTTATCATCATAGAGGAAGAAAAATATTTTTCATGCTCATCTTTTCTGTTGATTATGTGTATTGCCTATGTCATATACTCATACACGTGACTCGCTTCATGTTTATTTTAAAGTTAAAACTACTTTGTCATTCATAGTGGAAAAATCTTTTTTTTTTTGTTTTCATGTGTCTTATTTCATATATGACTTAGTTAAAGCTTAGATATCATGCTTTGTTGGGAACATTTGTACAGATAATTTTTTGGCAATGAATTGCGAGGATCCTTCTATCTCTATCCCCTCTAATGCTTTGAGGCTGTAGGGATAGCGGGATCTTCTCTTTTATCAAAAAAAAAAAAAAAGAAAAGCTTAGATATCATGTGAGCTACACTTATTTTACTTACGACTTATTATGCTGTTAAAATTAACGTGAAATTGTAGGTATGAGCCATGAGAATTTACATGAAAATGTATTTATCAGCTATACTTATTTCGTTTGTGATTTATTATCCTATGAGAATTGACTTGCTTTTGGGCATAATATATTCTTTATTAGCATCCAATTTAATGTTAAAAAGTGCATTGACAAAGAAGTGATGGAGAATTATAACTTGTGGGAGTTTAACTTGTATATTTACCCGTGACATAAGCACAACTCTAAGTTCGCATAACTATTCCTAACAATATTATTGTTATTGTTCAAATTATTATCTTTTTCAAGTGATGGTACATAGGAAAACAACTTAACATATATAATGATTAGACATTTTTTGTCAACAAAAATCACTAAACATATTCCTTCGTTATTACATCTGTATATTAGTCCTAAGTTTAGCTTTTATACTTTTCCAATGCAGATATTGAATTGAATGGTATCCAATGGCAGCAAAAAGATTAGAAATGGAAGTGAAGCAGAATATTGGATGGATAAGCTCTTGCAACAAGGCATTGCAATATATTAATGTACCTATGTTCAGTTTCTAAGAAAATTATACTTTAAATTATTTTTGAGGTTCCAATAATTATGAGATTTTTTGATAATAGACTTATTGGAGAAATTAGATGGTAACAGGTAAAATTCTTCAAACTAAAACTTTCCAATTAAAAACTTCATATTTCATAATTATCCTATTTTTAATCATTTTTTTTGCATTTTTATACAACTAGCTTATTTTTTAGTCATCTCTACGTAATTACTTATATAACTAACTTATTTATTTTAATTTTATTCTCTTTATTCCTCATCATTGCCCTTATTATATTATATCATTTTATTTAATTTCAAAAAAATTTATGCGAAAAAATTTTCATTTAAAAATTTTATTACTTTCTAAATATATTCATAATGTTGTTGATTTTTTTTCTAAATTGGTCCATAGATTTAGAAATGGGAAGGGATGAAGATGAGATGAGAATCTAAGATGTAAAAATGTATGGGCACTGAACACCCTAGAGCTTTAACTCATTTTTAAAAAATTTTTGAAATTTTTTTATACAATTGTTAATCTAAGTGTACTTAACATGTATATGAAGTTTTATAATTTTTAGAGATTTTTAGATATTTATTTTTTATTTTTGAAAAATAGTGGTGTTTTAGTAATTTTTAAATTATTAAAATGTCACTATTTTTCAAAAATAAAAAATAAATATATAAAATCTTTAAAAAATGGTAAAACTTAATACATATGTTAAGTACATTCAGATTACCAGTTGTATAAAAAAATTTCAAAAATATTTAAAAATGGTTTAAATACACTTGGGTCCACTAAAGCTAAGTGAACCTAATTGCATTTAGTCTCATCTCGAAATGTATTGGGAATGCGTAAAGATGTCGTGGGAATGAGTAAAGTTGTATTGGAAATGAATAAATATTTATGACATTCCATCTCATCCTCAACTCATTTCATCTTTAAACTATAGATGTTCAAGTATCTGATGAAGGTGTACTCCAGAAGAAAGGTAATATGAGTTCATTTCTTTACTCAACTTCAAATTCTAGACTTTCATACTCCGACACTCTATTTACACTCATTTCAGCCACCGGTCAACTAAGTGGGCACTATAATGTAGTCACTTTATTTGTTTTTTATATTTTATTTTATGTGTTTTTATTTGGCCCTTTTTGATAAGTTGGTGATGAATATTAAATATCTGCATTTGATAGTATATTATGGTAATCGGTGAATAGGAATGAAATATTTATAGGGTTCATCGTTAACTATATTCCAGTGAATAGTTTCGTTTGGGTAAGTGTTTGCAATGAAATTTGGACGTGCAATGAAGTTTTTTCGTTCAAATACTCATCAGCAATGAACTTAAATTGCAAGAATGTGCCTGGATCTGCTTGCCTCCTCTATGTGACGCTTGTTCTTTTAATCATTCCATAATGTTTTTGCTCCAAATTCCTTGTCATATTTGTCAGGTGCCCTATTTTTTTTTTATTCGTGGCGATATATTCCAGATGCAAAACATAGGTTTTTTTTTTTGATAGAAACATACGTGTTGCTTGGTCGTCAGCGTGGAATTATATCCAAGTCTTCAATTATCTAATATATATGAAATAAAAATTATGTTATATAGACATCAAATTAAGAAATTTAATTGGAGGAATACTTTAAAAGCAAAGTCATTCCATGCGGCACCCCATGCGGTCACCTTTGGAATCATTCTCCAGATCTTTTTTTTAAAAATATATTTTGTTATACAATGGTAGGCCTCACTTAGATGGGCGTTCATACATTTCTTTTTTTAGAATTTAAAAGTACATAAATAAGGTTTTTTTCATTTTTGAAAATTAAAAAAATTTGAAAATCTCGTGCGCTCACGATTTGCAATTTTTTTAATTTCGAAAATAAAATATCTATTTACATAACTCAGAAAATATAAAAAAAAATTTATAGGCACCCATCTGCCTAGGCCTACCAATGTATAATAATATTTTAAAAAATATATGGAAAATGATTCTAGCCGTGACTGCACGGAATCACTACTCTACTCTAAAAATATTTTTTACATTTTAATCTATTTTTGCATTTTTATTATAAATTAAAATTTAATAGCATTAATTTATGGTGAATTTATGATATGAAGATTACACTAGGGTACTTCAATATAAGTTTCATAGAAGTGTTTTCCATTACATACGATAAGAAGTCATGGCCAACTGTGAAGTTGGCTTCCCCAACGAATGTATAATTTGTCTTTGAATGAAGGCTAACAACATTGACATGCATGCAATTTATTTTAAAAATGGTTGTAACAACTACAAAATTTAAAAATCAATTACTATAAATGAAAATATTTTACTTTTAAATTAACATAAGTGCAAATAATTTTTTTTTTCAGAAAATTGCTCTGTTTTTGTGATTTTTACATTTCACATCACTACCAACAAAAAGAAGAAGAAGAGCGTTTGGGGCAATGGCCTGCGAACTTTGCCAACAAAAACATATATTTTTTTGATTGGGGCCAACAACAACATATTAATCCTTGTTTCTAAATTAAATTCTTATAATTCTATGTATCTTTTTGATCAAATAAAAGATAACGATTATAAATTTACATACATCCGACAAAGTGAAGAAAAGAAAGAAGAAAAGTAAAATATCTAGATTCAATTAATCACATGGGACTCAATTATACAAGAATGACATAAAAGTTATTTGAAAAATACATAAGGAATTCCAAAGTGAAAAGCTATCCCATTCTGAACTCTCTTTCTATAGATTATAAATTCTGATACCTAGTTTCTTGCACCAATCCTCTTCCTCAGCTTTTTCAAACCAATTTTTAAGTTCCATTGATACACCGCTACAGATGATTTCTTTTAGGGTGCGGATGCATTGCAAGCCTTCCAGAAGCTTAAAGTTTTTACAATCATGTATCGTTAAAATTTCAAGCTTGGGCATGGCTCCTTGTTCCACCACCAATTCTTCCAGTTGATCCATGGAACAAACGTCGAGGCATTTGAGCTGAGGAAACCCGTTAGCAGCTGAAATCATCTTCTTTTCGGTGTACGCATCAGCCAAATAGAGCTCGACAAGGTCGGCCAGCGTTTCCAATGTTGGCATTGGATCATCACTGAGTTGAGATCCATGTAAGTTAACGAAAGTGAGTTTTGGTGTAAGTTTAGGCAGTCTTTCCAACTTTACACTCCACAAATTCAGTACAGAAAGATGCATATGATGCTCGAGGGTTAAGGTGACTGGGTGATTACTAATATTTTTACGACCCTCAGTGAGAAGGTCAACGACAAGTGATCGGAGATTAACAAGTTTGCTAATCAAGTTCCCTAGTCCTTCCATCCAAAGTGGCTTGATTACATCGGACGCTCTCCCATCTATCGTCAAATTCCTGAGCCGGCCTAACGAACTGACGACTGTCGCTTCTTCTATCCACCTGCCCATACCTAAGTTCAATGTGCGGAGATTATTTAGGTTGCACACTCGTGGTTCACCTTCAAATTCGCAATCTCTGGCATGTAGATGCTTTAGCCGGTGGAGTTTCCAAAGTTCTTTCGGCAGGCATACACGTCGAGGTAAAATAAGTGTCTCCAAATTGTAGAGGTTGCCAATGGATGGAGAAAGAATTACTCGCATGGAACCATAATAACTGTGTACGTCTAAATACCTCAGATGTGTGAGTTCTTCAGATGGGAAATCCTTAATAATTGATGATGATGAAGAAGAGTTAAGATCAAGCTTTAGCACCCTCAGCAGTTCAAGACCCTTAGAAAGAGCAGATAAGCTCACCACATCCCGATTAAAACACAACAAGGAACGGAGGTTTAGGATATTGTTGTCTCTCAAAACATCTTCTAAATCGTGAACTGCCAACCAACGTGCTTCAATTGTGCTAAATGTTGTAGGAGTGCTTATTTTTTTACTATCGACGGCGAGAAAATTATACTTCGTACCTTCTGAAATGGCAAAAGCATGGAGGAGGTCATGAATGAGGCAAGCTTCGTATCCACCCCACGCTGATACAACTTGAACTAAGCTTCGGTCAATCAGCTCCGCCAAGTAATCGTCCGCCAAGTCTTCTGTTTCCCGTCCTTTCTTGGGCTGTATAAATCCCTCTGCAATCCAAAGCCTTTTTAACTCATCCGCGGAAATTGAATAGTCCTCGGGGAAGAGGCCCAAATAGAGAAAACAAGGCTTCAAGTGATATGGCAAATCATAATAGCTCAATGCTATTATGTCTTCACAATGCCCCGACTCTTCCGACAGTCCATCCGTCAGACTAACCAAGACATTCTTCCAATCCTGCAGCCTTGCCTCACCCTTTGCTGCGAGGAGACCACCCACAATCGAGATGGCTAAAGGCAAGCCTCCGCATTTTTTCACAATTTCTTTCCCAACATCCGTAAGCTCTGCTTTAGAAGAAGAAGAAGAAGAAGAAGAGCAGGGTATCTCAGTGCTCGTCTTCTCCCATGGGAATGCCTTCTTTAGAAACAGCTTCCAGCTATCTTCTGCATTTAGACTTGGCAGGTGGAAGGGAAGATTTGGCCGATCGGAAGCAGCATGTCTCGCCACTTCGGCCTTGCGAGTCGTGATGATGATTCTGCTTCCATTTTCTGCATCTGGAAATGCTGCTTTTAGTTGAACCCACGCATCAGCATCCCACATATCATCGACGACAATGAGATATCTCTTCCCCTGCAGGAACTCCGACAACCTGTCCTGCAAAACTTTCTCATTCAAGCATTTAGAATTTTGTATCGATGAGCACTTAACCTGTTCAGCAACCTCTCGCAAGAGAGATTCGACATTATAAGTTTGGGAGACACAAACCCAAGCAGCAACACCCGAATCATGGAAATAATTCCTCACTCGATCGCTATTGAAGACTTTGTTAGCCAGAGTGGTCTTGCCTGCTCCTCCCGGGGCTACTATGGAAACCACACAGCGGTGGCGACTGTCTCCAGGTTCTCCTCCTCTTCCTATCACCCTCTCCACCAACTCCTCAACATGTTTTGCGAAGCCAACTACGTCGTGGCCGACGGCAAGAGCAGCAGCACGCCGATAAACTTGCAGTTTTTTGCTTACATAACTCGGCCCTTCTCGCCCATCAAAGTCCGGAACGCCATAAGTCTCCTTACGAGCATAGACGTCGCTAATTTCTTTCTTTATCTCTTCGATCGCCTTTCCAATTTGTTTAAGAGAGACAAAGTCGCTCCAGCCAGAGACGTATTTCTTGAAGGGTCCTCTGCGTCGCTGACATTCCTCTCTCAATCTGAACGTGTCGACGGCATCTTCAATCTTTCGAGCAATGGCAAACATGTCCGCCACCAGTTTCTCCAGTCGCTTGTCGGCTTGTCCGAGTTTCCGATCTGCATCTTGCAAGAAACACTGTATCCACACCAGATCTTTTTCGATGGACTTGAGTTTGTCGCGGACACCATACGTGTCACGAACGTGTTGAATCACGAGTTCACCGATCTTCTGAAGGGTGAAGGAAATGATGGAATCAACTACAGCAGCCATGGGAGAGATTTTCACAGTGGAATTAGAAAATGAAAATGGTGATGATGTAGCCTTCTTTCTCTACCTCCGGCGCACGACTTATAATAAGATGGTAAAGCACTCACAGCCACCAGCACCAGTGACGCTGCAGCGAAAGGGATAACACGTTTTGCCTAGGAACAGCGAAAAACGCGCTTTAGGGTGTGTTTGTTTTGGGCCAAAACTTGTCAATTAAAACTTTTCAACACAAAACTTTTCACTCTTCATAACTACTCTATTTTTTAATTATTTTTTCACATTTTTCTATACAAACTACCCTACTTTTCAATCATTTCTACACAACTACTCATACAACTAACCTATCTATTTTAACTTTATTCTCTTTACTCCTCATCATTACCCCTATTATATCACATCATTTTCTATCAATTTGACAACTTCTACCTCTAAAACTTTTCATCAAAAGTTTTACCTCCAACCAAACACACCCTTAGTCTTGACTAGAAACACTGAAAGGAGGTAAATTATGTTTTTATTTTTTTGAAAATTTTTTACATAATTATCAATCTAACTATCTTAAAAATATATATATATAGAAATATTTAGATGCACCGTTGCTGAAATAGGCTGCATATGATCATCAAATCATAATCTACTTCACACATTGTATTTAGAATAATATATTCCATTAACATACTAATTTTCATTCCAATCAGATATGTATATAGGCTCTACCTGAAAATGGTACAAATTTAATATACTAAAATAGTTTGATGTAAATAATAATTTTAAAGTAATTTTTCGCTAAGCGTGACTGCACCGAAACAGCGGTACATTTGATCAAAAAAGAGTCTCACACATATTAGAATGCAATGAAACTTTATAAAATCATTTATCCATATATAAATTTTATAGCAAATGGTTTACATGTTGAAAAAACTATTTTGAAATTGTTATTTACATCAAACTATTTTATTACATTGAATTTGTACCGTTTTCAGATTGTGCCTATATACATATTTGATTGGGATGAAAATTGGTATAGTAATAGAATATATTTTTCTAAATACAGTGGGTGGAGTAGATTATGATTTGATAATCATGTGAGGCCCATTTCAGCGATGTTACACCTGAATATTTCCGTATATATATATATTAATTTTTATAATTTTTGAAGATTTTTTATATTTTTAAAAATAAATAGCATTTTAGTAATTTCAATTTTTTTTTGCAAATATGCCTACAAAAATTGACCAATATCGCCTCTATGTACTGAGTTTACCTATATTGCAAATCGACCCATAAAGTTTGTATAAAATTACAAGTGTATTGCTTTAGTTATGATGCCTTTAAAATATTTTGTAAAATGATTATAATGCCCTTTAAGTGAGGTGATGCACTTGTAATTTTTCAATTATTGTAGATATATTTTCTATTTTATTATTTTATATATTTTTGCATATATCATTATTTTAGATTTTTTTGCAAATATATTTATAACATCTGCAAAAATGGTAAGTGTATGACTTGACTTAAAGGGTATTATTGTCAATTTATAAAAAATTTAACGGTGTCATAACGGAAGGAACATGCTTAAAATTTCATACAAACTTTATGCGCATATTTACAATAATGTCAAACTTATGAATACAAATACAATATTGAGCAAATGTTATAAGTATATTTGAAAAAATCCCAATTTTAAATTATTAAAATGCTTTTAATATTAAAAAATAAAAATATCCAAAAATGGTAAAAAAATTAATATACATGTTAAATACACTTAGATTTATACAATCATATAAAAAATTTTCAAAAAAATAAAAAATGGGTAATTGCACTTGGGTGCACCTGAGTGCAAAAAATCAAGTTCTAAGAATGAATGCAAACTTGGGATGCAACTTCGTAACTCATTGATGATCATACAATTCCATAGTGTTATCATGTCATTCACGAAATTTTATATAAGTGACTTATCTATTTCAATTTTATTCTTTTTACTCATCATGATAACCTCTATCATATCATATCGTTTCTTCAAATTCTTTTTTTAATTAAAAAACTTTCACACCAAAATCTTTACATCTAAAAGTTTTAATATTTTACAAATGCATCCAATATCTTCAAAATAAGAGCCTTTTTTCCTAATAATTATATTTTCTTATGTAACTACGGGTAATTTGCATATATACCCACATAGTTTGATGTTAATTGCAAATATACCCACATAGTTTCATGAAACGCATATTACCCCTTTATAATTTCACCAATATTGCATTTTCCTCCCACGCCGTTACCTGCCATTAATATCTAACGTTATATTTTGAAAAATGACGAAAATGTCATCATATATAGTTTTACCAATTGTATTTCACCCCACGTAGTTTCACCAAAATTGCATATTACCCCATGAAATTATGTATACAAATGAGGGCATTTTTGTCATTTTTCAAAATATAACGTCCATGAGTTATATATAACTTCAATGAGTTAAACAAATTAAATGAGTTGAATAAGTTAAATAACTTAAACAAATTAAATGAGTTGAATAAGTTAAATAACTTAAACAGGTTACTAAATGAGTTGACGAGTTATAAAATTTCAACCTTAATCTCTTTATTTAATTAAATAGCTGAACGTATTTTCATACCATAATCTATTTATTTAAAAATTCAAATTCAATTCATTCATAGACGAATTGAACAAACGGAGTATCGAGTTGGCAACGACCATTAATACTCTTAACTAAGATACTCTTATGAATTAAAAGGGAGATGGCTCTCTTGAAAGCACACCGCTTTGCTTAAAAATTCCTATAGACAAAACTCCCGATGCGTGCAATTCACACATGGTCTGTGTGCCTCGTGACCCAAATTCGAATCCGGTGGAAGCGCTGACGCTTTCAACGCTTTTTTTCTTTTAACTTTTTCAGCAGTATTAAGCGGAAGCCTCAGTACACCTACACCAGAGCGTACTATATTTATTTTTTTATTTTTAAATTTTTTTTATAAAACTATTAATCTAAGCGTATTTAACTTATATATCAATTTTTATCATTTCTCAGGACTTTTAGATTTTTAAAAATTAGTGGCATTTTAGTAATTTTAAAAATTCGATAAACATATCTAAAAATCTCAAAAATGATAAAAATTGATACACATGTCAAATATATTTAGATTAAGAGTTGCATAAAAAAATTTCAGAAAAATATAAAAAGTAGTTGTATGCACCCTGGTATTAAGAGGTGCGGTCAACGATAAAAATATGTCAAAGTTAAAAAAATTTTACTGTATAATTATCTTATTTTAATATTATTTTTTACATATTCCTATATAATTATCTTATTTTTTAATTATTTTATGTAACTTCGTATATAATTAACTTATCTTTTAATACTATTCTCTTTACTCCTCATTATTACTCTTATCATATTACGTTATTTTCTATCAATTTAATAATTTTTACACTAAAAAATTTTTGTCCAAAAATTTTATTACTTTCTAAACATATCCTAAATGAGCTATGTCCGGTGCATTATCTTTTTACACGTTTTCTCTTTTTAATTTTTTAACTTTTGAGTACAATAATTACTCTAAGATGTAAATTTTCCTAGCAACTCACAAGGAGGAAGAAACGCGATTCGTGGTCTGTTTGAAAGATAAAATTTTTGAATTAAAATTTTTAGTATAAAATACAATATAGTAGATGTAGTGATAAAGAGTACAAAAAATAAAGTTAAAATAGATAGGTTAGTTGTATGAGTAATAAGGTAGTTGTATAGAAAGATATGAAACAAATTAAAAAAATAGGATAGTTATGAAAAGTAAAAATTTTAAATTGAAAAATTTTAATTTTAAAAGTTTCCTAGTTATATAAGCACGCCCTCTTTCTGTTTTATTTTGGTGGTAAGACAAGGCTGCTGTTATGGTTTATATATATTTATATATTTATATAATATGTAATCCCAATTTTTAATGTAAAACGCATGCCTACTCTCATATCATGGAAGGAAATATTTGCTTAAACTCCCACCATATAGGAGAAATTATAAATCCTTACCACATGGAGAAAATTATAAAACTTTCATTATAGAAGAACTACATTATAAAAGTTCAAATCGTTACACTTACATCCAGCAAACATTGAAACCCAAACCTCCTTGTGAGGCTCATGGGTTTACTGCAGGGCTGTAACTCTTACGTAGGCTGCTGCTGTAGTTGATCCCGAGTTCTCTTGGCAATCTGATGGTGGTAGCTCTCATATAGGAATGTGTTTTTATAGCTCTCATATACGAATGTGTGCCCGCGCGCAGTGCAATGGTAACACATGGGTGGGTGTGTGAGTTTTGGCGGGATTGATTTCCTATGAGAGCAAAAGCTCCTTGTAAGAATGTGTAATAAAAAAAGAAAAAAAGAATGCGTTAATTTCAGAAATTGACCATAAGTCTTGTCTTTGTTTCCAAATATAATTGTATATTTTTAAATTGACAAATATATACTTACATAGTTTACCTTCGTCGTCAATTTTTTTTAGACCATTTCTTTTAACAATTGAGTTGTAGGTGTGACTTAAAAATGTGCCTTTTAAAATTCTACCTTGGCCCTCTAAGGAGTTTAACAGTGTAAGGACTTTGCATCTAGCATATGTGCTAGCCCATTATCAAGATATTGTAGATCTTGCAACACTTATTCGGTGTTTCACATATGTAGTCACTGATACTACCCTATTTTAAAAAAATACTTTTATCCCTCCAAATTTTTTCTAACTGAAAAAATTGAGTCATATGGTCCAATCATTTCACTTAGGAAATTTAGTTGGTGCAAAATTATTTTTTCAACAGAATAAATAATCGTTATTTTGATAACATTGATATGCAAGAAATTTAAGGTGAAATTTTATAGATATAAGATGAATTTATAAAATATTATGGATACAGAGGAATTTATGAAATGTTATGGATATAAGAGAAATTTACGAAATGTTATGAATAAATTAGGAATTAAGAACAAATGTTATGGTTATGAAAAGATTTTTCCCTTTAAAATGTTAGTTCCGTATGAACTAATGCTACCACATACACGTGTGAATTATTAAGTATAGTGTGCTTCTAAGTACAGAACTCTTTTTTGATTAATAAATATTTCCTGCCTGATGAAATAAGATTTCCTACTAAAAGAGAAATCTACATGCAAAAAATCTTTTAAATAAAAAAAATGTGAAGAATCTAATTTAATAAGATGAATTCAACGTTTATGGGCACTCCCAATTAGAAATACATGCTGGCTCCGATGCCAGCCACCTAGGGTGGAGTCTTACCCGAGCAAGTCTCCCATACTCTTCCATGTTTGTAATTTTCAAAAAAATGAACTCAACGTTGTGTTAAACATAAGTTCTTATTAATTCAATACCACATAGGAACGTCCATGCAGGCAACTTAATTGCATGCGATGTACAGTAATCCAATAGGGCTAGAATTTATGGCATGGGCAAAGAAATTTTTTTTTTTGTTTCGGCCAGAGAAAATTGTAACTACAACATTTTCGGGTGTAAATATAATTGGTTTCAACTTGAACCCGCCTAACCCAGCCCAATTTATTATATATAGTATTGGGCTAGTCATTTTGAAAAAAAAATTATACAACCCAATTTTAACGGACTTGATTTCAAAAGTGTCTTGGTTTTGGCTAGGTGATTGTCAACCTGATTTGATCCAATTTCATATATTTGTGGATAATATAATAAATTATTAATAAATAGTCTTATATTATCATATAATACACAAAAATTAACTAGATATTATTGCTTTGAAATAAGATTATTTGGTAATTATACTATTGTATAAGTCATAAATTGGAAAGTGTTCCTATAAAAAGGATTAATTTTTATTCTTTCATATAAATTCATATTTTAGAATATATTTAATTAAGAAAAATATTTTAAATATTATATATTTATTAACTTAATTTTTAACTTGAACCGAACCAATTTCTATAGGGTTAAAATATAATTAAACTAACGTGTAAAAAATAGTATTAAAAGTAGGGTTGGGTTGAGATTTTATAAGGCATTTTAAGGTTATGTTTACCTTAACTTGAGTCTACTTGACTTTATTTACACCCCTGACTTCTAATTTCTAATATATCAATAATATTTTACATGTTCTTTGATACTTATAATACTTCGCATTAAATTTCAATTATACCTTATTATCAAAAAAAAATTTGCCAACCACTTGGTCATGTACATGGCCTCGCAGACTGGTCATGTCGATTTGAACCTCATATGCTAGTGTCATGTTGGTTCGAACCTCATATGGGGTAAAATTTGAAGTGGGAGCATGGACTCCCTTAAGAATAAGGTGGAAGCTTGTTTTTTTCTTTGATAATAGATAAGAGTTTATTGTTTCCTTTGAGGATAGATAAAAGTTTGTTGCCTCCCTTAAATATGAACTTAATTATAATATCAAATATAATAATGCATAAATACTAATAAAAAATTTTCAGTTATGTCAAGGTTTTCAAAACAAACATATTTTGCTATATTAAAAAGATGACTTTTTCCCTTCAAATTTTCCTTAATTAAAACAATTTAACCTTAATATGATGCTTAAATCATTTGATGTCTTAAATTAATAATTTATTAACATTAATTGAGTTACATTATGGTTGACTGTTTTAATTAAAAAATTTTGAAGGGTTAAAATCTTTTTTCGATAGGATAGTTAATGATTGTTTTGATAACACGGATTAAATAGAAATTTAAAGTAAAATTTCATTAGTATAATAGAAATTTTAAAAATGTCAAGGTTATATTATGAATTATGGGCAAATATCGTTTGTATAAAAAGAATTTTCTCTTTATTTTATAAATATTCGAGCCCTACTTAACATTTTCTTTCCATTGAATTTGACCATTTTTTAATTCAGTTGATTCTTTATTTTTGAAAATGTTGTTGATTTTTAAAAATAAAAAATATTAATTTAAAAATAATCAAATTTCACTAGGAAAAGTTTTAATAAGCACTTATACATTTAAAAATAAACAAGAAAATGACAAATAAATTTTCACGAAGAAGTATGTGATTATAACTTTTAAGATATTGAATAAGACGATAACAATTTAAAAAATAGAATATATACCGAGTAACAGTTGCCATCGATTGTCAACTAATTATTTATTTCAAGAATATGGAATCATTTTACAATTTTTATACTTGTAATTAAATAAGCGTCGTTGTTGCAATCGAATCCACATAGGCGAGAATTAATTTTGGGATGTTCTTTAGCCTGTTATAATAATTTGAGACAATATTACATCTTTTTTAATCAGTTCTACGATATTACCTCTCATTTTCAACTTGTATATTACAATTAAGCCCAAAAGTCTCTTTTTTTTTACATTTTTATATTTCATCTTACAAATCACCTTTAAAATAAATATTCTTTTACAATTTTCTCTGATACTAACTGCTCCCAAAGGGGAGAACACGTTCGGTTGATAAGGTTACGTAAAAATCTATCCCATGAAACCTCGGTTGATGATATCATATACAATTCAGTCCCTAAAAAAATGGGATACTATTTCTCTCACGGCAGCCTAATACCAACGAAATGAAGTTTGGAACCACAACACGCGGGAGCTGCCGACAAGCGTCCCTAGCCAATCGGCCTGGGCTCGGTTGGTTAATGCACCGCTGTTATTTGCAGTGATGATATTGGCCTGTACGGAGCTCATTTAAACTTTTTTTTTTTCTTATCGATTTTTTTTTACAATTATCTCAGACATCCATCTTTATGCCACAACCGTCGCCACACGCATGGTAAGGACGGCAGACAGTGTCCGCCGGTCCTCTGTTCGAATATAAACTTAGCATATTTGGAAGCAATGTGTTTCTCTACAAATTGAATGGGATTCGTATACCTTTCCCAAAAATAAATGAAAGTAATGCATCTCCCTATAAATTGTGTAGGAGTGTGTCTTCCAAAAAAAATCAATAGCAGTAATGTATCTTTCCTCAAAAATATGCAAGAATATTTCAAGACTTTATTGCAATAGAATCTATGAAGATTGTAAATATATATATATATATATGTGTAATCATCCATCTTTACAATTTGTCCCTTGAGATATTCTTACAATTTTTTTATAGTGTTCTTCAAACGTATCTACTAATATCTATTTTTTTATTCTACTAAAGCTTCCATTTGTATATGCTTCTACCATTAAGAGGAAACAACCCTTGCTCTAATTCTTTTTGCTGCCGCCGCAATTCACTGTAGACTACTCAAGCCCCCTTACCATCGTAGAAGGCTCATTTGAACGTTGAAGCACCTGATGAGAGACAAAGCCCAGAGCCGAGTGTGAGAACTATCATCGGTCAATAGTTCATGACACTAGCTGTGCCACATGACACCAGTGTTGTCAGAATTGGACCGGACTGGCCGGTTCGACCGGTCTGAACGAGAACCGGCCTCTAGTCCGATTCGATTACAGACAAACCATATGAACCGTGCTAACAGCGGTCAGACCAGAAAAATCGGTCTGATGTGGTTCAATTGATTCACACTAGAACAAAAAGAAAGCTCGAAAATGCATCCCGCGTGGTTGTGAGCTTGCGCCTACCTTTCCCCATTTTTGCGTCCATTGCATTTCTTCTGCCAATTCTCAACCTTTTTTTTTTTTGATAAAGGGATAACTCTACCCCGACCCCCCCTCATTCTGGAAAAGGTTCGGGGTAGAGTAATCTGATAAATTCATTGCCAAAAAATTGTCTGCACAGATTTTCTCTACAATAGCCTGTGGGGGATTACCCCACCATGACATACAATCCAAGTCAGAAATAGAAATCAGATCCGCGACAGCATGAGCTACCGTGTTCCCCTGTCTCAGGACATGGTGGACTGAGACGTGAGCATTGGCTTTTAGAATTGTTCTAATCTCTGAGATAAAGTGGCCAGCTGGTGAGAGAATTTAGCTATCATTGGTCAGGTATGTGCAGAGAAGAAGCGACTCAGACTCAATCTGGCCAATTCTCAACCTTTAAATTGCATTTCCCTTCCATAAAAGAAATTGCATTTCCCAAACTTTTCCTCAATCATTAGTCTCTCTAGCTTCCTTGCTTGTCAGCAGCTCGGTGCAGATGCAGGTCATCCCTACCGTCTTGGGCAGTTAAGCTCTCAGCTCGGTAACCTCTTATCCTATTCTCAGCTCGGTAACCCATTCTCCTATTCTCATCTTCTTTCTGGTCATACAGCGCATTGCTCTCATGGACCCGCACCCGTCCAACTCCAATCTTTCTGCTTTGCAATTGGTAATATGTATTTTCTTCATTATCTTCGATTAAACCGATCAAGTTCTTTTTAAAAAAAAAATCAAATAATAGAAGTCTATCACTCCATCTTCCTTAAAATCTAACAATTTCTCTAAAATGTAACGAATATTATTTGAAATCAAATCTAAACAGAAGTGCATTTTTTGGCCTTTTATGATTTATTTTCTCGTTAATCCATCAACTGAGCCATACCCCGCATCCATCAATTAAACAAGAGTGCATTTTTCGGCACATTGTAATTTATAATGCATCACATAATTTACTTTTTTTACTTCATTTTACTTTCATTTTTCCTGAAATCTAAACTAACTATTTCTACCGCTGTTCTATTGCAGATTTGCAGTGCGAGTGTGCACTACGTGAGCATACTGTAGTTACTATATATATATATTTATTTATTTTTTTGATGAAAAGAACACCCTATCCTCCCACCTCTCCGTTCGTAGGGGGGGTGGGATAACGGAGTCCAAGCAATTTATTGCCAAAAAATTGTCTGTACAAAGTTTACCCAAAATAATCTGGGGTGGGTTACCCCACCACATAAGACCACCCGTACCAGAAATAGATACAAAATCCGCTAGGGTATGGGCAGCAGTATTACCAATCCTTAGCACATGAAGTAGAGAATAGAAAGGAGATGAAGAGAAAAAAGATTTAATTTCCTCAATGGTCGCCCCAACTGGTGAGAAGATTTGCTCGTCCTTCTGTATGTAATTGACAAGGAGAAGAGAATCAGTCTCGAACTGCACTTTCTCCAACCCAAGTCGAATCGCCCATTTAATTCCCAGTATGAGCGCCTTCGCCTCCATGCAGATGGGGCTCATAGCACCCCTGAGCCTCCAACCTTTAGCTCCCACGAAGCTGCCGTTAGAATCCCGAATGATAGCAGCACACCCCATCACCTGAGTATCAGCATGTCGCCTCGCATCAACATTCAACTTGAAAAAGCCGTCCGGAGGTTTCGCCCATCTGACCACCAAGGGTCTATCCATCAACCCATCCAGGATAAGGAGTTTAGCTCTCTTTGTTTGCTCGAGGAAGTCGGTGCACCACTCAATGATGTTTCCAAAAGATGGCGGTACTCCCTCCTCCCTGAATTTGTTGCGCATAAACCAAACCCGCCAGCAAAATGTGATGAGAAAGGCTAGACGACCCTGTCTAATGGATGATACCATGCCACGGAACATATCCTGGATGGTTCCCGAACAAACAGAAAATGTGGCAGCTTTCACAAACGCCGCCCTGATGTGGCGACAGTTCATGAATAAATGAGTGGTGTCTTCAGTCTCCGATCTGCAAAACAGGCAAAAAGTGTCAACATCTATGTTTCTCAGCGATAAATTAAACCTGGTTGGGAGAGCATCTTTGAATAGTCTCCATCCAAATATCATGATTTTGCTCGGGAGCCTCGTCTTCCAAATGGCCTTGAACACAGTAAGATCAGATTGGTTTGTCGTAGTCCCGTTCAGCATTCTGTAGGCGGATCTGACAGAAAAGCACCCATTGGGTTCAAGTTTCCAAAACAGCCTATCCTCCACGGATCGGGTAGGAAGGGGAACCAGACACACCCTTCTCCAGCCCTCCTCACCCGCAGCCGCCACAACTCTCTCTCTAATCCATCTGTTCCCAGCATCGTTTATGAAAAACTTCACTTTCACATCATCCGGAATATTCCGCGGGAGAGGACCCGCCATGGGCAAACGGTCGAAGCAAAAGATACTGTAAGAAATATTTATCTTCATTTTTTATTTTTAAAAATTTAAAACTGATATTCATATTACTGAATTGGATTGTTGATGGACTGGTTGATTGTATTATATTATTTCATTACATTGTTGCCGTTGATTTAATTGTGTTTTTATGTTATTATTGTCGATTACATGATTTAATTACCGTAATTTATAAATTTGTACATTGCATGAAATCATGAGAATGGTGGATTTGTGGATGGATAAATTCTTTTACAATTTAATAATTCTATTATTATGTAGTTTTATAGTAGGCAATATTATATCTTAATGAAAGTAGATTGTTCAGCACATGAGTTATTCTTACATAATTTTATTATTATTATTATTATTATTATAAATGATTTAACTATTGAAGCATTATTAATTTACTTTATTTCTTATTTTGTTAGATATGATTAGAAAAGTGCAAATCATAAATGCATAGAGATAAATACATGGAATTCATGACTCAAGAGTCAAGAGCCAAGGCTTATCATATATTTCAGATTAGTTAGTAAAGTTAATTTTTTTCTTATTTAACGTGTCGATATTTTTGCTTAGTTAATGAATTTTGGAAATTTTTTTATAATTTTTTCCTCATGTTTTGTTATGATGATTAGTCTAATATATATATTTAGCAATTATGAATATATAAACTTATCAGTATATAATTAATTAAAAATGGATAAATAATTAAATATTTATGACATCATAAATATATGATACCGACGTCATCGGTTCAAAACGGTTCACTAACCAGTTAAACCGGTTAGAACCAAACCAGTTCCTTCACCGGTTTGATTACCGGTTCAGTTCTGACAACATTGCATGACACACGATGTCACAGTGTATCAATGACATCCCAGCCTGTATGATGACGTGGTCAAATTTTAAACCTGAGACTGTTACAACGCAACAGTGTAAACACTGTTGTAATCTACTTCCTTCTCATTTTCTCCTAACGTTTTTTACTTTTTTGAGTAGTTGTACAACGATTATTTTTCAAAAGCTGGTTTTTTATGGCAATTGGAAAGAAGGAAGTAAGGCAAATTCTTTTGGTTTCCATTTTGATGGTGCGAGTTCTTCAATGGCAACTGCTGTGGTTGACCTAGTGTTTTCTTGGCAATCTGAATCAGCATCTTTCCTTTGCTGTAGCATAGTACATGACTGCTGTTATAGCCCTTATATAAGAATGTGTACCTGCGTGCAACGTAGTAGTAAACACGAGTGGGTGCGTGAGTTTACTCGGGATTGATTTTCCACGAGGGCAAAAGTTCTTTGTAAGAACTTGTAATCAACAAAAAGGAAAAAATAATGAGTTAATTTCAAAAATCGACGATAAGTCTTGCCTTCGTTTCCAAATATAATCATACATTTTTAAACTGATAAATATGATCTTATACATTTACCATATTTCCAAAGATATTTACAAATTTACTTGCATAGTTTACCTTCATTGTCGGGTTTTTTGACCACTTCTTTTACTAATTGAGTTGCCGAGAGTTTAGCACTGTTAGGACTCCTCGTCTAGCATATGTGCCAGCCCATTACCAAGATATTATATATTATGCAATAGTTACCCGGTATTTCGAATACGTAATCACTAGTACTCCCAAACCACCCTATTTTGAAAAGACAATATTAGCCCTCCAAATTTTTTATAATTTAAACAATTGAACCCTAATACTACACTTGAATCATTTGATGCCATAAATTAACGATTTACTATAATCAACTTAATTCATATGGTCAAATCATTTCTTTTAGGAAATTTAGTTGGTGCCAAATTGTTTTTTCAATAAGGTAAACGCACGTTATTTTGATAACATTGATATGTAAGAAATTTAGTATGAAATGTTATAGATATAAAAAGAATTTATAAAATATAAGTGATTATGCATATCATATCACTCTATTTTTTAGTATTTTAAAATTTTCCAAACTAAATTTATTTTAAAATATATATTCATATGTGAATTATAAAAATGCTTAAATCTATTAACATGTGCATTATAATGTTATAGTATTTTATAAAATCATTCGTTCACATATTAATAATATTTTATATGATTTAAATGTTAAAGATATTAGTTTAAAATTGAAATTTAGCATCAAAAAAATTTATTAGGTTTAAACATTTGCAGATGGGAGACATGCATAATGAAAGTAGCCAAGTTATGAGGTTTTGATGAGAATATAAATTAAAAATTGAAGAATTAGATATTTTTATTAATATATATAATATGGTAACTAATATTACAATAAAGTACATTTACAACTCTCACCTCAAGAAATCTATAAACCACTGGGGGAATATGTAAAAAACACATATAGTGAAGATAATCAAATCTATAAACCCCCTCTTCTCATGGGGGGAATATGTAAAAATCTGCACATATGGATAGGACAATTGAACCTACACAATGCTGGTGAGGTGACTCGAGGCTGTCATCGCCCATTTGTGGGCGCCCATGGGGCGTCGTGGCAATGAACTAGATTTTTAATCAATTATCATGGTAAGAAAAATGCATTTGGTCACGTACAAGTGCAACTCATTAGAAAATATAAACAGGAGTATAATGGTTGGTTTTGATTTTAAAATACCTAAAGTATAATAAACTAGGAAAATTATATAAAACATTTTTTGTGTGAAAGATTAAATCAAAATGTTTCTCACTTTGGAATTCCAAGTACTATCAAATAAAAGTATAGTTTTTATAATTAAATAAAAGTACAGTTTATCTTTGAAAATGTATGATAATAAAAGAGAAATAGATGCATGTTACAATTACCTATATATAAAACAAATACTAGAGTGCAATTAGACCGCACCCAGATTTAGATTCCTTCTTTTGCAAATAAGGCCTATTTGATTATGAAATTGACAACTATTCCACTTATAATATTTAAAATTATTTACTTTATCAGCATATTAATTTTCATCTAAATCTAGCTATATATATATCAATCTTATCTTAAAACGATACAAAGTCAGTGCAACAAAATAATTTGACATAAATATTAATTTTAAAGTTGTAATTTCAACATCTAAAGTATAAACCATCTAAATTATTATTTTTATATAGATAAAGAATTGTATAAAATATTATAGTATTCTAACCTGCTTAAGGCCCATTTCGCAATGAAATGCATTCTTGTTACGGTGTATTTCAATAAAAAAAATTATAGTAGATACGGACTGCACTTGAATGGTAAGATATATATAGAGAGTAAGAGAGAGAGTGAGATATCTGGTCGTGCAAATTCACTTTAGTACTCTCTTATAGTTTGAACCTCGTATTGTTAATTTTGCTAAATTCACTCCTCTCATTATATTTAACACTATTAAAGATTATCTGGCCTTTCGCTGTATTTGATAATATAGGGATTATTTGGACGAGATGGAGAATTACCACACCATGCGCATTATTTAAAAAGCTCCAATTTTTTTTTTTTTTTGATTGGTATGTAATTACATATATCTCAACACATTTCATACTTTTTGAAGATTTGAGACATTTTTACAAATCTGGGGACACACATAACATCCTAAAGAAATTTGGAGACACAACTCCACGAAAGAATCTGAAAGACACAGCTTCTAATAGGCCACCGAGAGACTACTTGCTCTCACACCCCCTCCACCCAAGAGACAACCTGCTCCTATACTTTTTTTTTTTTTTTTTTTTTTTGGGGGCCGAAAATCCCATCCGGGATTCGAACCCGCACTGACAGCGCGACGCAGTATTTGCGTCGCTGTGGGTGACCAACCGAGGTTGCACTTTTGAGGAATTTTTAACACGAATATTCGCGCTGAATGATAAGCTCGGCCAAACGAGTCCAACAAGCAAAAGACTTCTGCTCCTGTTACAGGAAATCATAGGTTGAACAGGCCTCTAATTTTACGTAGATGCCAAAAATCATACAGATTGTAGTTATGTTTGAGCCACATCTTTTAAACATTATATAAATGTGTGTAAATTTAGAAAATCATTTAAATTTGTGCATTAAAGTTTAGATATGAATTAATGTTTCAAAATGTTATAAAGTCATTAATCTAAGTAGAATAAATATTCTGTATGTTTTAGATATCAAATTACAGGTCCTTGTAATAAGTAAATTATTTTTAATAGATTTAAATCATTCTCACATGATTCGTAATTTCGAAAATAATACGAATTATGGATTAATATGATTTTTAGTATTAAGATAAAACTAATAGTGCTAAGTGCAATAGAAGAAGTGGATTCGGCGAAGTCATTAAGATGAGACTTAAATTAGATGTGAGTATCAAAGTAAATTGGTAGTACCGAATATATGAATGCTGGGCTATACATATAAATGAATTGGGAGTAATAATGATAAAATAGATAGGATAATTGTACTAAAAATATAAAAATAATTAAAAGATGAAGATGATAACAGGAAAAAGGTAAAGTCATTATGTAGTTGAACTATTGAAGTTGAGGCGTGTAGAAAGTAAACAAAAACGAATCCTTAAGTTGTTAAAAAATATGGCAGTTGGATGATTCAGATGCTCGGTATTCTTCGGCAGCATGATTAACAGCTATAGTGCGGTTTTGCCTACACATACAATTAATAAAGATGAATTATGAATTTTAAATATCGGAGCCGATATATAATTGGCTTGGATAGTTGGATGTAATCGAAATATTATAATAAGCTAAATAAGAGGTCATCAGGAAATTTCAATTACCTATAAATATTTATTAATTCGCCTAGCTTCATATCCACACATATCAAGTGAAAAGAAAAACCCGTGGTGTTAATTTCAATTATTCATCTCATTACCGTTAAAATGAAATGGAAATCGCCAACTTAAGCAATTGAAGGGATTGTTGGGGGCATTGTGCTTCCCGTTTGAATGTAAGGTGAAAATTATGAGGTGAATTCGGCATGAATTTTTTGATAAAAGGATACACTCTATCCGTATTCCCTCTCGATATGAAAGGAGTTACGGATAGAGTAATCCAAGCAATTCATTGTCAAAAAATTGTCTGTACAAAATTTTTCAAGTATGGATTGGGGAGGTTACCCCATTAAGACTGGTGGTCCAAAGAAGAAACCGAGACCAAATAGGCTAAGGAATGAGCAACAACATTTCCTTGCCGTACTACATGATGTACTAGAAAGAAAACATTCACTTTGAGAATCGACCTGATTTCATCAATAATAAAACCCACCGGAGAGGAAATGAGGCTTGCATTAGTCAGATAGTTGCAGAGAATGAGAGGGTTGGTCTCGAATAGAGCATGTCTGACATGGAGCTGAAGTGCCCATCTAAGTCCCAATAAGAAAGCGATAGCTTCCATTAGTAGTGGTTCCATTACACCAATCCGTCTCCACCCATTTGTTGCAATAAAGGAACCCCGTGAGTCTCTAATCACAGTTGCGCAGCCAAACACTCCCAGATCCCCTCGACTACGAGCATCAACGTTTATCTTGACAAATACCGGTGGTAGTTTGAACCATCTGGGCACCAGGGATCTTCCCAAAACCCCCAACTAAATGAGCATTTTAGCATTCCTTTGTTGGTTAAAAAACTTGGCACACCAGGCCAAGGTATCCATAAATTTCGGTTGAGTTCCCTCTTCTCTGAGCTTGTTTCGCAGAAACCAAACCCTCTAACAGCACAAGATGAAAAATGCAAGGTCCTCAGACCTATTCTCCCGCACTAAAGTTTCAAAAATCTCCTGTACAGTTACCCTCTGAGAGACCATCCTTGCAGCTTTCCTACAAACCCCATTTGTCGTTGCACACCTCAGAAAAAGTTGATTCACATCTTTAGTTTCATTCTTACATAACACACAACATGGGTCCACCTCAATGCCCTTATGAGTTAAATTTTGCAGAGTAGGAAGGGCATTTTTGAGAAGTCTCGGTCCAAAAATAATGACTTTTGATGGGAGATTCAACCGCCATATTGCTTTGAAAGTTCCTTGGAGGGCCGAGAGATCATCATCCAAGCACAATAGTTTGTATGTCGATTTGACCGTGTAACAAACGTTCGGTTCATGCTTCCAAAACATACAACCCTCCTCGAGTCCATCAGGAAGACGAATCATGTTAACCTCATGCCAACGAGCCTCCCCCAATGCAGCCACCACACGGTCCATGTTCCAAGATTTAGTTTCATCATCAATGAAGTAGTTAACCGTTATACCCTCCGAGATTGAAGACAGAAGGGGTCTCACCTTATTCACCTTTGACTCAAGCCAAATATCAGTGAAGACCTTCACCCGTTCCCCATTTCCAATCCTCCATTTGCAGCCCCTCTGGATCACATCTCTCACCTTCAAAATACTCTTCCATGTGAAGGAATCCGATGGCTTCTCCTTGCAGGCCAAAATATCTGTGTTTAGGAAGTATCTGGCTTTAAGAACCTTGTGACATAAGGATGTATCACACGTTACTAACCGCCAAACCTATTTAGCTAGAAGAGCAAAATTGAATTTATGGAAATCCCTGAAGCTCATTCTACCCGCTCGCTTTGGCATACACATATCCTTCCAAGCCACCCAGCTCAATTTCCTTTTACCTTCCTTCTCTACCCACCAAAATTTGCTCAACATTCCACTAAAATCATTACAGAATGATTTGGGTTGTAAAAATATATTCATTGCATATGACGGGATAGCTTGAGCAATCGCTTTGATTAACACCTCTCCCCCCCCCCCCATGAGAGCAACTTACCTTTCCATCCTTAAATGCGATTCCATGTGCGTACCTTAAGGCCCTTGAATATTCCAGTTTTGGATCTTCCAAGCTAGGCCGGAAGACCCAAATATTGGTGGAAATCTCGTCCAGCAGATCCTAAGAGTTGGATCATCTCTCTTCTGGCGTCGCTCTCCGTGTTAGTGCCGAAGAAGACCGCTGTTTTTTCCGCATTTACCATCCGGCCTAAGAAATCTGCATATTGACTTTATATATCCAGCAAGTACCTAATATCCTTCCCACTCACCCTTATGAAGATGATGGCGCCATCTGCAAACAGAAGATGGGAAATCATTGGGCCATGCGGTTGTAGTTTGATGCCATGAATTGCTCCACTAGCGGCCGCGTGAGATATCAGAGTAGAAAGCCCCTCCGCACATAAAAGAAAGAGGTAAGGAGATAGCGGATCACCCTACCTTAATTCCCTTTGAGGTTGGAAGTATGAGGAATTGAAACTGTTGACGTTTACTCGGTAGGTAACAGTGGTTATGCAATATTGAATTGAATGGTATCCAATGGAAGCAAATAGATTAGAAATTGAAGTGAAGCAGAATATTGGATGGATAAGCACTTGCAACAAGGCATTGCAATATATTAATGTACCTATGTTCAGTTTGTGAGAAAATTATACTTTAAATTATTTTTTTGACGGAAACTTTATGAGATTTCTTGATAATAGACTTATTGGAGAAATTAGATTTTCCTTTTATATGGCATGTTTGGTAACGGATAAAAGTTTTCAAATTAAAACTTTTCAATTAAAAACTTCGTACTTCATAATTATCCTATTTTTAATTTTTTTCACATTTTTTATACAATTAGCTTATTTTTTAGTCATCTCTACGTAATTATCTATGTAACTAAATTATCTATTTTAACTTTATTCTCTTTATTTCTCGTCATTGCCCTTATTATATCACATCGTTTTATTTCATTTCAAAAATTTTTACACCAAAAAATTTTCATTTAAAAGTTTTATTACTTTCTTTATACATCCATAATGTTGTTGATTTGTTTTTAAATCGGTTCAGAGATTTAGAGATAGGAAGGGATGAAGAAGATGAGAATTTGAGATGTAAATGTATGGGCCCTGAGCACCCGTAAGCTTTAATCTATTTTTGAAATTTTTTTGAAATTTTTTTATACAATTATTAACTAAGTGTACTTAACTTGTATATGAAGTTTTACAATTTTTAGAGATTTTAGATATTCATTTTTTATTTTTGAAAAATAGTGGCATTCTAGTAATTTTAAATTATTAAAATGTCACTATTTTTTAAAAATAAAAAATAAATATATAAAATCCTCCAAAAATGTTAAAACTTGATACAAATGTTAAGTACATTTAAATTACCAGTTGTATAAAAAATTTTCAAAAAAATTTAAAAAATGTTTTAAATACATTTGAGTGCAATAAAGCTAAGTGAGCCCGGGTAGATTTAGTCTCTTCCCAAAATGCATTGGGAATGGGTAAAGATGTCGTGGAAATGAGTAAAGTTGTATTGGAAATGAGTAAATGTGTATGACATGCCATCTCATCCTCAACGCATTTCATCTTCGAACTATAGATGTTCAAGTATCTGATGAAGGTATACTCCAGAAGAAAGGCATTATGAATTCATTTCTTTATCAACTTCAAATTCTAGACTTTCATACTCCGACACTATAGACACTCATCTCAGCCACCGGTAATCTAAGTGGTCACTATAATGTAGTTATTTTATGTGCTTTTTCATATTTTATTTTATATGTTTTTATTTGGCCCTTTTTGATAAGTTGGTGATGAATATGAAATATCTGCATTTGATAGTATATTATAGTAATCGGTGAATAGGAATGAAATATTTACAGGGTTCATTGTTAACTATATTGCAGCGAATAGTTTCGCTTGGATTAGTGTTTGTAATGAAATTTCGATGTGCAATTAAGTTTTTTTCGTTCAAATACTTATCAGCAACGAACTTAAATTGCAAAAATGTGCCTGGAGCTGCTTGCCTCCTCTATGTGACACTTGTTCTTTTAATCATTGTATAATGTTTTGGCTCCAAATTCCTTGCCATATTTGTCGGGTGCCTTTTTTAGTTGTGATTCGTGACGATATATTCCAGATGAAAAACATAGTTTTTTTATATATATATAGAAACATACGTGTTGCTTGGCCATCAGCGTGGAATTATATCCGAGTCTTCAATTATCTAATATATATCAAATAAAAATTATAGTATATAGATATCAAATTAAGAAATCTAATTAGAGGAATACTTTAAAAGAAAAGTCATTCCATGTGGCGCCCCATGCGGTCGCCTTTGGAATCATTCTCCATATCTTTTTTTTAAAATATATTTTGTTATACATTGGTAGGCCTCACTTAGATGGGCGTTCATACATTTTTTTTCAGAATTTAAAAGTACATAAATAAGGTTTCTTTCATTTTTGAAAATTAAAAAATTTGACATAACTCAGAAAATATAAAAAAAAAATTTATAGGCACTCATCTGCCTAGGCCTACCAATGTATAATAATATTTTTAAAAATATATGGAACATGATTCTAGCCGTGACTGCACGGAATCACTACTCTACTCTAAAAATATTTTTTATATTTTAATCTATTTTTTCATATTTATTATAAATTAAAATTTAATAGCATTAATTTATGGTGAATTTATGGAATGAAGATTACACTAGGGTACTTCAATATAAGTTCTATAGAAGCATTTTCCATTACATACTATATAGGGGTGCAACTCGGGTCGGGTTATACCGGGTTGGAGTGAACCCAAACCCTAAGCCAACCGGGTTGGAGTAAACCCAAACCCAAACCCTAAGAATTTAATCCGGGTTCGGACCGGGTTAGGACCGGGTTCGCATTGGTTTTGGTTTGGTTTCGGGTTAGAATTCGGGTTACCAAAAAACTGTTTTTTTTTTCCAAATTTAATTGTAATCTAAGGGTGTGTTTGGTTACATACAAAACATGTCAATGGAAACTTTTCAATAAAAAACTTTTCACTCCCCATAACTACTTTATTTTTTAATTATTTTTTCACATTTTTCTATATAAACAACCCTACTTTTCAATCATTTCCACACAAATATACATACAACTACCCTATCTATTTTAACTTTATTCTCTTTACACCTCATTATTACCCCTATCAAATCACATTATTTTCTATCAACTTGACAACTTTTACTCTGAAAAATTTTCATAAAAAAGTTTTACCTCCAACCAAACGCACCCTAAAAGAAAATTATTGGAATATACATACCTGTGTTTATGAGGTCAAGTCTCACGCTAAATTCTGCAACATCTTTTCAAAGAATTCTACAACAACATGTTGAATTCTGCAATATTCTTTGAATGAACTCTGCAAGCAATTTTTCAACACCCTATAGACACAAATAAATCGCAAATTAGTTAGTGTTAATGACTAGTTAGTAATTTCTATTTAATAGCTAATGGAAATGACTCAAGTTTAGTAAATAGAAAATGAACATATCATACAAACTATTGTAGTTGAAACTAAACATTATCATACAAATTGCTAAAATAGAAATTGACCACTTGTCATACCAATAAACTTAAAATATGAATCAAAATTTATACTACAATCTGAAATTCAAACTAACAGATTTCTCATACTAACAGAAAGTATGATATAAAATAGATTTATCATGCCAACTTAAATTCAAACATAATTCACATAACAGTTATTCAAAGCAACTAAATCTAAATACACTAAGTATAATGGTTCAACATTCAAATCTATTGATACACTGGCCACCTATATATTAATATTATAAAAAATACATGTATAATTATGAAAAAAATTATATAAATTACATCGGGTTAGGACCGGGGTCGGATTTTGGTACCGGGTTAGTGCAAACCCAGGTTTGGTTTCGGGTTGAAACCGGGTCTATTTGGGAAAAAATCTAAAAAATAAAACCCATTTTTGGTTTTGGTACCGGGTCGGGTCGGGCGGGTTCGGACCGACCCGGTGCCAAGTTGCACCCCTAATACTATAAGAAGTCATGGCCAGCATGCTTCCCCAAAGAATGTATAATTTGTCTTTGAATGAAGGCTAACAACATTGACATGCATGCAATTTATTTTAAAAATGGTTGTAACAATTATAAAATTTAAAAATCAATTACTATAAATGCAAATATTTTACTTTTAAATTAACAAAAATGTAAATTTTTTTTTTTCAGAAAATTGCTCTGTTTTTGTGAATTTTTACATTTCACATCACCACCAACAAAATGAAGAAGAAGAGCGCTTGGGCAATGGCCTGCGAACTTTGCCAACAAAAACATATATTTTTTTGATTGGGGCCAACAACAACCATATTAATCCTTGTTTCTAAATTAAGTTCTTATAATTCTATATATCTTTTTTTATCAAATAAAATAAACGATTATAAATTTACATACATCCGACAAAGTGAAGAAAAGGAGGAAGAAAAGTAAAATATCTAGATTCAATTAATCACATGGGACTCAATTATACAAGAATGAAATAAAAGTTATTTGAAAAATACATAAGGAATTCGATAGTGAAAAGTTATCCCATCCTGAACTCTCTTTCTATAGCTTATAATATAGCTCATAAATTCTGACATCTAGTTTCTTGTACCAATCTTCTTCCTTAGCTTTTTCAAGCCAATTTTTGAGTTCCACTGATGGAGGCCGAAGGACGACTTCTTTTAGGCTGCGGATGCATTGCAAGCCTTCCACAAGCTTAAAGTTTTCACAAGTATGTATCTCTAAAATTTCAAGCTTGGGCATGGCTCCTTGTTCCACCACCAATTCCTGCAGTTGATCCATGGAATTAATGACGAGGCGTTTGAGTTGAGGAAACCCGTTAGCAGATGAAATCATCTTCTCCTCGGTGTACGCATCAAAACCCAAAGTGAGGCTGACAAGGTCGGTCAGCGTTTCCAATGTTGGCACTGGATCATCTCTGAGTTCAGATCCACTTAAGCAAACTGTAGTGAGTTTTGGTGGAAGTTTAGACAGTCTTCCCAACTGTACACCCCTCAAAATCAGTGCAGAAAGATGCGTATGATGCTCGAGTGTTAAGGTGATAATATTTTTAGACATCGAATTGAAAAGGTCAACCTCAATTGATCGAAGATTAACAAGTTTGCTAATCAAGTTCCCTAGTCCTTCCATCCAAAGTGGCTTGAATACATTGAACGTTACAGCCCTTATAGACAAATTCCTGAGGCCGCCTAACGAACTGACGACTGTCGCTTCTTCTATCCAACTGCCCATACCTAACTTCAATGTGCGGAGATTATTGAGGTTGCACACTCGTGGTTCACCCTCAAATTCGCAATATTCGGCTTCTAGATGCTTTAGCCGGTGTAGTTTCCAAAGTTCTTTCGGCAGGCATACACGTCGAGGTAAAATAAGTGTCTCCAAATTGTAGAGGTTGCCGATGGATGGAGAAAGCAGAACTCGCATGGCATCATAATCGCCTAGATCTAAATACCTCAGATGTGTGAGTTCTTCAGATGGGAAATCCTTAATAATTGATGATGAAGAAGAGTCAAGCTTAAGCTTTAGTACCCTCAGCAGTTTAAGACCCTTACAAAGATCAGATAAGTTCATCACTTTCCCATCAAAACACAACAAGGAATGGAGGTTTAGGATATTGTTCTCTCTCAAAACATCTTCTAAATCGTGAACTGCTAACCAACGTGCTTCAATTGTGCTAAATGTTGTAGGAGTGCTTATTTTTTTACTATCGACGGCGAGGAAATTATACTTGGTACCTTCTGAAATGGCAAAAGCATGGAGGAGGTCATGAATGCCGCAACTTCTTACGGATCCATCCTCTTCGTCCGTTGTAGCAACTCGAACTAAGCTTCGGTCAATCAGCTCTGCTAAGTAATCGTCCGCCAAGTCTTCTGTTTCTCGTCCTTCCTCGGGCTGTATAAATCCCTCTGCAATCCAAAGCCTTTTTAATTCACCCGCGAAAATTGGAGTGTCCACGGGGAAGAGGCCCAAATAGAGAAAACAAGGCTTCAAGTGATATGGCAAATCATAATAGCTCAAGGCTATTATGTCTTCACAATGCACCGATTCTCCCGACAGCCTTGCTGTCAGACTATCCAAGACATTCTTCCAATCCTGCACCTTTGCCTCACCCTTTGCTGCGAGGAGACTACCCACAACCGAGATGGCTAAAGGCAAGCCTCCGCATTTTTTCACAATTTCTTTCCCAACATCCGTAAGCTCTGCTTTAGAAGAAGAAGAAGAGCAGGGTATCTCAGTGCTCGTCTCCTCCCATGGGAATGCCTTCTTTAGAAACAGCTTCCAACTATCTTCTGCATTTAGACTACGCAGGTCGAAGAGAAGATTTGCTGGATGGGGATCAGCATGTCTCGCCACTTCCACCTTGCGAGTCGTGAGGATGATTCTGCTTCCATTTTTAACATCGGGAAATGCTGCTTTTAGTTGAACCCACGCATCAGTATCCCACATATCATCGAGGACAATGAGATATCTTTTCTCCTGCAGGAACTCCGACAACCTCTCCTGCAAATCTTTCTCAGACAAGAATTCAGAATTTTGTTTCGACAAGCACGTAACCTTTTCAGCAACCTCTCGCAAGAGATATTTGGCATTATAAGTTTGGGAGACACAAACCCAAGCAGCAACACCAGAATTATGGAAATGATTCCTCACTTTATCGCTATTGTAGACTTTGTTGGCGAGAGTGGTCTTGCCTGCTCCTCCTGTGGCTACTATGGAAACCACACGGCGGCGGAGATTGTCTCTAGCTCCTTCTCCTCCTCCTCCTCCTATCAATCCCTCCACCAACTCCTCAACATGTTTTGCGAAGCCAACTACTTCGTCGCCAACAGCAAGAGCAGCAGCACGCCGAAAAACTTGCAGTTTTTCGCTTACGTAACTCGGCCCTTCTCGCCCATCAAAGTCCGGAACGCCATAAGTCTCCTTACGAGCATAGACGTCGCTAATTTCTTTCTTTATCTCTTCGATTGCCTTTCCAATTCCTATAAGAGAGGCAAAGTCGCTCCCGGCAGAGAGGCATTTCTCGAAGGTTCCTCTGCGTCGCTGACGTTCCTCTCTCAATCTGAACGTGTCGACGGCATCTTCAATCTTTCGAACAATGGCAAACATATCCGCCACCAGTTTCTCCAGTCTCTTGTCGGCTTGTCCGAGTTTCCGATCTGCATCTTGCAAGAAACGCCGCATCCACTCCAGATCTTTTTCGATGGACTTGAGTTTGTCGCGGACACCGAAAGAGTAACCAATTTGTTGAATCGCCAGTACATCGATCTTCCGAAGGGTGAAGGAAATGATGGAATCAACTACAGCAGCCATGGGAGAGCGATTTTCATAGTGGAATTAGAAAATGAAAATAGTGATGATGTAGCATTCTTTCTCTACCTCCGGCGCACAGCTTATAATAACTCTGAGATGCGTTTGGCCATGAATAAAATGTACGATGAAAAATTTTAAAGAGTAAAAATTATTAAATAATATAATATAATAAAGATAATAATAAATAATAAAAAAGATAAAATTAAAATAAATAAATTAGTTACGTAAATAATTGTGTAAAAATAATTAAAAATAAAATAATTATATAAAAAAATAATTAAAAAATATAATAATGATAAAGAGTAAAAATAAGATGATAAAGCATTCACAGCCACCAGCACCATTGACGCTGCAGCAAATGATAACGCGTTTTGACTAGGAACAGCGAAAAACGCGTTTTAGTCTTGACTAGCAACAGTGAAAGGTAATTTATGTTTTTATTTTTAAAATTTTTTTTACATAATTATTAACCTAACTGTATTTAATATATATTAATTTTTATAATTTTTGAAGATTTTTAAATTTTTGTTTTTTAAAAATAAATGGTATTTTGGTAATTTTAAAGGAATTTTTGTAAATATATCTACAAAATTTGACTAATATTGCATTTATGTACTTAGTTACAAATATTACAAGTAGACTTACAAAATTTTTATAAAATTACGAGTATATCCCTTTTGTTACAATCTCTTTAGAATTTTTCTGTAAAATTTCGATAATGCCCTTTAAGCTCGGTTATACACTTATAATTTTTCAAATATTGTAGATATATTTGCTATTTTATTATTTTATATTTCTTGCATATATTATTATTTTATATTTTTTTGCAAATATATGTGTAATATCTGCAAAAATAGTAAGTGTATCACTTAACTTAAAGGGTATTATTGTCAATTCATACAAATTTTAACGACGTCATAACGGAAGAAACATGCTTAAAATTCTATACAAACTTTATGCGTATATTTATAATAGTGACAAACTTAGGAACATGGAAACAATATTGGAAAAATGTTATAGCTATATTTGTAAAAATTCCAATTTTAAATTATTAAAACGCTGTTAATTTTAAAAAATCTAAAAATCTCTAAAAATTGTAAAAAATTTAATTCACATGTTAAATATACTTAGATTTATATAATCATATAAAAAAATTTTAAAAATTAAAAAAATGGGCAATTGCACTTGGGTGCACCTGAGTGCAACAAATCAAGTTCCAAGCATGAATGCCAACTTGCGATGCAACTTCGTAATTTATTAATGATCATACAATTCCATAGTATGATTGTGTCATTCACGAAATTTTAGGTGTGTTTGTAATTAATAGAAAATGTCAAGTTAAAACTTTTCACTTTTCACAACTATCATATTTTTTTAATTATTTTTTCACATTTTCCTATACAACTATCTTACTTTTCAATCATTTCTACACAACTATCTACATAACTAACCTATGTATTTTAACTTTATCTTCTTTACTGCTCATCATTAACCCTATCATATCTCATCATTTGATAACTTTTACTTTCCAAAATTTTTCATCAAAAATTTTATTTATTATCAGACAAACCCAAATATAACTGACTTATCTATTTCAAAAGAAGGAAGAAATGTGATTCGTGGTGTGTTTGGAAGATAAAATTTTTGAATTAAAAATTTTTAGTATAAAAGTTTATGAAATAATATAATATAACACAATATAATAGATGTAATGATGAAGAGTATAAAAAATAAAGTTAAAATAGATAAGTTAATTATATGGGTAATAAGGTAGTTATATAGGAAGATATAAAACAAATTAAAAAATTAAAAAGTAGGATAGTTATGGAAAGTAAAAATTTTAAATTTAAAAAATTCATGGTTATACAAACATGCCCTCTTTCCATTTTATTTTGGTGGTAAGACATTGGCTGCTGCTAGGGGTGGGAATTGGGGTGGGTCGACTTGTGACCCGACTTTGGCTCGACTCATTTTTGACTAGGTAAAGCTAATATATTTTTGACCCAGTATAGGGGTGTGTCAGAAATTTTGACCTGAATTCAAAAATATGATTGGCTGGGTTGACTATGTCCTGACTCGAAAAGTCCGACCTGCCGTACGTATACTAATTTATTAAAAATTATAAGCCTATATTTAAATATTATTATTATTATTTTCTTTCAAAATTCTCATTTTTTTTATTCAACTCTATTAATAATAGAAGAATCAATTTATTTAGAAAGTAATATAAGAATAAAAAAAAGAATTTATAAATAAATAACCCTTATGTGTAATTGTATATTAACCTATTTTAATAAACTTATACTATATTTTCAAATGTTTTGTTTTCTTAATGATGTATTTTTTTTAATAATTAGTGAAATATTAAAGCATACAATATTTAAATATGGTATAGATGTATACTTATGTTTGATAGGTATATAAATTCTTAAAATTATCTTATTTGACCCATTTTTTGACCCAACTTGTTATCTCGAAACCGGTCCGAAACTAACCCGAAATTTGTCCCGAAACCTATTAAAAAAAAGTGATGGTTAAATCAACATTATCCCAACCGGGTATAAAAAAAGGGTCAAACTCAATTTTTAAAAAATAGGATCAGGGTTAAGCAAACCTTGACCCGGTATGGCCCACCCCGATTCCCACCCCTACTTGCTGCTATGGCTTATATATATATATATATTTATGTAATATGTCATCTCAATTTTTTAATGTAAAACGCATGCCTACTCTCATATCATGGAAGGAAATATTTGCTTAAACTCCCACTACACGGGAGAAATTATAAATCCTTACCACATGAAGAAAATTATAAACCTTCATTATACGAGAACTAAACTTTAAACCTCCTTATGAGGCCTGTCGGTTTACCGCGAGGCTGCAACTCTCTCGAAGGTTGCTGCTGCTATGGTTGATCCCAAGTTTTCTTGGCAATTTGAACCACCATCTTAACTATACTGCAGTATGGCCCATGAGTGCTTTTATACCCCGTAACACTTGGGTGGTGTGTGAGCTTAGCTGGGATTGATGTCCCACGAGAGCGAAAGCTCCTTGTAAGAATGTGTAGTAAAAAAAAAAAAAAGAACGTATTAATTTCAAAAATCGACCATAAGTCGTCTTTGTTTCCAAATATAATCATACATTTTTACAATTTTTATACTTCAAATTAAAGAAGCGTCTTTGTTGCAATCGAATCAAAATAGGCTAGAATTAATTTTGGCATGTTCTTTAGCCTGTTATAATAATTTGAGACAATATTACATCTTTTCTTTATCAGTTCTACCATATTACCTCTCGTTTTCAACTCATATATTACAATTAAGCTCAAAAGTCTCTTTCTCTACATTTTTATCTCATTTCATCTTACAAATTACCTTTAAAATATCTTTAAATATTCGTTTAGAATTTTTTTTGAGGAGACCAACTGCTCTGAAAGAGGAAGGAGGGGAAGGACGACACGTTATTTCATCTTACAAATCATCTTTAAAATATCCTTAAATATTCTTTTACTTCTTTGATACTAACTGCTCCCAAAGGCGAGAACACGTTCGGTTGGTAATATTACTTAAAAATCAATCCCATAAAACCTCGGTTGATAGTATCACATACAATTCAATCCCTAAAAAATGGGATAATATTTCTCTCACGGCAATCTAATACCAACGAAATGAACTTCACGGGGAGCTGCCGACGAGCGTTCCTAGCCAATCGGCCTGGGCTCGGTTGGTTAATGCACTACTGTTATTCGCAGTGATGATATTAACCTGTACAGAGCTCATTTAAACTTTTTTTTAATCTTTTTTTTTTACAATCATCTTAGACATCCATCTTTATGCCACAACCGTCGCCACCCACATGGTAAGGACTGGCAGACACTGTGTCTGCCGGTCCTCTGTTCGAATATAATCTTTCCATATTTGGGAGCAATGTGTCTCTCTACAAATTGAATGTGAACAGTTCCTCTTTTCCAAAAATAAATGAAAGTAATGCGTCTCCCTATAAATTGAATAGGAGCAGTGTGTCTTCCAAAAAAAATAAATAGGAGTAATGTATCTTTCTTCAAAAATATGTAAGAATATTTCAAGACTTTATTGCAATAGAATCTATGAAGATTGTTAATGTATACACGTAATCATCCATCTTTATAATTTGTCCCTTGAGATATTCTTACAATTTTTTTTACAGTGTTCTTCAAACATATCTAGTAATGTCAAATTTTTTATTCTACTTAATCTTCCATTTGTACATGCTTCTACCATTAAGAGGAGACAACGCTTGTTCTAATTCTTTGTGCTGCCGCCGCTATTCAATATAGGCTATTCAAGCGCCCGTACCATCGTAGCGGGCTGACTTGAACTTTGAAGTGCCTGATGAGAGACAATGCCCAGAACCGATTAGAACAGCGCGAGAACTATCGTCGGTCAACAGTCCATGGCGCTGGCTGTGTAACATGACACACGGAGTCGCAGTATATCCAATGTTTTAAAAATCGAATCGGGAACTAAAGCATTTTTATGTGCGGTTCAGGTCCAACCGGTTCAACTATGGTTCAAACCATTTTGAACCGTGACATAAGCATGACATAGTTATGACGTAATAATTATATTTAATTT
The DNA here is from genome assembly GCA_030490835.1 of Annona cherimola. Lineage (NCBI taxonomy): Eukaryota > Viridiplantae > Streptophyta > Magnoliopsida > Magnoliales > Annonaceae > Annona > Annona cherimola. The sequence continues at coordinate 90,002,822 of CM059975.1, forward strand.
ATTTTAATTATTTCAAAATTAAATTAAATATATAAATTCTGTGTAATATAAAAATTACACTTGGCATCAACAATATATTCAAGTACATCATATTAAAACTATCATGGAAATCAAGAAAAAAAATAAGAGTGCACTGACCTGAAATAGATGTAATTATTTCATCTTTCTTGTTTCTGTATGGTTGATCAGAATATCTGCAGTGAAATTTCAAAGATTAATGGAAGGATATAAGATATTTAGAAAAAAAATTAATTTTACTTTACTTGAAGAAATTAATAAGAAAAAACATTTTACTTTACTTGGGATTCTTACATTTTTTTTAAACCTACAAGTCAAATTACAAACAACATTTTATCATGCATGCATATCTTATATTTAAATATTTAAATAATAAGCCATCTAAAATATTGCATGATATTTAAAAAATTAAATAAATAAAACTAAAATCACAATAACACATACACATAACACATCTGTCCTTTCTAAATGTTTCTAAGTCATATGAAGTGTGGGAAACAATGCAGACATTTTTTTTTGCAACGCATGCTCATGGATTCTGGCCCACTTGAAGACTTTTTTCTTATATCCTGACAAAATGAAATTATATAAAAAATGCAAAGCTTCATCTTTCAATTCAAATCACGCACACTGCTGGCATTTAATTAAAATCCACGCACATGCACGCGCACACGGCGAACTGGTACCTCGGATTTGAATGGGTCTGAAATTTTTTTTTCCCTAGATGATGTTGCCGACGCCGTCTTCTTCTACGGTTGAATCCGACGATGAGGATGACGCAGAGGCAGAGCCGGTGCAGGCGATTCGGACAGGAGGACAGAACCGGACAGGTGGAGGCGATGAGGAGACGATTCTCGCCGACGGAAAATATGAGGAAAGGGGCTGCCGGCGATGGCTTCTAGAAAACCTACGGTCTGTAAGAGAGGGGCCGAGCGAGCGGGAGTCGATGGAAGGGCGGGACGAGAGAAATGGGTTTGCGCCGCTGGAGAGAGGGACCTTGCCGGACGTCGATTCTCACCGGCTGAACGATGGGGAAAGGCCGCCGGTGATGGGTTCTTGAAACCTAATGCGGAAGAGACGACAGAGACAGGTGAGCGGGAAAAGCTGGGAACAGGGGCGAGCGAGCGAGACGGGGATCGAGCCCCGCGCGATAGTTTTTTATTTTTTATTTTTATTTTTATTTTTTTAAACCTGCGAACCGAACCGCGGTTCAACCGCCCGGTTCAAACAGTTCGCGCGGTTTTCTTAAAAACTCAAGAACCGGCGCCAAACCGAACCGCTGAGCTGGCGGTTCGCGGCTTGACCGGTCGGACCAGCCGGTCCGGTCCGGTTTTCAAAACACTAAGTGTATCAGTGATATCCCAACCTGTATGATGACATGGTCAAATTTTAAACCTGGGACTGTTGCAGCGAACAGTATAAACATTGTTGTAATCTACTTCCTGTTGGAAATCATGTGATGCGGAAGCGTACCTAAATCCATGTGTACGTAGATTCCACCTGTAGACCGAGTAGAGGACAAGGTCTTCTCCCTCAACACTTCTCTTTGTGATACGAGCGGTAGATGGGAACTACTTGTGATGTAAACGTATGAGAGAGGGACCTAGACTCCTCTATTTATCGAGTCCTTCCCATCATGACTCTTAATAGAAGTGTAGTTCCACCTGGACTTGGATTGCGTACGTATCTAAGATACGCTGGGCTATCTTTGAATCTAAAGACTTCTTATTTAATTAGGACACCTTATAGGAGTTTAATTCTAACACTTCCTTCTCGTTTTCTCCTAACATTTTTTACTTTTTTGAGTATGCATACAACGATTATTTTTCAAAAAGCTGGTTTTTTATGGCCATTCGAAAGAAGGAAGTAAGTCAGTTCTTTTGATTTCCATTTTGGTAGTGCGAGTTCTTCGATGGCAACTGCTGTGGTTGATCTAGTGTTTCCTTGGCAATTTGAATCAACATCTTTCCTTTGTTGTAGCATGGTAAATGAGTGCTTTTATAGCCTTTATATAAGAATGTGTACTTGTGTGCAATGTAGTAGTAAACATAAGTGGGTGCGTGAGTTTACTTGGGATTGATTTTCCACGGGAGCAAAAGCTCTTTGTAAGAACTTGTAATCAATAAAAAGGAAAAAAGAATGAGTTAATTTCAAAAATTGACGATAATGTTAGAATTATACTCCTATAAGGTGTCTTAATTAAATAAAAAGTCTTTGGATTTAAAGATAGCCCAGCGTATCTTAGATATGTACGCAATCTGAGTCCAGGTGGAACTACACTTCTACTAAGAGTCATGATGGGAAGGGCCCTATAAATAGAGGAGTCTAGGTCCCTCTATCACACATTTACATCACAAGTGGTTTCCATCTACCGCTAGTATTATAGGGAGAAATGTTGAGAGAGATGACCTCATCCTCTACTCGGTCTACAGGTGGAATCTACAGACACATGGATTCAGGTACGGTTCCACATCACATGATTTCCAACATGTGGTATCAGAGCACACGTTTCGATTTTGGGTATAATAGATTCCACCCATAATATTTAATGATGCTTGAAATATTCATTATTGCATTAGAATATTCATATGACTATTTTTTTGGATATATGAAACTGAAATAGGTATGAATGCATTATGTCATAATTTTATGATGGATTCAGACCCATTATACGACCCATTATGCCATTAATTATTATTTTTTTCGGATATGCACACATGCTGTCATAATGAGTTATATGCAATTGATAACATGTTCATAAAAAAATCCATTTTGCCTAATATGAATTTAATTCTGTTAATTAAAGACATGAAATATGTCGTTAAAGATTTAGCAGTATGATGCTTGGGAATATGGATTCTATTAATTAATAAATTAAAAAAAGGAATGGCCCGCTGCCGTCTTCGTCGAACCTCTGATGGTTGGAAACCCATCAGAACAGCGCCGTTGTTAACGCTGGAACCCAGCAGCGGTTGCTGCCGCCTACCGAAATTCGCTGCTACCGGAGAAGACGATGGCAGTGCTGGATGAAAACCGCGGCTGCTGTGATCTGAGCTGACACAACTAGGGGTGTAAATAGGGTCGGGTTCAACTCGAGCCCACATCAACCCGAACCGATTTATATCATGGTTGGGTTAATGTTTTGGAAAATCGGTTTTTGAAAATCGGGTTCGACCCGACCCGATTTTAAAAATCGGTTTGAGCCGGGTTGGGGGTCGGTCAACCCAACCGATTTGCATATGCATTTTTCTTGCTAATAAAAAATTTTTGGATGCCAATAAAGTTACCAAAAAATGTATCCTCTTGTAGTGTTTGCTTGCTAATATTGATTTTTTTAATTCTTACCTTGTATCCTATACTTTCATTTTTGCAAATTATATTCCATTGAGCAAGGGAAAAATGTATGATAATTATGTGTTTAAAAATCAGAAATAAGTTTTTAGGAACGAAAGATTTCATTTTATTTACTTTCCATTCGAGCCCCTTATTGTTTTTATAATTATCATTACTTTTATTATTTTAGAAATTTATGTGAACAAAAGCTTAACTAGCATTGATAATATGTATAATTTATTAGCTCGATTTCTAACCCGAACCGAACCGATTTGAGGTGGGTTGAAATAGGGTTAGGTTAATGTGTGAAAAATAGGGTTGAAAGTAGGGTTAAGTTGGGATTTTACAAGGTAGGTTAGGGTTGTATTTGTCCCAACCCGAGTCAACTCGACCCGATTTACAACCCTATACACAACGACAGACTGGAGCCGAAGAAGCTGGAAGCTGCTGCTGCTGAGCGCTGTCGAAGCTGGAGAAGATGGCAGCGAGCAGCGGACGACGGCTGGCGGTGAGCAACGGACGGTGGCGAGCAGCAGGCGGTGACTAGCTGGACGCGACACGAGATCTGCTCGGACGGACAACAGGCAGGGAAGTTGGGCGGCCGGCGCGCGGTTGAGGATGACCGGAGAAGACAGCGGCGTCCGGCATGGCAGCGTCATGCAGCAAGCCCGGCGATAGCAGCGACAAGCGGCGGTTTTGGCATGCTGTGTAGTGAGTTTTTCAGCGGTGGCTAGCAACAGAATGGCTAGGGTTTATTTAGGGAAGAAAAAGAATTTTTCATAAAAGGCCCGGACAAAATTTGCAAATAAACCCTAACTATTGAAATTTGCAAATAAACCCCTAACTATATATATTTTTACAACTGGATTTTCTTCCTTGTTAAGCTGGGTCTGGGCCTTCTTCAAGTCTGCCCACTAGGCCCAGCCCATATCCTGAGCCCATTTTAGCTCAAATTATCCAGGCCCAAACACAAATCCAATAGCCCATAAATGACACGTGGTATGCTTATGACCGTCCAAATGTAAGTTAACATAAATTTTGATCATCTTATCCAAATTAGACGATCTAATAGTGGTTTTCTATATTTTTGAACATTCTGGATCTAATGGAGGGGTCTGATTAAGCTAAATAGGTCAATAAATATGATTTTTTAATATTTGCAAATACATGCAAATTTTGAATTATATGTGCAATTAATTCATGTGATTAGTATATAAATGTCTAATTAGCAATTTATGATTTATTGCTTTCTTCTTAAGATTCAGCATGCAATATATATGAATAATTATATAAGTTATGATTATTAAATTTTATAGTGAGGTTATATTCCATTGTATGACTGGAGGTTGGTGTCTAGGCAAGAAGTATTGAAGAGGATCACGTGGTTATTTAATTTGGTCCCTGCTATGCAGGGGGATCCTCCCACGCCCTACCTCACTTACCTGGCTGACCAAAAGAAATAATATGGAATTTAATCGCACATAATGAATTTAATAATCATTATTATTAAATTATTCATATATATATATTATACTTTGTAATTTACATTAATAATTTTAATTGTGTATTTCTAGTTGCCCCAAAGGGTCTAAAATACATTTTCAAGATTATTAAATAATGGAGAGAATATTATTGTCTAATTTTCTCATAATGGAAATAGTAATTAATTATCATTATTCAATTTATGTTTAATAAATATTGTTCATCTTTATGTCTTTTGTTGCCCTGAAGGGTCTAAGATGTTTAGTTAATCAAATTTATTAAACAAAGAGAGAATAATATGAATTTTTCTCTCATCATAGAAATTGCATTATTAGAGAATATTATATTATAGTTCTACCCGAAGGTAGCTATAATTTAATATTTATCAATAATTAACTAGAACTGCATAAACGCGAAAATTTTTCTACCCGAAGGTGGGGATTTCTTGACTTTGTGTATTCATAATTAATTATTGAATATTATTGTTTATCATAGCTTTATTAAATATAATCATGCATTATTACTTGTGTGATTAATTTTGAAATTTAGCTATGATTAATTATTATTAACGGAATTGTTACATTTATCTGAATCATAATGGTGACGTGAGCTTAATTATTTTATTACAGCTATAGCTCTTGTTCCTCAATCTCATCTGTCTAATATCCCTACACTAAATGGATCAAATTATTCTGATTGGCATGAGCAATTACTTATTACCTTAGGATGTTTGGATCTAGATTTAGCCTTTCGTGTTTCAAAACCTGAGGACTTAACGCCTGAAAGTACCGATAGTCAAAAGATTTAATTTGATAAATGGGAGCGTTCCAACAGGTTGTCTCTTATGATTATAAAGAATACAATAGAAAGGAATATTAGGGGCTCTATTTCTGACTTTGAAAATGAAAGTGCCAAAACTTATCTTGACTCAGTTAAGGAAAAATTTAGTGGGTCAGATAAAGCATTGGCTGGAATGCTCACTAACAAATTGACTTCAATGAAATATGATGACATTTGTGGAGTGCGATGTCAAATATAGCTAGGAAACTCAATGAACTAGTGATGAAAATCTCTAACTCTTTCCTAGTCATATTTGTCTTAAACTCTCTTCCATCCCAGTTTTCACAATTCAAAATATCCTATAACACACAAAGGGCATGTTTGGTAAACACGAAAACTCATGTCGTGGACGAAAAGTTTTCACGACGCGGGCAAGACCTGTCACGTCTTTGCAGCGGGTCTTTCATCCTTCAGCCCGTACGCAGCCGGTCATTTTTCCATATGTCCAATGATCGCTTCCTATTATTTTTTTTCCGTATCTCTCTCATTCTTTCTCGTTCAAGGAGGGAGAAAAGCGGGAGCATCGCACTTGGTTAGTGGTTATGCTTGGTGGGGCCCCGTGTTTTCTGCTTGAGACATCGAATAGAGGAGAGCATTGTGAACGAGGCAACTGCACAACGAGCAGTTAATGCCCAACTTTAATTCAGGTGCATTAATGTCATGCACATTCAACGCCAGCAACAGTCCCATGTGACGGGTTTTAGATGCGAAAACATGTCAAAAAGTTTTCTGGTTTAACAAATACGCCCAAAAGGAGAAATGGACTTTAAATGAATTGATATCCATGTGTGTACAAGAGGAAGAGAGATTAAAACAGGATGGATCAATGACTGTCTATTTCACATCGACTTCTAAGCAGTACAAGTCAAAGAAAGGAAAAAGAAAGAATAAATTTACATTAAAGAAAGGATTAGAGGATGGATCAAAAAAGTCCACTAAGAAGTGTCATTTCTGTAAAAAGAAAAGACATTTTAAGAAAGATTGTCTCAAGCGGAAGAGTTGGTTCGAAAAGGAAGGTAACAATTACATACATGTTTGCCTTGAAACCAATTTCATAAACGTATCCTCTAATTTATGGTATATTGACTCTGGTGCTACTATACATGTTTCAAACTCTTTACATGCATTCCATTCAACCCGCAACCAAAAGCCGCATGAATCGTCAATCTTAATGGGCAATTTGACCAAGTCTAAAGTCAAAGCGGTAGGAAATTGCAGGCTTCGCCTTGACACAGGACATTTTTTAGAATTGCATAATGTTTTCTATGTTCTTTCCATTTCTAAAAATTTAATTTATTTGCCAAAACTTGATATAATGGGTTATTTTTTTAGTTTTGCAAACTCAAAATTTTCTTTATTTAAAGATTCTATTCTAGTTGGAACTGGAACAATGCTTAATGGTTTATATCAAATAAGTGCAGATTGCTCATTTAATTATTCATCTATCTTAAATGTATGTGTTGGTACTAAATGTGGTATAATTGATAAAAAATTCTCCATGTTGTGGCGTAAAAGGTTGGGTCACATATCCAAAGAAAGGATGTTAAGATTAATAAAAGATGGGGTATTATCTACTCTAGATTTTATCGATTTTGGCATATGCATCGATTGTATTAAAGGAAAACAAATCAAAACCCAAAAAAAAAGGGTGCCACAAGGAGCAATGGACTTTTAGAATTGATCCACACCGATATCTGTGGTCCATTCTCATCATGTATTGGAGATAAAAAATATTTTATCATATTTATTGATGATTTCTCATGTTATGGTTATATTTTTCTATTAAATGAAAAGTCTGATTCTTTGAATGTTTTCAAAATATTCAAAGAGTTAGTAGAAAAGAAAATTGGATAGGAAAATTAAAGTTGTGAGATCTAATAGGGGCGGTGAATATTATGGTAAACACGGTTAATTAGGTCGAATCCCTAGTCCATTTGCTAAATTTCTAGAAGAAAATGGTTTTGAACTGATAAATATGATCTTATACATTTACCATATTTCCAAAGATATTTACAAATTTACTTGCATAGTTTACCATCATTGTTGGGTTTTTTCACCACTTCTTTTACTAATTGAGTTGCCAAGAGTTTAGCAATGTAAAGACTTTCCATTTAGCATATGTGCAGGCCCATTACCGAGATATTGTAGATCATGCAATATTTACCTGGTATTTTGAATATGTGGTCACTAGCACTCCTAAACCACCTTATTTTGAAAAGATAATATTAACCCTTCAAATTTTTTATAATTGAAACAATTGAGCCCTAATACTACACTTGAATCATTTGATGCCATAAATTAATGATTTACTATAATCAACTGCCATATGGTTAAATCATTTTTTTTAGAAAATTTAGTTGATGCCAATATATTTACTCGGTATTTCGAATCTGTAGTCACTAGCACTCCTAAACCATCCTATTTTGAAAAGACAATATTAACTCTCCAAATTTTTTACAATTGAAACGATTGATCCCTAATACTACACTTGAATCATCTGATGCCATAAATTAACGATTTGTTATAATCAACTAAGTCATATTGTCAAATCATTTCTTTTAGGAAATTTAGATGGTGCCAAATTGTCTTTTCAATAAGGTAAATGACCATTATTTTGATAACATTGATATGCAAAAAATTTAGGATGAAATATTATAAATATAAGAGAAATTTATGAAATATTATGAATATACAAAAAATTAAGCAAACGTTATGGTTATGAAAATAATTTTCTTTTTTTCAATATATATATTTACAATCATCTCAATTTGTATTATATTTAAGTCCTGAAACATTCTTATAATTTTCTAAGAGAAATAATAAGCATCAATCAATTAAACTCCCACCAAAGGAGAGAAGCAAAACTCCCATGTAAATGGGCAGAAATAAATACCCGTACACACATGTTGGGAATCGAACAACCTACCTTACCAAAACGGGCCATGGGAGTTACCACCCAGGTAGAGCCCATGTTGCAAGAATTTTCCTTTTAAAACGTTAGTTTTGTATGAACTAATGTAACCATAGACACGTGTAAATTATATGGTATGAGTGTAGGTACGCTTGATTAATTAATATTTCCTGCCCAATTAAGTAAGATTTCCTACTAAAAGAGAAATCGACATGCATAAAACCTTTTAAATAAAAAACATATAAAGAATCTAATTTAATAAGATGAATTCAGAGTTCCTGGGCATAGGCTAGTGGAAGTGCTTGCTACCTCCCATGCCAGCCACCTAGGGCCAAATCCCACGGGAGCAAGTCTCCCCTCCTCTCCCTATTTGTTATTAAAAAAAAAATGAATTCAACTTTCTATTAAACATAATTTCTTATTAATTGAATACCACATATGAACGTCCATGTTGGCAGCTTCATTGCATGTAATGTACAGTAATCCAATATGGCTAGGATTTATGGACAAAAGCAAAAATTATTTTTTCAAAAAATTTGGCGGGGGAGATTTCTATTGTAACCACAACATTTGTCCCTAATTTTTAATATATCGATAATATTTTATACGTTCTTCGATACTCATAATACTTTACATTAAATTTCAATTATACCTTATTATCAAAAAAAAAATTCACTTAGCAAGTGGTCCTAGACAAGGCCTCATGTCTTGGTCACACTGATTTGAACCTTATATAGGGTAAAATTTGTAGTAGGAGCTGATCTCCCTTAAGAATAAGGTGGAAGTTTGATAACAGCTTGTTATCTTATTTAAGGATAGATAAGAGCTTGTTATCTCTCTTATAAATGAACTTAATTATAATATCAGATATAATATTGTATAAATACTAATAAAAATTTTCAGTTATACCTATGTTATCAGAACAAACATTTTTTGTTATATTAAAAAGGTGACTTTGCCCTACAAATTTTCCTTAGTTAAAACTATTTTTCCATAATATGATGCTTGAATCATTTGATGCCATAAATTAATAATTTATCAACATAATTGAGTTTGACTATTTTAATTAAGAAATTTTGAAAGGGTAAAATAGTTTTTTCAATAGGATAGTTCATGATTGTTTTGATAACATAGATACAATAGAAATTTAGAGTAAAAGGTTATAAGTATAATAACAACTTTTAAAATGTTACGGGTATATTAGGAATTATGGACAAATATTCTATTCATAAAAAGAATTTTCTCTTTATTTTATAAATTCGTGAGCTCTAATTAAAATTTTCTTTCCATTGAATTTGACAGTTTTTTAAAATCAGTTGTTGATTTTAAAAAATAAAAATAAAAATATTAAAATTATCAAATTTCAATAGGAAAATTTTAATAAGCACTTCTACAGTTAAAAAATAAACAAGAAAATAAAAAATAAATTTTCACGAATAAGCATGTGATTATAACTCTTAAGATATTTAGAGAGACGATAAGAACTTAAAAAAATAGAATATATCCCAAGAAACAGGTGCCATCGGTTGTTAATTAATTAATTATTTCAAGAATATGGAATAATTTTACAATTTTTTACTTGAAATTAAATAAGTATCGTTGTTGCAATCGAATCAAGATGGTCTAGAATTAATTATAGCCTATTATAATAATTTTCGATAATATTATATCTTTTTCTATCAGTTTTACTATATTATATTTCATTTTCAACTCATATATTACAATTAACGCTAAAAGTCTTTTTTTTTTCTACATTTTCATCTAGCGTCCCTGGCCATTCGAGCTGGGCGCGGTTGGTTAATGCACAATTCATAGCACCCGTGGCGGGATGGGCGGACTGAATGAGCCAAAAGCCATGTACCCCTCGGCCGTGAGCATTATCTTTCCTCGCGTTTTCTCCTAACTTTTTGACTTTTTGAGGGCACGTACTTTTCAAAGAGCTTTGTTCTGGACGCCCACCGTATGCGTTCGGGAGCACGCCGCATTACGTGCTTTCGTGTGCATAGATTTATTTTTTATTTTTTTCAAATTTTTTTATAATATTGTTAATTTATATATATTTAATATGTGTATAAATTTTTACTATTTTTGGAATATTTTAGATATTTATTTTTAATTTTTAAAAATCAATGGCTACCTAAAATGCCATTGATTTTTAAAAATAAAAAATAAATATCTAAAATATTCCAAAAATAGTAAAAATTTATAAATATGTTAAATACACTTATATTAATAATTTTATAAAAAAATTTTGAAAAAAATACTAAAAATGAATGTATGCGCCCAGGAGTATGCTGCATGCTCCCGGGAGCATACGATTAGCCTTTGTTTGTTTTAGCAATTTGAGAGGTGGAAGAATGACATCTTGCATTTTTATGGCGAGAGTTCTTCAATGGCAGCTGTTGGGGTTGATCTAGTGTTTTCTCGGCAATCTTAACGGGTTCTGATCAGGCGCACCAGTGTTCCCGGGTGTATACACCTATTTTTTTATTTTTTATTTTTTTATACAAATGTTAATCTAATTATATTTAACATGTATATCAATTTTAACCTTTTTTGTAGATTTTTAAATATTTATTTCTGATTTTAAAAATCATAAATAAATATTTAAAAATATCCAAAAATGATAAAAATTGATATATGTGTTAAATACACTTAGATTAACAAGTTCACAAAATTTTTTTAAAAAAAATTTAAAAAATAGGTATATGTGCCCACCTAATCAAAACCCAATCTTAACTAGCATCTTCCCTTTACCGCAGCATGACTCATGAATGCCTTTGTATAAGAATGGGTTAATTTCAAAATTGACTACAAGTTTTGTCACAGTTTCCAAATATAATCACATATTTATAAATCGACAAGTATGACCTTGTATTTTTACCTTATTTTCAAGGATATTTACAAATATACTTATATAGTTTAACTTAATTGTTGATTTCTTAGACCATGCCTTTTATTAATTGAGTTGTAGGTGCAGCATAACAATGTGTCATTTTATATAGTCTAGCAGTGTGAGGATTTTATACCCGGCCTATATATTAGTCTATTAGTGAGGTAACGTATATGTCGTCATATTTATTCATGTGTGTATCTTGTTAAATTTATTTAATATTTCACATTTGCAGAATCCATCCTCGACTAGTCCAGTCCACCCTAGTTACTAATTCATCTTATTAAATCATTTAAAAGCTGTTAAACTAGCGGTTGAATCGATTTGGGAACAGGCGAGTTAAACCAAGTCAATCACCGCAAATCCGTAATTCTTGAAGTTGTCGCCGGAACTCATCTTTCAAACTATTATAGCAACAACAAGCCGTCATCTCTCTTCTTATTTTCCCTTTACAACTTTACTGGACCTCACCCACCAGCCTACACCGACTGGATCCCTATTTGCAAAAATTGTGGAAATTATTGGAATTAGAAATTGACGCTTTGCAAGTATTACTGACAACTGCAAGTTGGAATTAGAAATCGTTTAGACACCTATATGGAAATTGATGATTCCATTGGAAGAATCGTTGTAACTCTATTAAAATTTCTGACTAGCTACAACTCTGTTGGAATCCTGCAACATCATTCTATCTTCGATTGGAGATGCAGTGTGCTTATTCTAAATCCTATTTTGTCCAGCCAGAGATAATTTTTTTGAATTTTTAATTTTTCCATAAAGTTCTTATTCTAAACATTTTTGTACATATGACAAATTTTACTTTTTTTTGTTATGGGTATGTTTGGTAATGAATAAAACTTTTAGGGTATGTTTGATAATAAGTAAAAATTATCAAGTTAAAACTTTTGAATCTAAAATTTTTCACTCTCCACAACTACCCTATTTTTTAATTATTTTTTCACATTTTTCCACACAATTACCCTACTTTTCAATCATTTCTACACAACTACTAATACAATTAACCTATTTATTTCAACTTTATCATATTTATTCCTCATCATTACCTCTATCATATTACATCATTTGTGAACTTCTACTCTCTAAAACTTTTCATTAAAAGTTTTATCCATTCTCAAACACATTAATGAAAACTTGTAGAGAGTAAAAGTTATTAAATGATATAACACGATAGGGATAATGATGAATAGTAAAGAAAATAAAGTTAAAATAGATAGGTTAATATGTGTATAGTTGTGTAGAAATGATTGAAAAGTAGGGCTGTTGTATAGGAAAATATGAAAAATTATTAAAAAATATGATAATTGTGGAAAGTTACAAGTTTTAGATCAAAAAATTTTAACTTAACTTTTTTATTAGTTGCAGATTAATTCAAAGTTTCAAACTACCCAGTGACAGGAGCACTGTCAGTCTTATTATCTTCTACGCGTTTTTTCTTTTCAACTTTTTTGACTTTTTGACTTCACGTACCAGATTAATCTTACTTTTCAACTTTCCAAAGAGCTAGCAGAAGCGAGGGGATTTCCGCGTACTTTCGAATCATTTTAATATATTATTTTATATAATTATCTTATTTTTCGATTATTTCTATCTATTTTTCTATACAATTATCCTCTATTTCTAATTATTATCCTTATCTTTTTCAATTTTTTCCTACAACGACTTTTCAAATTTTTTTCACAACTTACCAAACACTCCCTAAGTATGTTTGAAAGGTAATAAAATTTTTAGTGTAAAATTTTTTTAAAATTTTTTAAAATAATATAAATTAATGTAATATAGTATGGGTAATGATGAGAAATAAAAAAATAAAATTCAAATAAATAGGAGTTAAACATAATACAAATTGAGATTATTGGTTGTAAATATATACATCAAAAAAATAGATAAGGTAATTTTACGAGTAGTTGTGTACAAACGATTAAAAAATATAATAGTTGTATACGAATATATGAAAAAATAATTAAAAATAAAGTAGTTATGAAAAGCAAAAAATTTTAGATTGAAAAATTTTAATATAAAAAGTTACGTGTTATTGAAACACACCCTCTTTCTATTTCATTTTGATGGTATGATAAAGTCTACTGCTTTGGTTATATATATATATATATATAGTCATAATAATATATAATATGTTGTATATTATCTTGCCGTATAATTTTCAATTTTTATTTTATTTTTATTTTTCATAAACATATTTTCTTAAGTGTATTTAATTCGTATACTAAGTTTTGTCGTTTTATAATACTTTTACATATATATTTTTTATTTTTAAAAATCGGGGGCATATAAGTTATTTTTCACTCCTTAAAACACATGATTTTAAAAAATTAAAAATAAATATGTAAAAGTATTATAAAATGACAAATTTTAGTATATGAATTAAATACACTTAAGAAAACATATTCACGAAGAAAAATAAAAGAAATTAAATATTATACAATAAGCTAATATTTAATATATTGTATATTATAATGACTCATATATTATATTTTATACTGTGCGATATTTCAATCCACGCCTCCTTTTGCACTACTAAGCTGAGAGGTATTGAATTGCTTTGACGTGTAGAAAAGTGAAAGTTGTGAGAAATATAGTATTTGGTGGAGTAAAAAATAGAATATTTTGAAAATTATTGATATGAAATGATAGAGATAAAGTTGGAATAAATAGATTTGTTAGAAAATAATTGATTAAAAAATAATTGAAATATAAAAATATAAATAAAAATATAATAATTAAATGATTAATGAGGTACCTTGAACACTGCCATTTCCTTTCCATGTTTTCTACGACCCATTACTAAACTTCCCCTTAAACGTGCCTGAAAAACAGCAAGTGCTCATTGTTCTGACAGCGCAAGGGATAAAAATGGACGAAAATTGGGAGAGAAAACATTGAACGGTATTGTTCTTGCGGACGCTCGGAGGAATTGGAGAAACTTGGGAGAGGAAAACTAGAGGCGAAAAATTGCAGCATTCTCGTGAGGGAGAGAAAACTTAAAGGCGACGAAAACCAAATCTCCTGTTTGCAAGCCGTCCAACAATTTCCATCTTTTTGACACCCGTTATTCAGCTGCAACTCCAAATCCGTGGTAAAACAGCTCTACCTTAAACTCTGAACCAAAAGCACTTAACTGGCAGCATGTTTGCAAAATTCCAACAGCAGGATAGAGCAGGTAGAATCACAAATTGAAATGCAGCAGCTAAAGCCGGCTGGCCATAAAAGGCTAAAATTTCGTCCGAAACTCAATTTAAGTCTGAATTTCAAAAATAAGATTAGAATTTAAGTTAATAAACAGGATTAGAATTGAAGAGAACTGGAGTTTTATAAGCCTAAGTTGCACCCTTAGCCATATTGTGATGACAACGGCCGGCTAAATATGTTTTTATGACTTTTCTTTTAAGGAAGTTATTTTCATGTCCATAACGTTTGATCCCTAATTTCTATGTCTATGACATTCGTAACATTTCAAAAAATCCTTTTTATATATGCAGTATTTCTCCCTAAATTCTTATCAAACTCGTCAAATTAAAATAACACTTTTGTAACTTTTTAATAAAATAATTCAACTCGAATATGATTTAATTTCAACAGATTTAAATATCATATTAGATACACCGTCCAAATCAGTTAGCATGATCGAGGCAATTTACCGAAATCGCATATGGCAATCTTACTGCCTCTTAGGATGCTGCGGCTCCATGATCTATAAACGCTTTCCGAACAAACACCCTTCGCCATCTCATGCAACACTGGCTTCTGGCTAACAAAAACTCCAGCATTGAGCAGGCAAAGGTGTTCCTTCAATCACAGGACACCGCCCTATTAGGCTCGAAAAAACTCGAAAAGATCAGAACTCTGTCTGAGGAGTCAGATTTACAATGTACCAGCTTTATTTCAAATTTCTGCAAGCAGTAAATCTTCAGATTTAGTGGCTGCCGACGATGAGGAGATGGAACAGCTGTTAGGTAGTGTTCGGTCATGGCGTTGATCGAGCACGACTTTTTTCCCTTTAAATGCCGCTGATGGGGAGATATGGTAGCCCCGGTGCGATTTCATCATCGCCAGCGGTTTGAACGGCTTTGATTTTCTGATTGATGGTTGTCAAAATTGGATCCCAAATGGCATCCATGGCTGTGAAGAACAACAGGTTAAAGAGCACATCGATAAAAACGAAAATTTAAATGCAGCATGCAATAGTAGGGATATTTTTGCCGATTCGAAAGTGTCTAAATATCATATTAACAGCAGCTGAGGTGGCCAGGGTGAAAAAAGGTTACCATGGTTGTGATAGCTATTAGTGTTAAATCACATGAGGGTTATTTATAATTTTTGAAATTATATGAATACGCTTGTAATTATCGTCAAACTATGTAAATATATTTACAAATTACCAGCACAATTAAATATAACTTAGAACTCAAATTAATATTTCTAGTTTTAAGCTGCAGGCTTACAAAAAAAGTATAATTAAACAAGCCCTCAAATATGTTATTATGGCTAGAAATTATTTTAAATGGTTTATCGTTGGTTAGAATTTTTCAAATAATTCAATGAAAATTAGAATGATTTTAAAATATTGTTAAATGATTTATTATTGTGGTACGCTCTTTATATTAATTTTTTATGAAAATATTATGGGTTTTTTCAAATATACTCACCACGTTGACCTTAATATCAAAATATCCACGAAGTTTCACAAATTTCAAATATACTCACTACGTTTATATCTAATATAAAAAATGCCCAATACGCTACAAATGTTAATAAATGCTATTAAGAAAGTACCAATATTGTCATCAAATTTGAGGTTGAAGTCGCTAGTTGCGCAAGAGCTCTAAATATGTAAAATCTTAATTTCATTCCCCATTCAGTTCATTCATATTTTATAATAACGGTATTTTGGGTATTTAGCAAAAATATAACTAATATTTAAATGGAGATTCATTGACTTATCTATTAGAGTTTAATAGAATGAGCATTTTTTGGATTAAGTGCAAAAACAGTAGATATATTTGAGATTTTTTAAATATTGTAAATATTTTGGAAATTAAGATCAATCGTAGTTGGCATATTTAGAAAAGCTCAAGTTTTATGTTCATTTAGGATAATTTCAAAATATTTTATACGAAGTTACTGTTGGTTAGAATTTCTAGAATGATTTTTAAGTCATCTTTTCATGAAATTTGGCTGCAAAAGATTACTGGATATAAGAAATTACTTTTACAATTCACTACCTTATAGGATCGAAGCGAGAAATTAAATCAAGTGAATGAGTACTTATTCAATTTGCTTAGCCAAAGCCCTGCCAACTTTGCGGACAAAATTAACACACTAACCTTTTATTCAATCGGTTTTTGAATGATTTTCTTATTTTTGTTAAATTCATGTTAATCATAATTCTATGCTATATATATATATATATATATATCGTGCATTAACGTCAAATTGGTATTCACATTCATCCCAAAAAAATAGGACGGACTCAAGTGAAAACATTTTTATTTTTGGGTAAAATGCAAATGGGGGCAATATAGTCATTTCGCATATGTGAGTATGATTGAAGGTGAAATGTGAGTATGGGTAGGTGAGACAACTTATAATAAATCGTGGTACATGTTTTCTTATAGTAAATCATATGCTTTTAATAAAATGGTTGTGATCATGAATGATCCGAGACGTCTAATATGTAACATAATCATCATAAATGATAATAGATAATTTATGCCCAAATTTTGGAACAATAAATTAGATTTATCAAAAAATATAACTGAATAAACGAAGTAATTTTGCTTGTTTAATTGATTTTACAGATTTTATGGATTTTACAGTTTATAGGCAATTCATGAGGATGATGAGTTATATAGGTTATCTATCTTCGTTTTTTCTGTTAAATGTATTTTATAGATTATTCAAATATAGCAGAAAATGTGCATATGTAATTGACAGTTTTTAGATATTTGATAAATTTTACAGAATATATTGTTTTCCTGTGTAGTCGTTTAATGATCTATACAAGTTATATAGTTTTTGACATCTTAACTAAGATTGATGATATTTTATTTTTAAAAATTATATGAAAAATACAGATTTTATAGGAATACTAGAAAATCATAAACTCATGTCTACATGTTTTATGATTTTTACAAATTATTCAAATTTTGATGAACTGATCTAATGGATTTTACAGATTATTTATATAATATGTATTAAATGTATTAGTTATCAAGTAATACCGATGTTTTTTTAAAAAAATTAAGTAATACATTTTAGAATTCTATTAAATTTTAATTTAATCATTTTGTTATCGTATTATCTTAATTTACATTTTTATTTATTAAATAAATACAAAATAAACATTCTATGCTATAATTTTTTGCAATAAATACATATAATAAATCTATCGATTTGGAAAATAGGTTAATGTGCATTTTTTTCTAGAAATATAGTCGATGGCCTAAATTTTAAGTTTGAAAACCATTAATGCGGTGCATTTTACAATTATTTTTCACAGCCCATGATGTAGACCTAAAAAAATTTTAAAAAAATTCTATGTAATAAATTTGTATACATATTTTATTAAATAATATGTTAAAATAACTCTATGTTTTTGTGCCAACAAAATTATCCACGCCAATTTCATTTAGCTTGCTATACCATTGGCCCAATGAATTATTAAAACTAAAATTATTATTTTTTTCTTGAAAGAATATTTTATATGGAAAATGACATGGAAAAGACAGCATCCATATTATAGCACCATACAAAATCTATCACTCGAAAAATAAATTGGATGAAAATAAATTTATTTTCAACTTGATCTAAGCCTACTCTAACTCATATATAAATAAATAGGAAAAGATTTAAAAATAGGTTTAATTTGGATTCATGTTGTTTATTTACATTTTGATTTATTAAATAAGAACAAAATAAACATTATGCTTTATAATTTTTTATAATAAATACATATAATACACCTATCAATTTGGGAAAAATGAGTTTATATGTACCTTTTTTATAAATATAGTCAGCGACCTAAATTTTAAATATTGAACATCGTTAACGAGGTGTATTTTGTACTTATTTTTCCTAGCCCGTGATATAGGCCTAAAATTAATTTTAATTCATCATAGACCAAGAAATAATTTTAATTTTATATGTTAAATACACTTAAATAAACCAGTGTATAAAAAAAAAAGAAAATAAAAAATATTACAAATGAATTTTTGAGGTGGGCTAAGCTAGGTATTTGCTTATCCCGGGCTAACAATATTACTTTTCCAGTTTAATTACTTGTCAGGTAAGTAATGCTACTTTCAATAAAAGTGGTATTGAAATTATTAAGTACCCAACAAATTATTGTACAATTCTTTTTGTCATCCCGAATTGTTGAGTTGAAAATAATTATAATTGAGAAAAAAAGAAAAATATTAACTTGAGAATATTATTTGATAGTAATTTGAATTATTTGTATTAGATATAATTATATTTTTTAACAATAGTGGTATCAAAATTTCTAAGTACTAAATAAATTAATTACACAAAGTTTATTTGGTAGTTTGTACAGTTGACCTAAAAAAAATTACATTTAAGGAAGAAATAATGTAATGTACATGCGAGAATATTATTTTACAAGTAATTTTGATTATGTTGCTAAAGTAATTTCATTTCTTAACAAGGGTAATATCAAAATTATTTAGTATCAAAAAAATTACTTGTACTTTTATTTCGTAATTCATGTTGTTGACCCAAAAAATTTATCCAGAAAAAAATATTTTAATGTTCTTTTGAGAATATTATTTAATAGATAATTGTAATGATTTATTGTAGAAATAATTTTATTGCATAGGTAAAAAGCAAGCACTAAATGTTATAATTTGTTATAATAAACTAATCAATCAAAAAGAATACATCAATATGAATCTATTATTCTTATTTTTAACATGGTTGATAGCAAAAATTTTAAGCATTAAATAAATTAGTGAATAAATTAGTGAGTTCATTTTGCTCAATTTTTATTGCACCCTGTATCATAGACAAAAAAGTAATTATAATTCCATTAACGAATGTGAATTAGTAGGTAATTTTACTTACTCTACTCGCTAGTAAAAACATAATGTTATTAGACATGAGTGATACCAAAATTATTAATTACCGAATATCATAATTGTAAAAATTTTATTTAGCCTCCCATTGACCCGAAAATTAGTATTATCCAAAATAATTTAAATTTCACACATGTATGGGTTGTTTTGCATTATTTTTAAAAATAATTACACATGGTAATAAAATTAAATAGGCTAAAAAGTAACTTTGAAATATGTGTAAGCCGCTTAATATAATTCAAACAATTTTATTGCATGGTTTAAATGGGTAAATCATATACATGTTAGTTATTATAAATATATTTTAAGATATGAGTACAAAGTAAACTATCATATAATTTGAGATAAAATAAATTACTCTCAAGAAAAACTGCTTGCGGGCTAAATCTTCTAGCCATTGATAAGCTTCAAGTTTCCTACTAGAAATACATGACCCCATAATAACTTATTGTTTTATCTAAATGCAATTTCTAACGTCTATCACACTAGCGCATGATAAATCAAAATTTTTTTAATTTTAACAATTCGAAAAGATTGATTTAGTTACGACAAAAATATTATAAAAATCTTATATAAGCTTACTTAGGTGGGGTTGCAATAAAAATTTTTAAAATAATTGAAGATGGTGACTCGTATGGAAACGACATGATTGTCACATACAGTTTAATGCACCAAATTACTTTTTTTAAATAATCATCAAGGACTTACAATATATATTTTTAAAATTTTCGATACTCATATATGAGCCCTGGTTGAATGTGTTAGAATAAATTTTTGTAAAATTACAAAAAATACAACCAAGATCATCATCGCTTGATCTATAAATATTAAAGAAGAAGATGTGATAAGTATCACATGTACGCAATTAAAAATTGTAATATAATTGACAAAGAATGTAAGCTTAAATAATTTAAAAAGAGTTGCACTAAAACAAGGATATAAATGAAGTCAAAAAGATTAAAATAACATAATTTTGCATGCACCTTAAAAAGATATCATCATATCAAAAGACAGAAAGTGATATATTTTAGATTTTAATTGCACCACTTAAAAAGTTAACTAAGGTGCAATAATTTTCTAAAAAACACACTTCCTTCAAAAGCTAAAAAAATGATATAGTATCATTCAGATGTCAATTTAATATACACAAAATAATTCAAATCATTTCTCTTCAAAACATTATTGTAGGAGTTGTGATGTAATCCAACTTTAAATTTCTTTGACCAGCATCCATGTTTAACCTGCATCAAAAATAAAAATATTTTACAAAAGGAATTTTTAAGTTTATAGAAAAGATTAACGAAAATTAAAATGTGTTGGATTTACTATAAGATTTTGACTAATTGCCTGAAGAATTTTGAAATATTGAAGAGAAAAGAATGTCAGTTTTTCTTGAAACAAAAATCGAACTTTTCTATAGAATGATCACATTGAAATATCAAAATCAGATGAGCTTGACGGATTAATAAATATGATCTATACATTTTAATCAAAAAGACGAGTTGTAGTCTTGTTTCAACCAACAGATCTAATTCCAAGCATTCAAAAGGATCCGTCCTTGGTTTAGCCATTAGGTTTGGCGCACATTGCAAATAAAAAAATGATAGAATTTATCTCTTCCTATTCATACAACCATGGAATTTTATACAAAAAATCAAAACTTGCATTTTATTCATTCAAAGATAGTCTCATACAAGGAAGAAAAACCTTTTCAAATACAGCTCTACAGAAAAATATCGCAGATTCATATGAGACCAAAACACATTTTATTCATTCAAAGATAAAGCATGACATTAAATTAAATTTACAGCCCGTTAAAAGGAGGTCAACTAATGTCATAAACCCAAAGCTAAAAAAAGGAGAAAGTGGCACAAAGGAACAACACTACATATAAACTCATAGTTAGTAAACTTCATTACACTAAAAGCATGTGGGAAGTTTAGAACCCTGAAAAGGAGATAAACAGGCCAGTGCAGCTTAGATTGAAGAAACATCGCACTAACAAAAATACAAAAAAGTTAGTTGTTCAACTACTTCCATCTCAACATTGAAAGATACAACTGTTTCAACATTGACAGTAACAATCATTTCAATATTGAAAGATGGCACCCAAAATTCTTGAGGAAAGCAAGTGATGAAAAAGCTACAAGGTAAAAGAACCCATAATCTTGTGGCAAAGTTTTTGATCATGGGGAACTTCAAAGACAGGTCTTATGCAGATCACTGAAGCAGGAGTGCTCCATAATTTTCTCTGCTGAGATTCGTTTTTAAGGATCATATTTCAATGTTTTCTGTCAATTAAATTAAACAAAATCGTTGTTACTTGCACAGCTTCGATCTTATGTTTTTAAATATTGAGACCAACTTAGTGAAAGCAGATCAAGTCCATTTGGATCAAGATTAGGAACAGCTAATGACAGAGGATACTCATGCCAGTCTAGTGATTGGTTGATGCCTGACCATACTGCCTCATTTGGGGTACCCAACAACCTACAGCAAAACCTCTGGGTGATAAAGGCCAGGCATAACCAAGCTAACAATGAGCAGGTTCTCTAAGGGTTGGCCAAACAAACCTAAAGATACGTAGTGATTGCTGTAATTTGGAATCGCCAGGAAAGAGCATTTGAGTTGTAACCAGCTCAGCTAGAATGAAGAACAAACCACAATCAGGAGGGATGACTTGATGAAACTGCAGTTATTTTCATACAACTCTAGAAGAATAAAGCAGGTTCTTACTAAATATGGAGCCCAACGAACATATGGCTCCCCTGGCTTTGGCTTTCCGGTGACGTCTGGCTTTGGAACTATGTATTATTGAATACTCCTTCCTATTACCAGTACTCAGAATAATTAATAATTACTCAAAGCCGATATGTTTTTCATCCCTATTTTGATGGTACTAGGATGGGATTTCCTTTCAATCACTCTATCGAGCTCATCTTTCTCGTCCTCATGAACTGCTATGGCTGCACTCTCTTAGCAAGCCAAGTCAGATGGCGGCTGAACTGAACCGGGACTCAGCATCAGATCCGGAGTATCCGTTCTGTATGTAATACACACCTATCCTACTGGATCACTCACAATCAAACACAAACCTCCCGTTGTTTGTGGCGTTGAGTAGCAGCTTTCACCCAGAAGAATTTCAGGAACTCTATACCACAGTGGCAGTATATGTGACAATGATGGTAAAAAACAGGCTTGAGCCAGACTACTAAAGATGAGCTATAAGCAATTTTGTTTTAGGTTTTTCTAATCAGATTGTGCAGCAAAATGGGCATACCTCATGACTATACATTTTTATTGGAACAGTAAAGGCTCGACTAAGGTCTGCTATATTTAAGAGTCATTGTCTTTGGATCCATCAGAAGATTGCGAGGCTTAAGGTCACTTTTGAAAAAAAAAATTAATTCATGCAGAATTGTGAGGCTTAAGCTCACTTTCGAAACGAGCAAAAATGGAAGTCACGCAGACACACACGAGAGAGTGAATACCTATGCAGCACACCATGACCATGGCAGAAACCAATACCGTTGCACAGTTGGTATATGAAAATTTGCAATTAATGAGTTTTTTATAAAAAAATTGAGATAAAACACTTACAAATCTTTTTCACTTGCATAAACAGAACACAACAAGCATAGTTGAATCTGCAAAAAAATTATTGAGTTTTTAAATAAAAAATCGAGATAAAACGCTTACAAATCTTTTTCACTTGCATAAACAGGACACAACAAGCATTCTACTCATCCGGATAATAAACTGTCCATATAAGACAGACCAAAATCATGCGATGGTTTCGTCCACCTTAAAGTCAGCGTCCATGATCTTGAAGACCATGTACAGAACTGTTTTTCCTTCTTTGTTCTAGACTTCTTTGAGATCCATTAATTAAAAACAAGAAGTTTCTCATTTTCGAAAAGTTTGTTATTAGGTGGTTCCGCCCAATTCAAGTTTGCTGTTGAAAGTGCTAAAATTCTAGTAGAAAATCATTGCAAGCATAATAGGATAGTAGAATGGAATTCATCTGCACCAGAATGGAATCCATAGTGTGAAACAAAACAAGACTAATATATACTAGAATTTCAAATTCAACATGCAATGAACAGACATAAAATCCATTAGCATGTGCAAATAAGAGTTTCCGAATCATTGCTCCGACTCTTCTTCTCTGCTCGTCCACTGTCGGAAAAGGGCTCTTCTTCTCCGCTTCTCCACCATCAAGAAAGGAAAATATTGTTGGATGATACTGCTCTTCCCAAATCCTAAGTCGTCGCAAGTCGGAAGCTTCCTCAGGAAGCCATTGACTAGAAATCCAGACTATCCACACGCGAGTACAGAAAATTAACGTTCCCATTTTGCCCCTACTTATCTCAGCCGCACGTTTAAAATTAACGGTAGATATGGCATTTCCACGTTCGCCCAGCGTGCAAACGTTTACATAGAAACCGGACTCCAAAAAAATATTACAACACGGTAGATGCTATATATATTGTGCATCAACGTTAAAAAGTTAGATGCTACTGCCTACATGGTACCGGAATGCCGTACAACATTGCAAAAAAGTATGTAGAAGAGGGGGGAAAGATACAGAGGGAATTCAGAGGTAGACGGTTGACATGTTATGAATTATAAATTAAATTCTCAAAGGCATGTAGGGATTACAGGGGAAGTCGTGACATGCTTTTTCTTGTACCAATCCTCTCCTTCACACTTTTGGATTGAAAACATTTATGTTTATCAGAGTTGGTCCCTTATCTGGAGTTGTTTTTTTTTTATTAAGAGGGTTTTTTCAGGCATAGTGTTTTGTTCTTCAGTTGAAGGTTTTTCTGATTGATCACTTCTTTTGATTTTACTATTTATTGACATAATCTATCTCTTCTTTCTCTCGTATCCATCTTTAAGGCAGAAAATTCCAACCCTAAATGGGCAACAAATGCCTCTCAATGCGGGATTTACGGACTACCTCAAAGTTTAAGACCTACTGGAAATGAAGATAGATTATATCAAAGGTTTTCAAATCAAACATTTTTCATGCAAACAGATTGCCTTTCTTCTTTTAGAACAAAACTACCAGGGGCCTGAAATACCCTTATAAATTCTACTCCATACTTAATAGAACAAACATTTCATATATGAAAACATTCATAAAACTTACAGTGTTTCCGAGCGCTTGAATTCTCTTCGTCCGTTCTCTATATCTCTTCTCTGTTCTATGTTCTTTGTTACATTATGAGCTTTTTATAGAGTCCGGACTTGAGAAAAGCGCTAAACAGAATTGAAATGAAAATAAAAAGAGATTCGATCTCATCCTCTTTCCTTGGCTAATGCGCAACTCATTTTACTGTGTTTGATTTATTTCAAATCTAGCACAGTAAAAAGTCAGTTTCACAGTAATAGCACTCAGAAAAGAAGATGCTATCTTATCCGAAATACAATAATTACAAGCGCTTTGCCAGAAAGAAAGCTGCATCGCATTGCAAAATCAAAGGATACAAAGCAAATGGCTGAAAAAGCAAGCTGCCATTGCTGTAAAATTGAAATGACATAAAGAAAAAGATAGTGCGTCAACCCACTGTCGAGTATCATGCTCCTGCCACGATCGACGCTTCTCGATTTTCTTCTGTTGGTAACAGGCGGAGAGTGTCTAGGGTTCCATTCGATTCGCTAGATTGTGCGCTTCAATGCCATCTTCACTGTCTGCAAAGTCCGAATGTGGACTCGTTGCTGGCTCGTCTGGCATCCAGGAACAAAAGTAGTCACCAATATCTACGACTTTTCTTTCAGCCTGGACATGTCTGAGATGTTCTTAAATACCTTCTTCTAATGTATAGTTGCTACTGAACCCATGTCCTGGATAAAAAACTTCATTACTTGCTCCAAATACCTTTAAATGTGGCTCTTCTGCCATTAATGCTGCAAAGGCAGAGTACTGTCGGCTGTGATTTGAAGCATTTTCTAACTGTCTCCATCTTCTAATTCTTTCTTCAGTGTCACAAGTAGAGACTTCTGCTATAGCGAAACTCTCGTTATCTATTCTGACTTGTAGTGGTGACGACTTATTAATGCATCTGATGAGAACTGTGTGTTTAGCTGGTATTGAAATTCTGCTAAAGCTTGGAGGAACAGATTGAACTTCTATGTTAACAAAACCATTAATACAATACTTAATCTTATGCCGAAGGGCTGCTGCTAATCTCTATGATAGATGTTCTAACAAAAGTATCTGGTTCTCATGAGTGACTATAATTCTTGCTATTACTCCTTGTGCCCACAATTCTTTAACACTAAACTGTATAATACTCCCTTCTATTTGTAAATTTATACTTTCAAACTGAGATAAATCCAATGAGCACTTGTAAACAAAGAATCCGCTTTTGCATTGGCAGTGTGGCTCATTTGGATGTTCTTCTTGCTGATAAGATAACATACTAAGAGCAAATCCATTGGCATGTGTTCCTAATTTTTTGCCAAGAAGTGGAAGGCTGCTTGAACTGCTACCTGTTCCTTTATTTTATTTCTTCCCCACAATTGAAAAATGTGTGCTTTTACTTCTGATTGTTGTGGCGGAAAAGTACTTCTAAGATCTTCCCAATTTTTCATACTTTCATACATATATTCTTTTTCAACAATTTCTAATATCTTATTTCTTTCTTTTTCTTTTTCTAGCTCCTTTCTTAACCATTCTATTTCCGACTTTTTTCTTTTTTCTGACTTTCAAGCCTTAAATAGGCTTCCAAGGAAGGGTTTTGGCTAACTGAAACTGATTGAGGTCTAAAGGAAAGCTGGGAGGTTTCTGAAGTTATTACTTTGGAATTTAGGTTTGAAATACGGGTGGCTAATAACTTTAGGATATTATGATAAGATGACTGGTTTCTAGAGACCCAAAGATTGTCTAGTAGAACGTGATCATCAAAATTGTGGGTTAAACTTGGTGGAGTTCTAAAATGTAGGTTTGAACCAAAAGGTATTATTGGTAGGTTTAGAGTTGGATGTAAAGGAAATTGGCTATTTTGAGAGGGGATAAGATGAAGAGGAAAGAAAGGCTGTCTTGGTCCTGCCATTTCCTGCAAAAACATACTTTCGTCAGATCTATTATCTGACTATATTCTAATTTTTGTCAGTAAAAATCATTTCGTCAGAACTAGTTCCTGACAACATTCTAATTTTACCATTTTAAGAATGGCTTTATTCTAATTTCGCCATTTTAAGAATGGCTACATTCTAATGATCTTTCTATTTATTTTCTATTTATTTTCTATTACGGTTCTTGAAAGAAAATCTGCAAGAAAATTATTAGTACCTTTAATATGCTCAAAATTAACTTTTAAACCTTTGCCTTGAATTGTATTAATAAAAGAAATCCATCTTTTACTATAAATTTTTCTTTCATTTTTATTTTTATAAAACTGTATTATAGCTTCATAATCGGTTCTTAAAGTGAATTTATTATTTAAATATAAACGAAATTTGTCTAGAGCGTTTATGACTCCTAATATCTCATAATCGAGACTAGTAAGACTTTCTTCCTTTTGAGTAAATTTTCCTGATTCATATCGACTAATTTCTTCTAATGTAGAATAACTTTCTTTTGAGGGTCTAACTTTTAATACTGCACCCCATCCTAATTCACACGCATCTACTTCAACTATTTTATATTCTGATTCTAACGGTAATTTTAATTTTGGAAGATTGTTAACTTGTTCTTTTATTCGTTGTACTAATTTTACGTCTTCTGAATTAAAATATATCTGTCCATTTTTACCTGTTTTCTTATATAAATAATTTGTACTTTTATATAAATTTGGAATGAAAATTCTAGCATAATTTACTAATCCTAAAATTTTTTGTAACAGTTCTAACATTTCTAATTTATCTGGCATTTTCAATATTTTTTGAGAAATATGTGGTTGTAACTCTATATACCCTTTACCTATTTTTTGTCCTAAAAATTCTATATATCCTTTAGCAATTTCTAATTTATTTTTTGATATAATTATTCCATTATCTATTATTCATTTTAACACTTCTTCTACATGTGTATAATGTTCTTTTAGAGTTTTACTTGCTATTAAAATGTCATCTATGTAAACAAAAACATAATTTAAATTTTTAAAAATTTTATCCATTCTTTTGTGGAAGATACTAGGGGCATTAATTAATCCAAATGGCATTACTAACCATTCGTAATGTCCTACTGGTGTGACAAAAGCTGTCCATTCTATTTGATCTGGATCCATCCTAATTTGCTAATATGCGCTTTTACAATCTATTTTACTAAAATATTTTCTATCTTGCATTAAGTTTATTAGATTATCTTTGTTTGAAATTTTATACCCATCTTCTACTGTATTATCATTTAATCTTTTATAATTTATAACCATTCTAGCCTTTCCTCTCTTTTGTTCGCTATGATTTCTAACTAAAAATGCTGCACTTATATGCTTACTATGACTTGGTCTAATAATTTTTAATTTTAATAATTCAACTATTTGTTTTACAAATTCTCGTTTATCTTCTTCATTGTATTCTAGCTCTCTTGTTCTTATAGTTAAGTCTGGGTTAATAATTTCTAAATGAGCTATTTCTTTGTTTTCGTCCCAATGTTTTTGGGGATCTTCTCCTATTATTTGAGCTTGTTCTGCTAATTGTAATATTCTTGCAATATTTTTATTTATTTGATAAGTTGGTTCTACTTTATTTATTTTAAGTTCAACTAAGTCTTCTATCCAGTAATTTAACTTAATTAACTCTTCCTCTTCTTCATTGTCTGATTTAATTTCATGGTCTTGAATTTTTAGTTTTTGGTTTTGGTGGGTTAAGCTCAAATAATAGGAGAAGATCCCCAAAAATATTGGGACAAAAACAAAGAAATAGCTCATTTAGAAATTATTAACCCAGACTTAACTATAAGAACAAGAGAGCTAGAATACAATGAAGAAGATAAATAAGAATTTGTAAAACAAATAGATGAATTATTAAAATTAAAAATTATTAGACCGAGTAATAGTAAGCATAGAAGTGCAGCATTTTTAGTTAGAAATCATAGCGAACAAAAGAGAGGAAAGGCCAGAATGGTTATAAATTATAAAAGATTAAATGATAATACAGTAGAAGATGTGTATAAAATTCCAAACAAAGATAATCTAATAAACTTAATGCAAGATAGAAAATATTTTAGTAAAATAGATTGTAAAAGTGCATATTAGCAAATTAGGATGGATCCAGATCAAATAGAATGGACAGCTTTTGTCACACCAGTAGGACATTACGAATGGTTAGTAATGCCATTTGGATTAATTAATGCCCCTAGTATCTTCCAGAGAAGAATGGATAAAATTTTTAAAAATTTAAATTATGTTTTTGTTTACATAGATGACATTTTAATAGCAAGTAAAACTCTAAAAGAACATTATACACATGTAGAAGAAGTGTTAAAACGAATAATAGATAATGGAATAATTATATCAAAAAAGAAATTAGAAATTGCTAAAGGATATATAGAATTTTTAGGACAAAAAATAGGTAAAGGGTATATAGAGTTACAACCACATATTTCTTAAAAAATATTGAAAATTCCAGATAAATTAGAAACGTTAGAACTGTTACAAAATTTTTTAGGATTAGTAAATTATGCTAGAAATTTCATTCCAAATTTATATAAAAGTACAAATTATTTATATAAGAAAACAGGTAAAAATGGACAGAGATATTTTAATTCAGAAGACGTAAAATTAGTACAACAAATAAAAGAACAAGTTAACAATCTTCCAAAATTAAAATTACCATTAGAATCAGAATATAAAAAGTTGAAGTAGATGCGTGTGAACTAGGATGGGGTGCAGTAATAAAAGTTAGACCCTTAAAAGAAAGTTATTCTACATTAGAAGAAATTAGTAGATATGAATCAGGAAAATTTACTCAAAAGGAAGAAAGTCTTACTAGTCTCGATTATGAGATATTAGGAGTCATAAACGCTCTAGAAAAATTTCATTTATATTTAAATAATGAATTCACTTTAAGAACCGATTGTGAAGCTATAGTACAGTTTTGTAAAAAGAAAAATGAAAGAAAAATTTATAGTAAAAGATGGATTTCTTTTATTAATACAATTCAAGGTAAAGGTTTAAAAGTTAATTTTGAGCATATTAAAGGTATCAATAATTTTCTTGCAGATTTTCTTTCAAGAACCGTAATAGAAAATAAATAGAAAATAAATAGAAAGATCATTAGAATGTAGTCATTCTTAAAATAGCGAAATTAGAATAAAGCCATTCCTAAAATGGTAAAATTAGAATGTAGTCAGAAACTAGTTCTGACAAAATGATTTTTACTGACAAAAATTAGAATAAAGCCATTCTTAAAATGGTAAAATTAGAATGTAGTCAGAAACTAGTTCTGACGAAATGATTTTTACTAACAAAAATTAGAATGTAGTCAGATAATAGATCTAACAAAAGTATGTTTTTGCAGGAAATGGCAGGACCAAGACAGTCATCTTAGCCCCTCTAAAAATAGCCAATTTCCTTTGCATCCAACTCTAAACCTACCAATAATACCTTCTGGTTCAAATCTACATTTTAGAACTCCACCAAGTTTAACCCTCAGTTTTGATGATCACATTCTACTAGACAATCTTTGGGTCTCTAGAAACCAGTCATCTTATCATAATATCCTAAAGTTTTTAGCCACCCATATTTCAAACCTAAATTCCAAAGTAATAACTTTAGAAACCTCCCAGCTTTCCTTTAGACCTCAATCAGTTTCAGCTAGCCAAAACCCTTCCTTGGAAGCCTATTTAAGGCTTGAAAGTCAGAAAAAAGAAAAAGAGTCGGAAATAGAATGGTAAAGAAAGGAGTTAGAAAAAGAAAAAGAAAGAAATAAGAAATTAGAAATTGTTGAAAAAGAATATATGTATGAAAGTATGAAAAATTGGAAAGATCTTAGAAGTACTTTTCCGCCACAACTATCAGAAGTAAAAGCACACATTTTTCAATTGTGGGGAAGAAATAAAATAAAGGAACAGGTAGTAGTTCAAGCAGCCTTTCGCTTCTTGGCAAAAAATCAGGAACACATGCCAAATGGATTTGCTCTTAGTATGTTATCTTATCAGCAAGAAGAACATCCAAACGAGCCACACTGCCAATGCAAAAGCGGATTCTTTGTTTACAAGTGCTCATTGGATTTATCTCGGTTTGAAAGTATAAATTTACAAATAGAAGGGAGTATTATACAGTTTGGTATTAAAGAATTGTGGGCACAAGGAGTAATAGCAAGAATTATAGTCACTCATGAGAACCAAATACTTTTGTTAGAACAGCTATCATGGAGATTAGCAGCAGCCCTTCGGCATAAGATTAAGTATTGTATTAATGGTTTTGTTAACATAGAAGTTCAATCTGTTCCTCCAAGCTTTAGCAGAATTTCAATACCAGCTAAACACACAGTTCTCATCAGATGCATTAATAAGTCGTCACCACTACAAGTCAGAATAGATAACGAGAGTTTCGCTATAACAGAAGTCTCTACTTGTGACACTGAAGAAAGAATTAGAAGATGGAGACAGTTAGAAAATGCTTCAAATCACAGCCGACAGTACTCTGCCTTTGCAGCATTAATGGCAGAAGAGCCACATTTAAAGGTATTTGGAGCAAGTAATGAAGTTTTTTATCCAGGACATGGGTTCAGTAGCAACTATACATTAGAAGAAGTATTGAAGAACATCTCAGACATGTCCAGGATGAAAGAAAAGTCATAGATATTGGTCACTACTTTTGTTCCTCGATGCCAGACGAGCCAGCAACGAGTCCACATTCAGACTTTGCAAACAGTGAAGATGGCATTGAAGTGCACAATCTAGCGAATTGAATGGAACCCTAGGACACTCTCCGCCTGTTACCAACAGGAGAAAATAGAGAAGCGTCGATTGTGGCAGGAGCACGACACTCGACATTGGGTTGACGCACTATCTTTTTCTTCATGTCATTTCAATTTTCCAGCAATAGCAGCTTGCTTTTTCGGCCATTTGCTTTGTATCCTTTGATTTTGCAGCGCGATGCAGCTTTCTTTCTGGCAAAGCGCTTGTAATTATTGTATTTCGGATAAGATAGCATCTTCTTTTCTGAGTGTTATTACTGTGAAACTGACTTTTTACTGTGCTAGATTCGAAATAAATCAAACACAGTAAAAGGAGTTGCGCATTAGCCAAGGAAAGAGGATGAGATCGAATCTCTTTTTATTTTCGTTTCAAGTCCGTTTAGCGCTTTTCTCAAGTCTGGACTCTATAAAAAGCTCATAATGTAACAAAGAACACAGAACAGAGAAGAGATATAGAGAACGGACGAAGAGAATTCAAGAGCTCGGAAACACTGTAAGTTTTATGAATGTTTTCATATATGAAATGTTTGTTCTATTAAGTATGGAGTAGAATTTATAAGGGTATTTCAGGCCCCTGGTAGTTTTGTTCTAAAAGAAGAAAGGCAATCTGTTTGCATGAAAAATGTTTGATTTGAAAACCTTTGATATAATCCATCTTCATTTCCAGTAGGTCTTAAACTTTGAGGTAGTCCGTAAATCCCGCATTGAGAGGCATGTGTTGCCCATTTAGGGTTGGAATTTTCTGCCTTAAAGATGGATGCGAGAGAAAGAAGAGATAGATTGTGTCAATAAATAGTAAAATCAAAAGAAGTAATCAATCAGAAAAGCCTTCAACTGAAGAACAAAACACTATGCCTGAAAAAACCCTCTTAATAAAAAAATAACTCCAGATAAGGGACCAACTCTGATAAACATAAATGTTTTCAATCCTCAAAAACGTAGTCTATATAGCTAAAATACTAGCAAAAATAGTCACAGAAAAGAATGAAATAATTAGAAATAATACAGAAATATATAATAGACTATTAGAAAAGAAAGAAAACTTAGATGATGAAATTCTAGAATTAAGAAAGGAAATAGAAACTTTTAAATCGAAGTTAGAAAATTTAAGGAGTTCCGCAAAAGACTAAACCACCCAATAACATCGTGTTATAAAGGTGAGCCCTTAACCGTAAGCTTTAACTCATTCTAATAATGAATTGGTTTGAAGAACATAACATAATAGAAGAAGTCAAAAGTTTAATGAAAAGAACAAAATGTTGTGAAATAAAATATATGATTAGTAAACAGTTAAACGAAATAATACTTCAATTAAACTCCACCATAGATAATATTGATAAACTAAACCAGATAGAAGACTAGCTATAGAATCTATAATTGAAAAATAGAAGAAATTCGTAATGATCTAGATCGAGGAGCAAGAGAATTAGAAGTATTAAGGAATTATATTAAGGAGATTAAATTAGAATGAAACAAAGCGAACCCGGCCCCAGATTGGTATCAGAGCATGAAGATTAAAGTAAAAGTTGATGGTAAAACTTGTTATATAATAGATACTGGTTCAAAAATAGTTTTAGAACCTCATAAAAATAAAAAAGATAAAAAATTTATTAAGGAATTAGTTAGAGAACATATGCGAAGACAAAAGTTTAGAGAACAACTTAAGATTCAAGAACATTTAGAAAAACAAATTCTAAAAGAATTATCATCATTTGATACTATAGAAAGTGATCAATGGATAGAAGAATACTATGAATAATAATTCAGATCTAAATTATCATATTGATATTATTAATAATATTTACATATTAAAATTAAAAGATAAAAATTGCCTTATTAACTTTAAAAAATTAATAAGAGAAACTATTACACAAATGGAAACAGAATTACCATTCATTTCTAGCAATATAGAAAATTTTAAATTAAAAATTAGTCTATATAAACATATTGAAATATGGATGTCAACAGCTATAGAATATAATATAAATTAGCAATCATGGCAACAAATAATGATTTATATTATCATAACCAAATAATAAATAGCCTTAGTTCATTGAATCTAGAAGACAGAATAAGTACTTACGCCTTTAGAAATTTGATAAGAAATCAAATAAGAATATTAGAAAACACAATAAGAAGTTCTAATAATATTGATCTAGTGATAGATGCTAGATTAAGAAAAATGATACTTGAAAATTTTGAAACACGGTTATCAATAATTATAGAAATAAGATTTACACCATGAAAAAGATAGAATATTTGGACCTAGCAGTAAAACAAAAAACAAATAAGTTAATCATGGTAGAAGACTTTGAGATAAAATGTAATTTTTCATTAAAAATCTAAATCATTGTATACATAGTAGCAATGGTGAACACAATACAATTGTAGATTTAATAATAAATTTATCAGAAAATTTAAAAATAGTATATGAACGAATAAATAAAGAAATGAAAAATATAAAAAACCTATTAGAAATAAGGAATAATAAAATTATTTGCATAACTGGTAATTTAGAATATATTAAAAACCAGAATAATAATCTTTTAGAAAAATAGAAAATGGAGAATATTAGATTAAAACAAATTATAGAAAAAATGCACGATGAACCAAAAACAATAGAATTCCGAACAATAGAAATAGTTAAGGAAATAAAAAGAATTAATGAAATAAGAAAACTACTATTAGAATAAGAATGTCAGAATTAAAATATCAAGTTGACTCTAAAATAGCACTAGAAGAAGCGAAAGCCTTTCATAATGATCCTATGGGAATAACAACATATGAAGGAAAATCTGTCTTATTTAACATATCCAAGAATATTTAATACACAAACAATTTAATTAATAAAGATATGTAACAAACTTAATAATTTAAATAATAAAATAGAAATGTTAGAAGAAAAAATTAAATTATTAGCTACTAATCAAGCAATAGACAATTTAGAATTAATGTTTAATAAAATACAATTATCAAATGATTCATCAATAAAAATTGAAAAGAAAGGAAGAAAATGCAGAAGTTGGTAAGATTAAATAGTAAAAAACGAATGATAAATATAAGTGAAATAATAGATATTGAAGAACAACTTGAGAAGTTTAGAAATAAAAAATTAGATTTGATAAAAAAAAGCAAAAATATATGAACAAGATAAATTTATATCAAAGACAACAATAATAAAAACTGTTACTGAACAAGAGGTAAGTTGTGTAGATCCAAGAGAACAAATTAGTATACCCTTAATATCAAAAGAAGAAAAAGAAAACATTAAAAAGAAGAAATACAAAGAAATTCATTTAGGACTAGTAATAATAGGAGTACAAGGATTACATAATACAGGAAGTGGAGCCAAAACACTAGTGTGTATATATGATGAAAGAATTACTTGTTTAAAACAATCAATTATAGGAAGTTTTGAGATAGATATGAATGAAAAATGAGCTATAGTTTATTTTTTACCTGATTTTGTTATGAATACTAATGAAATGATAGATAAAATAAAATTAGGAATAAAAACAATAGGATACAATATGGAACAAGGAAGTAAAAATTTAAGAATAACTATGGGTTTTATAGGAAAAATGCAAGAACATAGTAATGTTAAATATAGACTAAATATTAATGAATTAGAAAAAATAATGATTAGTAAAGGAGTCAAAGCATTGCCAGGAGTAAAAATTGATGCATTAGAAAATTCAGGAAAAGAATGGGAATTAGAAAGTTTTATTAAAAGAAAAACATTAGTGCCAAAAAAAATATTATATATGAACAGTTAAATGGAAAAATAGCATTAAGATTTGGAGATTATGATTTTGAAAAAGTAAATAATCCAGATGAGGATGAAGAAACCTGAAGTACAAGATCAGAAATATAATAATGAACAAATTCGATTTTAACAAAGTAGAAAGTTATAAAGATCTATAAGATATATTATTCGAAAAATTAGAAATACCATATCCTGAAATTATAAAAAATATGATTTAGAATTAGCATATGAAAATAAAAATAATAAAAATTTTGATTTCAAGCGAATAATTAGAGATCAAGAAGAATTGAAGGAATATATTATAGATTTAAAAATAGCAAATACAGCAGAAAGTAGTATGACTAGTGTTAATAAAAGATTTAGAATAGAAAACCCACCAACTTCAGGAAGAGAAGAAGACCTACAAAGACCAATTAGAGAACCTACAAAATTGAAAGAAGAAAATATAAATAAAGAGGGAATAGGAAAAGGAAAAATTAATCCAGTAGAAACAATAAATTTACCAGCCGCATTTCAAGGAGGTAGTATATTAACCATATACTTAAATAATCCACAATTATGGGAAAATATAATAACTAGGTGGGAGTCAGATGCTGTTAGAGCATGACTTACTAGTGATCAGAAATTAGATATGTTTGCTTACTTAGAAACTTTTTTAGGAGAAGTAGCTGCAGGAATTTATAACGAAGCAAAAATAACTAAAGCAGCAGAAATAGATGAAATAAAAAAGTTAGGAGACAATCCATACAATTTTATTAAATTTATTAGAACTTGTATTATAGGATTTGATCCAAGTAGAAGCAACATGAATGAACAAGATAATGCATATAGAGATTTAGAACAATTAAACATAGATAGTTGGAATTATATAGAACAGTTTAGTAAATTATATATAACCTATGCAAGCAAAGCAGGAAAGTATTTTGACGATGAAATAGGAAATAAGTATTTACTAAGATTACCAGGAGAATTAGGTAAAGAAATATATGAAGGATGGAAAGCTGGAAATTATCCAAAAAATGTAGGAGTTGGATCTAGAATAATATATACATATTACAAACTACAAGAAAAATATAGAGAATATAGTATTCAGAAACAAGTTAAAAAACAATCGTATAAATTCTGTCAAAATATTTATACTAGTCAATCATTTCAGGATAAAAAGAAGAAGAAAGTTAAAAAATTTAAATTAAGAAAAAGTTTTACTAAAAAACCAGATAAAAACAGAAATGTCAAAAAAATTAATAATAAAACTAGGAAGTGTCATTATTATATATGTGGAAGCCCAGATCATTTGGCTAACAGATGTACGAATTTTAAAAACCAAAATAAAAATAGAGCAATGGTAGTAGATGATATAGAAGAAAATATATTAAGTGCCTCTAGTGATGATAGAGAAACCATTTATACTATAACAGAGACTGAAGAAGAAAATGAAAGTGGTATAGAAGCAAAGCATTAATAAAAGCATTAGAAGAATGGGATACCAATAAAAAATTCCTATGAGTTGCCAAAATAAAGAAAGTCACATTTTAGAATTAGGAAAAGGAAGTTTTACAAAAGAATGTTTAGAATGTAGATATTATTCATCATTTAAAAATAAATATCAATGTCTTATATGTAGAATAGAGATTTGTAGTAATTGTATTCATTTATATGGAATAGACCATCCATCAGTAGTCAAAGAAACTATAAAACCATCATCTAGTAGTAAAACAAAAATAGATGATATAATAAGGGTGTGCTTGGTTGGAGGTAAAACTTTTGATGAAAAGTTTCTGGAGTAGAAGTTGTCAAATCAATAGGAAATGATGTGATATAATAGGAGTAATGATGAGGAGTAAAGAGAATAAAGTTAAAATAGATAGGTTAGTTGTATGGGTAGTTGTATAGAAATGATTGAAAAGTAGGGTAGTTTGTATAGAAAAATGTGAAAAAATAATTAAAAAATAGAATAATTATGGAGAGTGAAAAATTTTAGATTGAAAAGTTTTAGTTGGCACTTTTTTGCCCTAAACAAACACACCCTAAATAGGTTAGATATATTAACAAACAAAGTAGAAGTTTTAGAAAAAAGAATGGACATATTTGATGAAAAGCATAGGAAAGAAATTTATGACAAAATAAAACAAGAATATGAACTAAAAATGATAAATAAAAAATTAAAAAGAATAGAACGAAAATTAAAAAGAAATAATAAGGGAAAGGAAATAATATCAGAAACAGAATCAACACAATCTGATCAATCAGAATTAAACAAAAAACTTGAAATACAAATAAAAGATAATTATAACAAAACAGAATTAGATGATAGTAAAAGCGAAAAAGATGAAAATAGTGAAAAAGATGAAGAAATTGAAATTAATAAATTAGAAATAGTACCACAAACAGAAGTAAAAATACAAAAATTAACAAGCCTACAACAAATATATTGTACTATTACATTTCAAAATAATGAAATATTAAATACAATAGCCACAATAGACAATGGAAGTACAACAAGCTTAATAACTACTAATTTAATACCAAAAAATATTGAATTAACTAAAATAAACACGTTAACACAATTAGCAAATGGTGAAACGCTAAAATTTACAAATTCAATAATGAATAGTCAAATACAGTTTATTCAAAATAATAACAAACTGACAGAAAAATATACGTTGCCAAAAATATTGGTTCATAATTTACCCTATTCAGAATTTATATTAGGCTTAAACTTTATGCTTAGCTTAGAAGGTTTATTTTCTATTAGTAAGAATTATATTTCAATTAGTAAACGAATGTCATTAATACCTACCATCAGAGAGCATGTGGAGCGTGGTGGAACCATAACCCACCAAAACCAAAAACTAAAAATTCAAGACCATGAAATTAAATCAGACAATGAAGAAGAGGAAGAGTTAATTAAGTTAAATTACTGGATAGAAGACTTAGTTGAACTTAAAATAAATAAAGTAGAACCAACTTATCAAATAAATAAAAATATTGCAAGAATATTACAATTAGCAGAACAAGCTCAAATAATAGGAGAAGATCCCCAAAAACATTGGGACAAAAACAAAGAAATAGCTCATTTATATATATATATATTCGAGCTCGCGCATGGCTCCTGGTTCCATCGCCCACTCCAGTTGACGCAAGTCAGAAATGATCAAGCATATGAGCTGAGGAAAACCATGGGCAGATGAAGTCATCTTCTTTCCATTGAACGAATCACATGATATAGAGAGGCTATGGAGGTTCTGCAACGTGTCCAACATCGGTATTGGATCCTTCTTGAGTACGGAAAAGCTAAATAAAAGCTTTTTAAGGGTTGGTGGAAGTTCAGGCAGTCTCTCCAATCTTACACTCAAATACATTTTAGAAAGATGCAAATGATGCTTCAGAGATCGAAGGAATAGGGCCTCTGTACGTTCAATGTCATCCAGTCCCAGCGATTGGAGATCAACAAGCTTCCTAATGAAGCCTCCGATTCCTTTCATCTGTGAATTGGTCCTCCACCATATCATCAAATTCCGAAGGCCACCTAATGAGATCAAGCTGCTTTCTTCTATCCAACTACCACCATCTAAGAATAATGTGTGGAGATTTCTTAGCTTGTCCTCTCTTGGTTGGTCTTCAAATGTGCAATTATAGGTATCCAAATGCTTCAACTGATGAGTCTCCAAATGTCTTTGGATAGCCATGTATTTTTTTTTGATGAAAAGGAATAACTCTACCCCGACCCCCCCCCCCCCCCCCCCCCCGCACATAGAAAGGGGTTTGGGATAGAGTAATCCACAAAATTCATTGCTAAAAAATTGTCTGCACATAGTTTCTCTACAATATCTTGTGGGGGATTTCCCCACCATGACATAGAATTCAAAGTAGAGACAGAAATCATATCTGGTAAAGCATGAGCTACGGAATTCCCTTGTCTCAGGACATGATGAACCGAAATGTGAGCATTAGCTTTAAGAACCGATCTGATGTCGTCAATGATATGACCCACGGGTGAGAGGATAACACTATCATTGGACAAGCATGAACAAAGGAGGAGCGAGTTAGACTCGATCTGGACGCTGCGAAGATTTAGATGAAGTGCCCACCGAATCCCAAATAGAAAAGCATTTGCTTCCAACATTAGAGGTGATTCCCCCCCTCCTTCCCACCTACGCCCCCTGGCCGCAATGAAGTAGCCCCGGAAATCCCCGATAACAGCAGCAACGCAGGAGATACCCCTTTCCGCGGGACACCTGGAATCAACATTAATCTTGAAAACACCCACAGGAGGCCTAGTCCATCTAGGCACAAGCGGGAAATCCAAAGTGGATTCCCGTTCAAGGAGATGAACCCTCCGCAGATGTTCAATGTAGTCCTTACACCACGGAAGAAGGTCAGCAAACACCGGCCTGATCCCTTCAGCTAGTAGCTTGTTTCTCAAAAACCAGACACGCCAGCAAAACACAATGAATAGAGCCAACTCATCTCGCCTGTTTTTCGAAGCAAGGTTGCTCATGAATTCCTGCACCAAAAACAACCGCTTACCCGACGGAGCCAAACTTCCAGCGATATGTGCTATGCTGGCACATCGCAGGAATAAGTGGTGAGCGTCCTCCGAATACTCCGAGCAAAATAGGCACTGAGGATTCACATCCATGCCTCGCCTCGCAAGGTTACACCTGGTAGGAAGAGAGTCCCTGAATAGTCGCCATGCAAAGATCAGAACCTTGCTCGGTAGCCTAGTCTTCCAAATAGCCTTGAAGCATACAGAGGTAGGCCTGTTTTCATTCCTCGCCATTAACCATTTGTGAGCCGACTTGACTGAGAACAGACCATTTGCCTCATGTTTCCAAAATATACCATCCTCAATTTGTTGTCGGGGAAGTGGCATACGACAGACCGACTGCCACCTCACCTCTCCAACAGTCACCATGACCTTGTCCCTGTTCCAGCCATGAGTTCGTGCATCAATAAAGAAACTGACCGGGACATCCTCCGGGATGGATAAAGGAAGCGGCCCAGCCTTACATACCCCCACATCCAACCAATCATTGGATAGCCATGTATTGAGAGTAAAAGAAGAGTCTAAATTGTAAATCTTTCCAATGGATGGTGGAAGAACAGATATCGGAGTTTTTTTTAGGTTCAAGTACTTGAGATGGGTGAGTTCTCCTAATAGGACATGTAGCATTTTTTCAGAAACTTTGACATCCACTAACTCAAGTACCCTCAACAGTTTGAGACACTTGGGATCGGGTAATTTTGACAGATACCTGTAGAAACAGAACAGGGAACGAATGTTTGGGGTAGATTTGTTTAGTGAATAGGTTGTTTCATTGTGCATAGCTAACCAACGCGCTGTTGTTCCAGATGTACAATTGCTTACTTCATTGTAGATTTCAAGAAAATTGTGCTTGCTACCTTCTGAGCCATCCCATTCTCTTTCAGCAACTCGAATCAAACTCCTACGAATCAGCTCACCAAGGACTCTTCTGCCATGTCTTCGTTTCCTCTCCCTTCAACCGGCTGTGTGAAGCCCTCTGCAATCCAAAGCATCTTTAATCTGTCCACACGAATTACATGAAAAGGCCCAAATAGAGGAAACAAGGCTTCAAGTAATGTGGTAAATCAAAATAGCTCAA
The DNA here is from genome assembly GCA_030490835.1 of Annona cherimola. Lineage (NCBI taxonomy): Eukaryota > Viridiplantae > Streptophyta > Magnoliopsida > Magnoliales > Annonaceae > Annona > Annona cherimola. The sequence goes on from CM059975.1 coordinate 90,043,692, forward strand.
GGCTAATATGTCTTCGCAATGCACTGATTCTCCAGATAGCTCGGCTTTTAGGCTACCTAAGGCAGTCACCCACACCTTCTGTTTTGGCTCCCCCTTCACAGCTAGGATACCACTAACTACTGAGATGGCCAAAGGCAAGCCATGGAATTTAGCCGCAATTAGTTTCCCAATATCCTCGAGCTCCGAAGAAGAAGAAGAGCAAGGTATCTTAGCACTCATCTCCCATGGGAGTGCCTTCTTTAGAAACAGCTTCCAGCTATCATCTGGAGACAGGTGGTAGGGGGGATTTGCTGGATCAGAATCAGCGGATAATACGACGTGCTCATTGTGAGTTGTGAGGATGATTCTGCTTCCATTGTTGGCAACTGGAAATGCTGCTTTAGCTGATCTGATGAATTAGTGTCCCACATATCATCTACAACAATAAGTATCACACCTCTATCCAACTTTCTATTACATTTGGTTCGACTCGTTCTTAAATTATTTCCTTATTTTTGTTAAATTCAGAAATTAAAGTGGTGTAAAAAGTGAAATCCGCAAAAAAAGGAAAGGGGTTTGGAGAAAAGTCAAAAGGATTTAAAATAAAGTGTACACTTGTAGAAGGGATGATCTCAAAATAACTACTATATCGGTACTAAGAATTTGAAATACTCAAATACTGCAGTAGGAATTAATATTTGGGAGATTTTTTGGAAGCATGTTGTATTTCTTGCTGATTTTTAGAGCTTGTTTGGTTTCTTTCTTAAAAAAATTTAAGAATTATTTTATAGCTTGATTATAAGATGAGTTGAAATATAATGTAAAAGTTACATCAACAAATAAACAATAAATTAATGCAATTGAATTTTAAATAGCAATATGCTTTCCCTCGCATAGAGTACTTGTAAAAAGTAGCTTTTTTGGCTTTTTTGGGGTCAGTAACATATCCAAACCATTTATTACCTATTATTTTCATATTAAAATCCCTATATGATAAATTAAATATATTAGATATGTATATAATTAGTTATAATAAACATCCAAGAATGAAATTTAAACCGCGAAACGTATACATACTGCTTTTTAATATTAATTACTTATTATACAAATCAAATCCATAGATTATTTTCAACACAATAAAATATACTCATGTCTAAAATTACGATAATATAATCTTCAATATCAATCCAAAAATAAATATTTTAATAAATTTAATTCTTTTAACTCATATTAATAATTGAATTTTATTTCATGGTGTCAAATTTTAACTAAAATGAAATTAATAGTTTGGATATAAAAATATAATAATTATGTTTTTGAGAAGTGATAAAACTTTTAATCAAAAGTTTTTTGTTTAAAAATTTTTGAAATTGGAGAAAATGGTGTGATAAGATAAGGGTAATGATGATGAGTAAAAAGAATAAAATTAAAATAGATAAGATATATGCATGAATAGTGGTATATAAATATTTAAAAATAAGGCAGTTGTATAAGAATAAGTGAAGAATAGGAGACTTATGAAGACTGAAAAATTTTAGTTTAAAAACTTTTTTAGGTTAACAAAACATTTCAAACTAAAATTGTTATGTAAAACTTTTCATTCTCTATAATAATTTTCCTTTCAATCATTTTATTATATTTTTATGTCAATATCATATTTTTCAATTATTTTTTTACAATTTTTTATATAACTACCTTTTTTTCAATCATTACCTTTTACCATATCATATTATTTTTTCTAATTTCAAAAACTTTATGTTAAAAAATTTTCTTCTAAAAGTTTATCACTTCTCAAACACACCCTAAAAGTGTGATTTACATTCCATAAAATATGTCAATTTAAAATTTTGTATTTTTCATAATTATCCTATTTTCCAATTATTTCTTTACATCATCTACAATTTTTCTATTTTTCAATAATTTCTCCATAAATACCCTGCAACAACTATTATATCTATTTCAACTTTATTTTCTTTACCCTTCAACATTATCTCCATCATATTACATTATTTCTATTATTTAAAAACTTTTACACCAAAATTTCTCTTTCAAAATTTTTTATCAAATAACAGAAACATCTAAAATAAGAATTTTTACACCCTTACCTATAAAGTTTGGGTGAAATTATAAGCACATAATAATATTTGCAAAATTTGCATTCACACCTAGGATGTTTGCTTGAAATTGCAAAAGCAACAAACTCTTACTCCAGTTTCATTGTTAATCATTTATTTTATATAATATTTATAAAATATTTAATATTTAAATTATATATTTTATTACATCCAAGGCGCAAGTGCCACCACAACGAAATAGTGCAATTGTTACCAAATAAGTAACAATTATTTATTCGGTTTCACTTCTATAAAACTCCCTTTCTAGGTAACTCTTTCCATATTTAAAATTTTCATAATTGATGAAAATCCACTTCTTCCATTGTATTTAGGATAATTTGTATTATCATAAAAATCCTCTCATTTTTTTAATTTCGCTGCATATGGATCTCATCTACAAATGTGTAAAATCAATATAATAAAATAGTTCAATGCCAAAATATCGATTTTAAAGTAGTTTTTTAACATTTAAACATCTAAAATATCATTAATATATAGATATTATTATATTTTAATAGCCCATACACATACTTGATTTGGATAAAACTTAAGTCTCATAAACAAATAAGTAATATTAAATATAATGAATAAATTAGATTTTATATTAATCATTAATATCTTAAAACTTGAAAGGGTTGCATGAGATTGCTTTTATATAAGTAAATCCCTTATTTATTAATAACTTTTTATTTTATCTAGCTATAATACATTATGCCAGGTTGAAATTGTACGTGTGTATTGGCACATGCACGAGCCAAATGCGGACGTGCCCTCCTTCCCTCAAGCTTGACACCCCCCAACGTGGCCTCACACCTCTCCATCAACCCCTAACACCCACTTTTGACTGTGTAGTGAATTTGGTGGGCTTCTGCGTGCATCTGTGCATTTTTCTAGTGTGTGCGTTTTTTTTTTTTTTTGTTGGCATTCCCCGTGTGGCAGGCAATGCAAAAGGGGCGAAGGAAATGGAAGTTGAATACTACAGTGATACCGATGTTGTTGCCGTTGCCCTCAAAATCCTCAAATCAACCATTCAGGTATATGTGCCTGCGCATTCCCAAATTTCGGCATTCGGGGTTGTTTTAATTCTGATATTTCATTACACATTGCTGCAACTGCTGGGCTGAAGTCCTTTCTTCCGGAGACTGTTTAGATGCTGTACTAAGGGTGTGTTTGGTTGGAGGTAAAACTTTTGATGAAAAGTTTTTGGAGTAGAAGTTGTCAAATCAATAGAAAGTGATGTGATATAATAGGAGTAATGATGATGAGTAAAAAGAATAAAGTTAAAATAGATAGGTTAGTTGTATGAGTAGTTGTGTAGAAATGATTAAAAAGTAGGGTAGTTTGTATAGAAAAATGTGAAAAAATAATTAAAAAATAAAGTAATTATGGAGAGTGAAAAGTTTTAAATTGAAAAGTTTTAGTTGATACTTTTTTGCCCTAAACAAACACACCCTAAATATCATATACGACTTTAGTTCAGAGAAAGCTGGGAATTTGAACGGCACTAGCAATCGTTGACATCTTCAATTAAGCAGTCAATGACTTTTGACTTGTGACGAAATTTTTTATTTCTCAAGTTATTTGATTACGGTGTGATATTAATTACAAAATCGATGTTGCTGTGACTTATGCTTTATGTTTTTTTTTTCCCCTTTTTTTGAAGCTGTTTTGATGCGCCGTACATTTACTGGTCGAATTCACATGGGCTTGACTGATGGCTTCAATTGTGTCATCGCTTGTACAAGGGTTTCGTAATTTTAAATTACCGAAAATGCCACTGATTTTAAAAAATCTAAAAAATATATCTAAAAGTCTCCAAAAATAGTAAAAATTGATACATATGTTAAATAAACCTAAATTAACCATTGTATAAAAAAAAATTTTAAAAAAAATAAAAAAAAATAGGTGCAGTGCACCCGGGTGCATTGAGGCTGAATGCACCCGGGTGCACTGAATTGGGCTCCTTTCATACCAGCCTAGACAAGCTTTGTCAGTATTCTTTTGCTTTGAAATTTTTAAATGGTTCGGGCTGAGTCATCTATGATGGATTGGATATCTTATGGATTAAGGATTTTCAAAGCAGCATAATACTTTGTTGGTTTTTTTCTATTTGTGAACTTTAGTGGTTTCTAACAACCAGCCTTTCATCATTGATGGATGGTTAATCAGTCCTTTTTTCACTCTTGAAAATGGACATGAGACTATCAATAACCAGATTTGTCTTCAGTTATTAAAGCATTACAAAGCATCAAGACTTTTAGTAGTGAAGAAACTAATCAGTTGATGTCATACCTTAGCCTCTATATAGTCCAGTGGTGTGAGGACTTATCATCTAGCCCACACAGTAGGCCCATTACTCAGGTATTGTTTATTTTTGTCATGTTTATTTAACATGTTAGATCTACAATTGCTGACACTTGAAGCTGTAATCAAGGTTTTTGTTGGTTCCTAAAGACACATATTTCACCAATTGAGCTGCAATAGGTTTGCTGCATAGGCTGGGTGATCAGTTCTCACACCGCAGAACTCCATGGATGACTAGGGTATGACATCCACTTGATTGATGAAAGGCATAGTCTCAAGGAGGCGAAATATTGAATAAATTTGGCAGGGTGAATAATATCTGAGTAATGGGCCTACCGCATGGGCTGCATAATAAGTCTTCACACAACCAGGCTTCATAGAGGGCCAAGGTTTGATAGTGGAACTACTTTGAGGTTATTGTTTTTTTTTTCTTTTCTTTTGTACGTTAAGGACTCAACATCTGACTAATTAATGTTTTTACAATGGAAACAGCTTTCTTATATTCCAAATGTGATGTCTCACGATGCATATTCTAACCCAAACATGTAGTTGGTACCAGATATTGCATATTTTGACTTTTTTTTTTTGGATGTTGAATGTGGGGTAGCAAGTTTGGCGCATTATTCCTCTCACGGAATGTAATGCCTCTATCTACAGCCCCAAAGGTTGTTCACGAGAATTAGATTCAATTTGATCTTGAATGTGGAGTTCCCACGATGATATCAAATTTTGCAACAAGACGTTTACTGTATCTAAATGATACATTGTTTGCAGTGTTACGTTAATTGGACCAGTGATGGTAACTTCTTTTATTCTATCATTTTCTGGATAGCTGTAAATATTTAAATTCTTCTTCTTTCTTGCACTAAAAAGGCAGTTCTCATGATAAAAAAATATTTATATTAATTTGATTACACATAGTTCTCAGATGGATGTAGTTATGGGCCTAAGGCTTATGTCATTGTTGCACTAATCTTATCTTTCTTTTCTATTTTTTCTTTTCATTTTATTCCTTTTTTGCGATCAAGAAGGAATTTTACTTTTTTGATGTCAACTGGATGCTTAGAGCAAGAGGGTAATTTTCTTGGTCAACTCAGCCAATTTATAAACGTGAAGAGATCTAACAAGAAGCATAGAAAGGTGGGTGACCAAGAAAGTTGCAATGGTTAATCATAATGAATGCTCAGGAGTTGCTTTTATTATTTGTTCGTATAGACCAATATTTTACAAGTGCGACCAAGTGCATAGGTGGAGGTATATGGGTTTGAGGGTGGGCATTTGCCCCCCTAAATTCTGAATTAACCTTTAAAGTCTCAAGAAATATTTTAATTTTTAGTTAATTTGGCCTACAAATAAAAATTACCCACCCTTAAATGTCAGTCAGCCTCCTTTCCCTCCCGAGAGGTCGTAGATTTGCCCAGTTTAGTGAGTTCAGGAGGTCCATTATCCTGTATTTATGATAATTCTCTGTACCTTTTTTAAAATTTACCCATGGGAGCTAGTTCATATTTGATATCTCCCCTTGTTTTGTGTTTCTTTCCTTGATGATGTAGATTACCACAGATTTCTCACAATTTTTTGGTTTGTTCCATCTTCTTTCACACATTACACAAAAAAGCCCACACCAGTCATTGATTGTTCTTTATGTTCCAACTAATATCTGGCTGCTGCAGTATTTGGATACATCCTTAATTGAGAGAATGTAAGGCACATATCCAGGCTTCAGTTAGTTGAAATAATGGTTACGTTGGTAATGATGGCAGGGACAACAATGGTGGTCTTTTTACTAATACAATTTCTTTCAGGTTATGCTGAATTTGTGCAGTTGCAAAATGTTCATCATGCAATTAATTTGATTTGCATTACTAAGAACTTAGATGGTGGAACCATGATTTCGTGGCCTATAGAAGGATATGCTGAAAAATGCAACAGATGGCGGTTGCTTGGGGACCAACCCAACAGACCAACAACAAAAGTCATTGTCCTACCTTGTGTTCAATTATGAAATACTCAGTCTTGGTAGAAACATTCCTCTCTAGTTAATCTCTACAATAAGTTCTAAATATGCATATGTTTTTGTAATAATTCATCCATTTATGACACACTTGTATGCATATAGAAATGGAGGACCTCATTCCTCGAGTTTGCTGGGAGCTTGTTAAAAAGTGGGATATGTTGCTATTTGGCAGAAACCTCTAGACAATAACGGCTATATCAGTCGCGCAGCTTAATTGTACCACCATGGTCTGGAACAGAAAATGGCTCAGACAGTGTTTGGTATCCCTATATTTTTCTTCTAAAGTATTTGTGAATGATAAGAAACTTTTGTGAATTTTCATCATCCATCTTAAGCAGCGTTTTTGTATTCAACCATCTTTTGTATATTTGGATCAAACTACTGAACAAGGGTCAAAGAGAGTATATGGAAAATACTTTCTAGGCAATGTATTTTCTTTGCCAAATATCTTCATTGAGATATACTTATTGGCTGTGAAAGTTAAATCATAAATGTTAATTGATATCCTCTCAGAGGAAAAGGAAGAATGAAGCAAATAGTTAATAGCAAAATTGGGTGATTCCAGAGTTTATGCTTGGGTACATCTAAATGCAATAGTAAAATTGTCCAAGATATAACTTGTTATTTTAGTGTACAAAGACTATTAAATGTTCCTACTTTTATGTAAATAGCTTATATATAGAAGTGGTATCATATAATCCCATCCACTTTCTGACAAGGTCGGTCAGCATTTCCAATGTTGGCATTGGATCATCACAGAGTGAGTTTTAGTGGAAGTTTAGACAGTCTTCCCAACTTTACACCCGCCAATTTCAGTGCAGAAAGATGCGTATGACGCTCGAGTGTTAAGGTGAGAATATTTTTGCGGCTCGAAGTGAAAAGATAAACCTCAATTGATCGGAGATTAACAAATTTGCTAATCAAGTTCCCTAGCCCTTCCATCCAAAGTGGCTTGATTATATTGGACGCTGACTCCCATATAGTTAAATTCCTGAGGCCGCCTAGCGAACTGACGACTGTCGCTTCTTCTATCCAACTGTCCATACCTAGCTTCAATGTGCGGAGATTATTTAGGTTGCACACTCGTGGTTCACCTTCAACGTCGCAAGCTTCGGCTTCTAGATGCTTTAGCCGGTGGAGTTTCCAAAGTTCTTTCGGCAGGCATACACCTCCAGGTAAAATAAGTGTTTCCAAATTGTAGAGGTTGTCGATGGATGGAGAAAGCAGAACTCGCATGTGAACATGATTTTGTAGGTCTAAATACCTCAGTTATCTGAGTTCTTTTAATATTTTTGGAGTATTTTAGATATTTATTTTTTATTTTTGAAAATCAGTGGCATTTTAGGCAATTTTAAATAACCTAAAATGCCACTGATTTTCAAAATAAAAAATAAATATATAAAATACTCTAAAATTAGTAAAAATTTAAACAAATGTTAAATAGACTTATATTAGCAGTTTTATTAAAAAATTTAAAAAAATAAAAAAATGGATGCATGCGCCGGGGAGAGCATTGAGTGTTGTATGCTCTCGGAAGCATACAACTAGGTCCATGGTAAAGCACCCACAACCACTAGCTGCAGCGAAAGGGATAATGGGTTTTCCCTAAGAACAGTGAAAAACGCGTTTTAGTCTCGACTAGAAGTAGCGAAAGGTAATTTATGTTTTTATTTTTTAAAGATTTTTTTACATAATTTTCGATCTAACTATATTTAATATATTTTCATTTTTATAATTTTTGAAGATTTTTAGATTTTTTAGATTTTTAAAAATAAATAGAATTTTAGTAATTTCAAAGGAATTTTTGCAAATATGTCTACAAAATTTGACTAATATTGCATCGCGTACTGAGTTTACCGATATCGCAAATAGACCCACAAAGTTTATATAAAATTATAAGTGTATCCATTTCGTTATGATGTTTTTAGAATTTTCTATAAAATGATGATAATATCCTTTAAGTCAGGTGATGCACTCGTAATTTTTTAAATATTGTAGACATATTTGTTATTTCATTATTTTATATATTATTGCATATATCGTTATTTTAGATTTTTTGCAAATATATTTATAACATATGCAAAAAATGGTAAGTGTATGACTTGACTTAAAGGATATTATTGTCAATTCATAAAAATTTTAACGGCGTCATAACGGAAGAGACATGTTTAAAATTTCATACAAACTTATGCGTATATTTGCAATAGTGACAAACTTAGGAATACAGATACAATATTGGGCAAATGTTATAGGTATATTTGCAAAAATCCCAATTTAAATTATTAAAATGTTGTTAATTTAAAAAATCTAAAAATCTCTAAAAATGGTAAAAAAAAATTAATATACATGTTAAATATACTTAGATTTATACAATTACATAAAAAATTTCTAAAAAAATAAAAAATGATTAATTGCATTTGGGTGCACTGAGTGCAAAAAATCAAGTTTCAAGCATGAATGCAAACTTGCGATGCAACTTCGTAATTTATTAATGATCATACAATTCCATAGTGTCATCATGTTATTCACAAAATTTTATATTACTGACTTATCTATTTAAACTTTATTCTTTTTACTCATCATTACTACCCCTATGATATCACATCGTTATGTTCAAATTCTTTTTTTATCAAAAAATTTTCACACCAAAATCTTTACATCTAAAAGTTTTAACATATCACAAATGCATCTAGTATCTTCAAAATAAGAGCATTTTTTCCTAAAAATTATATTTTCTTATGTTACTGCAGGTAATTTGCATATATACATACATAGTTTGACGCTAATTGCAGATATACGTACGTGGTTTCACGAAATACATATTACCTCCATATAGTTTCATTGAAATTAAATATTATCCCTACGCCATTACCTGCCTTTAATATCTGACGTTATATTTTGAAAAATGAATAAAATGCCCTCATTTATAGTTTCACGAATTGCATATCACCCCACATAGTATTACCAAAATTGCATATTACTCTCATGAAACTATGTATACCACTGAGAATATTTTCATCATTTTTCAAGGATTATACATGACTTCAAAGGGTTAAACGAGTTAAATGAGTTAAACGAGTTATTAAATCTCAACCTTAATCCACTTATTTAATTAAATAGTTGAACAAGTTCGCATATCGTAATCTATTTATTTAAAAATCCAAACTCAATTCATTTATAAATGGGTTGGACAAATGGAGTATCAAGTTGAGAATGACCATTAATACTCTTAAATAAGATACCCTTATAAATTAAATGGTAGATGACTCTTTTGAAAGCACAGAGCTTTGCTTAAAATTTCCTATAGACGAAACTCCCGATGCGTACCATCAAGGGGTGTTAATGGTCATGGTCAACTCGTCAACCCGCTCATCTAATCCGTTTATAAATGCATTTAGGTTGAAATTTTTGAATAAATGGGTTATGATCCGCTAACCCGTTTGACCATTTAATTAAATAAATGGATTAGGGTTGAGATTTTATAACTCATCAACCCATTTAGTAACTCATTTAACCCATATAACCTGTTCAACCCGTTTAATTTGTTCAACTAATTTAACTCGCTTAACTCATGAAAGTTATATATATATATATGTAAACCCCTTGGTTATTTTCCCTCTCTAAGTCTTCCTCAAGTCACCTAATTTTTATTTTTCCACTGCTGCTCTAATTCTATTTTTCCGTTGCTGCCCTATTTCCATTTCCTTTATGCTGAAAAACATCATCTCGTCTCTCCCTGCGAGATTATCATCTACTAGAGTTTAGGCTTTCAGGTTATTTGCTATACAACCTGTTTATTAAATGGGTTGTAAACTGGTTAGGGTTGATATTTTTTAAATGAGTTATGATCCGGTAACCCTTTTGACCATTTAATTAAATAAATGGATTAGGATTGAGATTTTATAACTCATCAACCCATTTAGTAACCCATATAACCTGTTCAACCCGTTTAATTTGTTCAACTAATTTAACTCGCTTAGCTCATGAAAGTTATATATGTATACATGTAAACCCCTTGGTTATTTTCCCTCTCTAAGTCTTCCTCAAGTCACCTAATTTTTATTTTTCCACTGCTGCTCTAATTCTATTTTCCCGTTGCTTCCCTATTTCCATTTCCTTTACGCTGAAAACATCATCTCGTCTCTCCCTGCGAGATCATCATCTACTAGAGTTTAGACTTTCAGGTTATTTGCTATACAACCCGTTTATTAAATGGGTTGTAAACTGGTTAGGGTTGAGGCTTTTTAAATAGGTTAATAAACCGATTAAGGTTGAGATATTTTAAATGGGTTAGGATTAGAATTAGGCTCCATCCCGTCCAACCTGATCCGTTAGTAAAGGCATAACCCGAGCAGTTCACACCACGGTCTGTGTGCCTAGTGACCCAAATTTGAATCCGGTGGAAGCGCCGATGCTTTCAACATTTTTTTTATTTTAACTTTTTCTACAATACTACATGGAAGCCTCAATGCACATCTCAATGCACTCGAGTGTACTACACTTATTTTTCAAAATTTTTATAAAATTATTAATCTAAGTATATTTAACATATGTATCAATTTTTATCTTTTTTTAGACTTTTAGAATTTTTTAGATTTTTAAAAATTAGTGACATTTTAGTAATTTTAAAAATCTAAAAAAATATCTAAAAATCTCCAAAAAAGATAAAAAAAATAATACACATGTTAAATACATTTAGATTAAGAGTTGTGTAAAAAAAATTTCAAAAAAATTTCAAAAATAGTTGTATGCACCTCAGTATTAAGAGAGTGCTTGTCATGGACAAAAAAATGTCAAAGTTAAAATTTTTTACTATATAATTATCTTATTTTAAAATTATATATTCCTATATAACTATCTTATTTTTAATCATTTTTACACAACTACTTATATAATTAACCTATCTATTTTAATATTATTCTCTTTACACGTCATCGTTACTCTTATCATATCACATTATTTTCTATCCATTTAACAATTTTTACACCAAAAATTTTTGTCCAAAAATTTTATTACTTTCTAAATTTATCCTAAATGAGCTATGTAAGGTGCATTATCTTATGATGACGATGATGATGATGATCTATACGTTTTCCTAATTAATAAGTTCATAATGAAAAGTAATCTTATTAGCCAGGGCGAAGTCAATGATTCCTTTAGCTCACTTCAAAAATTTATTTGAAATATTTTTTTCAAATATTTGTTTATTTGAGTATATTTAACATATAAACACATATTTGAAAACAATGTTATCAGAACCGAACCAGTTATCAAACCGGTAAAGCAACTAGTCTGGTTTGAACCGGTTACCGGTTTGAGTGGCTAAGTAAACCGGTTTGAACCGATGATGTCCATATGATATATTTATGATGACACAAATATTCAATTATTCTATCCTTAGCTTATAAATCTATATATTAGACTTTAATCATCACAACAAAATATGAAAAAAATTAATAAAAAAATTTCAAAATTTCATTAACTAAGAACAAATATAACATATTAAATTAGAAAATGCATATTTTCAAATCTCAACAAATATTGAAACACATATTAAACACATTAATTAATAAGTGCACATTAAATCTTTCACGATAGTATAGGAATTAATAACAACCCGTATGCTCAAAAAACGTGAAAATGTAATTTCTCAAAAACACAATAAAAATCAATGCAATATTTTTAAATGCAAGCAGCGTAACAATAGATGGTAAGAATTTACTGTCGGCCGAAGCAAGGGTTGCCAAAACAGGGGCTGCTTGAGCATGGGAAAAAATAGTGGGAGCGATGGCTGCTCAGCTGCTGACTGTCGAAGTAGGGGCTACAGGCCGAAGAAGAAAAGAGGCTATGAAAGTGTGACGTAAAGCAAGGAGGCCGGAGTCTGGACATGGACGACCAAGGCGGATGATTGGGAGTGAATCGTGATGACTGCTGTTGCTGGAAGATCTGAAGAAGGTGAAGCCGTGCATGTCGTCCACAAGACTATAGAATGAAAAGCTGAAGCATCAAGAGAAAATGGAGGAGGGCAGTGGCACTACCAATCAAAGCCATGGAAGCGTCGACGGTCAACGAGGGCAGTGAGATGGGAGCAAACTACTAAGGTGTGCAGGCTTACGATAGCAGGAGGCGATTTCGGCGGCAAGGCAAAATGAAAGACAATTCGATTTGGATTGGAGAAGATGGGTAGAGGAAGTGCTTTTGGTTTTTTTGATCAAATCGGGCAAACTTAGTTCAGCTATAATTTGATGCTGCTTCAATGGCTGTCGAAAATGGAGAAGATGGGTTACACTGTCGATTTGGGATGGAAGATGGGTGTTGCAAATTGGGTAGATGGCTACATCTTGGATCAATGTTGATTGGGTTTCTTATTGCTAATTTAGGGTGGTGGGGATTCAACCGATTTTGCTGTCAATTTTTCTAAGTTTAGACAGATTTTAAGGTTGGGAGCTAAAAATGTTATGGCGGCAAAATGATGGTGGGACTTGGGAGAGGATTAGCTGAATTTTCAAGGATTTTTGTTCACTGTACCAAACCGGTTGAACCAAAACAGACCGATTTTTTCGGTCTGACCGCAGTTCAAGCGATTCAAGCAGTTTGACGAAAAAGAACCAAACTGACTATTACTAAACTAGACTGGAGACCGGTTCCCGGTTGGACCGGTCAAACTGGCCAGTCCGGTCTGGTTTTAACAACACTGTTTGAAAATAGTAAAACTTGATTTATATGTTAAATACACTTAGATAGACAAGTATATGAAAAATAAAAAATATTTTAAACGAGTTTTTTAAAGTGGGCTGAGCAAGCCATCTATATAGCCCGGGTTGATAGGATCATTCCTCGTTTATAAATTCTTAAAATTATCTTACTTGACTTGCGTTTTTACTTATTCGACTATCTCGATATTGACCTAAAGTTTATCCTAATGTCTATTGAAAAAAAGCAAAGGGTCAAATCGACTTTATCCGAATCTGGTATAAGAATAAGGGTTAAATACAATTTTTAAAATGTAGGATTAAGGTTGGGCATATGTTGACCTATTTTGATGTTAGCAATTTCACCATAAGTGCACGAGTTATAAATTATAATATATAAATTATCTATTCATAGAGAATTTAGGACTATAAACTTTGCTTTTAAACGCTTTCGTGTCGGATATAAAATGGAATAGAAAAGTGAGAAGAGAACATAGTAAATAAAATGAAAAAATAGAAAAATGGAAAGAGAAAATTGAAAACTAGAACGAGTAAAGAAAAAGGATGCAAATACCTAAGGTCTAGGATTTCACATACGTCTTTTGCAATGGATAGTGGTATAATTATTTAATCCGGATATTGTTCAAAATCTACAAGGCGTACCCTAATTTTCTTAACCACTTATTCTCATGGGATTAAGTTAATTAAAATTCATTAAGTTTTCTGGTCTGTTCATGGAATTCCTCAAGGTCATCATGCCTATTCTTATAGTCTTAGATTTCCAGGTTTAATATCTTGATTATCGTATATTAGATTTTCACATCTCGATTCTGTTACCTAATATATGAAATCATGCCAAAGTATGGGCTCATGTACCAAGCAAGCAATAAAATCACAAGATATTAAATTAACAAAAATATCTATTATAAATAAATTAAAAACCCACACCACGCTACATTGTACATATGCTAATCCCAAACCCTAGATTTAGGATTTAGCCGAGCATATTTAAGTCCAAAATAAAATTAAAATTCAAATCCATCTTAAATAAGACAATTAAAATTAAAAAGGGAAAAAGATAGAAAAGCTTATTAGTTTGAAGCCTCCGATAGTGTGTCGGTCACTCCATGCAACTTGCTGGTCCGTCTCTTCCTGTGCTTTCTCTCTCCAATTTTTCTTCTTCAATTTTTTGTGTGGAAAAATCTGCTCTCCAATCCTCCGCTGAAATTTCTCTCCTTGAAACTTTGCTGTCGTCGCTTTTTATACACCTGAGCATTGCGTAAGATAGGTAGTTCCTATGAAACGCACTTCAGAATTGCTTTGTGCCTGCATGCTGCGCATATACTGGTGGCCCCCACATTCACTTGCGCTAAAGGTGGATGTGATGGACAGTTGCTTGATCATTCTGCTGGTCGTGATGACTGGGATTGGATGGCCAGGATGATATCTGCATGGTCGGTGGATTTGCTTGAGCGGTTTGGTGGAATGGATGGCTGGATCAATTGGACGGTCATTGCTGAAATTTCTGCCTTGGTTTTTGCATAGTTGGAATTATGGACGGCCAGAATTTTATTTTGTGGATCAAAAATTAAACAGCTGAAATGATGGATGATCATATTTAATTTTCTGTTGGATAAATCAACGGCTCGGATGGCTGGAATTCAAATGGCTAGGATGCCGCTGATCGGCGGAATAAATGGACGGTTTAGATTAGGCGGTTTGGATTTGATTTTTGGACGGCTGCAAAATCAGGCCGTTGAATTTAATTGCTGGATGTTGGAATAAAAAAAAATAAATGGACGGTGCTGAAGATATCAAGTGGACAGCATGAATGATCTCTAGCCGTTAATTTCTGGATGGTGGAGATGGACTACTAGGATGACCGACAGTTGGGATTTATGATTTTCTGAACAGAATCTGCACAGCTGCAAAGGTTGGACAGCTTAAATGCTTGGGCGGTTGTATTATCTTGTGGGCCCCACTGAAATGGACAGTTTGATTTTTATTGCTGAAAAAATTTGGATGGTCACAATTGGAGATTGGACGTGCATTGCTGGTTATTTGATAATGGATTAACGGTTTGGATGATTTGAATTATTTCTGAAATTTCTTGCTTTAAATGGTGGGCCGCACTTCTTGAAGTTGTAAAACTCAATATTTGGACGGCCTGAATTTGTCACCGGTCTGATTTACGCAAGGCCCTCTTGCCGAAATTGCAAATCTTGTAGGGTCCACTTGGACCTACAAACCTGCATAAAAAATATTTAAATTATTAATTTCTCAAAAATCATTAATGGGTTATCACAATAAAAATTATTTCAAGTCCATTTAATTTCATGGCAACAATTAAAATGTAATTTCAAGCCAAAAGATTACAAAAATTATTTAAATAATTTAAAATTAATATTTAATAACCAAATGTTGCAAAACCATATTTAAATCAAAGTTCACATTAAACTCAATTAATTACCCACCGAATTAGTATAAAATGCCCACAAAATATATTATTAATTTCCAATTATCACCTGACCTACCCTGATTCCTACACCTAATTAAGAGTATTAATAGTCATAATCAACCTGTCAACGTGCTTATCCAATTCGTTTATAAATGGCTTTAGGTAGGAACTTTTGAATAAATGAGTTATGATCCGCCAACCTGTTCAACCGTTTAATTAAATAAATGAATTAAGATTAAGATTTTATAATTCGTTAACCTGTTTAGTAACTTATTTAACTCTTTTAACCTATTAAAGTTTAATATATATATATATATATAATCCCTTTTATTATTTTCCCTACTAAGTTTTCCTCCCACCACCTCATTTTTATCTTCCCACAATTGACTTAATTCTATTTTTTCTGTTATTGCTCTATTTTTATTTCTCTTGCGCTGAAAACACCTTTTCGCTTCTTCTCGTGATATTATCGGCTGTCGAAGTCTAGGCCTTCAGGTCATCTGCCGTATAATTCGTTGACAACCAGTTAACTTATTTATTAAATAGGTTGTAACTGAGTTAGGATTGAAAATTTTCAAATAAGCTAATAAACGGATTAGGATTAAGATAATTCAAATGAGTTAAGATTAGGATTAGGCAGTAACTCGTCTAACCCAATCCATTAATACCGCTACTCCTAATCATTTCTACATAATTACCTAGACAACATACCTATCTATTTCAACTTTATTTTCTTCACTTTTCATCATTATCCATGCCATATTACATCTTTTTTTTCAAATTAAAAATTTTTTATATAAAAAACTTTTTATCTAAAGGTTTTATCACTTCATATACACGTCCTTAGTGAATGCATTTGAAATTAATGATAAAAGTTGCGGTTATATTTGAAATTAACCCTGTTGATTTATCGCAATAATACAGATTCCCCTCACCCCGCGTCCCCGCCCCTGCTCTCTTATCTCACGCCTGAGGCCCCACTCCATAAATCCCCTCCTCCTGCCCCTTCTTTAGCTATGGTGAATTTGGTGGTCTTTCTTTCGCCTACGTGCATTTTTCAGGATTCTCCTAGCTTCCTGTTTCATTCCTTATTTGGTAGGAAGATCGAAAACCCTAGAGCGTTCGAGGGAATTGGGCTGGAAATGGGGCAAGATGCAGCAGTGAAGAAAATGGGAGCTAAATACTACAGTGATTCCAAAGTCGTTGCCAAAATGTCCTCGAATTCATCAATTCGGCCACTCAGGTATATGTGCCAACGCCTTCCTAAATGTCATCATTTTCTGCTATTTCTATTCCAATATTTCGTTATATATTGCTGCAAATACTAGGCCGAAATCCATTTTTTTGGAGACTGTTTAGATATTGCGCTAAAGAATTTGAATGGCACTAGCAACGTTGACATCTTTAGATTTTATACGTTCATTGCATGCTAGCTCCCATGCTAACGAACTAGGGTGGAATCTTACCCAGCAAGTATCCCCTCCACTCCCTTGTTTGTAATTTTAAAAAAAAATGAACTCAACTTTGCATTAAGCATCATTTCTTATTAATTCAATAACACATATGAACGTCCATGCTGGCAACTTAATTGAATGCAGTGTACAGTAATTCAATATGGCTAGAATTTATGGCATAGGCAAAAGGAAAAACTTTTTTTTTGTTTGGGCTGAGGAGATTTCTCTTGTAACCACAACATTTTCCCCTAATAGGAATGTAAATACGATTGGTTTGAACTTAACCCGCCTCACCTAGCCCGATTTATTGTATATAGTATTGGGCTAGTTATTTTGAAAAAAAATTATATAACCTGATTTTAACCGACCTGATTTCAAAAGTGTCTTGGTTTTAGTTAGATGATTGTCAGCCTGATTTGATCCAATTTTGTGCACGATATAATAAATTATTAATAAATAGTCTTACATTATCACATAATACACAGAAATTAACTAGAAATTATTGCTTTGAAATAAGATTATTAAGCAATTATATTATTGTATAAGTCATAAATTGAAAAGTGTTCCTATAAAAAGGATTAATTTTTATTCTTTCATATAAATTCACATTTTAGAATATATTTAATTAAGAAATATAATTTAAATATTATATATTTATTAACTTGATTTCTAACCTGAACCGCACCAATTTCTATAGGATTAAAATATGGTTGAACTAACGTGTGAAAAATAGTATTGAAAATAGGATTGTGTTGAAATTTTATAAGGTGTTTTAAGATTATGTTTACCTTAACTTGAGTCAACCCGACTTTATTTACACCCCGACCCCTAATTTCTAATATATCAATAATATTTTACACATTCTTTGATACTTATAACATTTCACATTAAATTTCAATTATACTCTATTATAAAAAAAAAAAAATTACCAACCACTTGGTCATGGACAAAGGCCTGGCTGACTGGTCATGTTGGATTGAACCTCATATACTAGTGTCATGTTGGTTCGAACCTCATATGTGGTAAAATTTGAAGTTGGAGTGTGGTCTCCCTTAAGAATAAGGTGGAAGCTTGTTTTCTTCTTTGATGATAAAGAAGAGCTTCTTGTCTCTTTTGAGGATAGATAAAAGCTTGTTGTCTCCCTTAAATATACACTTAATTATAATATCAAATATAATAATGAATAAATACTACTAAAAAATTTTCAGTTATGCCAATGTTATCAAAACAAATATTTTTTGCTATATTAAAAAGACGACTTTTGCCCTTCAAATTTTCCTTAATTAAAACAATTTTGCCTTAATATGATGCTTAAATCATTTGATGTCATAAATTAATAATTTATCAACATTAATCGAGTTACATTATGGTTGACTATTTTAATTAAAAAATTTTGAAGGGGTAAAATATTTTTTCAATAGGATAGTTAATGATTATTTTGATAACATGGATAAGATAGAAATTTAAAGTATAATATTATTAGTATAATAAAAATTTTAAAAATGTCGGGGTTATATTATGAATTATGGGCAAATATTGTGTGTATAAAAAGAATTTTCTCTTTATTTTATAAATGTTTCAGCCCATGAGTGCTTCTACAGCCCTCATATAAGAATGTGTGCCTGCGCGCGATGCAGTGGTAACACATCGGTGGGCGCGTGAGCTTACCCGGGATTGATTTCCCACGAAAGCAAAAGCTCCTTGTAAGAATGTGTAATAGAAAATAGAAAAAGAAAAAAGAATGTGTTAATTTCAAAAATCGACCATAAATCGACCATAAAAATTATCAAATTTCACTAGGAAAAATTTTAATAAGCACTTATACATTTAAAAATAAACAAGAAAATAACAAATAAATTTTCAGGAAAAAACATGTGATTACAACTTTTAAGATATTGAATGAGACGATAACAATTTCAAAAATAGAATATATACCGAGCAACGGTTGCCATCGATTATTAACTAATTATTTATTTCAAGAACGTGGAATAATTTTACAATTTTTATAGTTGAAATTAAATAAGCGTCGTTGTTGCAATCGAATCAAAATGGGCTAGAATTAATGTTGGGATGTTCTTTAGCCTGTTATAATAATTTGAGACAATATTACATCTTTTTTATCAGTTCTACCATATTACCTCTCGTTTTCGACATATATATTACAATTAAGCCCAAAATCTCTTTTTTTACATTTTTTTATCTCATTTCATCTTACAAATTACCTTTAAAATATTTTTAAATATTCTTTTTGAATTTTTTTTTTGAGGAAACCAACTACTCTGAAAGGGGGGGACGACACGTTATTTCATCTTACAAATCACCTTTAAAATATCCTTAAATATTTTTTTACAATTTTTTCTGAGACTGACTGCTCCCAAAGGGGAGAACACGTTCGGTTGGTAAAATTACGTAAAAGTCAATACCATGAGACCTCGGTTGGTAATATCACATGCAAATCAAGCCCTAAAAAATGGGATACTGTTGCTCTCACGGCAGCCTAATACCAACGAAACGAAGTTTGGAACCACCATGGCGGAGCTGCCAACGAGCGACCCTGGCCAATCGACCTGTGCTCGGTTGGTTAATGCACTGCTGTTATTCGCAGTGATGATACTAACCTGTACGGAGCTCATTTAAACTTTTTTTTTTTTAATCTATTTTTTTACAATCACCAGAGACATCCATCTTTATGCAACAACCCTTGCCACCCGCATGGTAAGGACGACAAACACTGTGTCTGCAGGTCATTTGTTTGAATATAAACTTGAGATGTGTTTGGGAATGAATAAATTTTTTTGTGAAAAATTTTGAAGAATAAAAGTTATCAAATTGTGTAATATGATAGGATAAAATTAAAATAGATAGGTTAGTTGTATAGGTAATTGTATAGAAATGATTAAAAAATAGAGTAGTTATTTAGAAAAATGTAAAAAAATGATTAAAAAATATAATAATTATGGAGAGGGAAAATTTTAGGCTGAAAAATTTTAACTTGACATTTTATATCCATTGCCGAAAACGCTCTTAGCATTGGAAGCAATGCGTCTCTCTATGAATTGAATGAGATTAGTGTATCTTTCCCAAAAATAAATGAAAGTAATGTGTCTCCCTATAAATTGAATAGGAGCAGTGTGTCTCCTAAAAAAATAAATAAGAGTAATGTATCTTTCCTGAAAAATATGCAAGAATATTTCAAGACTTTATTGCAATAGAATTTGTGAAGATTGTAAATATATATATAATCATCCATCTTTACAATTCATCATTTGAGATATTCTTCCAATTTTTCTATAGTATTCTTCAAACATATCTACTAATATTTATTTATTTTTATTCTTCTAAATCTTCCATTTGTACATGCTTCTACCATTAAGAGGAGACAATGCTTGCCCTAATTCTTTTTGCTGCCGCTGCTATTCAATATAGGCATACCTATAAGTGGGGTAAGCGCCCGTACCACCGCAGTGATCTTTGAAGCACCCGTTGAGACAACACCCAAAGCCGATTAGAACAGTAGCATAACTGTCATCGGTCAATAGTCAATGGCCCTGGCTGTGTCACATGACACACAGCGTCACAGTGTATTAGTGACATCCCAGCCTGTATGATGACGTGGTCAAATTTTAAACCTGGGACTGGTGTAGCGCAACAGTGTAAACAATGTTGCGATCTACTTCCCCCTCGTTTTTTTCTAACATTTTTAACTTTTTGAGTACGTGTACAGCGATTATTTTTGAAAGAGTCGGGTTTTTTAGCAATTTGAAAGAAGTAAGGTAGAGTTTCGTTTCCGTTTTGATGGTGCGAGTTCTTCCATGGCAACTTCTGTGGTTGATCTAGTGTTTCCTTGGCAATCTGAACCAACATCTTTCCTTTGCTGTAGCATGGTACATGAGTATTTTCATATAAGAACAGGTTAATTTTAACATTAACTACAAGTTTTGCCTCTATTTTCAAATATAATCGCGTATTTATAAATGGATGAATATAACCTTGTACTTTTACCATATTTTTAAGGATATTTACAAATGTACTTATATACTTTAACTTAATTGTTGAACTTTTTAGACCATGCTTTTTATTAATTGAGTTGCAATTGCAACATAAAAATGTGCCTTTTTTATATCACACCCAGCTCTTGAGAAAGTCTAGCACTATAAGAACTTTATATCCAACCAGTCCATTACTTAAGTGTTGCATACCTTTCCCTTTCCATATTTATTCAGTACTTTGCATCTGCTGCCATAGATATTCAAATCTATCTTAAACTGGTCCAGTCCACCTCGGTTACTCGTTCATCTTACTAAATCATTTAAAATCGGTTAAATTAGCTATTGAATCAGTTTAGGAACCGACGAGTTAAACCACGTCAATGGCTGCAAATCCCTAATTCCTGAAGTCATCGCCCGAACTCATCTTCCTTCTCGTTCACTTTCCAGATACAACAGCAATAACAAACCCTCATGTATCTCCCTACTTTCTCTTTACATCTTTACTGGACCCCACCTCTAGTCGACGCCGAGTGAATCCCTATTTGCAACAAATTACGGAAATTGAAATGTCATTCAATGTGGAATCCTGCAGCGTCATTCTATCTTGAAATTGAGGATGCATTATGTGTGTTCCTAAATCATATTTTGTCAGGCTCTAAGATATTGTAGCAATTTGTCATATGACAATCTAATAACTATCTAACATAAATTTTACAAAATCCTATATGGTGAACACTTAAAAAATTGGAAGATTAATGTCACCACCGATGCTTCGAACCAGCGTCAGCAACATCTGAGACCGAATGCTGTATGCTGTACCACGACGCGTCACAGCGCATCTGGCGTCGTGGCTCACCATTTTTTCATATATTTACAACTTAACCCAAGTGAGTTAAATCGGTAGCTTCTCCCAAACGGAGCAGAACGCGTCCTAGCTAGGATAGTGTAGCAGCCCTTTGGCAGGCGGTTGGCGCTACGATAGATATTATTATAACAAATAAATATTATTGTGTTAAAATAAAAATAATAGCAAAATATAAAAGAGGGGAGTTGCCACTAATCTTTTTGAGAAAATTAGAACTCAAATATTGCATTGATGGATAAAATACTGGTTTACATAAACAGAGACTGAAGTACAGGCAAATCATATGTTATGACACAATAAAAAAATAAACGTGGTTTTTTGAGAGGGCTGAAATATGTGTAGCTACATTGGGGTTTGGGTATTTTCTTGATTGCTCGGATGGTGAAAGTAGGATTTGAACTAGAAGAAGAAGATAGAGATGGAGGAGGAAAGAGGCTAGGCAAGGTGGCCACTTGTCTTCCCTTGGCTCCGGTGGGGGCTTATTGTTGTTCCAACGTATGGAGGAGCTTGGTTTTTATAGTCATTTTTGGCCAAAGAGGCTACTGCCATGACGTGTTCTGATTGGTCGGTAATGTGGGGTTGTGGCACGTGCTGGATCTTTTGTTGTCTCTCTTGGTTTTTCCTTTTATCTATTGGTTCTTGCATGTTGGGCGTAGTGTTGGGCAATGTTGCTTGGTGCCCAAGTAATGCTACTTAATGCCCAAGTAATGTTACTTGGTGCCCAAGCAATGAGCTGGACTGTGAAGATCACCCACTGGTTGAGGCTTGACGATATGGACGCGCAACCGTGTGATGGTTGATTCGTGTCAAGATGAATGTTAAGAGCACTGCCCGCTGGATGGAATTTATTTCCGAATCTGCGGGGCTACCAAAGATGATGGACGGTGTAGCGCATGCCGTCAACCAGATGAACGGCTCCGATCATCCGTCAGATGGTTGTGGGAGGAGATCGCAAAGGGCAGCCATGAGAGGAGCTCCGATCTACAAAAGCTTGTGTGCGCGTAGGTCATGCCCAGTTATTCGGACCGTTGATCCTTACATGTTAACTATTTAATAATTTTTTAGTGGTCCACAATTTTAATTCGAGCCTAATGATGCACCTTTAATTGCAAATTAATCAAAACTATGCATATAATTTCAAATAGTGTTATTTCATAAAATGAGCATAAAATTAATTAATATGACCCAAAAATAGCTCAAAAATGGGGTGTCTAAAGATAGACATCATACAAATTGTAGTTATGTTTAAGCCACATTTTTAAACATTATATAAATGTGTGTAAATTTAGAAAATCATTTACATTTATGCATTAAAGTTTCAAAATGTTATAAAGTCATTAATCTATGTAGAATAAATATTCTGGATGTTTTAGATATTAGATGAGGACCTTATAGGTCCTTGTAATAAGTAAATTATTTATAATAGATTTAAAATCATTCTCACGT
Source organism: Annona cherimola (assembly GCA_030490835.1). Lineage (NCBI taxonomy): Eukaryota > Viridiplantae > Streptophyta > Magnoliopsida > Magnoliales > Annonaceae > Annona > Annona cherimola. Next base: position 90,067,010 of record CM059975.1, read on the forward strand.
GATTCGTATAGAAAATTATACAAATTATGGATTAATATGATTTTTAGTATTAAGGTAAAACTAATAGTGCTAAGTGCAATAGAAGGAGTGGATTTAGCGAAGTCATTAAGATGAGACTTAAATTAGATGTGAGTATCAAATAAATTGGTAGATCGGAGTATATGAAAGCTGGGTTATACATATAAATGAATTGGGAGTAATAGTGATAAAATATACAGGATATTTGTACTAAAAATATAAAAATAATTAAAAGAGGAAGGTGATAACAGAAAAAGTTAAGATCATTATGTAGTTGAATTATTGAAGTTGAAGCGTCTAGAAAGCAAGCAAAAACGAATCCTTAAGTTGTTAAAAAATATGATAGTTGGATGATTCAGCTGCCCGGTATTCTTCGGCAGCATGATTAACAGCTATAGTGCGGTTTCACCTGCACATGCAATTAATAAATATGAATTATGAATTTTAAATATCAGAGCCAATATATAATTAGCTTGGATAGTTGGATGTAATCAAAATATTATAATAAGCTAAAATGAGAGGTCATCAGGAAATTTCAATTCCTATAAATATTTATTAATTCGCCTAGCTTCATATCCGCACATATCAAATGAAATGAAAAACCCATGGTATTAATTTCAATTATTCATCTTATTACCCTTAAAATGAAATGGAAATGGCCAACATAGGCAATTGCAGGGATTGCTGGGCGCTTTGTGCTTCCCGTTTGAATATAAGGTGAAAAATATGAGGTGAATTCGGCATGAATTGTCTGTAATTAAAAAAAAAATTTGTTTGAAGAAAGTAAAAGTCGTCTCAAAGACAAACAGTAATACCAAAAAATTTTTAATATGAAATTCTTTACTATCCACCTCTATTTTTTAATTATTTTTCATATCTTTATATACAATTATATTATTTTTAATTATTTATATACTTACTACCATATGATTAACCTATCTATTTTAACTTTTATTTTCTTATTGTTCATAATTATTACCATTATATCACATTATTTTTGACATCCATATGATTAACCTATCTATTTTAACTTTTATTTTCTTATTGTTCATAATTATTACCATTATATCACATTATTTTATTTATGTCAAAAAATTTTACATAAAAAATTATTCATCAAAAAGTTGTATAACTTTCTTCTTTTTTTCTTTTTTTTTTGAGAGTACAAGTTTTATAACTTTCTAAATACATAAAAAAAATGAAATGGAATCATTATCAATTCTCTAGCAATTAACCAGTAACCGACGGATGTTCGACTTGGGCAACCAGACCACGGCCTGGGTACGCATACGTCGGTTTATAGGTTCTCACTCAAGTCTCATCAACGTAATTGCGTTCGGCGCTGCTATTGCCTTGTTCATCGGACCTCGCCAGTCGCCAGTCGCCCTGCCTCTGAACCACTAGAGTGCTCTCTAACATTTCCTTGAACGCCTGGCCTTTTTCCAAGAGAGTTGTTTTGATCCCAATCTAGGAACAGAGTGAAGTTCCTACGCACGTTCTCTTCATCACAATCACTTTCCTTTGATCTGGATTTTTTCTTGGCTGGGAAAAATAGCAAGTTTATAAGCGTGGAAAGAAAAATTACAAGACCAGCCTCTGAACAAAACACAACAGTGATGAATGCATAGCCAATCATAGTTTTAACCGCAGCTTCGTTGGTTTCAAGAAAGAAGAAAACAGAACAAAAGAAAACAATCATAATTTTAACAGCGGCTGACTGCTCTACACAATCCCAGCAGAGTGGCAACCTCAATTTAGTAACAAAGGTAAGACAGTCTGATGTTCTTATGTTAGGAGATGCCAAAACACAATTCCACAGTGCAAAATCCATGTCGCTGGTGAATCAGGTGAAAAAATATTAGTTTATTTTATTTTTTGAGGTTTATCCACTGATGAGGGATAACCAACATCATTCCCAAATTTACATCCAACAATTTAGGAGCTGGCAGATTTCTTCCAAATAAAGGAGTATGTTCTCTTTACTAATGTCTGATTTGCTGAGGTTGACATAAATCTACCGTGTCGATGAAAGGAAAATAGAAGACATGGTCACATCCCCATTGACTTTTCATCCCGTAGACACAACAAGCATCCATAAATCTTGGGATTTTCAAGAAATTATTATCATAGCATCGGCCATTTGAGGTGTTAACGTGGTCGGTTTCCTTCAGTTCAACATTTAAACATCAACTGAAAATGAGATCGTTAGACCTAATATAAATATTAATTCTTTGTAATCAAAAGAACTAAGCAAAATGGAAAATGACAGAAATGACTGGAACCTTTTGCAGAGGAGCTGTGAAAAAGAAGGCCAGACTCCAAATTTCCATCTCTAACAACCTGCCAAGGGAAAAGGGCACTTTTTCACATTTCCAGCATTTGACGACAATCAAAACTGAAGACAAGGCAAGATTAAGAATAAAAGCAACTGAACACAAGATGAAGTAAATGGGAAAGATGCCAATGCCCCATGCAATGATTAGACAAAAAATGCACCTTAGTCTCCATATTTAATAGTCGGAGAAAAAGAGCTGCGAACTTATGCGGTCGTCCACAAAATATATCCTTTTATTTTTTAAAACTAAAACTATTAATGATAGGTGTGTTTAATATGTAAATCAAGTTAAGGTGTGTGTGTGTATTTAAATATAAGTCGATTTGTCAGTTCAGGGATATACTTCAACAACTGATCAAACCAAATGGGAGGTAACTTCTGAGTCTCTCTACCTGAGAACTTGAAACTTTGGCATTGCGGAAATAGTTTACAAGTTTATGGAGCCAAACCAGCTTTCTCCACAATCCCGGATTCGTGTGTAGACTTTGTCCACCAATGCAAATCTGCTCACCCTCTTCCTTATTTTCGCTTGGTGAGTATTCACTAGGGCTTTGTATGTAGTTTCCACTATTTTCCCTGCTTTAAGTGATGCACTTCAAAAAAGTGAATCGTATGTAACTTATTTTTAAAATCTAAACCATCAATCGTATCCTAGTTTAAAAGTCAATATCATAAAATCAAATCGTAACTATTTATATCAGTTGCGAATAATTAAATTTATTAAAATATGTATTTTTGTACTGATATTAGTTCCATAAATACTATATTAGCCTAATTTTTTTGATATACGTATAATTTATTATGTCAACACTACTCTCCTTCGTTTTGCAAAGTTGCTCGTGTGACTTTTGAATCATTGAGTTGGATTTTTTTTGTAACATGTGCTGTGAATACAAGAATCTAACTTTTTATCAGTCTTGGCCACCTATCATGTTTAATAATATTTATTTATTTAAAGTAAAAAGCCCACCAAAGTACCCGGACAAGTGACTTTTATATTTTTATCTAAAGAGTCTATATTCAAACTACAGCAACTTTTGATTTTATGATAATTATAATATTTTTTATATGGAAACTGATTTTTTGCGCCCGGGCGAACTCCCGAGTTGTGCGTCCGCTGCTCGCCCCGCGCCTGGTCGCCGTTGGATCGGGCGGGTTTGATATCCACCGCACGATCGGAATTTTGCAAAATAGTCCCCGCCCGAATACTGTCTCTCGCCCGAATCGCCCGAATCGCAGGAATTCCCGCCCAAAACAGCTCTTCGGCCCCGCGCGCTAAACCTCTCCGGACGCACCAAAACTCCGGTCCTCTCTCTCGAATCCGGTCTCTCTACTCTCCGGTCTCTTCGGCCCCGCGCGCTAAACCTCTCCGGACTCCGGTCCTCTCTCTCCTCTCCGGTCTCTCTACTCTCCGGTCTCTCTCCTCTCTGCTCCAGTCTCTCTCCTCTCCGCATTCTCCCTCCTCTCTGCTCCGGTCTCCGATCTCGCAGAATCTCTCCCCAAAACAGCTCTTCGCCCCCGCGCGCTCAACCTCTCCGTTCGAATCGCTGCTCCGGTCCTCTCTCTCCTCTCCGGTCTCCGATCTCGCAGAATATCTTTTTGTAGGCTCTTTCGAACCTGGCAGGGTGATCTTACTCGAACTGGGAGGTTTCTGGGAGTGAGGGATCATTCATAGTTTTTTGCATTGTGGTTTATTTCGCTTAGATGCTACGATCATAGTATAAGCCCACTTAATATATCAATTTCACATCATTGTGGCTTTTTCGGTAGGCTCCTGGTATGCGAATTATCTGTAGAACATGCGAATCAAAGCATGTATGTTTTAGCATGTGCTATGTTGTTTATGCCCAGGAAACTGAGGCCATTATTTCAAAGATTATGTTTTTCAATTCCAGGCAGGCATCTAAAGTGCACTGTACCATGGCCGCTTAAAATTCCTGAGCGCTAAAGCTTCAAACAAAACCTGTCAGAGCTGATCACAATGTCCTTCATTTGTTGTTGTGTGACTTGTTTGTTTTGCATCTTCATACTGCCTTTTGTTGTGAGATTGAAAACAAGTATTGCATCTGCTTAGCAACCGATTTTATGCTTTCACATGGGCATATGCTGCTGGTACATGATCAGTGAGGCAATCTGTATTAGCCCTATTAAAAAGAGAAACAAGAAAGAAATGCATACATGACTCACAAAGGTAACTCGTTATTAAATACAGAACCAATTTTCTTTACTGATGCTCCTGAAGCCTCTTGACTCAAAAAGCTTAACAGATGAAGGTGCTTGTCATATTCTGAATTTCGAACAAAGGTTGTTTAATTTTTTGAAGCGTGCTGGTGGCATCAGTTAATTGTTGGATGCAGAGAAAAAATAAGAATAGCTGCATAGATAGGTCCGATGGCTCATTCTTGGCAAGTGATCTATATACTAATTAGGAAAAAACAAATGGCATCGCAATTTTTCATGATAAGTAATCGTGGCTGGTATTTACGGTTTGCCCCTTTCCATCTACAAAGGAAAAAAAGTCATCATCAGTTCAATAGCCGTGTGGACTGGATACGAGTTTCCATCGGCAAACATTTTAGAAAAGAAATGGAAATTATTGCACACAGTGATGACATAAAATCGACAAGAATGAAATCCATGTAACAGAAAAGCTGCACGCAACAGAAAACAAATGATTTCAGATGGACATGAAACACTGGATGCAACAGAAAAGCTAGTCATCAATATCAAATTTCCAAACACTTTTTGACAGGACAAGATCTGGATCTCCAGGCTTATTGACTTGGCATGAAGCCAAAAACCAAAGCCAGGACTGGAGCATTTTCCGCTGAATGCAAAGTGAATGCAAAGTGAATGCAAGCAGAAACTGGCAACCATTTTAAATGACTTCAATGGGAAAGTTTAGAAATGGTTCACACAACCTGAATGCAAGCAGAAACTCTATATAAAAACTCTAGCCATTCATTCATTCCATTTGGCCATTCTCAAATGTATTCAACATCCGTAAAGGCTTCTTTCATTAAAAAACTACATAAACATAAGCAACCTTACATCCATAAAATGTTCAAACACCCTTGAACATTGTATCACTTACAAACAAAATAAGTCCAAATCCAAGCTAGTCCATGCATATATACTCTACACAAACATTAAGATTTCCCATTTGATAATTGTTTCACAATGCTAAGTAAATGACAATGACAAGAACTACACCGCATAGAGTAATAAGTAAGACTTCATTTCTCTTAAGATTGTTAGCCAACTCCATCTCCCTCTTGTCTCTCTTTTCATTTGTTTCTCTCATAACGAGGTCTCTCATCTCTATTAATTGCTTCAATTGACGTATGTCTGTCATGTGCCGCTCCCTCAATTCATCAACACAATTGATTAATTCTCCCATGTCCAACACGATTTGGTCTTGATTGATGGCTGGTACTTGGGTTTCGAATCGGCTAGCTGCTTCAAGTTCAAGGTTCGATACAATCTCGCCTTTTGATGAATGACATTCGTCCACCCATCTAAAAAACTTACACGCCAGTGATGTATCCTGCAAAATGCAAAAAAAAAAAAATTCCTTCAAATTACGTTGTGGTATGCAATGCAATTCTATAAACGATATTTATACTAATAACACAAGACTTACACGATATTGTGGACATCGAAGAAACCGTCGACCCGGATTTCGTGTTGTATGAGAGGTTAGCACTACGGCTGGTAGACCACATGAACATACAAAAGTCTTACTTCCATGCAACCTAGTTCTTGAAGATGACATTTTACTTGTGTCCACCTATTTAGCAAGAAAAGGAAACCATGATAAGCTATAAAGTCAAGGAAATCGATTATTGCAGTCAAAGTGAGGAGTAAGAAAAATCTATAATGTAAGAAGAAGTTATTGAAGATACCACGACCTCGGCCTCGACCTCGACTTGTAGACGTGCAATAATCATCACCTATCAAAGTGGGTACATCAGTCGAGCTTGGGACCTTGAAAGTAGGGCAATTCCGTTTGTCATGACCCACAACAAATTTTTTACAACCACGACAAAATCTTGCACCACTTCGTGGTTGTTCTAACGGTCCTTTCATGCGTTTAGAAGACCTTCCTTTTGTTACTGAAACATGTGCAGGTAAAATGGCAGCTTGAGAACTTTCAGATGCTATTGTTTTACAAGAGCCCACTGCATCATCACCCAAACCCGCATCCGGTCCTATGCTTATAATATTGAAGTTATCGCTTGAAACCCCAGTAGGATTTTCTCTTGGAGCAGTTTTATCAACCTCAGTCTCTGCAGATGGAGGCTTAGGCAATTCTGATAATGCAGCAGTCATCTTTCTCATACTTTCTTTAACAATTTCATAGGCATCGGGGTTGTGTATGGCCTCACTTCTAATGTAAGTCCACCATTTTGATAATGTATGTCGACGAATAGCAATGGATTGGGTAGCTTCCTTGTCACCAATTGTGAATGAACATCTGAACTGAGATTTAGCATCTCGTGTCCATCGTGGAAGAATATGAGATGGAGGGATGGTTTTCATTTTTAGAAAACATAACAATGTGATTATATGCTTGCAAAGAATACCAGATGACTCAAATTTTTGGCATGGGCATTTTGCCACCATTTCCTCCGTATTCCATGTCAGGATTTTCCGCTTGTTCTCATCTTCTCCGTCTAATAAGAATACTTTCCACTGTTGCATTGCTCCCCCATCAGAAATTTTCTCTGCAATATAGCACATGCACTCGACCATTTCCGTTTGAGACTCCAAGAAGATATTCCTAGTATACACTTTTGCCATATGATCTTCAATACTACATTTAGTCTTCAGCTCAGGAACGGCATAGAAGGTCTTGAAATCAGCATCAGCTTCAGCCTCACGTCTCCGTGCAATTGCTTTGTCATAGCCATTTGAAAAATCAATTAAATTGGATTTTCGAGTAACAAACCCGTCAAAAAGGCATTTATACTCTCACTACGCTGGGTAGTTCTCATCCCGGCTGAGAATATCTTCTTTGTATAAGCAGGAATCCACATATGACGAATATCATACATGTGTTGCAACCATGTATTATCTTGCAATTCAAACTCCTCTATCATTGCACTCCAACTACTTTCAAATTCCTCTTCGCTATTGGTGCCAAACAAACAATAGTTCCATTTCGTCTTGAATGTAGACTGCTGGTGAATGATATGAGATAATTTCTCTGGTAATTTTTTATGTATATGCCACAAGCATAAGAGATGATTAGAGTTTGGAAAGATTGCTGAAATTGCAGCACCAATAGCTGCATCTTGATCCGTGATGATGGTTGTGGGATGGGCTCCACCCATTGCATCTACCCAACTTTGGAATAACCATTTAAAGTCTTCCGTTGTCTCTCCAAAAAGTAAACCTGCACCGAATAAGCATGTCTGCTTATGGTGATTAACACCAACAAAAGGACCGAATGGCATGTCATACTCATTTGTCTTATATGTGGTGTCGAAACACACTACATCACCAAATACCAAATAATCTTCCTTTGATTTTCCATCTACCCAAAAACACGAGGTCAATCTCATGTCCTCATCAACCTGAATTTCGTAGGAAAAATGACTATCATCACGACTCTTTAGTTGAAACATGTGTAATAAGGTATTTGCATCATTCCCATACATAATTTGCCTCTTTCTTCGTATAGCATTCCTAGCGTCCCTTGCTGAATATTGCAGATGAGAACAACCACCTACTTCATTCATCATAAAATCAATGGACCTGGCCACACCAACTCCGGATTCTTTTAAAGATCTTATTAAACTTAGATCATCCTCTGTCAACTTCTTATGTGATCGCAATTTACGAGTCTTCGTTGGAGTGCAAAGTGCACGATTATGAGATTCTACGAATTGTGATACATAATATATATTCTTCTCCACGTTCAAATTTACATATAGCTTCGCATGACATGAGCAACGACTTATGAAAGCGGTTTTCTGTTTCCTTGGATCTTCATTTCTACATTTTTTCTCAACCATACCAGCTTTCGAGCACCTCAAAACACGCCTTGAAACAGCACCGGACTTCAATTTACGGGTACTATCTTTTCTAACACTAAATCCACAATGCCAAGCATAAGTATTGTAAAAATTGAAAGCTTCTTCTAAAGATACAAACTCCATCCCAATTTTTGGCTTCAATTCAATTGCGACATTAGCTATAAACAACCCATCTGTATTATGCGACCCACTTGGGATGACTTCTTCTTCACTAGATGTTCCCTTCTTGTCTGACATGTCCACCAAACTATCTTTAAAAGCTACATCACCTTCATCTGCATGATCAGCTAACGTGACACCAAAAGAAGCTTTTACTTCTACACTCATTGGATCAGCTACCATTGTGCCAAAGATATTCATTGGATCACGTAACATTATGCCAAAGTCATTGCTTTCATGTTCTCCCTTGTGCTCTTCCATACTAAAGAAAAAGATTTGACCAACTCCAACTACCAATTTCAAAGATAAGACAAGTATGTAATGATGGATAAGCTAAAAACCACAACAAAAATTAAAACAAAGTCTCTGTTATTTAAAACACAAAGTCTCTCCCATTTAGAATACATTTTCGTTTCATGATCTCTTTCAGTCACCAGCAACCAAAAAAATCTCAATATCTCAAATTTAAAGCACATTCCCCACTTATGGAGGAGCTGCTGGGATCATACGTTGCCAGGAGATCACTGCCTTGCCCACCAAGATCAAATGATCCCCTCGAGGATTCACAGCCACATTTTACGTCCATTAAGCTTGCATATAAATCAATGACTACAGCAGGGAAGCTGGATGGATGCAGCTGGTGGTACTTCATGCAGGCAGAGCTATATATGCATGTCTGGAAATGGTCCAGCAAGAATGTCAGGAAAATGAGATGCATATTTAGGCGTGGGTTCAATTTGCTGGCAGAATGAGCTGAAGTGAGAGAATAATTTTCCAATTTCTTGTCCTGGAACTCTCGCAGACAAGGGTATGAATGTAGTTCGCTAGCATCATTTCTGTCGAGATACCATTTGATCGCTGATGCCGTAAATTTTATTTTTATGAAGCAAAATTTACATAGAAAAAATGGATACCATTTTGACGATGCTTTAAAATTTATTCAATAAAGACGACATCAAGAAAAGCTCAATGAACTATTATCAAAAAAATTTCAATAAACAATTGGTTTTTTTGTTTTCATGTGTTTGAGAGCATCCGATTTTTAGAAAGGCTATCTGCATGCTTTGATGCTCATACATGGATGGTAATTAATGATGATGATAATGGCAATCAATACATTTCAGTGAGAATTATCTATCTGTTATGTTCTAGATTCTATGCAGAAACTGGCAATGTGCAGTTCTTTGAGCTTGCATTCAAATTCATTTAAAATCAATCAGAATGGTAAAGTTTTACCTGATGTTCGATGAAGTTATATTTGGAGATCGAAACCAAATCCAATCAGAATGAAATCCACCAATCGGAATGAAATCTACAATTTCTGTCAATGGAGAGGAGAGCTGTAGGGGCTGCCGCACCGTGATCGGAATGGGGTATAAGGAGGGGCGAAAAACAGGGGCGCTGTGAGGGAGACCGGAGCAGAGAGGAGAGAGATCGCGGAGAGGAGAGACGGAAGCAGAGAAGGGAGAGATCGGATCGGAGACCGAAGCAGAGACGAGGGAGATATTCTGCGAGATCGGAGACCGGAGAGGAGAGAGAGGACCGGAGCAGCGATTCGAACGGAGAGGTTGAGCGCGCGGGGGCGAAGAGCTGTTTTGGGGAGAGATTCTGTGAGATCGGAGACCGGAGCAGAGAGGAGGGAGAATGCGGAGAGGAGAGAGACTGGAGCAGAGAGGAGAGAGACCGGAGAGTAGAGAGACCGGAGAGGAGAGAGAGGACCGGAGTCCGAAGAGGTTTAGCGCGCGGGGCCGAAGAGACTGGAGAGTAGAGAGACCGGAGACGAGAGAGAGGACCGGAGTTTTGGTGCGTCCGGAGAGGTTTAGCGCGCGGGGTCGAAGAGCTGTTTTGGGCGGGAATTCCTGCGATTCGGGCGAGAGACAGTATTCGGGCGGGGACTATTTTGCAAAATTCCGATCGTGCGGTGGATATCAAACCCGCCCGATCCAACGGCGACCAGGCGCGGGGCGAGCAGCCAACGCACAACTCGGGAGTTCGCCCGGGCGCAAAAAAATCAGTTTCCATATATAATCTAAACTACTCGCTGTAAACTTATCTTGAGCTATTAAGTTATAACATAGAAAAATAATTTGATTGTAAGCTTATGATAGTCATAAAAAAATAATGTTATATTAAATATATCATCATAAAAATTATCTCGTAGTTATAAAGAGATTTTTTATAATAAAATATTTGGAGCTTCGCTCCCACCCCCCTTTCCCACTCTCATCAGTCAAATTACTAGTAGGGGTGGAAAGCAAGTCTTAAAAATTCAATAAAAATTACTTAAATCCTTAAAAGAGCTCTGGATATACATACAAGGAAATCACCCCATCATGTACATTTGGATAGACCCTAGCCATAACATATTCTGCTACCGTGTGAGTAACAACTTTGTCATTTGAAGCTTCATAGGAGACATCCACATTCTCCGAAACTTAAGCCACAAGACTTGATTTTGTTATCGGGCAACCAGTGTTCAAGAGAACCTTACAATTGTGCGTGAAGAACCTTCATAGAACTAAGGAATCACTTTCAAAGATAACCACATGGTAGTTTAGAGTTCTTGTAACTATCTTAGCACCGTAAACATGTTGTTTGGAAGTAATCTTGCGAACAAACAAATAATGCAAAAAAAGGAAAAGGAAATAAAACAGACGTTAATTTATGCGGAAAATTCTTCAATATGAAGAAAAACCACTAGTAAATGAAGAAAAATCTACTATAATAAAGAGTTACAACTGATGGATAACTCTCAAAATAAGAACATGTAAATTCAACACAACTCATAACAAATTCTCAGAAAAGAATACTTAAGAGAGTTTTAAAAAATCACACACCTTGTTATACCTTGGAGCAAACCTTCGATTATAACATATCAACCAAACTTTATGTCACTTAAACTTGATAACAATAAGAGACTTAATCAACATATCAAATCATGAAGATATTTAAAATTGATAGATGAAATATACTTCATCAATATGTCGAAAAGATAATTTGCAGTAGAAAGATGTGATTTACTATGTATACGTCAATTTCGGTACTTATGATCAATAGTTCAAGAGAATGAGAAAATTGAAAAAGATATAATACAATATACACATAAAATGAACATAACAGAGATGAGAATGTTAAGCTAGACGAGTGGTAAAATAAGAAAAGATAAAATTAAAAATGAAATAATTTGAGAAAATCTAAAAGTAAGACTAATAGGTGATATAATGAGGGAAAATAGATTAAATTGATTTGGTCATCTTAAACGAAAGCCTAAAACAACACCGATTAGGAAAGTAGAGTCTATCCAAGTAGAAGGTAATAGGAAAATGAAAGAAAGACCCATAAAAACATGGATGAAAGTAATTAAATAAGATTTGAAAATATTATAAAATTATAAAAAATTTAGTCTCTAATTGCCAAGAATGGCAAACCAAAATTCATGCAGCTGACCCTGCCTAAGTGGGAAATGACTTATGATGATGATGATGATGATTTATACGTTTTTATATTCATAAAGAAAAGTGATTATGTTAGTTTTCACTAAGCCAATGATATGTTTAGCTCACATCAAAAATTCATTTAAAATATTTTTTTCTTCATATACTTGTTTATTTGAGTGTATTTAAAATATAAACACATATTTGAAAATGGTAAAAATTGATTTTTATGTTAGATACACTAAGATAAACAAGTATATGAAAAAATAAAAAATATTTTAAATAAATTTTTTGAAGTGGGCTAAGCGAGCCATTTTCTTAGCCCGGGTTAATAGGATCATTCCTCATTTATAAATTCATAAAACTATCCTACCTGGCTTGCATTTTTACTCGTCCTACTATCCTGATATCGACCTAAAGTTTGTTCCAATACCTATTGAAAAAAGCAAGGAGTTAAATCGACCTTATCTTAACCTGGTATAAGAATAAGGGTTAAATACAATTTTTAAAGTGTAGAATTAGGCTTGGGCATACCTTTACTTATCCTGACCTGCCCTGATTCTTACTCATAATTAAGAGTATTAATGGTCACGGTCGACTTATCAACGCGCTTGTCCAATTCTTTTATAAATAGATTTGGGTTAGAATTTTTGAATAAATGAGTTATAATCTACCAACCTGTTCAAACATTTAATTAAATAAATAGATTAAGATTAAAATTTTATAATCCATTAACCTATTTAGTAAATTGTTTAACTCTTTCAACCTATTTTATCCCGCCACCTAATTTTTATTTTTCCACTACTGCCTTAATTCTACTTTTTTGTTATTGCCCTATTTCCATTTTTCCTGCGCTGAAACACATTTTTGCTTTTTCCTGCAAGATCATCGAATGCCAAAGTCTAAGCCTTCAAGTTATCTGCTATACAATTCGTTGACAACTAGTCAACACATTTATTAAATAGGTTGTAAATGAGTTATGATTGAAGTTTTTCAAATGGGTTAATAAACGAATTAAAGTTGAAATATTTTAAATAAGTTAAGATTAAGATTAGGTGGTAACCCATCCAACCCGATCCATTAATACCACTAAGCCAAATATTTCTACACAATTGACTAGACAACATACTTATCTATTTTAACTTTATTTTTTTTCACTTTTCATTTTAAACAATTACCTAAACAATTTAGTTATTTATTTTAACTTTATTTTTTTCACTTTTCATCATTACTCATACCATATCACATCATTCTTTTCAAATTCAAAAGTTTTTATAATAAAAACTTTTTATTTAAAAGTTTTATCAATTCATATACACATCCTTAGTGAATACATTTGAAATTAATGATAAAGGTTCCGGTTATATTTGAAATTAACCCCGTTGCTTTATCCACCAATAATACAGATTCCCCTCACCCCACGTCCCCGCCTCTGTTCTCTCGTCTCATGCCTAAGGCCCTACTTCACCTCACACCACTCCACGAATCCCCTCCTCCTGCCTCCTCTTTGGCTATGGTGAATTTGGTTGTCTTTTGCTCGCCTATGTGCATTTTCCAAGATTTTCCTGGCTTCTTGTTTCATTCTTGATTTGGCAGGAAGAGCAAAAACCCTAGAGCATTCGAGGGAATTGGGCTGGAAATGGGGCAAGATGCAGGAGTGAAGAAAATGGAAGCTGAATACTACAGTGATTCCAAAGTCGTTGCCAAAATGTCCTCGAAATCCTCAATTCAACCACTCGGGTATCTGTGCCAATGCCTTCCTAAATGTCATCATTTTCAGTCATTTCTATTCCAATATTTCTTTATATATTGTTGTAAATACTGGACTGAAATTCCTTTTTTTAAAGATTGTTTAGATGTTGCACTAAAGATTTTATACGAAGTTAGTTAGAAAATAAACCTTGTGAATTTGAATGGCACTAGCAACCGTTGACATCGTTAGTTAAGCTATTAATGACTTTTGACTTGTGATGAAATTTTTTTATTTTTTAAGTCATTTGATTATCGAATAAAATTAATTATAACATTAATGTACTTTTTGCTTTTTTTGGCCAAAAAAACATGTTGTTTCTTTTTTTTTCCTTGAAAGATTTTTTGATATGTTGTACATTTCCTTGTTCAATTCACATGGGCTTGATCGATGGCTTCAATCGTGGCATCACTTGGATAAGGATTTCAAACGAGCCTAGACAAGTTTTATCGATATTCATTTACTTTGAAATTTTATAGCTCGAGTTGAGTCATCTATGTTGGATTGGATGGTTTCCTCGATTAACGGCATAGTGGTTGTACTATGGTGCATGTGGGTTGGGTTGGCTTCCAACGTAACCCAAATTCAACCCATTTTCATCCCAACCCAACCCCAATCCTTACCCGATTCAACCCGATCCAACCTTACTATGAATACACTTTTTAACCTAATTTGCCTAATTACAAATCGTTTAAAAAATGTTGCAACAAGATTATATTACAATATTCCCTTTAATTAAAATTGTATTATAGAAAAATGGACAAAATAAGATAACTATGTTCTACACTCACACCAATGCTACTCAAATAATACAATAACATACACATAATTTTCTTTTCTTAAAAGACAAAAAACTAAAGGCAATGATAAATCAAAACAAAATCACTAGCGTTGTTTACCTATGTGGGTTTGCCCATTTCTGCTATTCTTGAGATTTGTACATTATTAGGGGAAAAAATATTGAGCAAAAACCTTAACAATGAAACAAGAAACTAGCAAGCAAGAATATACAAATCAATCAAGTTGAAGAAATTTCAAAAACTACATTGCAGAATGACAACAGGAAACATTAAGACACATTCCTTAAGGTTCATATGAAAATGATGCATTCATGTAGCATGAGCAAACTACAGCCACCCATAATTGGTTTTAAATAACTTGAAACTATTGAAAACAATTGTTGAAAATCAAATGCAAAATAGCCAAAGCATGAGTTTTGATGATTAACAACACAATTTGAGTAAGTTTCAAACTACTAATGTGTCTTGTGTATTGTTTTCGTTATAAAATAAAAAATATGAACTACAGCAGGTCAAGTCGAAGACCAAGTTGACTCCAACATCGACTTAGGCGAAGTCGATCCCCAAGTCGACTCCAGAAGCAACTTCAACCATGTATTTTTGGACAGCGTTGAAATTGGGGACCAAGATATGCCAAAGTTGCAGACGAAGTTAACTCCATTTGCAACTTGGGTGAAGTCGCAGGCCAAGTCGACCCCATCATCGACTTCGGTTTGTCAGTATGGAATTTTAGAAGTCAAATCAAAGGTCAAGTCGACTCGAGGTCAGACTTCAGTCAAGTTGAAGATCAAGTCGACTTAACAAATCGACTTGGAACATATGAAGGTTAATCCTAGTCCAATGCAAGCAGAATGCATAAATTTATCCATTATTAATCGAGACTATCTATTGGACTCACTCATGCACACCAAGACTAAAGTTATCTAGACATGAAGATAAAAGATTCTATGCAAAGCAAATATATTAATACAAAACAAAGGAACAACACTTATGCTGAAGAAATTAAGCAAGCAAAGGACATTTTTTAAGGAAAATTAAGTATACTTGGCAAGATCATACGTCAAGTTGCAAAAAGAAGTCAACTCCAGCATCAACTTAGTTGAAGTCGCAACCGAAGTCGACTCCACATGCGACTTGGGTTAAGTCCAAGGCCAAGTCGACCTGAGGAAGAACTTGAACAAGTGAAGCACAACCTAAGTCACACCTAAAGTCGACTCCACCATGCGACTTGGGCGAAGTCCCACACGAAGTTGACTCCACCTGCGACTTGGAGAAATAACATTCGAATTTTTAAACATTGAAACATTTATTACACACCAACCACATTTATGCACTTTCAAAGGAAAAACAAGCTTAAGAGTTGCAATTTGCTTCAACACAGAACGATTCGCTACTTCAACAAACTCTTCCTCGAGTTGAAATTTGACACAAATCTATAAAGTGTAGACTTCTTTTATTTTATCTTATTATTCAGTTTTTGGTACTTGGTTTGAATTTGGTGTTTTAAACCAAGTTATAGCAAAGTAGAGTTGTGATTGGAGTGTAACTCGTCACCTACTTGTGCTATTTGTTGTATACGCCCCCTAGAACTAGAATCTAGAAGCAAGCGGAGGCTCTAGTTGTATACGCCCCCTAGAGCTAAAATCTAGAAGTGAGCGTAGACTCTAGTTGTATTCGTGAAATACATAGTGAAACTCAAGTCAAAAACTCCACTAAAGTCGACTTGGGCATGACGAAGTCGACTCCGCCTAGGGCAAAGTCGACTCCTCGCGCGACCATCGAGCTTCCAGCCGCCCGACTTCCTTTTCTTCCCTCCTCTCTTCTTTCTTCTCCATTCTCCTCCTGCCATCAAACCCACTGAGCTCTCACTCTCCCTCATTCTCTCCCGGCTCCCTAGTCTCTCCTTCTCTCTCCCTGATCTCTCTCTCCCTCTCAAGTTTTCTTCATCTTCCGCAAAACAACCTCTCCTATTTCTCTTCGTCATTTCCTTTTTCCTCTAGCTCCCATCTCCATTTCCTCTTGCATCCTCCTTCTTCTCTCTCTCTCTCTCTCGCCTACTATCTTTCCTCTCTTATCTCTCTTACTCCTTTGAAATCCTCATTTTCACTTTCCCTACTTTCAAGCCCCTCAGTTTCCAACCTCTCAATGGCACCCAAATCACGACTACCCAAACTAGCAGTGTCCAAACCATCGTTAAGGCCCGTTCGCAGACCATCTGTCTCCCACACTGAAGAGGAGATCCCCAAGAGGCAACAGACTCCTGCAAAATGAACCCGGGATGAGCCACCAACTTCCACAGGTCAATGGGTTTGATTCCAAGATGCAACCCCATCGACTACAGCTGCTCAAGGTGCAGAAAACCAGACTACTAGAAGCAAGGATACTGGGGTTAAAAGGAAAGGAACTCCAGCTGCTAAAGCTCAGGTTTTGAAAATGCTAACAACGTACTTTAAAACGGAACTCCAGCACAGCAGGTTCTACAAATCGTTCTATGAACGGAAGGTATTCATTCCAAAAATCATAGACTTTAAATTTCTAAGCGACTATGAGTTTGAGATTGAAGATCTTCTGGATTTCCAAGGTTGGACTAGACTATTGAAAGTAGATGAAAGGGTTTATCCTGATTTAACTAGGATATTTTACTATCTATGGGATGATTATAACTATTGTACTTATGTCAAGGGAGTTGAAATGTTCTTGGGCTCAATGGCAGCCCTAAATCAAGTAGATGCCTTAATTAAGATAGGCAGAATTCGAGGTGTTCCTGATGAGGATGAGCAACTCCCTGCAGATCTTACACTTGGTCAAATGTATAATCAGCTCACCCAAAGCAACAAGTATCATCCAAGGATCAAATTCCTACACTACATAGACTTGTCCCCAAGGCGACTGGTTCTACGCCTACTAGTAACTCACTTATTTATCCAAAGGGTAGCGATAGAACCAACTAAACTCCCAGGAGGTAGGAATCCTCTGAAAATTCGTTAATCGGGTCAAGGTCAGCCTACCATGACTATTTTTGGAAGCATTGGCCTCACGGAAGGACAACCCACAAGGGGTTCTACCATACGGGACATGGATCACTAGGAACTTAAAGCATTTTGAAGTCGACATTGATGGCGAGCCATTCAAAGTTCTAAAGTCTACCAACGCCATCAACAAGGCTTTGCTCCAAAGAATGAAAATAAACATGGAGCAATTCAAAGCTGAAAGAATTTAAGAGAGAATGGGTGTACAGGCTCAAGCTGAAGCTAGGGATGCATAGGGACAGGGGGAGCAGCCCCCGTTACCTCCAGAGGAGCAGTCTGCTCCACCACAGGATGATCGCAAGGCACCCGCATCGCCTGCCTCACATGGCTCGTGTTCACCCCGTGGTTCTGAGATTCCAGATCCCACACCACAGCCTCCATCATGGGACACCTCGGTGAACGCAATCTGAGTTCATCTTGAGCAATTAGAGAACCGACTGACTAGTCAGATTGCCGGGGTCCTAAATGCGATGACGGATATGCATTCACGCCAAGATTGTATGGATCAGGAGCTACAGACCATTCGATATCATCTGGCATCCGGGCACCATCGTAATCAGCCCATACTTGAACCGAATCCATTCGATACCGGATTAGTTCGCAGGGATCTTACACCCGCACCTATTTTATCATTTTATTCCTCAGCTCATGTCCGACCTATCAGACTGACCCAAACTCCATATCCAATATCCAAATTTCAGTTCATAAAATCTCTATTAGTCGACTCTTGTTTGCTCGATTGACAAAAAGGGGGAGATTAGTTGAGTTTTGGTTTTTAGGAGTTAGATTGGTTTTCAGGAGTTAGATTTAGGTTTTTAGATTTTTTTTTCTTGGGTTGGGTAGCTTGTATATAGGTTTCTTTTTCATTTGCATTGTAATTTATATGAAAACTTTTGAGTATATAAAAGTTGGTTTATGAAAAGTATGTTACTTTGATTACGTAGTGCTTTGATTATGTAGTTCATACTCTGATTACAAATGCTTTGATTGTGTTTTGCTCTAATTATTACTATTCTGGTTGATTGAATGATTGTTTAAGATTTAACTTGAGATTATTTGAAGTAACATATGCAAAAAATGAAATTGAAATATATGACAATCTCACCAAGTTCAAAAAGGGCAAATGACTTATCCTAAAAATAGGACAAAAGGTATAATGAAAAGGTAAAAACTCAAATTAGTTTTGTCAATCATAAAAAAGGGAGAGATTGTTGAAAACAATTGTTGAAAATCAAATGTAAAATAGCCAAAGCATAAGTTTTGATGATTAACAACACAATTTGAGTAAGTTTCAAATTACTAATGTGTCTTGTATATTGTTTTAGTTATAAAATGAAAAATATGAAGTACAGCAAGTCAAGTCGAAGACCAAGTCAACTCCAACATCGACTTAGGCGAAGTCGATCCCCAAGTCGGCTCCAGAAGCGACTTCAACCATGTATTTTTAGACAGCGTTGAAATTGGGGACCAAGATATGCCGATGTTGCAGACGAAGTCGACTCCATTTGCGACTTGGGTGAAGTCGCAGGCCAAGCTGACCCCAGCATCAACTTCGGTTTGTCAGTACGGAATTTCAGAAGTCAAGTTGAAGGTCAAGTCGACTCGAGGTCAGACTTCAGTCAAGTTGAAGATCAAGTCGACTTAACAAATCGACTTGGAACATATGAAGGTTAATCCTAGTCCAATGCAAGCAGAATGCATAAATTTATCCATTATTAATCGAGAATATCTATTGGACTCACTCATGCACACTAAGACTAAAGTTATCTAGACATGAAGATAAAAGATTCTATGCAAAGCAAATATATTAATACAAAACAAAGGAACAACACTTATGCTGAAGAAATTAAGAAAGCAAAGGACATTTTTTAAGGAAAATTAAGTATACTTGGCAAGATCATACGTCAAGTTGCAAAAAGAAGTCGACTCCAGCATCAACTTAGTTGAAGTCGCAACCGAAGTCGACTCCACATGCGACTTGGGTCAAGTCCAAGGCCAAGTCGACCTGAGGAAGAACTTGAACAAGTGAAGCACATCCGAAGTCGCACTCGAAGCCGACTCCATCATGCAACTTGGGTGAAGTCGCATACGAAGTCGATTCCACCTGCGACTTGGAGAAATAATGTTTGAATTTTTGAACGTTTGAACATTTATTACGCGCCAACCAACTCTATAACGTTCAAAATTCTTCCTCCTCTATATATAGACACTCAAGCAAACGTGGAAATACATAAGATAGCGCTGAAATAGAGGAAAGAAGTGCTACTAAGGGTTTCAATCCACTTTTCTCTACAATTGAGTGATCTATGCACTTTCAAAGGAAGAACAAGCTTAAGAGTTGCGGTTTGCTTCAACACAGAACGATTCGCTACTTCAACAAACTCTTCCTCGAGCTGAAATTTGCTACACAAATCTGTAAAGTATAGACTTCTTTTATTTCATCTTATTATTTGGTTTTTGGTACTTGGTTTGAATTTGGTATTACAAACCAAGTTATAGCAAAGTAGAGTTGTGATTGGAGTATAACTCGTCACCTACTTGTGCTATTTGTTGTATGCGCCCCCTAGAGCTAAAATCTAGAAGAGAGCGGAGGCTCTGGTTGTATATGCCCCCTAGAGCTAGAATCTAGAAGCGAGCGTAGGCTCTAATTATATTCGTGGAATACATAGTGGAACCCAAGTTACAAGAGAGTCTGAGCTTGAAAGAGTGGAGTCGGGAAGGTTGCCCGAACCACTATAAAATCGTGTCTATTACTTTTCATTTCTGCTTTCATTATCTTACTGCTTTCCATTTATTTCATCAAAGAGGATTAAACTAAATCGGGGCAAAAGTTTCTAATTTAAGTTTAAAATTTTAAATACCCAATTCACCCCTCCCCTCTTGGGTAATTGTCATCAACTCGGGACCAACAAAAACTGCATAGTCTACACAAAAAAGACTTCTCTTATAATCAAATACAAAATATGTAATCCACTAAGAAGGTATAACAAGGGAATTTTAAATTCTTTAGCACTGGCTAAATTTTTTGTAACTTCAACAGGAGGTTTCTTTTTGAACTCCTTTGACCCTTTCTCTAAGCATTCATCCATTGTATCCATGGCTAGTGGAACCTTTAATGGTAGAGCTAATAGTTTTTAAACCTTTAATGATAACTAATATAGTAAATTCCATCAAAATTTTGAAGGAAGATTGCAAATTCAGCAACAAACTTGGATTTTCTGCATGACATATGAATTTTCTTCATATTTAAAATGAGGTCTAAAAATTCGATAAAAAGATGAGGCCTTCTAAAACTAAAAAGGAAATTCTATTGGCTTATATCATTCTCATTTTTCTATAGAGTTACCTAGCATTAGATAAAACATAATGAAACAAATAAAATAATTAGAAGCAATAAGAAAGAGTGGAAGCAATAAGGCGTGTCTTATATTTTGCGTATCTCAATTGAGCAGGCTCTAGGATTACATATGGGTTACGCAAGTTGTATGTGAGAGTTATAAAGAGACATATGATCTATAGGATTAGGTATTATAGAGAGAGTGTATCATAGAGTGGAGAGAATCTAGAGTGAGATATTCTTTAAGAGAGTCAGTTTATTGCCTATGGTGGAAAGATTGCAAGTAGATCTATGATGTAGATCAGCCGGATCCAGACGGTTGAGATCTAGCGGCGAAACAGATCTGGACAGAGGTGACCGGATGATTCTCTATGTCAAAGAAGAAGCGCATTGCAGCGACATTGGCATTTGTTTCGTGCTAAACAAACAATTGAAATTTTGGTAAACACCGTGGTGGCTTGTGGCTAGCGTGCTGCATTTTTTGATAGATAAGATGAGCAACAAGTGGGTTGCACAACAGCATGTCTCAGTGGCTGCAGTGATCAACAGTGAAGCGGTGTTCGTTTTTAGTAGAGAAGATAAGAACCGACAGCGGCAGGCGCGACTAATGAACCTGCTGGCATTAAAGAAGAAGGTGGCAGGCAGTTTTATTTTGCAACGCAAATTCTGGCGACCTAAAAAGTTTTCAAGTGTAGCAAATAGTTCTTTGGTGACGTAACCCCGTGCTGTGACATCCGAATGGCGCTTCTTAGTCGTCCGTTTGACCGGCGACGGTTGTGCGCGAGAGGTAGCTAGGGTGGTGGCTAGGGTTGTAGTTCGTGAGTTAGCTAAAGAAGGAGATGCATTGAAATTGTCTGTCACGAAGAACAGAAATTTTGTGATTATTTTGGGCAAATTTTATTTCACTTAGGTCTGGTTTGTTAGAATTAAACTCCTATAAAGGTGTCCTAATTAAATAAGAAGTCTTTGGATTTAAAGACAGCCCAGCGTATCTGAGATACGTATGCAATCTGAGCCCAGGTAGAACTATACTTCTACTAAGATTCATGATGGGAAGGGCTCTATATATAGAGGAGTCTAGGTCCCTCTCTCACATGTACACATCACAAGTGGTTCCCACCTATCACTAGTATTGTAGGGAGAAGTGTTGAGGGAGAAGACCTTGTACTCTACTCAGTCTGCAGGTGGAATCTACACACATATGGATTCAATTACGCTTCCGCATCACATGATTTCCAACATGTGGTATCAGAGCCCACGTTTCGATTTTTGGGTATAATTGATTCCACTCATAATTTGTATGAAAATTTATCCATGAAAATATTTCTGTTGTTACGGATTAATTACTTGATTATTTTTTATTAAGATCATGTCATATCAATGCCGCTATATATTTTAGATCATGTCATACGGAATATTCATGATTAAATTAGAATATTCATTATTGATATTGGTTCTATTAATCTGTGTTAATCTAAAATAATAATAATAATAATACATGGATTTTGGACCCTACCATTCATTGGACCCATCATTGTAACTAATCAAATAAAAAAATAAAATAAAATAAAAAAATTCTGCTGCTGTTGCCGAAAACGTCAGCCACGGGCTAGACGGTGGCAACGCTGGGTGATGGTGATGACGATCGTACTGCTGCCGATTTTCCAATTTGTCACTGTTGGAAACCTGCCGAAGAAGACACATCTGAAGGAGCGACGGCGTTGTGGAAACGGCGACGGAGCCCAAGAAGACAGGGGAGCCAGCTGCTGCTGCTAGGTGTTGCTGAAGCCGGAGAAGACGGCAGCGGGAGTTGGGCGGCTGGCGGCGAGCAGTAGGCGGCGACTGGCTGGGCAGCGAACAGCCAGGGCAGCGTTGACGGTACCGGCGCTAGACGGGGCCATTTGATGCATTCTGCCGGACTACCGGACGACAGCATATCCTGTGACGACGACGGCGAACGGCCGGGGTAGCAGCAGGCGGTCGGCGGCCAGATGGGTTTGGGGGGCATTGGGTGCTAGGGTTTCTAAAGGGGAGAAGATGATGAATTTTTCACAAAAACTTGAACAAATAATTTTTCAAATAAACCCTTGATATTAAATTATAGCAATACTCCCACTATAAAATTACAGAAAAACCTCGCTGGCTAATTTTTTCTTTTATTACAATCTGGTTCTTCCTTCTTAAGCCGGGCCTGGGCTTTCAAGTCTGCCCACTAGGCCCAGCCCATATCCTGCAAGCCCAAAACTATCTAGCCCAGGCAGTTGACCCATTTCATGAAGCCCATTGCATTTGGGCAGGCTAACTTCTGAGGCTCAGCTTATAGGCCCATACGGGCAGCCTGTTAACTGTCAAGGCCCAAGCCCAATAGACCATCATGACAGAAAGGACATGCGGCCCATTATGAACCGTCCATATATAAATTAACATAATTCTTGGTCCTATTATACAAATTGGACGATCCAATTGTCGTTTTCTATATTTTTGGACATTCTGGATCTAATGGAAGGATCTGATTAAGCTAAATAGGTCAATAAATCTAAATTTTTGGATATTTATGCAAATACATGCAAATTTTTGAATTATATATATGCAATTAATTCATGTGATTAGTTTATAAATGTCTAATTAGCAATTTATTTATGATTTATTGCTTTCTATTTAATTTTAAACATGCAATATATATGAATAATTATATAAGTTATGATTATTAAATTTTGTAGTGAGATTATATTCCATTGTATGATTGGAGGTTGGTGTCTAGGCAAGATGTATTGAAGAAGATCACGTGGTTATTTAATTAGGTCCCTGCTATGTAGAGGAGTCTCTCAAGCCCCACCTCACTTACCTAGCTGACCAAAAGAAATAATATAAAATTTAATCGCACATAATGAATTTAATAATCATTATTATTGAATTATTCATATATATATTATACTCTGTAATTTATATTAATGATTTTGATTGTGTATTTCTAGTTGCCCCAAAGGGTCTAAAATACATTTTCAAAATTATTAAATAAGTGGAGAGAATATTATTGTTTATTTTTTCTCCTAATAGAAATTGTAATTAATTGTTATTATGCAATTTATATTTAATAAATATTGTTCATCTTTATGTCTTTTATTGCCCTGGAAGGTAGCTATAATTTTAAATTATTAAAGAATATTATATTATAGTTCTACCCGAAGGTAGCTATAATTTAATATTTTATCAATAATTAATTAGAACTGCATAAACGTGAGAAATTTTCTACCCAAAGGTGGAGATTTCTTGACTTTATGTATTCATAAGTAATTATTGAACATTATTGTTTATCATAACATTATTGAATATAATCATGCATTATTTATTGTGTGATTAATTTTAAATTTTTTTAGCTATGATTAATTATTATTAATGGAATTGTTACATAATATTTTATCTGAATCATAATGGTAACGTGAGCTTAATCTTTTTTTACAGCTATGACTCATGTTCCTCAATCTCATCTGTCTAATATCCCCACACTGAATGGATCAAATTATTCTAATTGGCATGAGCAATTACTTATTACCTTAGGATATTTGGATCTGGATTTAGCCATTCGTGTTGCAAAACCTAGTAACTTAATGCCTGAAAGTACTGATAGTCAAAAGATTTAATTTAATAAATGGGAGCGTTCCAACAGGTTGTCTCTTATGATTATAAAGAGCACAATTGAAAGGAACATCAGGTACTCTATTTCTGACCCTGAAGATGAAAGTGTCAAAACTTATCTTGACTCAATTAAGGAAAAATTTAATAGGTCAAATAAAGCATTGGTTAGAATGCTCACTAACAAATTGACTTCAATGAAATATGATGGCATTTGTGAAGTGCGAAAGCACATAACGAAAATATCAAATATAGCTGGGAAACTTAATGAATTATGGATGAAAATCTCTGACTCTTTCCTAGTCATATTTGTCTTAAACTCTCTTCCATCTTAATTTTCACAATTCGAAATCTCCTATAACACACAAAAGGAGAAATGGACTATAAATGAATTAATATCCATGTGTGTACAAGAGGAAGAGAGATTAAAGCAGGATGGATCAATGGCTATCTGTTTCACATCGACTTCTAAGCAGTACAAGTCAAAAAAAGGAAAAGGGAAGAATAAATTCACATTAAAGAAAGGCTTAGAGGATGAATCGAAAAGTCCACTGAAAAGTGTCATTTCTGTAAAAAGAAATGACATTTTAAGAAAGATTGTCTCAAGCGGAAGAGTTGGTTCGAAAAGAAAGGTAACAATTATGTACGTGTTTGCCTTGAAACCAATTTCATAAATGTATCCTCTAATTTATGGTATATTGACTCTTGTGCTATTATCCATGTTTCAAACTCTTTATAGGCATTCTATTCAACTCGCAACCCAAAACCGCATGAGTTATCAATCTTAATGGGCAATCTGACCAAGTCTAAAGTCAAAGTAGTACGAAATTGCAGGCTTCGCCTTGACATAGGGCATTTTTTTAGAACTTCATGATGTTTTTTATGTTCCGTCCATTTCTAGAAATCTAATTTCTTTGCCAAAACTTGATGTAATGGGTTATTCTTTCAGTTTTGAAAACTCAAAGTTTTCTTTATTTAAAAATTCTATTTTAGTTGGAACTGGAACATTATTTAATGATCTATATCAAATAAGTGCAGATTGCTCATTTATTAATTGTTCATCTACCTTAAATGTATGTGCTGATAATAAACGTGGTATGATTGATGACAGCCTAGCGTATCTGAGATACATATGTAATCCGAGTCCAGGTGGAACTATACTTATACTAAGAGTCATGATGGGAAGGACTCTATATATAGAGGAGTCTGGGTCCTTCTCTCACACGTATACATCACAAGTGGTTCTCATCTATCACTAGTATTATAGGAAAAAGTGTTGAGGGAGAAGACTTTGTACTCTACTCGGTCTACAGGTGGAATCTACACACACATGGATTCAAGTACGCTTCCGCATCACATGATTTTCAACATGGTTATCTTGGTACACGATCGGGGTGATCCAATAGTCTTTCTCTATGTTTTGAGGTGCTCTGAATCACCTAGACGGTTCAGATTTGACAAATTAAGCTTATTTTGAGAAGTTTAGTTGAAGAATGGCAAATATGGCGAGCACAAAGGAGATTAGTTTTGCTGTGGAGCCATTTTATGGGTAGAATAATTTTATCCTGTGGCAGTAATAGGTAAAGAATATTTTGACATGAGAAGGGATAGTTAAAGCCTTGAAGGCAGAATCCAAGAAGCTTGAGAAGATGAGTGCTGATGAATGGCAGGCTATGAGAGATTTTAGCAACTAGCACAATTCAAATGTTTCTTGTAGATAATACTTTTTGGGAGGTGATCAATTTGATAGATCCTGAAGAAATTTGGACAAAATTGGAGACCATATATAAATCTAAATTTTTAACTAATAGATTATATATGAAAAAGAAATTATATGCATTGAAATTTGACGAGCCTGGAGATCTTGGAAAGCACTTGGATGAATTCAACAGGATTGCAACAGATTTGACTGCTTTGGGGGAGAAGATTGAAGAAGAGGACAAGGTGTTACTTTTATTGGCCTCAATACCTAAGTCGTTTGATTATATTGTGACAATGTTGTTGTTCATAAAGGATACCTTGGAGCTTGATGATGTTGTTACTTCTTTAATAATGAATGAGACTCATAGAAAGAACAATGGTAATGGATTGTCAGGTAGCAAGAGCACTTTGACTGTGACTGGTGGTCGACAATACATATCAAGTCATCCTAGCGGATCAAAAAGTTCTTCCAGATCGATTAGAGATATTGAGTGTTGGGAACTAAGAAAGAAGGGTCACATACAAAGAGTGCTATAAATGGAAGGGGAGACAGAGGAAAGAGAAAGAGAAAGAAAAGGAAAAGGAGAAAGAGAAGGGAGACGATGAATCATCTGATTATTCCTCAGTAGTCGTGGATTCAAATAATGATATGTTGCTTGCAACAAAAGTAAGCACAGGCATTGATGATTGGATCCTGGATTCGAGACATTTCTTACATGTGTGCAAGTAAGGAACAATTCAGTTTGTACAAGGAGTGTGATGGTGGTATTGTTAGGATGACAAACAAGGCAAGGAGCAGAGTTGCTGGTATTAGTACAGTGCAGATTCATATGTTTGATGGAGCTGTAGAGATGTTGATTGATGTGGGGCATGTTCTTGATTTGCGGATGAATATAATTTCATTAGGAATGTTAGACTCCAGAGGTTTTGAGATTTCGGTTGGAGGTGGAGTTCTTAAGGTGTCAAAAGGAGCTACAGTTGTGATGAAAGGTCAAAAGACTAGAAGTCTTTACAAGTTGGTAGGGGGTGTGCAAATAGGTAGAGTTCTTATGAAGCCACTAAAGATCATGCAACAGAGGTGAGCTGTGCTCAACGCCCAAGAGGGGTGTGATGGATCATACAAATTCGAGCATGGTTGGAAGATCGTAGAGCAGTTGAAGACACAAGTATCTCTACGAGCTAGTTGGCTTGTTGTGCGCAAAATTTCAGCCAAGATGGAGATTTGTTAGGTGTGTTTTGTATTCCGCATATCTCAATTGAGCGGGGTCTGGGATTACATATGGGTTAGCAAGTTGCATGAGAGAGTTATAAATAGACATATGCCCTATAAGGTTAATGTATCACAGAGAGTGGAGAGAGTCTAAAGTGAGAGATTCTCTAAAAGATGCAGTCTGTTACCTGTGAGAAGAAAGTTGTTATTGTTTGGTGATTAATTAATTACTCCTTTTTTTGTTAACGTAAGCTTGAGGTCAATACACGTTATTTTTTCTATTCTGTGTGTGCTTGCGAAATGATCTCAACCATAATAGGCCTAAAAATTTTGGTAAAAAGATGAGGCCTTCTAAAACTTAAAAAAAAATTCTGTTGACTTATATCATTCTCTTTTTTCTATAAATTTACTTATAGCATAAGATAAAACATGATAAAGCAAATGAAATAATTAGCAGCAATAAGAAAGAGTGGAATGACCCATTTACATTGAAAGGATCTAATTGAAAATTGCACTAAAAGAATAAAGAGATTTCTAACTATGAACACCATTTGGGGCATATTATTTTTTATTAGCTGGAAGGACTATATGCAAAGATACGTGCACAATCAACTATTGTACTGTGAGAATATGAAAAATACTTGGCAACTACTCGAACTGCCCTCCATATATTTACGTATGTGACATTCTGAAGCTTCCTACAAAATGCGAAATTCCACTTTGCATAGGAACCATGTTCCGATCAGAAGCATTAAAATAAAAAATTGAGCAATGAGACAGATAATTCCTTAATTTTTTGAATGATACAAATGTCAAAAATATATGATGTAAGTAACAAAAATACCTTTCTTAATTTCTTGAATTATGTGAATACATGATTTTACCAATGGAATGGAAGACAACACAGAACTCATTATGTTTTCAACTAGTGCCACAAAATAATTAGAAAGTTATCACCATCTACCATTAAGAAAATAAGAAAAGAATCAACCTATAAAAGTTATTAAATTCACGAGAAATACTTGATTCATTTTCCTCAAAATTTGCTAAGTTTTCCTCAACTGCAAGTTGTTCTAAAGATGGACTCAACCAATCTTTAGCATAAATCAAGTTTTCAGTAAGATGTAGTGTCAAAGACCTTCTAAATAAATCCAAATAACGTACATCTATGCTAAATGCTAATTCAAAAGCAATTGTAGACATTAGAATAGCTAGAATGTCACTTTCTAAATATGATAACACTCTATAATTGAAAGTAGACCACCAAGCCAAAATATCAAAGTTTGATGTAGTACGTAGTGGCATTTTTCCAAGTAACGATCCACTTCTAATTTTGTGTATATTCTTTATTCTTCTTGCTTCAGACATTGATAATAGAGATTTTTTCGCCAAGCATGGTAAAATCCTCATCCGTGCTTTCTAATTTAGTTTCATCACTGAAAGAGCTATCGAGACTATATTCCTATTGAGGTAGCTGGAAAAGGTGATATGATGTTTCTTTATTTTCAATTTCTTTTCTAGTCTTTTCTTAACCAAATCTCTTATAAGCAAAAGTAACCTATCACATCTTGTATTGAAGAATTAAAATTACAGTAATTACCAAAAATATACTCATCTTATTATTGCCACCCCAGTACTTGTCAAATTTATTTTTCATCTTTCTACTCATGTCCCTCAAGCAAATATTTAATGAATATCACAAAGTACGCAACCATGTTTTCAATTTTCAAAACTTCAATGAAATAGAAGTTAGAGGCAACATATAAAGATCTTGAAAAATGATTTGTAATATTATAAAAAAATTTTAAAAAACTTGCACAAAGCACTTGCATTTTCCCAATCATCATTTGTTAGATGGTCTTCACGTGCATAGTTAAGAACCATGTCCAAAAGATATTCAAATGCCTTTTGAAGTTTCAAAGCACTATTTAGTATCAAATATGTAGAATTCTAATGGGTAACAAAATCTAAATGTAAAATGCTTTTGTTTGAAAGCCCTTTATGTTCTAGTATTTCATAAAACTTTTGTTGCCTTGCAAGAGAGCTCTTAGTCCATTTAATAGAGTTTTGAATTTCATGAATGTAATATCTTATTTTAACAATTTTGATCCCTTACAATTAGATTGATAACATGTGCAACACAACGAACATTCAAAAAACTCCCCATAATAAAACATCTTGTTTAGCTATTCTTTTTCCAAAAATTTTCATAGCGGCATCATTAGAGGTAACATTATTAACAGTGATAGTAGATATTTTTTTTAATACTATAAATTTTTGAATAAAATTCTAATAACCATGCTGTAACTTTATTAGTGTGTGGTGCAAGAAGAAGACAAAAGTTGATAATCTTTCTTTGTAATTTTCGATCTTTGTCAATATGATGTGCAAGAAGGCATAGTTATCCAACACTATGAATTGAAGTCCACAAATCTGATGTTAAGCATACCCTCTAAACCTTTTTGGAGGTACAATTTGTAGTGATTTTTGTCCTATATACAAGTTAAAAGAGAGGGTCTAAGAGTTTATAAAAAATTTTAGAACTCTTTCTTTCAACAAACTTAGTAGGCAATTCATCCTCGATGATCATCAATGCTAAAGCTTTTACGCGAGCTTCTTGATCAAATTTCCAACTAGCCAGAGATCCATAGGTATCATCACTATCTCTCAAAGTGTCTTTTCTACTAGTACCATGAGACCTCTCATATTTATATAATTTCCCACAATAATTACATGTCCAAGTTCCACTCTCTTGACCATCCTCATCTACGCTCTCAATAAAATGATCTCACACCATGGGTACATTCTTAGGAGGCCTTTTCCTCTTACGAAAATAAGATTTTGAGGTACAACTTTTTATGCCGGTAGTTTCTTTATTAACATCTAAATCAGCATCTCGGTCCATGTGGACTTTGACAAAAATTCAACACTTGAATTAAAAAATAAATACATTTGTAAATTACAATATAAAAACCATTCATAGATAATTAATATGCTAAGACGACCAAAATCTGGAATGACACAACGTGTCCAGTGAGATGGAAAAAAATTGGTGGAGAAGTTTTTGAAATAGTTAGGGTAATGATGAGAGATGATGGGGGTAATGATGAGAAGTACAGTGAATAAAGTTAAAATAGATAGGTAGTTGTATTGAAAAATATGAAAAAGTGATTATAGAGTTGGGTAGTTGGATGAACAAGTGAGTGAGAATTTTCTTTCTTTTGACCAAATAGACCCTAAGTCAGCAACCCAAGTCAGATGCTCTTAGATACGATGAATTTAGTCCATGTTAGGAAACATGATACAAAAATAACCTGCACAACCCCAATTTGGCACCCAAATACATATTACCTGGAGTTCATCTAAAGTTCAATTAAAAGATAAAGACAACAACCATTCCACAGCCTAGCTCGAAGTCATACAAAACAAAAACATTTTTATTAAATTCACACTTGCGATTACATGGACAAATCTAAGAAACATTCATAAAAACAATTTTAACAAAAGGCCAAAACTCAGTGTGCATTGTATGCTGTAGTTTAACAAGATGAGAAATCCCACTAACTAATCCCAATTTCAGTAATTTATCTATAGGAGGAACATTAAATAAGAACAATCATGATTTGAGGCCAGAATGATTTTTATCTTTTTTCAAATTTAATTTTTAAAAAAAGAGAATCAAATGTAGGCTTCTTTCCCTTTGCCGACAGTGGGATTTCAGTTATCCAAATGTAGATCTCAGTTTATGAAAA
The DNA here is from genome assembly GCA_030490835.1 of Annona cherimola. NCBI lineage: Eukaryota > Viridiplantae > Streptophyta > Magnoliopsida > Magnoliales > Annonaceae > Annona > Annona cherimola. The sequence goes on from CM059975.1 coordinate 90,098,209, forward strand.
TGACACCGAAATGCGGATCTGTTATTTAGTTTCAGTCAATGCAGATATGAGTTATCTAAATGAGAATTAAATGCAAACTGCCATCATTTGCATATTCCCTAATTAACATAGTTTGCGCCTAAGAATCAAGCCACGAATAAATTCATATTATGTTCAACTCTTGTAACTCTGTGATTGCCATTAATTTTATGTTCAACACCAGCAACCGCAGCACCAATAGTTGAAATAGTCAACCTAGCAACAATAATAGGGCCAGTTACACTCATGGCCAGTGCTTCAAGAACAACAACATGTGCACCTACTCTGACTGCTTTGGCGGTTCTGGTTGTTAAGGTGATACTGTGATTGTGGGAAGTTCTACATTCTCCATCACCCAAAGTACGATTGCAAAGTAATCTTGGATTTCGAGGCACCTGTCCCTCCAATCTCAAATATTGCAAGCATCTGGGTTTGTTACAGGAGCAAACATGAATACATTTCCTGTTTACTTATGCTATAATTTTTTTTCCTTTTCTTTAACTTTCAGCCTAATAAAAATTTATATGGCCCTAATTTCATCCAACAAATTCAATATGAATGAAGCAATCCCAAGATATATTGGATACTAGTGATTTCTTTGAAACAGATTGAATCCTTGATCCCCCAACCCTCAAGTACTAACAACAATGTGAATGATAACAATGAACAATAATTTACCGATGTTTGCAAGAACTCATGATCTACTGCCATATCACTTCCACAAATGTCTAAAAATGAAATCATTCAAGTCGCAACTAGCAGTAAAAGAACAAACCACTGAAACCAAGAAGGAAAAAGCACATACTAGGAGTGTAAGTCCTCTAGTTTGCGATTGGATTCACTTATCCAAATGAGAATTTTAGTTTCTCTATGATACTTAGGCGAAATAGACAATACAACAGGGAGAAAAAGAGAGCCAAAGAGATGGTGTAGTAGTGGCGATGATGGCTAAGGAGACTATGGGATAATGAGAGGCAACGATTAGCAAGATGGTGAGCGGTAGAGGGTGGCAACCAACGAGGTGACAATGTTATGGTGGGACATAGGCTGATCACAACCCGACTTCAACCTCGTTCAGAAACGGGTTGAACCGAATCCAACCCTAACTTGGTTTAAATAGATTAGTTTCAACAGGATGCGGGTTGAACTGGACTCACGTGCACCCTAGCTATAACAACTAGCCTTTACGGTTAATCAATCCTCTTTTTTTTAACTCTCGGAGATGGGCACGAAACTGTCAATAACCAAATTTGTCTTCTGTCATTAAAGCATTGCAAAGCATCAGGATTTTTAGTTGTGAAATGGCCAATCAGTTGATGTTACAATCTAGCCTTCTTGGAGTCTAATGGTTTGAGGATTTATCATCTAAACCACGCGGTAGATATAAATCATGAAATATATATATATTCATGTGAAAATTATGAAAATTTGTTAGATCCATCACACAGGCATTTAAGTATAACAATACTTTATAGAATTATTTATTTATATAATAATGATATTCTAAATGATTTAAATGTTAAAAATACAACTTTAAAATTGATGTTAAATATTAAACCATTTTATTACATTGATTTTATATAAGTAGATTTTTCAAAAATTATCATGATGTTAAAATAAATTAGATTACATAAAAGAGGAATTTCATAGAAGCAGAATTCCATGCTAGGGTCCAATTATGGAGCCGAAGTTTAAGCTTTATAAAAATTTAATCTCAACCTAACACAAGCGTGAAATGGTTGCTGTAGATAATTGTTATAAGTGGGAAAAATTTGTTAACAAAGGCTCATGGAAGGTTTTTTTTTATGAGGAAATTGTCAGGAATTAAGGCTTTAACATGCGTTTAGAGGAACAAAGTGCAATCCAACAAGCATTTAATTCATAAAGATCCCAAGTGTCTCAATCCTTGATTGATGCCGCTTCATTGTAACTTTGAGCCGCTTTGTAGACAAGGATAAAACTCATGGAGTAATTGATTCAGGGAACAATCCAATGGTGAAAATCCCACTTACTGTTAAAGGCCCATTGCCATGCTTGGTGCTAGATTGGTTGCAAAGAAGTCCATGAACTGAAACTGCAGGTAAACTTCAATTTGTCATATTTACTTCCTACTGTCTTTCACTTCAAGGGTTGGTAGACTTGGACACAAAGGAAGCACTGAAGCAGCTATTACAGTCACTTTTGAGTTCCCGCCCTGTCTTTGCTTGTACTTCTGAAGGACAACTGTTACTTTCAGATTTTCATTTGTTATATCTTGCTGTAATAGCAAACTGCAACTTTTAGATTTTCATCTTTGTCTTGATACACTGGTATCTGTTGTCCAGCACTAGGTTGCATGCTACTATTTGCAACCGATCAATTGGAATGTTTGTGAAGGAATAATACCCATTTTTTTCTCATATTATTTCATAAAGACATGATCGAGACTTACATCTTATTAGAGTTGAGATGGAATCGTTTCTACGAGAGGACAAGACCTCATGTAGAGATGAAAAGATAGAAAGTATCTTGGGAAGAGATCAATGAGATAATTTTTCCAATTTCCACTCTAGATGCCTGTAAGCAAGTAAGCATCATAATATTATTTATCTTTTAAGTCAAAGCAATGATAGAGATAGCAAAAGGAAAAGTCAAGACAATCATGCTTCGGAGGGAGATCATGTGGATATTCTATCATCATAGAGGAGGAAAAATATTTGTCATGCTCATCTTTTTTGTTGATTATGTGTATTGCCTATGTCATATACTCATATATATGACTCGCTTCATGTTTATTTTAAAGTTAAAACTAATTTGTCATTCATAGTGCAAAAATCTTTTTTTTCGTGTTTTCATGTTTCTTATTTCATATATGACTAAATTAAAGCTTAGATATTATGTGAGCTACACTTATTTCACTTATGACTTATTATGTTGTTAGAATTGACGTGAAATTGCAGATATGAGCCATGAGAATTTACATGAAAATGTAGTTATCAGCTATACTTATTTCTTGTGTGATTTATTATCCTATGAGAATTAACTTGCTTTTGGGCATAATATATTCTTTATTAGCATCCAATCTAATCTTAAAAAGTGTATTGATAAAGAAGTGATGGAGAATTATAACTTGTGGGAGTTTGAACTTGTATATTTTACCCATGACATATGCACAACTCTAAGTTCAATACGTTGTTGTAACACATAGCTACTCCTAACAATATTATTGTCATTGTTCAAATTATTGTCTTTTTCAAGTGATGATACATAGGAAAACAACTTAACATATAAATGATTAGACATTTTTTGTCGACAAAAATCACTAAACATATTCCTTTCTTATTACATTTGTATATCGGTCCTAAGTTTAGTTTTTATATTTTTCCAATGCAGATATTGAATTGAATGGTATCCAATGGAAGCAAAAAGATTAGAAATGGAAGTGAAGCAGAATATTGGATGGACAAACACTTGCAACAAGGCATTGCACTATATTAACGTATCTATGTTCAGTTTGTGAGAAAATTATGCTTTAAATTATTTTTTTGATGGAAACTTTAAATTATTTTTAAGGTTCCAATCGTTATGAGATTTTTTGATAATAGACTTATTGGAAAAATTAGATTTTCTTTTTATATGACATGTTTGATAACGAATAAAAGTTTTCAAACTAAAACTTTTCAATTAAAAACTGTATACCTCATAATTATCTTTTTTTAATCATTTTTCACATTTTTTATACAACTAGCTTATTTTTCAGTCATCTTTAAGCAATTATCTATATAACTAACTTATCTATTTTAACTTTATTCTATTTATTCATCGTCATTGCCATTATTATATCATATCATTTTATTTTATTTGAAAAAATTTTACATAAAAAACTTTTCATTTAAAAAATTTATTACTTTCTAAATACATCCATAATGTTGTTAATTTTTTTTTAAATTGGTCCACGATTTAGAGATGGGAAGGGATGAAGATGAGATGAGAATTTGAGATGTATGGGCTTTGAGCACCTGGGAGCTTTAACCCTTTTTTAAAAAAAAATTAAATTTTTTATACAATTGTTAATTTAAGTGTACTTAACATGTATATGAAGTTTTATAATTTTTAGAGATTTTTAGATTTTTATTTTTTTTGAAAAATAGTGGCATTTTAGTAATTTTAAATTATTAAAATGTTACTGTTTTTCAAAAATAAAAAATAACTATATAAAATCTTCCAAAATTGGTAACACTTGATACGTATGTTAAGTATATTTAGATTAACAGATGTATAAAAAATTTTAAAAAAAATTTAAAAAGTGGTTTAAATACACTTGGGTGCACCGAAGCTAAGTGAACCTGGGTGCATTTAGTCTAATCCCGAAATGTATTGGGAATGGATAAAGATGTCTTGGGATGAGTAAATGTGTGTGACATTCCATCTCATCCTCAACTCATTCCATCTTTGAACTATAGATGTTCAAGTATCTGATGAAAGTATACTCCAGAAGAAACGTAAAATAAGGTGATTGTCTTTACTCAACTTCAAATTCTAGACTTTTATACTTTCACACTCTATTTACACTTATCTCAGCCACCAGTCATCTAAGTGGTCACTATAATGTAGTTATTTTATGTGTTTTTTTATATTTTATTTTATGTGTTTTTATTTGGCCCTTTTTGATAAGTTGGTGATGAATATTAAATATCTGCATCTGATAGTATATTATAGTAATCGGTGAATAGGAATGAAATATTTACATGGTTCATTGTTAACTATATTGCAGTGAATAGTTTCGTTTGGATAAAGTGTTTGCAATGAAATTTCGACGTGCAATGAAGTTTTTTCGTTCAAATACTCATCAACAACGAACTTAAATTGCAAAAATGTGCCTGGAGCTGCTTGCCTCCTCTATGTGACGCTTGTTCTTTTAATCATTCTATAATATTTTGGCTCCAAATTCCTTGCCATATTTGTTGGGTGCCCTTTTTGGTTGTGATTTGTGACGACATATTCCAGATGCAAAACATAGTTTTTTTTCTTTTTGATAGAAACATACGTGTTGCTTGGTCGTTGGAGTGGAATTATTTCGGAGTCTTCAATTATCTAACATATATCAAATAACAATTACTCCAACCTCATCCAGTGCTCCTGGTAGCATTGAGCATCAGTGCTCCTGGTAGCATTGAGCATCTGTGCTCCTAGGTATGTGTACATATTTTTAAAATTTTAAAAAAAAAAATTTTACATGAAGGTTAATCTAAGTATATTTAACATATGTATTAATTTTTATCATTTTTGAGATTTTTAGATGTTTTTTCGGATTTTTAAAATTAGTGGCATTTTAGTAATTTAATTAACTATTTCATAAAAAAGTTTCAAAAAATTAAAAAAATAAATATATAAACCCAGAAGCATTAAGGCTCAATACTCCCAAGAGCATGGATTAAGATCATTATAAGTTGCATAGATGTGTTTTCTGTTGTGTACTATAAAAAGTCATGGCGGGCGTGCTCTCCCTTTGAGGTTGACTTCCCTAAAGAATGTATAATCATCTTTGAAGGAAGGCTAACAACATTAACATACATGCAATTTATTTTAAAAATGGTTGTAATAACTATAAAATTTAAAAATCAATTACTATAAATGCAAATATTTTACTTTTAGGTTAACATAAATGTAAATATATAAAAATTAAAAATCAATACTATAAATGCAAATATTTTACTTTTAGGTTTAACATAAATGCAAATAATCTTTTTTTTAGAAGATTGCTCCGTTGTTATAATTTTTACATTTTTCATGCCATCAGCAAAAAAAGAAGGAGAAGAAGAGCGCTTGGGACAACAGCCTTGGTAACTTTGCCATATATTTTTCTGATTGGGGCCAACAACAACATATAATCCTTGTTTCTAAATTAAATTCTTCTAATTCTGTATATCTTCTGCGATCAAATAAAACATAACGGCCATACATTTACATACATCTCACAAATTGAAGAAAATGGGGAATAAAACTAAAAGATCTAGATTCAATTAATCACATGGGACTTGTTATACAAAAAGTGTTTGGGTTGAGATCACTTTCAAAATATAGACAGAACACGGATAATAACATGGATCGATCCTAAGCCTACTTCACCAGAGAAAAAAGTAATTAATTAATTACCAAACAATTACAACTTTTCTCTTACAGGTAACAGACTGCTTCGCTAAATTTTTTTTTTACTCTAGACTCTTTCCACTCTCTGTAATACACTATTTGTGATTCCTAAACCTAATAGGGCACATGTTTATTTAAAACTCTCTCATAAAACTTGCATAACCCATACACAGTCCTAACTTTACTCAATTAAAATACGCAGAATACAATATACACCCAACAAAAAATTATTTGAAAAATACATAAAGAATTCAAAAGTGAAAAGCTATCCCATTCTGAACTCTCTCCACCAATAACCACTAATTGTGGTGATACTTAGTTTCTTGGACCAATCCTCTTCCTTAGCTTTTTCAAGCCAATTTTTAAGTTCCATTGATAGATCGTAAACGACCATTTCTTTTAGGGTGCTGATGGATTGCAAGCCTTTCAGAAGCTTAAGGGTTTTACCTTCATGTATCTGTAAACATTCAAGCTTGGGCATGGCTCCTTGTTCCACCACCAATTCCTCCAGTTGATCCATGGAAAGGAGGAGGCATTTGAGTTGAGGAAACCCGTTAGCAGATAAAATCATCTTCTTTTCCGTGTACGCATCCTCTTCCAAACTGAGGCTAACAAGGTCGGTCAGCGTTTCCAACATTGGCATTAGATCATCGCTGAGTTGAGATCCACGTAACATTACTATAGTGAGTTTCGGTGAAAGTTTAGACCGTCTTTCCAACTTTACACCCATCAATGTCAGTTCAGAAAGATGCGGATGACACTCGAGGGTTAAGGTGACTGGGTGATTACTAATATTTTTACAATCATTAGCGAGAAGGAAAACCCTAACTGAGCGGAGATTAATAAGTTTGCTAATCAAGTTCCCTAGTCGTTCCATCCAAAGTGGCTTGATTACATCGGACGCTACCCCTCTCGTTATAGTCAAATTCCTGAGGCCGCCTAACGAACTGACGATAGTTGCTTCTTCTATCCAACTGCCCATACTTAATCTCAATGTGCCGAGATTATTTAGGTTACACACTCGTGGTTCACCTTCAAATTCGCATCCTCTGGCATCTAGATGCTTTAGCCGGTGCAGTTCCCAAAGTTCTTTCGGCAAGCGTACAAATGCAGGTAAAATAAGTGTCTCCAAATTGTAGAGGTTGCCAATGGAGGGAGAAAGAAGAACTCGCATGGTAACATAACGTAGGTCGAAATACCGCAGATGTGTGAGTTTCTCAAATGGGAAATCCTTAAGAATTGATGATGCACAATCGTCCCACTCCAGCTCTGAACAATAGACCGGCTCAAGCTTTAGCACCCTCAGCAGTTCAAGACCCTTAGAAAGATTAGGTAATTTCCTCGCAGAGTGGCCGAGACACAACAAGGAACGGACTTTTAGGATATTGTTGTTTCTCAAAGCATCTTTTACGCCATGGATAGCCAACCAACGTGCTTCGTTTGTGCTAGGAGTGCTAACGTTTTCACTAACGACGGCTAGGAAATTATACTTGGTACCTTCTGAAATGGCAAAAGCATGGAGGAGGTCATGAATGCGGCAACTTCTTTCGGATCCAAACGAATTGGACGCTTCAACGACTTGAAGCAAGTTTCGGTCAATCAGCTCCGCCAAGTAATCGTCCGCCAAGTCTTCTGTTTCCCGTCCTTTCTTGGGCTGTATTAATCCCTCTGCAATCCAAAGCATTTTTAATTTATCAGCGAAAATTTCGTAGTCCTCGGGGAAGAGGCCCAAATAGAGAAAACAAGGCTTCAAGTGATATGGCAAAACATAATAGCTCAATGCTATTATGTCTTCACAATGCCCCGACTCTTCCGACAGCCCATCCTTCAGACTAACCAAGACATTCTTCCAATCCTGCACCTTTGCCTCACCCTTTGCTGCGAGAAGACCACCAACAACCGAGATGGCTAAAGGCAACCCTCCGCATTTTTTCACAATTTCTTTCCCAACATCCGTAAGCTCTGCTTTAGAAGAAGAAGAAGAAGAAGAAGAGCAGGGTATCTCAGTGCTCGTCTCCTCCCATGGGAATGCCTTCTTTAGAAACAGCTTCCAGCTATCATCTGGATTTAGAAGAGGCAGGTGGAAGGGAAGATTTGGCCGATCGGAAGCAGCATGTCTCGCCACTTCGGCCTTGCGAGTTGTGATGATGATTCTGCTTCCATTTCCTGCATCTGGAAATGCTGCTTTTAGTTGAACCCACGCATCAGCATCCCACATATCATCGAGGACAATGAGATATCTCTTCTCCTGCAGGAACTCCGACAACCTGTCCTGCAAAACTTTCTCATTCAAGCATTTAGAATTTTGTATCGATGAGCACTTAACCTGTTCAGCAACCTCTCGCAAGAGAGATTCGACATTATAAGTTTGGGAGACACAAACCCAAGCAGCAACACCCGAATCATGGAAATAATTCCTCACTCGATCGCTATTGAAGACTTTGGTAGCCAGAGTAGTCTTGCCAGCTCCTCCCGTGGCTACTATGGAAACCACACAGCGGTGGCGGCTGTCTCCAGCTTCTCCTCCTCTCCCCATCAACCTCTCCACCAACTCCTCAGCATGTTTTCCAAAACCAACTACTTCGTCGCCGACAGCAAGAGCAGCAGCACGCCGATAATCTTGCAGTTTTGTGCTTACATTACTCGGCCCTTCTCGCCCATCAAAGTCCGGAACGCCATAAGTCTCCTTACGAGCATAGACGTCGCTAATTTCTTTCTTTATCTCTTCGATTGCCTTTCCAATTCGTTTAAGAGAGACAAAGTCGCTCCAGCCAGAGACGTATTTCTTGAAGGGTCCTCTGCGTCGCTGACGTTCCTCTCTCAATCTGAACGTGTCGACGGCATCTTCAATCTTTCGAGCAATGGCAACCATGTCCGCCACCAGTATCTCCAGTCGCTCGTCGGCTTGTCCGAGTTTGCGATCTGCATCTCGCAAGAAACCGTGTGTCCACTTCAGATCTTTTTCGATGGACTTGAGTTTGTCGCGGACACCAAACGAGTAACCAATTTGTTGAATCACCGGTTCACTGAGCTTCTGAAGGGTGAAGGAAATGATGGAACCAACTACAGCAGCCATGAGAGAAAGATTTTCACAGTGGAATTAGAAAATGAAAATGGTGATGACGTGGCTTCTTTCTCTACATCCGGCGCACGACTTATAATAAGATGGTAAAGCCCTCACAGCCAGCGGCACCAGTGGCGCTGCAGCAAAAGCGATAACGCGTTTTGCCTAGGAACAGCGAAAAACGCGTTTTAGTCTTGACTAGAAACAGTGAAAGGTAATTTATATTTTTATTTTTATTTTTTTAAATTTTTTTTACATAATCGTCAATCTAACTATATTTAATAAACATATATTAATTTTTATAATTTTTAAAAAAAATTAGATTTTTTAGATTTTTAAAAATAAATAGCATTTTAGTAATTTTAAAGGAATTTTTGCAAATATGCTTACAAGATTTACCAATATTGCAATTGTGTACTGAGTTTACCAATATTGCAAATTGACCCACAAAGTTTGTATAAAATTAAGAGTATATGCCTTTCGTTATGATGTTTTTAAAATTTTCTATAAAATGATGATAATGTTTTTAAGCCAGGTGATGCACTTGTAATTTTTCAAATATTATAGACAGATTTGTTATTTTATTATTTCATATATTTTTGCATATATCATTATTTTAGATTTTTTGCAAGTATATTTATAATATCCGCAAAAATGATAAGTGTATCACTTGACTTAAAGGGTATTATTGTCAATTTCATAAAATTTTAACGGCGTCATAATGGAAGAGGCATGCTTAAAATTTCATACAAACTTTATGAGCATATTTGCAATAGTAGCAAACTTAGGAACACATATACAATATTGGGCAAAGTTATAGGCATATTTGTAAAAATACCGATTTTAAATTATTAAAATGTTGCTAATTTTAAAAAATCTAAAAATCTCCAAAAATAGTAAAAAAAATTAAATGTACATGTTAAATATACTTAGATTTATACAATCATATAAAAATTTTTAAAAAAATAAAAAAGGAGTAATTGCACTTGTGGCGCACGTGAGTGCAAAAAATTAAGTTCCACGTGTGAATGCAAACTTGAGATGCAGCTTCTTAATTCATTGATGATCATACAATTCTATAGCGTCATCATGTCATTTATAAAATTTTTATATGATTGACTTATTTATTTCAACTTTATTTTTTTTTTACTCATCATCATTGCCCCTATCATATCGCATTATTATGTTCAAATTCTTTTTTATCAAAAAACTTAGACATTTCACGAGTGCATCCAATATCTTCAGAATAAGAGCATTTTTCCCTAAAAATTATATTTTCTTATGTTACTGCTGTTAATTTATGTATATACCCATATAGTTTGACCTAATTGCAGATATACTCACGTAGTTTCACGAAATGCATATTATCCCCACATAGTTTCACCAAATTTGCATATTAACCTTACGCCGTTAGTTATCGTTAATATCTGACATTATATTTTGAAAAATAATGAAAATGCCCTCATCTATAATTTCAAGAATTGTATATCAACGCACATAGTTTCACCAAAATTGCATATTGCTCATATGATATTTTGTATACCAACAAAGGCATTTTCATTACTTTTCAAAATATAACGTCTATGGAATTATATATAACTTCAATAGTTTAAATAGGTTAAATGAATTGAAAGAGTTATAAAATATCAACCTTAATTTCTTTATTTAATTAAATAGTTAAATAAGTTTGCATATTATAATCTATTTATTTAAAAATTCAAACCTAATTCATTTATAAACGGGCTGGACCAAATAGAGCACAGCGTTAGCAATAACCATCAATACCCTTAACTAAGATCCTCTTATAAATTAAGAGGAAGATGGCTCTTTTGAAAGCACAGAGCTCTGCTTACAAATTCCTACGGACAAAACTCCCGATGTGTACCATCCTACCTGCCTAGACAAAAATGCTTTAATACGCAGTCATGTACTGTATAGTGCGCATTAAATGCACTGCTACTGTAAATAAAGGCATAGCCCGAGCATTTCACACCACGGTCTGTGTGCCTGGTCACGCAAATTCGAATCCGGTGGAAGCGTTAACACTTTCAACGCTTTTTTTCTTTCAACTTTTTCAACAGAATTAAGCGGAAGCCTCAGTGCACCTTTGGGTGTATTTGTTAATATGTGAAAGTTGTCAAGTTAAAATTTTTTAATTTAAAATTTTTCACTCTTTATAATTATCTTATTTTTTACTAATTTCTTCATATTTTTCTATACAACTATCTTATTTTTCAATCATTTCTACACAGCTACCAACACAACTAATCTATCTATTTCAACTTTATCCTATTTATTTCTCATCATTACTTTTATCATATCACATCATTTGATAACTTTTACTCTCTACAACTTTTCATCAAAAGTTATATCCATTTCCAAACACACATTTTGTCTATTACACCAATTTTTTTAAAAAAATTTATTATAAAGTTATTAATTTAAGTATATTTAATACATACATTAATTTTTATCATTTTTTGACTTTAGATTTTTTGAATTTTTAAAAATTAGTGGCATTTTAGTAATTTTAAAAATCTAAAAAATATCTGCAAATCTCTAAAAGGGATAAAAAAATAATACACATGTTTAGTACATTTAAATTAAGAGTTGTATAAAAAAATTTTAGAAAAAATTAAAAAATAATTATATGCACCCCAGTATTAAGAGGGTGCTTGTCAATGATAAAAAAAATGTCAAAGTTAAAATTTTTTACTGTATAATTATCTTATTTTAAAATTATTTTTTCATAAATTCTTATATAACTATCTTATTTTTTAATCATTTTTACACAACTACCTATATAATTAACTATCTATTTTAATATTATTTTATTTACACTTTATTGTTATTCTTATCATATCACATTATTTTCTATCGATTTAACAATTTTTACACTAAAAATTTTTTGGCCGAAAATTTTATTACTTTCTAAACATATCCTAAATAAGCTATGTCAGGTGTATTATTTTTTATAGGTGTTCTCTTTTTAATTTGTTGACTTTTGAGTACGTGTGCAATAATTACTCTTAGTTGCAATTTTCCTGGCAACTCAAAAGGAGGAAGAAATGTTATTCGTGGTATGTTCGAAAGATAAAATTTTTGAATTAAAAAATCTTAGTATAAAAGTTTATAAAATAATATAATATACTACAGTATAGTAGATATAGTGATGAAGAGTATAGAAAATAAAGTTAAAATAGATAGATTAGTTGTATCAGTAATAAAGTAACTGTATGAAATAAATTAAAAAATACGATAGTTATGGAAAGAAAAATTTTAAATTGAAAATTTTTAATTTTAAAAATTTCCTGGTTATACAAACACACACTCTTTTTGTTTTATTTTGGTGGTAAGACAAAGGCTGCTGTTATGGTTTATATTTACTTATATATTTACATAATATACCATCCCGATTTTTTAATGTAAAACGCATGCCTACTCTCACATCATGGAAGGAAATATTTGCTTAAACTCCCACCATACACGAGAAATTATAAATCCTTACCATATGGAGAAATTATAAAACTTTCATTATAAGAAAACTAAACTTTAAAAGCCTATATCATTACGCTTGCATCCAGCAAACGTTGAAATCCAAACCTCCTTGTGAGGCCCATGGGTTTACTACGAGGCTATAACTCTTACGGAGGCTGTTGTTGTGATTTATCCTAAGTTTTCTTAGCAATCTGAACCACCATCTTAACGATGCTGCAATATATGGCCCATGAGTGCTTTTATAGCCCTCATATAAGAATGTGTGCCCGCGCACAGCGCAGTGGTAACACATGGGTGGGTGCGTGAGTTTAGCTAGGATTGATTTCCTACGAGAGCAAAAGCTCCTTGTAAGAATGTGTAATGAAAAAAGAAAAAAGAATGTGTTAATTTCAAAAATTGACCATAAGTCTTATCTTTGTTTTCAAATATAATCATACATTTTTACACTGTCAAATATATACTTACATAGTTTACCTTCATCATCAATTTTTTTAGACCATTTCTTTTATCAATTAACTTGCAGGTGCGACTTAAAAATGTGCCTTTTTATATTACGCCTAGCCCTGTAAGAAGTTTAACAGTGTAAGGACTTGGCGTCTAGCATATATGCTAGCCCATTACCCATATATTGTAGATCTTGCAACATTTGTTTAGTGTTTCACATGTGTAGTGATTGATACTACCTTATTTTAAAAAGATAATTTTATCCCTCCAAATTTTTTCTAACCGAAACAATTGAGCCTAGTACTACACTTGAATCATTTGATTCCATAAATTAATGATTTAGTATAATTAATTGAGTAATATCGCCCAATCATTTCACTTAGGTAATTTGGTTGGTGCAAAATTATTTTTCCAGCAGAATAAATAATCATTATTTTGATAACATTGATATGCAAGAAATTTAGGGCGAAATTTTATAGATATAAGAGGAATTTACAAAATATTATGGATATAAAATGAATTTATAAAATGTTACAAATATACTAGGAATTAAGAATAAATGTTATGGTTATGAAAAGATTTTTCCCTTTAAAATGTTAGTTCCATATGAACTAATGCTACCATATACACGTGTGAATTATATATTACAGGTGCTCAGTGTGCTTCTAAGTATAAAACTCTTTTTTGATTAATTAATATTTCATGCCCGATGAAATAAGATTTCCTACTATAAGAGAAATCAACATACAAAAAATCTTTTAAATAAAAAAACATGTAAAGAATAAGCTGGAAGCTTGTTTTCTTCTTTGATGATAAATAAGAGCTTGTTGTCTCTTTCGAGGATAGATAAAAGCTTGTTGTCTTCCTTAAATATGAACTTAATTATTGTAACACCCCACCCTTGAGGTGTTGTGAATGAGGTCTATTATGACAAAGCTGAAAATAAGATCTCCCAAAATGGAAATAGATACCAAGGTGCAAAATCATAAAAATTTTAACTATTACATATCAAGTTTGCTCTTTAAGAAGTTAATATACAATTTTCAATGTCTAAAATCAAAATAACCATGCATTATAAGAAAATTTCAATAAAATTCTAAACTTCTTTGTCTTTTCCTTTACTAGATTCACCTTTTTCCTATGTTGATAAAGGCTCTAGTATAGCATTGTATCCCTGTTTTTCTACTGAAAACAAAAACTATGTGAGCTGAAAGCTCAATAAGTAATAATGTATTCTTTTTTTTAATTTCATTTTCAATCATATATTTTTTAAAAAAATAAATACAATATCTATATTATCGTTTATGCACAACAAACTGTAATAAAAAAATATCTTGATAGACATGCACACATATGTCAATTTTAAATCATGCATTCATACTATGAGTATTGTCATCTACTTGTGCTCGCGTGCAGCTGTGCTACACATTCGTGAGCTAAATCATCTTCTTTAGTAGTCCTGAGGTCGCTACTCAGGTACTACCATACTACTTTACTCCTTGGCGGCAAACTCAATATGCAATTATGCATCATGCTCATGAATTTTAATTGATGCACCACTTAATTCACTACTAAACATGAATTTGAAATAATAATGCTCTTTTTTGAATAAACAAATTTGAAAGAAAATAAATAATCACATTTCATAGTAAATCATAATATTCACATAATATTTTCAAAGACATGCTTTGGTAAGAGTTTACTTACCTCTGAATAAACTTTAAAACTCCTCCTTTTTTCCAATTTTGTTGTAGTAGCCTCAAGTCTCTTTTCCTAAGTTTCATCACAATATGTTTATTATTTCACTTTGGTTTTCACAAATATTATTTAAAATTCCATTTACAACTTTCTTAAAATTTCTCATAATTTTAATTGGTCAAAATCCTATTTTCTTCTATTTATTCTTATATTAACTCACTTTTAAATAAATTTATTTTTATATAAAAACAAATTTGGACTTATACTTCTTTAGATATTTTCCTTTAATTTTTCTCATATTTTTATAATTTATATATATATATATATTTTTATTTATTTTCCATTTATCCCACCTTCATAAACTTTCATTTTTCATTTATAATTTTTAACTTATTTAAGCTTCTAAATATTTAATTTAATTTTCTTGGTATTTTTCACAATTTTCTTTTTTTTTTTTTTTGCCGTCGGCCGGCCGGTCGCCGGCGCCGGCGAGTTGGCTGCCTGTGGGTTGTTGCTAACGGGCCGGACAGTGGGCCAGGCTAGTGGGCTTGATCCTTTGTTGGAAGTTAACCCAGACTGGATGGTGGGCTGACTCTGTTTAAGTGGGCTAAGCTCTTAGGCTTTTTTTTCTGTGGGCTTAAGCTCGGTTTCTGGGCTTCTGACTCACTAGGCCTATTCAGATGGGCTTAGCCCACTAGTCCAGGAGCTTATTCATTTATTTGTTTATTTTCAATGGTTCATATTTTCCAAATAAAATGGCTTATATCTCTCAATATACATATCTATTTGATTTGAATTTTTATGGGTAAGCTTATAAAATTATGTTTTATAATCTGGACGGTCAATTTTTCAAAATAACATCTCTATCATCAGATTTAATATAAAGGATTTTAATAAAGGGTTAATATTAATATCACTTCAAATAGCTATATAAACTAATTTTTAACAGAATTAATTCATCACATATACTCTAAAATATCTCAAATAATGTTTGTAATGGTTCAAATTTTTCTTTTTGCATCCATATTTTCCCGTAATTATTTTTTTGTGTTTTCTCTTAAAATACATATTTACTACTCTATATTATGTGTAAAAATTGCTATATCTAAAAATCTATAAGTTTGATCAATCTAAAATTTTGCAGGCAAGCTAATCATATAATTATCGTGTTATTGTACGGTCACAATTATCTGATTATACTCAGAAGTGCGTTTATTTCATCATATATCATTTCATACCCTTTATTTGGTACTTCTCATTTAAATAAGTAAAATTTCGACATTAAACATTTCAATAATACTTTTGTGACTAATTACTCATGTTATAAATGTTGTGAATAGTTTAGATCTATGAAATAACTTGCGTATAATATAGAATGGATGAGATTAACAGAGAAAATGGTTCGACGCAGGTTACCTTCAAAAATTCTTTTTTCTTCCTTCGTCTCTCCTGCGTGATTTCTCTTCTTCTTCAAATGGCGGAAACCCATTGTGCCTTTTATACTAATCCATTTCCTAAACGGCTGGGATTAATTGCCATCAATTTGAAATGAACGTGCATGGCCCATTAATCCCATCCGTTTCTTAGAAACGGATGGACGATGGCTGTTACAATTATAATATCAAATATAATAATATATAAATACTAATAAAAATTTTCAATTATGCTAATGTTGTCAAAATAAACATTTTTTGCCATATTAAAAAGACTACTTTTTCCCTTCAAATTTTCCTTAATTAAAACAATTTAGCCTTAATATGATGCTTGAATCATTTGATGTTATAAATTAATAATTTGTCTACATTAATTGAGTTACATTAGGGTTGACTGTTTTAATTAAGAAATTTTGAAGGAGTAAAATCCTTCTCTTTATTTTATAAATATTTGAGCCCTACTTAAAATTTTCTTTCCATTGAATTTGATAGTTTTTTGAATTCAGTTGATTCTTTATTTCTAAAAATGTTTTTAATTTTTAAAAAATAAAAATACCAATTTAAAAATTATCAAATTTCACTAGGAAAAATTTTAATAAGCGCTTATACATTTAAAAATAAAAAAGAAAATAACAAATAAATTTTCATGAAGAAGCATGTGATTATAACTCTTAAGATATTGAATGAGGTGATAACAATTTTAAAAAATAGAATATATACCCAGCAACATTTGCCATCAATCGTTAACTAATTATTTATTTCAAGAATGTGGAATAATTTACAATTTTTATACTTGAAATTAAATAACCATGGTTGTTGCAATCGAATCAAAATAATCTAGAATTAATTTTGTGATGTTCTTTAGCCTGTTATAATATTTTGAGACATTATTACATCTTTTTTATCAGTTCTACCATATTACATCTCATTTTCAACTCATATATTACAATTAATCCCAAAAGTCTCTTTTTTTACATTTTTATCCCATTTCATCTTACAAATTACCATTAAAATATCTTTAAATATTCTTTTAGAATTTTTTTTTTGAGGAGACCAACTGCTCTAAAGGGGTGGGGGGACGACATGTTATTTCATCTTACAAATCACCTTTAAAATATCCTTAAATATTATTTTATAATTTTTTCTGAGACTAACTGCTCCCAAAGGGGGGAACACGTTCAGTTGGTAATATTACATAAAAATCAATCCCATGAAACCTCGGTTGGTAATATCACATACAAATCAAGCCGCAAGGAGTGGTAAATTATAATTTCATAAAAAATCAAACCCTATAAATAGGGGCCAAGAGTGGACGTCCAAAGCACTGCAAACCCAGCTCCATTTGAGCATTTTCCAACCCCACCACATTTTAGCCTTGAGGAGGAGAGGAGAGAAGGATAGAGAGAGAAAGTGAGAAGGAAAGGAGTTCTTCACTTTAGTGATTTCTAACCAATTTTTTTTTTGAATGTTAAGTAGGGTAAAATCATGCTTAGATAATGCCTAAGCAAGAGAAAATAAGTAAAGTTATAATACTTAATTGAAATTATGCTGAAATTTTGAAAATTTGGAGCAAAGATAAAGCATTCGGGAAGATAGTATACGATATGTGTAAATAATGCTCTAAAATTGATAAATGATGACTTGGGATGAATGAATATGATAAATATGATGTTGGAATGATGATATATTAATTTTATGATTTTTGGAATTAAGGATTATGCTTGAGTGAATTTATTATGATTTTTAGCATATAGAGAAAATGATTTTGGGATACTATTGCTCTCACGGCAGCATAATACCAACAAAATGAAATTTAGAACCACCATGGGGGGCTAACAACGAGCGTCCCTAGCCAATCGGCCTGAGCTCGGTTGGTGAATGCACTGCTGTTATTCGCAATGATGATATTAACGTGTACGGAGCTCATTTAAACTTTTTTTTGATTGAAGGATATTTTACATCATATCTCAATTCATATTACATTCAAACCCTGAGACAATTCTAACAAGCTTACAATGGAAGATGACAATAAACTTCCACATATCAAGTGTGGAGACTACTAGCTCCCATATGAGTATAAAGGGGGACCACATGCCCCACCCAACTCTGGTTCAAAATCCGTGAGGGATTAGAACCACGCACCGGCTGGGAGCTCATTTAAACATTTTTATGGGTTGTGGTGTTTTGCACCCAGGAGCAGGCAGCGCTCCCTGCTCCCGGGTGCATATACTTTTTTTTATTTTTTTTTGAATTTTTTCATAGAACTGTTAATCTAGGTGTACCTAACATGTGTATAAATTTTTATCATTTTTTGGATATTTTAGATATTTATTTTGTATTTTTGAAAATCAAAAATAAATATCTAAAATACTCCAAAAATAGTAAAAATTTATACACATGTTAGGTACACCTAAATTAAAAATGTTATAAAAAAAATTTAAAAAAAATTAAAAAAAATGAGTATATGCATCCAGGAGTAGGGAGCGCTGCCTGCTCCCGGGTGGAAAAAACCACGACCCCATTTTTATACATATGACAAAATTTAATATTATTTTTTTATATTTACAACTCAACCCAGCAACTTTTCCCACGCCGAGCAACAGCGCGTACCGGCTGGGACCCCGCTGGCTGGGCAGAATGCCTTTAACGTTCATTTTATATTGCGCATTAAAGGCGCTGCAGGCCCCAGTGCTTCAAAGTTTCGAACGCCCAGGGAGGAGCGGAGCACTGTACCACTGTTCTTGGTAGCAATACTGCTGACTGCTTCCACGCGTTTTTACTTTTAACTTTTTCTGCATAAAAAATGACCTAGCGTTTTTTTCTTTTTAAGTTTTTTGACTTTTTTGACTTTTTTTGACTTGCGCACGAGATTAGTCTTATTTTTTTAACTTTCCAAAGAACTATCTGAACAGAGGGGTCTTCGCCCAATTACATTTTAATATATTATTTTATATAATTATCCTATTTCTCAATTATGTATAGGTATTTTTGTATACAACTGTCCTCTACTTTTAATTATTATCCTTATTTTTTCAAATCTTTTCTACAACTACTTTTCAAATTTTTTTTCATAACTTACGAAACACTTCCTAAATATGTTTGGGAAGTGATAAAATTTTTAGTGTAAAATTTTTTAAAATAATATAAAGTAATATAATATAGTACGGGCAATAATGAGAAATAAAAAAATAAAGTTCACCTAAATAAGAGCAATGTGTCTTCTCTAAAAAAATAAATACCAGTAATGTATCTTTCCTAAAAAATATGCAAGAATATTTCAAGACTTTATTGCAATAGAATTTAAGATGATTGTAAATATATAATCATCCATCTTTACAATTTGTAATATTCTTCCAATTTTTTATAGTATTCTTTAAACATATCTACTAATATTTATTTTTTTTTATCCTACTAAATCTTCCATTTGTAGATGCTTCTGCCATTCAAAGGAGACAACGCTTGCCATAATTCTTTTTGCTACCGCCGCTATTAAAAATTTGGAGCACCGATGATAGACAACGCCCAAAGCCGATTAGGACAGTGTGAGCAGTGTCGTCTATCAACCAGGGCACCGATCTCCTGCACACGGTAGCAGGCAGCGTTGCCAGCTCTCGAGTGCACACATATATATATTTTTATTTTTAAATTTTTTTTTATAAAAATGTTAATGTAGGTGTATTTAACATGTGTATTAATTTTTACTATGGTACTAAAATGCCACTGATTTTCTAAAATAAAAAATAAATGTCTAAAAATATTCAAAAATGGTAAAAATTGATACACATATTAAATACACTTGGGGTAACAAGTTTATGAAAAATTTTCAAAAAAAAATTAAAAAAATAGGTGTACGCGCCGGAAGCAGGCAAAACAGTGAAGGAGATCGGCGCCCCTATCAACCGTCCATGTTGCTAGCTGTGCCACATGAGACACAGCGTCACAGTGTATCCGTGACATCCCAGCCTGTATGATGACGTGGTCATATTTTAAACCTGGGACTACTGCAGCGCAATAGTGTAAGCATTGTTGTAATCTACTTTCTTCCCATTTTCTCCTAACGTTTTTTACTTTTTTTTTGATGAAAAGGAAAACCTTATCCCCACTCCTCAACAATTTGGAAAGGAGATTGGATAAGGAGATCCGAGCAATTTATTGCCAAAAAATTATCTGTACAGATTTTCTTGTGTATTACATGAGGGGGATTGTCCCACCACACCTGTTGATCCATAACAAAAACAGAAACAAAATCAGCCAATGCATGAGCTACAGAATTCCCTTGCCTAAGGACATGATGCACTAAGATGAAATTGGAAGATTGAAGGATAGCCTTAATTTCATCAATCACCAAACCAGCTGGGGAAGAGATGGGACCCTCCGAAGAGAGGAAGTGAACGAGGAGAAGGGAGTCTGATTCAATCTGGAATTTTGTCAGGTTGAGCTAGAGACCCCATCGTACCCCTAAGAGACAGGCATGTGCCTCCAGAGTAGAGGTTCCATCGAGCCATGTTATTTCCAACCTTTAGCCGCAATGAAAGAGCCTCCGGAATCCTTGATAACCGCGGCAAAACTCATTGACGAAGTCCGATCAATAATCCGGACATCAACATTCATTTTGAGATATCCTTCCGGGGGTTTGGTCCTTCTGGGAACCAGAATACGATCAATCGTGCCCCCGAGGGTGAGGGGGGCAGCCCTGCGGTGTTGCTCCATATTTTCCTTGCACCAATCAAAAATTTTGGAAAGGTCCGGTTGGGTCCCTTCAGCCCTTAGAGAATTTCACAGGTACCAGATCTTCCAACAACATAGTATGAAGAAGGCGAGGTTGTTTGGCCTATGACGCACCGCCAGGGAAGTGATGAGTTCCTTAACAGTGGCAGACGAGGACATGTGTCTGGCGGCCCTCAAACAAATCACAACACATTCAGAGAATAGATGGTTAGTATCTTCGATACCCGCCCTGCTAAAAAGGCACACGGGATCGACATCAATGCCCTTGTTCCGTAGGTTGAGAAGCGTCAAGAGGCTATCCAAGAAAAGTCTCCAGCCGAAGATGATGATTTTGGATGGGAGCTTTGTTCGCCAAATTGCCTTGTATACAGAGGGTTTGGGGGAGGAACCATATCCCGAGCGAAGCACCCTGTAAGCGGATTTAACAGTGTAACCACCATGAGGTTCAAACTTTCAGAATCTCCGATCATCTTGTGCAGAGAAGGGGAGGGGAATTTGACATATTGCCCACCACCCATTGTCACCCGTAGCCGTCACAATGCGCTCCTTAATCCGTGACCGAGAGGCCTCATTAATGAAGTAACTCACATTGACATTGTCCGGGATTGATAATGAGAGAGGCCCTGCCTTGGTGACCATAGAGTCCAACTAGGGATCGTTAAAAAATTGGACCCGCTCCTTGTTGCCAATCCGCCACATGCATCCGAAACGAATCACATCTCTGGCCTTGAGGATGCTCCTCCATGTGAAAGAATCTGATGGTTTTACACGATAGTTCCAAATATCCTCATTCGGAAAATATCTTGATTTTAGAACCTTATAACACAATGAGTTGGAAGGAGAATTAAGCCGCCATACCTGCTTTGCGAGGAGAGCATAATTGAATGTGTTTAGGTCCCGGAAGCCCAGCCCACCTGAGAACTTTGACTTGCACATATCCTTTCATGCCACCCAGCTCATCTTGCGCTTACCTGCATGTTCGCCCTACCAGAACCTGCTTAGCATTCCATTAAGTTCTGAAGAGAAAGATTTCGGTAGCAGAAAGATGCTCATCGTGTATGTTGGGATTGCCTGTGCCACCACCTTGATGAGGATCTCTTTGTCGTCCCATGAGAGTAACCTTCCTTTCCATCCTTGAGCTTTCCTCAATACCCTCTCCCTCAAGCCTTTAAACATCATTCGCTTAAACATCATTCGTTTTTTACTTTTTGAGTACGCATACAACGATTATTTTTCAAAGAGCTGGTTTTTTATAGCAATCCGAAGGAAGGAAGCAAGGCAGATTTTTTTGGATTCCATTTTGACGGTGCCAGTTCTTCGATGGCAACTGTTGTGGTTGATCTAATATTTCGTTGGCAATATGAACCTGCATCTTTCCTTTGCTGTAGCATGGTACATGAGTGCTTTTATATAAGAACAGGTTAATTTCAACATTGACTACAAGTTTCACGACTGTTTCCAAATATAATCTATTATTTATAAATGGACAAATATAACCTTGTACTTTTACCATATTTTTAAGGATATTTACAAGTGTAATTATATACTTTAGCTTAATTGTTGATTTTTTAAACCGTGCCTTTTACTAATTGAGTTGTAAGTGTAACATAAAAATATGCCTTTTTATATCACACCCAGCTTTTAAGGAAGTCTAGCACTAGAACGACTTTATATCCAACCTATGGATTGGTCCATTACTGAAGTATCGTATACCTTTCCCTTTCCATATTTATTCAGTACTTTGCATTTGCAGCCATAGATATTCAGATCTATCTTAAACTGGTCCAGTGCACCCTGGTTACTGGTTCATCTCATTAAATCATTTGAAATCTGTTAAACTAGCTATTGAATCGGTTCAGGAACCGACAAGTTAAACCACGTCAATGGTTGCAAATCCCTAATTCCTGAAGTCGTTGCCCGAACCTTCTCACTTTCCAAATACAACAGCAATAACAAACCCTCATCTATCTCCATACTTTCTCTTTAAAACTTGACTGGACCTCACCTCTTGTCGACGCCCAGTGAATCCCTATTTGCAACAAATTACGAAAATTGCTGAAATCGAAAATTGAAGTGTCATTTTGTCTGGAATCCTACAGCGTCATTTTGAAATTTGAGGATGCATTATGTGTGTTCCTAAATCATATTTCGTCAGGCCAGAGACAATTTATTTTTTTATTTTAAAACTTTTTTAATAAATTTTTTATTCTAGACATATTTCATACAAGTTTTACCATTTTTTTCGCTAGCCGACACCGTGTGAATCCCTATTTGCAACAAATTGAGGAAATTACTGAAATCGAAAATTAAAACGTCATTCAATGTGGAATCCTGCAGCGTCATTCTATATTGAAATTAAAGATGCATTTTGCGTGTTCCTAAATCATACTTCGTCAGGCTCTAAGATATTGTAGCAATTTGTCACCATCAAGCTTCGAACCAGCGTCGGCAACATGTGAGACCAAATGCTGATATATTTACAACTCGACCATTAGCTAAGATAGACATGGACAAGCATGCCTTCCGACAGCCTTTGGCGTGCAGTGTACGATGCAGATTACATGCGGTTGCGAGGAAAGGCATAGCCCATTAGCCCTAGTAATTTACGCCGTGGTCCCGTGGGAGTGCTGGACTACTGTTATGACAGCAGTAATGCTGACACTTTGCACGCGTTTTTTCTTTAATTTTGTCAGCAGCATGAGCTATGTCAGGTGCATTATCTTCTCTACGCGTTTTCCTTTTTAAAAAATAATGTTAAAATAGTTAACACCTACGCATAAGATAATTGTATATAAATAATTAAAAATAAAATAATTATATAAAAATATAAAAAAATAATTAAAAATAAAATAATTATAAAGAGTGAAAATTTTTAATTTAAAAAGTATTATGATTATATAAACACACCCCGTCTTATGTTTCATTTTGGTGGTGGGATATGCTATTGCTGTTGTGGTTTATATATATAACTATCTAAAATATCATCATGTGCATAAATAATTTTATAAAATATTATTATATTTTAATACACTTACGAATGAATTTAAGTATTTTTATAATTTATTTATATATATATGTATTCGAGCAAATTTGGCTCTTGCCCTACTTGATTTAAATATAACTTGATTTCTTAACTAAATAAAAGGTGTTAAATACAAGAAATAAATTGAATTTTTCATTAATGATCAATATTTTAAAATTTGAGGAGATTACATGAGACCGCGTTTATATAGCCTGGTTACATAAAAGTAGAACAATATACACACACACACACAACATGCCATCTATGGGTGTGTTTGTTTAGGATAAAGAAGCGTCAACTAAAACTTTTCAATCTAAAACTTTTCACTCTCCATAATTACTCTATTTTTAATTATTTTTTCACATTTTTCTATACAAACTATCCTATGTCTCAATCATTTCTACACAACTACCCATGCAACTAACCTATCTATTTTAACTTTATTCTCTTTACTTCTCATCATTACTCATATTATATCATATCACTTTCTATTGATTTGACAATTTCTACTCCAAAAACTTTTCATCAAAAGTTTTATCTCCAACCAAACACACCCTATATTTTTAAAATGAAACATATTCTTATCCTCACGTAATGGAGGGAAATATTTGCCTAAATTCCTATCATAGGAGAGAAATTGTAAATTCTCACCACAGAAAAAAATTATAAAATCCTCTCCCCCATTAAGTTCAAATTATTATATTTACATCTAGCAAGTGTTGAAACTCGGACCTCGGGAGGTACATGATTTTATAATAAGGCTACAACCCTCGCGAAGTTTGTTGCTATGGTTGATCTAGTGTTTCCTTAGCAATCTTAATCACCATTCTCTTTGGACAACAGGGGAAGTAATCTTATGTTCCTGGGAGCATGCAGTGCTGCATGCTCTTGGGTGCATACACTTATTTTTTTCTTTTTTAAAATTTTTTCACAAATTTGTTAGTCCAAATATATTTAATGCATTTATCAATTTTTACTATTTTTGGATATTTTTAGATATTTATTTTTAATTTTTGAAAATCAATGATATTTTAATAATTTAAAATTACCTAAAATGCCACTTATTTTCAAAAATTAAAAATAAATATCTACAATACTCAAAAAATATTAAAAATTTACACATAGATTAAATACACTTAGGCTAACAAGTTTAAGAAATTTTTTTAAAAAAAATAAAAAAATACTCGAAGCATGCCGAAAGCATAGGAGCATGCTCCGAACAACGGCGCCGGACAAAATGCCTTTAACGTGTATTTTGGGTGTGTTTGGTTACACACAAAATATGTCAATAAAAACTTTTCAATCAAAAACTTTTCACTCCCCATAATTACCTTATTTTAATTATTTTTTCACATTTTTCTATGTACACAATCCTACTTTTCAATCATTTCCATACAAATACATATACAACTACCCTATCTATTTTAACTTTATTCTCTTTACATCTCATTATTATTTCTATCATATCACATCATTTTCTATCAACTTGACAACTTTTACTCTGAAAAATTTTCGTCAAAAAGTTTTACCTCCAACCAAACGCACCATTTATATTGATATTGCGTGAATAAGGTACATGGCCCCAGAAATTCAAAGTTTCAAACTGAGGTCTATGTTGCAGGTGACCCAGGGAGCGCTGTACTGCTATTACTGGTAGCAATAATGCCCACACCTACCACACGTTTTTTTTTATTGTTATATTTACATACATCTCAACACATATTACATTGTACTTCTGAGACATTCTTACAAATACGGAGATACACAACTCCGCCAAATAAATCTGGAGACACAACTCCATTAAAGAATCAAGGAGACAATTGCTCCCACTCCACCCCAAAGGGAGACACCAGCTCCCACGCAAGCACATAAAAGGAGATCAAACTTCCACTTGACAGCTTGCACATTCGAACCTGAGCAACAGGTATGCACGCCCACGGCTCTAACCAACTGCGGCCACCGCTGTTGGTTACCACACGTTTTTTTTAATTTAACTTTTTCTGAGCCCTTGATCTATTAAATGAGGGACCGTGGTTCAATGCACCCGGGTGCATTGAACCTCAATGCACCTGGGTGTACTTCACTCATTTTTTTTTATTTTTTTTTGAAACTTGTTTTACAAGAATGGTAATATAAGTGTATTTAACATGTGTATAAATTTTTACCATTTTTAAATATTTTTAGATATTTTTTCGGATTTTTTTAAAATCAGTGGCATTATTAGTAATTTTAAATTACTAAAAATGCCACTGATTTTAAAAAATTCAAAAAAAATATCTAAAAATCTCCAAAAATTATAAAAATTTATACACATGTTAAATACACTTATATTACCATTCTTGTAAAACAAGTTTCAAAAAAAAATAAAAAAAAATGAGTGAAGTACACCCAGGTGCATTGAGGTTCAATGCACCCGGGTGCATTGAACCACGGTCCATTAAATGAGCTATGTCAGGCGTATTGTCTTCTTCCTTTTTTACTTTTATGACTTTTGACTTTGCGTACGACATTTGTCTTTCTTTTCAACTTTCCAAATAGCTACTTCAACGGCGGATTTCCGCCCAATTATCCTACTTTCGAACCAATTTAATATATTATTTTATATAATTATGTTATTTTTAATTATTTTACGTTATTTTCTATACAATTATCTTTTATTTTTAATTATTATCTTTTTCTTTTTAAATTTTTTTCTTCAACAACTTTTCAAATCTTTTTCACAACTTACCACATACTTTTAGAGTATGCTTGGAAAGTAGTAAAATTTTTAGTGTAAATTTTTTTAAAATAATATAAAGTAATGTAATATAGTATGAGTAATGATAAGGAGAAATAAAATTCAAATAAATAGGAGTTAAACATAATACAAATTGAGATTGTTGCTTTTAAAAATTTACATCAAAAAATAAATTAATTAATTGTATGAGTAGTTGTGTATAAAGGATTAAAAATATGATAATTGTATACGAAGATATGAAAAAATAATTAAAAATAAAGTATTTATAGAACGTAAAAAGTATTAGATTGAGAAATTTTAATCTAAAAAAGTTACGTAGTTATTCAAACACACCTTCTTTCTATTTCATTTTCATGGTGTGATAAAGTCTATTGCTTTGTTTATATATACATATAGTCGTAATAATATATAATATATTGCATATTATCTTACTGCATAATTTTTAATTTTTAATCTTATTTTGGTTTTTCTTCATAAACATGTTTTCTTAAATATTTTAAATTTATATACTAAGTTTTATTGTTTTATAATATTTTTACCTATGTATTTGTTTTTTTTTTAAATTAGGGGCAAATAAGTTATTTTTCACTCTTAAAACATGTGATTTTAAAAAATAAAAAATAAATATATAAAAGTACTATAAAATGACAATTTTAGTATGTGAATTAAATACACTTAAGAAAACATGTTTATGAAGAAAAATAAAAAATAAGAAATTAAACATTTACAATAAGTTAATATTTAATTATTGTATATTATAATGACTCATACATTATATTTCATATGGTGCAATGTTTGAATCCACACTCTCCTTTTCCACTACTAAGCTAAGAGGTGTTGAATTGCTTTCAGATGTGCATCGAAGAACGTTTAGAAAAGTGAAAGTTGCGGGAAATATAGTATTTAGTGAGATTAGAAAATAAAATATTTTAAAAATTGTGTGATTAATATGAAATAATAGGGATGAAGTTAGAATAAATAAATTTGTTGGAAAATAAATGACAGAAAAAAATTTAAATATAAAAATAAAAATGAAAAAATATAATAATTAAATGATTAATGAGGTACCTTGAAAACCTGTACTTTGCCTTTCATGTTTCTCACAAACCATTACCAGACTTCCCCTTAAACGTGCCTGACAAACAGCTGGAACTCATTGTCCTGCAGCGCAAGGGATAAAAATGGACGAAAATTGGGAGAGAAAACATTGAACGGTATTGTTCTTGCGGAAGCTTGGAGGAATTAGAGTAACTTGGGAGAGAAAGACCAGAGGCGAAAAATTGCCTTGCAGCGTTCTCGTGAGGGACGGAGAACTCAAAAGGCGACGAAAACTGACTCTCCTGTTTGCAAGCCATCCAATTATTCAGTGGCAACTACAAATCCGTAGTAAAACAGCTCTACCTTAAACTCTGAACCAATAGCACTTAACTGGCAGCATGTTTGCAAAATTCAGCAATCACAGAGCCACAAAATTCCAACGGCAAGATTAAGCAGGTAGGATCACAAATTGAAACGCCGCCAAAATCTGCCCAGAGCTTTTTCCAAATCCAAAGATCGTAGACGTCCTCCATTAAATCCAGTCGACAGCCCACTATCTGCCAGAATTTGCAGCAACTCTTTATGAATCCATCCTTCCCATTTGATCAGCCATGGCTGCGGTCAAAGCCAAATCATGGTACCAATCGGCAGTTCCCTGTAGCCGTTGATTAATAGCAACGGAGTGTGGTGGTAGCGTAGAGTAAGACATAGTTGTTGGATTTTTTTGGTTGTATACGTAATAATTATATATACATTATCATAAATAGCGACCTAAATTACAAATTGATTTTATAAGGTTTATGAGCTCAAATTATTTTATAAAGTAAGAATCTCTTATGTGTTGAATATTTTTGCCTAATTTTTAATTTTTATTTTTATGATAAATTAAATTTCAAATAAGAAAGATACTCTATACATATACATAAACGTTGTGGTCCTTCTAATTATGTACTTTTAGAGTTTTCTTTTTAATATCTCATCCTTATTAGAAAAAAGTGAGTTTCTTCTCTAGAAAACCTCAGGGTACCAACTTGAAAGAACAAAAACCTCTGGATTTATGCTTCTGCTTATAATTTATTTTTCTTGATAATTTATCATAGATGATCTTGGGGTAATTATGGTTTTAATTAATAAGATTTCCCGACAAAGAAAATCCTTATATTAAATTGTTGAGAAATTTTTCATAAAATTTCGTATCATGTAATATTCCTTTTGGTTGAATATTGCTTTGGGATATATAAAATACATGTATTTCAGTTCTGTGTGTGTATATATATATGCCATATATAATATTCGGGCGGCAACAGCGACAGCGGTGCTGTGATGGGCGGCTAGGGCTAGGGTTCCATGCTCGGGGAAGAAGATAGCGACATTTGCGTAAATTCCTTTGCCCAGAAATTCTTTTGAAAAAAGGTACAGAATGTTTAAAATTACAAAATAGTCTAAACAGGCCCCTCTCTTCACGTGGCCTTGGGCTTGCGTCCAAGGCTCCGGCGCCTGCTGGCCTAAAATATTAGGCCCAGGTGGGGCCAGCCCTTGCCCAGATTCAAAATGGCCCACAGTCTGCTCCCTCTACGCCTAAGCTTGGGCTTGCTCCAAGCCTGTGCCCATCAGGCGGCCCAGATATAGGCCCAGTCAGGGTCCAGCCCTAGCCCTTCTGTTCATGTCCTGCTAGACACATGGCGCCTTAATAGCCGTCCAAAGTAATTTTAATATATTTGTGATCTCTATATCCATTATGGCAATCCAATAGTAGTTTTTTGTGTTGTTGGATATTTTGAATCAAATGGAGGAGTATGATCGAGCCAAATAGGTCTACAAATGTAAGTTTTTGTGAATTTGCGTATATGCATTCAATTTTTGAATTATATATGTAATTAAATCATATGGTTAATTTATGAAAATTTAAAAAGGATTTGTGAATAATTTTCATGCATCTGTGATTTGTTGCTTTTTATTAAAATTCGTATTAACCTATTGTCATGCAAAATTCAATTTTTAGATCTTTTGGAATCTTAAATTCAAATAATAATACAAATATTTATTATAAATGTCTAATGTTTTGAAATAAATTAGTTGAAATAAAATGTTGTCAAAGTAGCCATCTTATATAGGTTAATTTATTTTTGAAACATTAAGATGATTGTGTGTAAGTAATTCATGTAGATATTAGTCAGCCCAAAAGAAGGTTAATGTTTGGCCAAATTGCACCCACACTTATGATAATAAATATGTGACAATTATTTAGTTTTCCATGTGAATAATAAGTCGGTCTAAAGAAAGACTTATTATTTTACATGATTTTTATTATCAATATTTGATTACTACAATATGAGTACCACTTATAATTTAATATTTCTATTCAAAGACTATATATTAGTATTGTGCTAGGTATCTTACTTACCTTATTTTTACATTAATTACTATTAAAATGTGATTTAGTTAGAGATTAAATTCTATTTAGCATATGATTAAAGAAATGCATGATTTTTATCTTAAGACCAATAAAAATGAATAATATCATATGAAAAATAGGTGAAAGAAATCACAATGAAATATATACAAATAATAAAAATATTAAAAAATATAAAAATGAGTCTAAATGAAAGAAAGATGATTGAGAAAACATTCTTGAAATTCTCGAAAATTTTAGAAATTAAAAAGAAGAATTCTGGAATTGTTGCAAGAATTATGGTAAAGTTGCAAAAAGCAAAAAACTATATAATAACTAAATTTAAAAATTATAAAATACTATATATAAGTCTAAATAATATGAAATTAGTGTTGTTTGAAAGCTCTTGAAGTCTACTTTGTAACAAAAAAAAATCTAAACCAGACTCAAACTGAGAAAGATATGTAGAAATACTGATTACTGTATCATGACGAAAATGGAAATCATTTTGATTTAATTCGTTAAAATATATTTAATTGTTAGATAAATTTTAAAAAATTATATCATTAAAAAATATAAAATTTTGAATTTATCCATATATAGTATGATGGGTTTGGGAGAAAACTATAGAAACAAAAATTATTGAAAATCAAGTTGTCAACATAAATTTTAGCTTTGGTACATCAATTGAGAGCATCACAACTGGACCATCATGAACTATAATAAGCAAGTTTGAGTTGGATTTAAATGACACATCAATTAGAGATAATCGCAGATGGATAAGAGAGAAAATTGATGCATTGGATTTGTCACACGGTAAGATATGGTTTAGCCATGTGGGCTGGAACAAATTCAAGTAATTTGCAAATGGAGCTCTTCTATTGGTGCAAACTTGAGGGCATTTATCAAAAAACTAAATATAGCCTATCTTAGCCTATCCTAGAGTTAATTTTACACACTAAATAAAAAAATTTATGATTATAAATAATGTACTTAGGTGAGAAATTCGGATGTCCAAGCAAGCGCAGGTTAAAAGAGAAGAAACAGAGAAAAGGAGCAGAGTAGTGGTGATAGAAAAGAGAGATTAGCAAAAAGTAATGGTCTTAGATTTTTTATTATTTATCCTACATATTTGGGCTAGTTTTCTTTCAAATGAATTGTTTAGATCATGATTATATAGTTAGATTATGATGATTTAATTATTTTAGCAAGAGTGTCCTAAAGACTATATTTTTTAGAGATGTTTCAGTAAATCAATGATATATTCATCAAATTAAAACCGAATTTGATGAATAAATTGTTAAAATTGAGTAGAAGAATGAGATCTACAACTTTCATGTTGACAACCATTCAAAATAATGACATTTAGGGGGTCTTTTTGGGATGTAAGACAAATTTATTTTCAACACTTTGCTGGACAGCTTAGTACGAATTTGAATTAATGAAATATTATCCTAGTATTGATTGTCAAATGAGTGAATGGTGATCCCTATGATTGAGTTATAAATTAAATATATATTTTGAATCTATATATGGAATGGATCTTGAATTAATATATAGTTTTTAATTAATTTCTTAACTATATGGAAACAAAGTCATGTTTACAAAACTTTCTACAATTACTCATAGACTAATAATAATAATATTAAAAAATTAATAAATTATTAATCTAAATTAATTTAATTCACTATGAAAAAGATAAAGTTTCAAATAAATAAGTAAATAAAATGATTAAGTAGTCGATGGAAAGAAACTGTTAGATGAAAGAGAGAGGTACGGAGACGTTAAATGCTTTAAATGTAAAAATAGTTGAAACTGTATAAGCACAACAAATACTATTGTGGCGGTTTAGGTATGAAAAAATATGGTTGAGGCTACTAGTTCAAATCACCTTCTAGCTTTATTTTTAACATGTTAATATTACCATTTCTAAGTACTAATTACAAAGTTTATCTTAGTGATAAAATTTTAAGGCTATGACATGGGTTCAAATAATTTTAATGATTAGGAATATGATTTCTATTAAAAATAAGTACTTTTTAGAGGATTAAATATTTAAATTTTCACAGGATAAGTTGTGGGTCTTAACTATAATTAAGAATTTTAATAAATAAATAAATAATGATGACTTATATACTAACCTTATGAAAAGAAAAGGAACATTAAGAATTAATATTTTTAGGAATACTAAGAATTAATATTTCAATCCTAATTATAGGAAAAAGGAGGAAAGAAACAAAATTACTAAGGGAAGGAATTCTTGTATATATGAGAATTTATGAGTTGTTTTTATGAGATATATGATTTATAGTCATCTATCTTAAATGAGTTAAGATTATGTATGGATTAGTCTATACGTGATGAGTAGTAGATTGGTTTTAATTGTGTGAGAAAATTTTTCATCCCCTTTATATGATCTGTAAAGGCTATATTAAGTTTTACAATATGTAAATGTAATTTAAGGTCTATTTTGCCTTATGCGTTAATTTATGTATTAAATGCAAATTTATACATGTATAAGTTTATCTAAACATATTTTCAAGCAGGAAAGGATGAAAAAGGATTTAATAGCATATAATACATGACATGAAGATATGAGTTAGATTGAAATTTATATATTCTAAATATATAAGATTTATAGGATTGGGGTGAATTTCATATATGAAAATCCTAAATGAGAATAAAAAGGCATGTTCAAGGTTTAGAGAATGTTGTCAGAGCTGAACCGGTAAAGGAATTGGTCTGGTTTGAACCGGTTTAAACTGGCGACGTCATCATAACGTAATTATGATATCATAAAGTTTAATAATATTTAATTAATTATATATTATTAAAATACAAAAATTACATATTTATAAAATCTTAAATCCATATGTTAAATTTTAAGCTTCACAACAAAACTTGCGGAAAACATTAATAAAAAATCTAAATAACCTTATGCATTCGCATTTGTTGTATAGTTTATGCACATCTAATTTTTTAAAATTTATATGCAAATCTAATTAATATGATTTGTATATGGTATAAATATTAAAGGAAAAAATATGATGTGTGTCACGGGTTATGTGTAATTCAAGGAAATTTAAAATTGAAATTTTTCATAGGTAGATAGATGTGTGTGTGTGTGCTGAAAAAAAATCTAAAATTTCAACTTTTCATATTACATGTAGATGGAAAATGATCGTTTGAAATTTTACTGACAGTAGCTTATAACATTGCACGGGAATTCATGTGGCTTCAAACAGCAACTAACGGGTCCTGTGAAATTTCAAAACTGGGCGAAATGGGTTCAACCGGTTTTACGGTTTAACCGCGGTTTAAATGGTTCTGCCGGTTTCTGACTTGTAAACGGGACTGGGTATAAATGAATCAGATTGGACACCAGTTCTCGGTCAGACCGGTCGAATCGGCCCGTCCGGTCCGGTTTTTACAACAGTGGTTTTAGATGAATCATATTTAAATGAGATTTTCAAGCGAAGAAATACTCGAATTTCTTATTTAAAGGCCTATTAAAAACGGGCATGTAGGGAAGATAAGTAGTCATGTAGTTTGACATATATGATATGCTTAGATCGATTCTTTATTGGCGATGATAGAAATGTGTAAAGAAAAGATGGAGGAAAGCTAAAGAAAAAAGATAAGCGAACCCTTCAAAATTTTATTTCAAAGGAATTTTCTAGCAAGAAAATCCATTCTTGTCTTTTCATTTTATGAAATGATATTTGCCTATGAATGATTAATTTATTTTTC
Organism: Annona cherimola; assembly: GCA_030490835.1. Lineage (NCBI taxonomy): Eukaryota > Viridiplantae > Streptophyta > Magnoliopsida > Magnoliales > Annonaceae > Annona > Annona cherimola. Next base: position 90,132,160 of record CM059975.1, read on the forward strand.
TTTCATGTGTTTAAATTGTGCACTTTGAAATTAAAATTTCTAATTTATTTTATGATGACATGCATATTTTCTTGCAATGATCATTATTCATAGTATGCTTATATGCATTAAGTATCCTGTGGGATGAGGCAAAATGTGATATTTCTGAGGAAACTGAGCACAATCACTTGATCTCGGATCTTAAGGGTGGTGCCAAAGGCATTTCAAGTATCCTATGGAGTTAAGAAGAATGTATTGTGATTCATGCATTGCATTGTTAAACATGTAAGATTAGAAATGTTATTACGAGTATATGATCACTTGATAAGTGTCATTTGCCAAATGAGTAATAAGTCATGATGCATGTATGCACTCATTTCATTACGTTACATGCATAAAAGGAATTTAAGAATTTTATGTGTTCAATTGATGCATGGATTATGAAATTACATGTATTTTTAAATATTTGCTTACTGGTATTTTATAATCACTATTTTCAAATAACCAATGAATGCAGATGATAAAAATTTGATAGAGGAGTCTTCACTGCTAATAAAGTAATGAAGATATGATTTGTAATGCTTTTAAGATATTTTGAGCATTGGGATATAATTATTAAAATTGTATATTTCAAGTTTAAATTTATTATGTGGAGGTTATATGCTTTATAGACAGAGGAACTGTGATTTCGTTCTCTCCAGGAGGAAACGCTGAAGAATGCAACGGATGGTTGTTGGTTGATGATTAGCCTAACAGATTGGAATAGTGATAGTCTTGGGAGAAACATCCCCCTTTAGTTGATCTTCACAATAAGTTCTAAATATGCATATGTTTTTATTATAATAATTCATTCATTTCTGACACACTTGTATGAATATAGAAATGGAGGACCTTACTGCTTGAATTTGCTGGGAGCTTCTTAAAAAGGAGGAATCTGTTTCTATTTAGCATAAACCTCTAGAAAATGGCTGCTATGTCAGTCGTACAGTTGAGTTGTACCACCATTGCCTAAAACACAAATGACCCAGACAACGTTTGGAATCTCCTATATTTTGATTCTGAAAATATTTGTGAATGATAGGAAACTTCTATAAATTTTCTAAATCCATCTTAAATAGTGCTTTTGTATTCAATGATTATTTTTTTTGTTTGAATCAAGACTACTGAACTAGGATCAAAGAGAGTATATAGAAAATACTCTCTAGACAATGTATTTGCTTTTCCAAATATCTTCACTCAGACATATGCTTATTGGCTGTGAAAGTCAATTCCTAAATGTTAATTGCTATCTTCTTAAAGAAAACAGAAGAACAAAGCAAGTAATTAAGAACAAAATTGGGTGATTATAGAGTTTAGTATTTTTTTTTTTTTTTATAGTGTAGAGAGACTATATACATATATTATATTGCTTCTAAGTAACAAACTTACATAGAAGTGGTTCGATTTAATCCAATCCATTTTTAATATTTAGATAATCAACAAAAATTCACTCTATCTATTATATTTAAAATTATTTATTTTGCTAAGAGACGACGTACTATTAAAATCAAAGATGAGCATGGGTCACAATTCTTCAAAATATATATTTTTATGTAAATTATGAAATATGCTTAGAGTCATTAACACATGCATATGAATGTAACAATACTTTATATAATTGTTTATCTATAAAGTAATAATATTTTAGATGGTTTAGATGCTAAAGCATAACTTTAAATTTTCTATTGGGAATTAAATCATTTTATTATGTTGATTTTACTTATTTGTAGGTGAAGTTTATGCACAATGATATTAAACAGATGAAAAAGTTTTTATAAGAATATAAATAATGTTAAAAACAATGAATGAAGTAGATTTTTCATGAATTATCAAGTCATTAAAAATGGACAAAATTACATGGAAGAGGGTTTCATAAAAGTAGAACTTTATGCCAGGATTCAATCATGGAGCTCAACTTTAAGCTTCGTAAAATTCAAACCCAATGCAACCCATGTGTAAAATGGCTTTCACCAAGGAGTCAATGTTAAACATTATGCAGTAGATAATTGTTACGAAATGAACAAATTTGTTAACAAAGTGTCATATGAGAGAGGTGTCAGGAATTATGGCATTGGCATGTAAATATATGTATGCAGGAACAGAATGCAATCAAACAAGCATTTTATTCATAAAGATCCCAAGTATCTCAAGCATTAATTGGCGCCCCTTCAATGTAACTTCGAGGTGCTTTGTAGATAAGGACATTATTATATTTGTCTTAGTCATATGCTAAGGAAGGTGGACAAATCTGTATGATAAAATTCATGGAGCAATTGATTCACGGAACCTCCAATGGTAAAAGTCCCGGATACTGTTGAAGGCCCAATGTCATGCTTGGTGCTGGATTAGTTGCAAAGAAGCCTACGAATTAGGGGTGCAGATAACTTCGATTGTCATACCTACTCCCTGCTCTCTTTAATTTAAGGGTTGATGGACTTGGACAAAAAGGAAAACCATCTCAAGCACTTCTAAAGGACAGTTGTAACTTTTGAATTTTTAATCTCGAGTATCTTGCTCTAATAGCAAATTACGACTTTCAGATTTTCATCTCTCTTCACACACTAATGTCTGCTGTCCAGCACTAGACTGCATGCTGTTGTTTCTGTACAACTGTCAATTGGAATGTTTATGAAGGAATAGTATCCATTCATTATCACGTTATTTCATAAAGACATGGTTGAGACTTATATGCTAAAGGAGTAATCCTGTTAGTTCAGGCTAAGTAAATACCTCATTTAGCCTACCTTAAAAAACTTATTTACAACAACTTTTTTTTTATATTTTTTTCTCCATGCACTTGTTTATCTAATTGTATTTAACATATAGACCAAGTTTTACATTTTTGAATATGTTTATCTATTTTTTTGAGATTTTTAAACATCTATGCGTATATATGTATTTAAAATACTCTTATTTTTAAAAATCTAAAAATATATACACATATCCAAAAATGGTAAAACTTGATTTATATATTACATAACCTAAATAAACAAGTGTAAGAGGAAAAAAGCAAAAAAAAAAGTTTTAAATAAAATTTTTTAGGTGGGCTAAGTGAGACATTTACTTAGCCCAGACTAAGTGGATCATTCCTCAATATGTTATTAAGATTGGATCACATTTGTAAGAGAGGACAAGACCACGCATTGAAATGAAAAGACACTAAGTTGCACAGGAAAGTATCTTTGGAAGAGATCGACGAAACGGTTTTCCTAGTCTCCACACTTGATGCCCATAAACAAGTGAGCATTGATAATATTTATCTTTCAAGTCAAAGCAATGATGAAGATAGCAAGAGGGAAAGTCCAGACAATTATGCTTCCAACGGAGATGATGTAGAAATTACATCATCATAGAATAAGAAAAATATTGGTCGTGCTCACGTTTTTTGTTGATTACATGTATTACCTATGTCATATACGTGACTCGTTTTATGTTTTTCTTAAAGTTACCCTAATTTGTCATTCATAGTGCAAAGTGTTTTTTTTAATGTTGTCATGTGTGACTTGGTTAAACCTTAGATATTATGTGGACTATGCTTCTTTTTTACATGGCTTATTATGCTATTAAAATCGACATGAAAATGCAGGTATGAGCTATGAGATTTGATATGAAAATCCAGTTACAAGCTATATTTATTTCGTAGGTAACTTATTATCCTATAAGTTTGAGTTGCTTGTGAGAATAACATATTCTTTATTAGTACTAATCTAATCTTAAAAAGACCATTGATAAAGAAATGATAGAGACTTGTAACTTGTTGGAGTTTAACCTACATATGTACCCATAGCATATGCACAACTCCAAGTTCAATAAGTTGTCGAGGCTAGATCATTTCAAACTGTTTAGACCGGTCCAAAACACATATTTTTTTATTTTTTTGAATTTTTTACAAAGTTGTTATTTTAGTTTTTTTAAATCTATAAACCAAGTTTTACAAATTGTGAAGATGTGTATATATTATTTTAGATTTTTAACTACGAGGGTGTTTTAGTCATTTTAAATTATTAAACATGACAAAAGTACCCCTATTTTCAAAAATAAAAAACAAATATATATAACAATTGGTTTATACATTAAATATAACTAGATTAACACTTTTGTAAAATTTTTTTAAAAAGATAAGAAAATGGTTTTGGATTGGTTTGAAATGATCATTTTGCTAAGTTGTTGTAGGGCATAATTATTCTCAACAACATTACTAACGTTTTTCAATTTATTTTCTTTTTCAAGTTATGATACATATCCATGGGAAAACAACTTAAATACACTAATGATTAACCTTTTTTTTATTGATGAGAATCACTAAATATATTATGTTTGTATACCGGCCTTAAGTTTAGTTGATATATATCTCCAACGCAGATCTTGAAGTAAATGACATTCAATGGAAACAAAAAAGATTAGACATTGAAGTGTACCAAAATTTTGGATGGACAAGCGCTTGCAACAAGGGCATTGTAATATACTAATATATTTACGTTTAATTAGTGAGAAAACGTAAACTTTAAGTTATTTTAGAAGTTCCAATCATTATGAGATATATTTTTTTTGATGAAAATTATGAGATATATTTGAGAATAGGCTTTATTGAGAATATAGATTTTCTTTTACAATGTTGTTATTATTTTTTTGATTGGTTCACCCACCATAGATAATCAGTAACTTTACGAAGGTATATTTCAAGAGAGGGGTAATGAGACTATTATCTCTATCCAATTTCGAACTTTGATCTCCCTATTATCTCTATGAGATAATCCAATTTCGAACTTTGATCCCCCTGCCTTAATAGTCTATAAACACTTATGTGCCGACTACTTGGGAAGAGTACACAGGAAAGTTTTTCCTGCTCAGTTGATATTTTAAGTGTGTTTTTGTTTGGCCTGTTTCCATTGGTAAGTGATGAATGTGTAATTCATTCATTTGATAGTATGTCATAGTAATTGCCGAATGAGAATGAAATCGTTTGGAAAAATAGTTGTAATAAAATTTCAATTTCCGTTGCAAATACTCATTAGCAACTAACTTAAATTGCAACGTTGATAAATGAATCTCGAGTTGCTTGCCCCCTCTTTTCGATGCTTGCTCTTTTATGTTTTGGCTCCAAAAATTCATTTATTGGGCTGGGCGCCATGTTTAATAGCGACATCTTGAGATCGTTTATCCTAAGCTTCGGACCGCCTCTTCATTGCAACTTCGTAGTCCATATGTACAAACATGGGCGTTGCTTGGACGTCGGCATGGAATTATTTCCAACTATTCAATTACCTAATATGTAATATATTAAATAAAAATTATATTATATAGATATTAAATTACGAAGTCTAATTTGAGGAAGACTTCAAAGCAAAGTGATTCCATGCTGTAACCCATGGAACCACTCTCCTTATATACTTTTTTAAAAAATATTTTTTGATATGTTGGTAGGCCTTAGATGAATGTCTATAATTTTTTAGAATTTTAAGTTATATAAATAGTTTTTTGGTTTTTGAAAATTAAATTTTTTTTTGTAAATCTCATACGCTCACATGAGATTTGCAATATTTTGATTTTCAAAAATAAAAACTATTTATATAACCTAAAAAATTCTGAAAAAAATTATAGAGCAGTTCATCTAGCTAGGCCTACCAATGTATAATAATACTTTAAAAATATATATAAAAAGCGATTCTAGTTGTGACTGAACGGAATCACTATTCTACTTTAAAAATAATTTTTATACTTTAATTTATTTCTTGTATTTTTATTACAAATTAGAATTTAATAGTATTAATTTATGGCGAAGTTATGAAACAACCGTGACACTAGAGTACTTCAATGGTATAAGGTTTATAGAACTTCTTTCGTTTATATATTATATATAAATTTTATATTAGTATTTGTATGATTATATATTATGAAAAGTCACGGCCAACATGCTCCCCTATGGAGTTGGCTTCCCCGAGGAATATATAATTGCCTCTGAATGAATGCAAGCGGCATTGACATGCGTGTAAGTTATTTTAAAAATGGTTGTCATAACTATAAAACCTAAAATTCATTAGATATAGATACACACATTTTACTTTTAAATTAGCGCAAAAGCAAATAATCTTTTATTTTTTAGAAAATTACTTTATTTTCATGATTTTTACATCCTAGCCCTACCAATTGCTCTGTCAACCTTGCCAACAACAACATATTAACCATGGCTTAACCCATTCTTGGATTATTCTTTATTTCTAAATTAAATTCTTAGAACTATATATCTTGTGTAATCAAATAAAACATACCCGCCATATATTCATGTACATCTCACAAAGTGAAGAAAAGGAAAAAAAAAACTAAAAATTTAAATTCAATTAATCGCATGGGATTGAATTAAAGAATAATGAAAGAAAAAAATAATTTAAAAAATACAGAAGGAATTTGAAAGTGAAAAGCTATCTCACTCTAAACTACCTATATCTTACATGTATAAGGGAAGCTATAACAAGTAATTGGTTGCTTTACTAGCCCTCTTTCTCGGCCTTTTGAAGCCAATTTTTGTGTTCAATTGATGAATTGATGATGAAATTTTTTTTGAGGGTGGTGATGAATGATAGGCCTTCTAAAAGCTTATTTAAATTTGGACAGTACAGTATATTTAAAATTTCAGGCTTGGACATGACTACTTATTCCACTGCTAATTCCTTCGGAAGATCAAAGAGAGGAATGTCACGATATTTGTGTTGAAGAAACCTGTGGGTAGACAAAATTATTTTTTATTCAATGTAGGCATGAGAACCCCTTAACATAAGCTCAACAAGAGAAATTTTAAGTTAAATATTATAAATATAAGAAAATTTTCTAAAATATTGTAGATATAATAGGAACTTAGGACAAATTTTATGAGTATAAGAGAGATTTTTCTTTAAAAAAATAATTGGTTTCCATCAATGTATTAACCTTGGGTTTAACCCATTCTTGGACTAATCCTAATTTCTAAATTAAAATTTTTAGAATTATGTACGATATGCATTTCTACTCTAAAATCGATAAACATATTCCCTGTATATTTACATATACCTAAAGCAAACATACATCTCATGAAGTGAAGAAAAGGAAAAAAAACTAAGAATTTAGATTGTGACTGCATTATACAATAATGAAAGAAAAAGTAATATAAAAAATATAGAAATAATTAGAAAGTGAAAAGCTATCCCGTTCTAAACGTGGTATATCTCGAATGTAGCATGTTGTTTCCTGTACCAGTCCTCTTTCTTAGCTTTTTGAACCCAATTGTTGCGTTCCATTGATGGATTGACAAAGATGAATTTTTTGAGGGTGTTGATGTATCGCAGGCCTTCCGAAAGCTTCTTCAAGTTCCCACAATGATCTATCCGTAAAATTTCAAGCTTGGGCATGGCACCTTGTTCCATTGCCAATTCCTCCAATTGATCCAAATGGATAATCTCGAGGAGTTTGAGCTGAGGAAACCCATGACCAGATGAATTCATCTTCTTTCCAATGTACGCATCAAAATCCAAAAAGAGGAACCGAAGGTTGGCCAAAGTTTCCAATATTGGCATTGGATCATCACCGAGTTGAGATCTCGCCAAGTAAACCGCAGTGAGGGTTGGTGGAAGTTGAGATAGTCTTTCCAACCTAACACCCCTCAAACGCAGTACGGAAAGATGCGAATGGTGCTCGAGGGTTAAGATGACGGGGTGATTGTTAGTCATTTCAGTATTCCCACTTATAGCATCAACTGCAATTGTTCGGAGATTAACAAGTTTGCTAATCAAACTCCCTAGTCGTTCCATCAAATGTGGCATGATTATATCGACTCCGCTCTGTATCCTCAAATTCATAAGGCCACCTAATGAATTGACGAGTTTCTCTTCCTCTACCCAATTGCCCATACTTAAGTTCAATCTGTGGAGATTTTTTAGGTTGCACACTCGCGGTTCATCTTCAAATTCGCAATATGGGGCTTCTAGATGCTTTAGCCGGTGCAGTTTCCAAATTTCTTTCGGCAGGCGTACACTTGCAGGTAAAATAAGTGTCTCCAAATTATAGAGGTTGCCAATAGACGGAGGAAGAAGAACTAGCATGGGAGTATTAGCTTCTAGGTGTAAATACCTTAGATGTGTGAGTTCTTTAAATGGAAAATGCTCAATGCTTACTGAATAACTCGTATCGAACTCTAGCACCCTCAGCAGTTTAAGACCCTTAGAAAGATCAGGTAAGTTCACAACATCCTCACCGACACACAACAAGGAACGGATGTTTAGGACATTGTTGTTTCTCAAAACATCTTTTACGTAGTGAATAGCCAACCAACGTGCTTCTGTTGTGCTAGATGTTGTAAGAGTGCTTACTTTTTGACTATAGACGGCAAGAAAATTATACTTTGTACCTTCTGAAATGGCAAAAGCATGGAGTAGGTCATGAATGCGGCAAGTTACTATTGATCCATCCATTAATGACGTTTCGTCAACTTGAACTAGGCTCCGGTCGATCAGCTCCGCCAAGTAATCGTCCGCCAAGTCTACTATTTCTCGTCCTTTCTTGGGCTGTATGAATCCCTCTGCCATCCAAAGCCTTTTTAATTTACATGTGAAAATTCCATAATCCTCGGGGAAGAGACCCAAGTAGAGAAAACAAGGCTTCAAGTGATATGGCAAATCGTAATAGCTCAAGGCTATTATGTCTTCACAATGCCCCAGCTCTCCCGACAGCTCAGTTGTCAGACTATCCAAGACATTCTTCCAATCCTGCACCTTTGCCTCCCCCTTTGCTGCGAGAAGACCACCCACAACAGAGATGGCTAAAGGCAAGCCTCCGCATTTATTCACAATTTGTTTCCCAATATCCCCAAGCTCTGCTGCTGAAGAAGAAGAAAAGCAGGGTATCTCAGTGCTCGCCTCTTCCCAAGGGAATGCCTTTTTTAGAAACAGCTTCCTACCATCATCTGAATTTAGGCCAGGCAGGTGGAATGGAGGATTTGCTGGATCAGCATGTAATGCGACACGTTCATTACGAGTCGTGAGGATGATTCGGCTCCCATTTTTTGCTTCTGGAAATGATGCTTTTAGTTGATCCCAGGCATCAGTATCCCACATATCATCTAGGACAATTAGATATCTTTTCTCCCGGAGGAAGTCTGACAGCCTCTCCTGCAAATCTTTCTCAGACAAGAATTCAGAATTTTGTTTCGACATGCCCATAACCTTTCCAGCAATCTCTTGCAACAGATATTTGGCATTATAAGTTTTGGAGATACAAACCCAAGCAGCAACACCAGAATCACGGAAATGATTCCTCACTTGATCACTGTTGTAGACTCTGTTAGCGAGAGTGGTCTTGCCTGCTCCTCCTGTGGCTACTATGGAAACCACACGGCGGCGACTGTCTCCAGCTCCTCTTCCTATCAATCTCTCCACCAATGCCTCCACATGTTCTGCGAAGCCAACTACCTCGTCGCCGACAGCAAGAGCAGCAGCACGCCGATAATCTTGCAATTTTCTGCTCACATAACTCGGCCCTTCTCCCCCATCGAAGTCCGGGACGCCATAAATCTCCTTGCGAGCAGAGATGTTGCTAATTTCTTTCTTTATCTCTTTGATTGCCTCTCCAATTCGTTTAAGAGAGACAAAGTCGCCCCATCCAGACACGTATTTCTTGAAGGGTCCTTTGCGTTGCCGACGTTCCTCTCTCAATCTAAACGCGTCGACGGCATCTTCCATCTTGTGAGCAACGGCCAACACGTCCGCCACCAAACTCTTCACTCGCTCGTCGCCTTGTCCGAGTTTCCGATCTGCATCTCGCAAGAAGCTGCGTATCCACCTCAGATCTTTTTCGATGGACTTGAGTTTGTCGCGGACACCATACGTGTAACCAACTTGTTGAATCACCAGTTCACAGATCTTCTCAACGGTGAAAGAAATAATGGAATCCACGACGGCAGCCATGGAAGAGATAAAAGCAGGGCCTCCGGCCACGATGGTACCAGTGTTTTGAAAACCGAACCGGACCGGGCGGTCCGACCGGTCGAACCGTGAACCAGCAGTTCAGCGGTTCGGTTTGGGTCCGGTTATTGGGTTTTAAAGAAAACCGTGTTAACTGTTTGAACCGGGCGGTCGAACCATGAAAACCAGTTGAACCGCGGTTCGGTTTGCTAGTTTAAAAAAATAAAATAAAAAACAAAAATAAAAATATCGCGAGGGGCCAGCGGGCCCCGCAAACCATCCCATCCCGCCCTTGCACTCCCACGGTTGGCCCTGTTCCCTTCCCTCTTCCCCTTCCCGCTCCCGCTCAATCATCGCCGGCGGCTTTCCCCATCCGTCAGCTGGCGAGAATCGACGTCCGGCAAGGTCCCATCTCTCCCGTTTCGCCCTCCTGTTTTGATTCCTGCTCGCTCAGCCCCTCTTTCACCGTCTCACGGAGCATAGGGTTTTGAGAACCCATCGCCGGCAGCCCCTTTCCCCATCTTTCCACCGGCGAGGCGGCAACAGCTACAGCGGCCTCCACCGGTTACGCTTCCACCTACTTTGCCTCATCCTCATCGCCGGATTTGACCGTAGAAGAAGACGGCGTCGGATGATATCCTGAGCTGGTGGCGCCACTGATACAGGACCTTCCTCCTCCTCTGAAGCGCCCGGCTCGTCAGCCCTTCCATCCTCTACTACCTTCGTAGGAGAGCCCTCCTCAATCTCCCAACGCAAAGATGCTGCAATCTCTTCCTCCTCAGGAATTGGAGGCTCGGGAGCAGGCGGCACCACTGGTTCATTAGCTCTCCTTCCACGCCCCCGACTGGCTTGCGTCCGGCGACGAGGAATAGGCTTTGGCTTAGGCACTTGCGCAATTGTGCGTCCTCGTCTCCCGCGGTGACGAAAACGGCGTCGGTAACATCATTTCAGGGGAAAAAAAACCAGACCCAATTCGAGGTACCAAGCTTTGCATTTTTATATAATTTCATTTTGGTAATAAAAAAGCCTGCACTTGGGCTAGAATCCATGAGCATGCGGAAAAAACTCAGAATCTTTATATGTTCTATTATGTGGATATGTATAAAAAAATTCTGCATTGTAGCCCCCGGCCCCACACTTCATATGGCCTAGAAAAATTAAGAAAGGACCAGATGTGGATACGTTATTGTGATTTTAGTTTTATTTATTTAATTTTTTAAATATCATGCAATTTTTTAGATGGCTTATTATTTAAATATTTAAATATAAGATGTGCATGCATGATAAAATGTTGTTTATAATTTGACTTGTAGGTTTAAAAAAAATGTCAGAATCCCAATTTGAACATTTTCAATTATAGTACAATTTTAAATGATTTTTTCTTATGTTTAGGTGGTTAATTTCTTCAAGTAAAGTAAAATTAATTTTTTTCTAAATATCTTATATCCTTCCATTAATATTTGAAATTTCATTGCAGATATTCTGATCAATCATATAGGAACAAAAAAAGATTAAAGAATTGCACCTATTTTAGGTCAGTGTACTCTTATTTTTTTCTTGAATTGCTTGATGTATTTGAATGTATTGTTGATGCCAAGTGTAATTTTATATTATATATAATTTATATATTTAATTTAATTTTAAAATAATTAAAATAAAATAAATATAATTATTACGTCATAATTATGTCATGCTGACGTTACGGTTCAAAATGGTTTAAACCAAAGTTGAACCGATTGCACCTGAACAGGACAAAAAAAAAAAACGGTTCAGTAACCTATTCGGTTTTTAAAACATTGGATGGTACACGATCACAACTCACAAGCACCAGCGAGCTGGAGCAAAAGGGGAAACACTTTTTGACTGGCAACAGCGGCAGGCAAAAGGGCAAAACGCGTCTGAGTCAGCATACATATTTCTTTAAGGGTGTGTTCGGGAATGAATAAGGATGTGTTTGGTTACACACAAAATATGTCAATGAAAATTTTTCAATCAAAAACCTTTTACTTTCCATAACTACCTTATTTTTTAATTATTTTTTCACATTTTCCTATATAAACAACTCTACTTTTCAATCATTTCCACACAAATACCCATACAACTACCCTATCTATTTTAACTTTATTCTCTTTACACCTCATTATTACCCATATCATATCACATCATTTTCTATCAACTTGACAACTTCTACTCTGAAAAGTTTTCATAAAAAAGTTTTACCTCCAACCAAACACACCCTAAAACTTTTGGTGAAAAATTTTGAAGAATAAAAGTTGTCAAATGATGTGATATGATAGGGGTAATGATGAGGAGTAAAGAGAATAAAGTTAAAATAGATAAGTTAGTTGTATAGGTAATTGTGTAGAAATGATTGAAAAGTAGGGTAGTTTGTGTTAGAAGATGTAAAAAAAATAATTAAAAAATAAAAAAGTTGTAGAGAATGAAAAGTTTTAGATTGAAAAGTTTTAGGTGAAAAGTTTTTGTTATTGCCAAACACCCCCTAAAAAAAAATTCATGGGTTTGTAAATTTGTATCGATTTTACTGGTGGTCTAAAATTTTTTATAAATGTGTGCGCCGCCGCCGCCCCTCATCGACTCCACAGCCCCCGTAGATCATGCCGTCTGTAACATCAGGCATTATTTGGCTGATTTTTAAAAATCGAAAAATATGAAATAAATTTTGAAAATAATCAGATTTCACCTGACAGCATATATATAATAATACTATATATTTTTTTGGCCGGAAGGAATCGCCAACAGAGATATACACCGGTAAGAATTATGATTGGAAACAACCCGTGATTTTAATTTGAATCATAACCGGACCACCTTTTTTTATTGGTGTTATACATGGACATCTGATGTCACATATTAAGCTTATTCACTCAGCAAATAACAAGCCCATATCTATTTAAAGAGAGAACCAACTTCCATTTATTATTAAGAGAGCTCAACCGCTCTCACCTATTTATTTTCACATTAATGTGAGTATTAGATAATGATGTATTTGACCCAACATGATTTTATTTTGTAACACAAACAAGCTTCCGATTAAAGTAAGTTTTTATATTATAATTTAATATATTAAAGTAAATTTAATGAGTGGTTTAATCACATGAACAAATTAAAATTATTATAAAATAAAAAGTTGTTGGCTTATGATCGAAAGAACTCATAATAACCCATAGATTAATTACGTTAGTTTGACCAAATTGCAAATATAACTACCTAGTTTTAAAAATTATAAATAGTCATCACATAATTTAACCATAATTGCAAATAACCCTTACGCCGTTATGACATCATTATGACGTGGACATATTTGCAAAAATATGCAAACTATATATTTGTATTTGCAATTTCATAAATTAAGTGGTATATTTAATTTTTGCAAATAACCCTACACCATGACAATGGAGTAACAATGTCACAATGGAATGGAATTATTTGCAATTTTTAAAATTATGTAAGTATATTTACAATTTTGATCAAACTAAGCAGTATATTTGCAAATTATACATTAACTAACTTTCAAAATTTGTAAATTCCTACCATAAATAATATTAACTTTTTACTTTTTAATTTTTGATGTTTTTCGTTAAAGATACTTCTCTAGAAATAGAGTTTTATTTGCCAAAAACCATAAAAAGCTTATTAATGAAGGCACCAATGGTTGGAACAAAGAGAGAATTTTGGCAGCGGTTGGTGATGTGGGATGGCAAGTTATCAGCCTCGTGCCTCTTCCCTGTACTCAAGAGGAGGATTACATTTTCTGGAAGCATGGGGCCAATGGTCAGTACTCTGTTCGGTCGGCTCATAGGTGGCTCAAGTTGGAAGGGGAAAACCAGCTCCTGTCAAGATGTTTCAAGGCCATATGGACGACAAAGCTTCCGAGCAAGATTTTGATCTTCGCTTGGCATTTATTTAAGAACGCTATCCCAACTTTAAACAATCTTTCTTACAGAGGTGTTAATGTCGACCCCCATTGTGTTTTTTGCAGGAGGGATGTTGAGGATGCTAACCATCTATTTTTGGAGTGTGAATGTGTTACAAACATAGCTCGATATTTTGTTCCTGCACGCCTAACAGAGATCTCTGTATAGGAAGTCTTCACAATCTTAGCATCCAATGACAGGGGTGAGGACCTGGCCTCTTTCATCGTATATTGTTGGAGGATACGGTACTTACGTAACAAACGTATGGCTGAGGGGAGTCAAATTGTGCTTTCGGATACTATCCCTTGGTGCCGGAACTTTATAGAGCAATTGAGACGAGTTAAAAGCCTCCATCAAGTGAATTTCTTCGACCTCCCCCTTGTTCCCAGATGGACTCATCCGCCTGATGGCGTTCTCAAGATCAATGTTGATGCCCGATGCCTGATGGATCGGGGTGTTTCCGGGATTGCAGCCGTTATCAGGTATTCGCGGGGGCACTTCATTGCTGCACATGGTCGGAGGTCTATGGGGGTGGGGGATCCTCTCATTTTGGAAGCTGATGCTTTTCGGTTGGGCATCATTTGGGCTCTCCAGCTTAAGCTACGTTTTGTTCAGATTGAGTCCGACTCGCTCACCCTATGCACATATTTGACCAATGATTGTCCTATTCTCTCACCGGTGGGACACATTATCTCCGAGATCAGAACAATTCTTCCGACAAATCCTCATATCTCGGTCCATCATGTTCTTAGACAAGGGAACAAGATTGCTCATTGTGAGGACCAGGTATTTTATTCTATTTTTATTATAACTTTTCTCTATTTATGAGATAACTTATGAACATGCTAGTAAGAATTTTACGATATTAATGGATACATAACATACATGGACACGACATTTAGGAGATGTATAGTGCATATGTGCATGTATGATTAGCGTTCCATTGATGGGCACTACGACTATTGTTTCCTTCGCAGAGTAGGTACGGGGTTCGACCTGCCCGGTCAGGTCGCGGGGGTCAAGGGGGAGACGCCCCTTGCGGGGGTGCAGGGGGCAGCGCCCCTGAAGAAAATTTTAATTATTTAAGTCGTAGGAGCGGAAGAGTAAATTACCAAATGCGATTAGACCCGACTCATGCTCCGACCCGTCCTGGACCCGATCCCGACCCGATGGGGGTTCGATATGAAGCGAAGCCCGTGCGTTAGACTCCATTTTTTCTCACCTCACGCCCGACTATTTTTCTTCTTCTTCTCTTCCCGATCTCTGCGTCTTCTCTTCTTTCTCTTCTACTCAGTACGATCTAGCAGTAGATCTCTTCGAGAAAACCCTACTGACTGCCTCGAAGGTGATCGATTTGAATCAAGGAAGCTCCAAATCTCTGCAAGCTAAGCCTAGGGTCGCTGTTTTGGGGAAAATCACGATCGAGGTAAGTAGATGTCGCCCTTTCTCGATTTAGTGATGAAATTTTATGTTGAACACGACATGAGGCTAGAGGAAATATGTAGAGCTTGACGACTCTATGGTATTAGGAAATGGGTTCGTAACAGTTAGGGTTTATGGGAAATTTACTTTGAATGTGCGATTTTTATGATGTGAAAGATTTCCTAGAAGTTCTTATATTGTTGAAATGTGACGTGAATTGATTTGCCCCAAAAGAGAATACGAATCGAAGGTTATTTCATTTCGCGCCTATCATGTGTTTGATAAAATGCTTGTGTGACAGATCTATGTGTTGAATTTGAATTGTACTGATTCTGTGTGCGTGGTTTGCGACATATTCTATCATCTATTAAGTATGATGTATTATTCAAATAGTCGGTTGTAAGGGTTGTTCATGGCCCCTGATTGACATGACGAGAGGGTTGTTCATGGCCCTTGATGGACATGAGTAGATAATTGGTTGTGTTGTTCAATTATTTGTGGTTATATGCATACGATCTTGGGAGTGGGTAATGGACCCATATGTATTAGCTTCATCACTATACGAGTACTCATCATCATACTTATTTCTACTTTGTACTAATCACTATCTACTTACTGGGTCTCTTTAGACTCATATCATTTGTTATTGTGCTTTTTAGATCACAGGTCAGATGGGGAACTTAAAGATGGGGCAAGTTGAAGATCAAACATAAGAGACCATAGCACAATGTGTTAATTTTAGTTCTTTTAAATTTGTGCTCTTTTGATATTCATATATGTAGACGGTTACTGAGATGGATTTACTTTGATAAGTAATTGTATTTGTTATTTTGGATTGGATTATAACCTTTGTGGATGCACGTATGCATGATCATTAGGTATGCCTGATGTGTATGGGTAACATTCAATGATTTTCTTTCTATATGAATGTTCTTATTATATGAAGATGTAAGTATATAAATATAGAATTGAAATATTTATGATTATCAGGTCATGTTTCCATATTAACCCTTGTATATTAAGGGGAGATGCTGCCGAATTTTTCTTAGAATCTGTAGCCCCATTGATTAATTATTGAGTATTTCTATGAATGGGGCGTTACACTCATGCTTTTGTTGATCTGGTTTCTGTATCAAATTTGGATCATATGTACTGGTGGGGAAATCCTCCTCCATCTATTGTTGGGAAAATTTGTACTGACAATTTTATTTCTATGAAATACTCGGACTACTTTATTCCGAACCCTTTTCAAACTAAAAGGGGGTCAGGATAAAGTTGTCCTTTCATCAAAAAAAAATTTAGAATATCTATCACTTATTAATTCTGTATTAAAATCAATTCAACAAATTTAACTATCACTGATAAAATACGCGACTATTTGGTTGCATAATGGTAGCCATGGGTTGTTTTATACGCACAACAACAACAATAATAAATATACATTTTCTTAGGAACCCAACAACAATATTCGTAATACTATCTAATTTTGTAGCCAAAAACTCAACTTTGTTGTAGGTAATTATTGATGCCTTTGACTACCATTAAAACTTTTGAAAATAAAATTTTTCACTTTATAATTATTTTAATTTAAATTATTTTTCATGATTTTTTTATACAATTATCTTACTGTTCAATCATTTCTAAAAAATTACCTACGCAACTAATTTATCTATTTTTACTTTATTCTTTTTAATCATGATTCTTACTGCCAGACGAGCGGTGCTCGTCTGGTCATCGGCTGCGGAACGGGATTTCCGTTTCCAGCCGATGCGTGGTTCGAATCCCACGTTGGATTCTGAACCCAAATATAGGTGGGGGCATGTGGTCCCCTTTATACTTTGATGGGAGCTAGTGTTCTCCCCACTTGATGTGTGGAAGCTTGTTGTCGTCTTCCATTGTAAGTTTGTTAGAATTGTCTCAGGGTTTGAATGTAATATGATTTGAGATATGATGTAAAATATCCTCCAATCAAAAAAAAAAATCATGATTCTTACTCCTATGATATTAAATAACTTCTTTTAATTTAAAAATTTTTATGATAAAAATTTTGCATTCAAAAATTTTATCAGTTACAAAACTCCCTATATTAGAATTTTATATTTCATTGACTTCGATATTTCCTCGACAATCAGAATTCTTTTTGCTGCAGTGCGGGTTGTGACTCGTGAATGCCTATATAAGCTGCAGCCATTGCTACCGATCTCACGTGTTTTGTGTGCGGGAGACCGAGAAAGGCAGACCCAATTCGCTAGAGTTTAGAAGGCTTTCTACTGGGAGAAAAATGCAAACAAGCCTTGCCGTCATTTTAAGTTTTGAGCAATGTTGTCAGAACCGAACCGGTGATTGAACCGGTAAAGGAACTGGTCTGGTTCGAACCGGTTCGACCGGTTAAACAAACCGGTTCGAACCGGTGACGTCAGCATGATATATTTATGACGTCATAAATATTAAATTATTTTTAAATTTTCAATAAATACATTGATAAAATTATATTTTCATAAATCCTAAATATATATGTTAGATTTTAAAAATAACAATATAAGTATAAAACATGTAGGAGTGACAGGAGCAGGCTGCAGTAGGGATGGGGGTAGGCCGTAGCAATCACACATACATATATATTATTTGTGTTTTCTGATAATTCTAAAAATCTTCATATAATATTATAATTTCATATTAAATTCACACTTTTTGAGTATAAAAATGTTAATTAAATATAGATTTTATGTGAAATATAGTAAAAATTATATTTTTCATAAAATCTTTAATTTTGCTATAAAACGGGTCATTTTGCAATTTTTTTTTGAAAATATAAATTTATGAATTAATAGGCTAGAAAATTTTAATGTTGAAATGTTTATTAGCTTATTAATATAATTTGGGCAAATTTATAAAATTATTTAATTGGAAAAATCATACATATATGACCAATTATCTTTTAAAATACGGGGAACAAAGGATATTATTGTATTTAGACAAATTAAATAAAAGAATAAAGTGAATTAAACTAAGATGATATATGATATTATTGAAATTATTTATCAAATAATTAATATTTAAATTCGGATTTAAATGCACGGCAAGAACACCGAACGACCGTGCACCACCAGAGCACCATTTCAGGTACTCCATCGCCCCAAATCCAACTGCCGGCCATCTGCGATAAAATTTGAAACCCAAATGCAAGCGGATGAGGATCCATTCATTTTAGGACCCATTTGCCTTTGTTTGATATAGCAAAAGTAGAGAACTTGTGGATCTTTTTTATTCGGAAGATTATTTGACTGATCGACGATGAGAGCTGCAGCAGCTTCTCTCGCCGCCGCTCGGATCAGATTAAGGTCGGCAATCGCCGATTCTGCTTTTCTCGGCGCCTTGGCAGCACGGCTCCGATCGGCGGTTGCCCGTCAGCCTTTGCGCTCACGTCCGGAGTTTTGCCCCTGTCATCGACGGCAGAAGTCTACGATGGTCGGATGGTGCGGACTGCGGAAGATGACGGGATTGCTGCGGAACTGCTGAACCGGTTGTATACGGTCGAACCGCGATGTGCGGTTCGACCGCCGGTTCGCCGGTTCTTACGGTTTAATGTAATTAAACCGAACCGCATATAAACGAACCGGACACAGGACCGGTTCCCGGTTGAACCGGTCGGACCGGCCGGTCCGGTCCGGTTCGGTTCTAACAACACTGGTTTTGAGTGCATTTCTGAAAAATTATTGTTTATAAGTTCTGTAGCAGTTCATTTCTGAAAAATTGTGTTTGCAAGTTTTGTAAATACATATCAAGTATGTTTGGAAGGTGACAATTTTTGAACGAAAATGTTGTTGGTAAAAAATTGTGTGTTTGTAAGTTTGGTAAATACATATTAAAGTATGTTTGGCATGTGACAAAATTTTTGAACTAAAATGTTTTTGGTGTAAGGATTTTTGAAGATGTATAAAATGATATGACATGATAGCAGTAATGATGAGAAGTAAAAAAAAAAGAAATAAAGTTAAGATAAATATATTAATTGTATAGGTAGTTATGTAAAAATAATTGAAAAAATGGAGAAATTATATAGAAAGATGTGAAGAAATAATTAAAAAATAGGATTTTTATACAAAAAGATAAGATGTAGATTGAAAAGTTCTATTATTAAACAAATATACCCTAAATGTATAAAAAAATTTAATACATTCCAATGAATAGAGGTGCAACTTGAGCTCATGAAACTCAGATTCACCTTAACCCTAATCCTAATCTTATTTATAAAATATTAATCATAACATTAACCTTAATTTTAACCTTAACTTTAACCTTAACCTTATTTGTAAAGTCTAAACTACAACTCTATTTTTTAAAAAATTGGGTTTGGATTGAATTTTAGGTTGAAATTGATGTTGATGAATTTACATTTTACTTAAGAGTTATAAGTTTAGAATTTCATATAATATACAATAATAACAAATCGTATAAGTAAACATAATAATATATAGTCAAATAGACTTTTAAAAGGTATAGTAATATAAAAAATATTTCTAGAAAAGATTTAAAATTAGAAACAAGACAAACGAAGAAAATTAATGGATGTAAAAAACAATATAAATGAAAATAATATACTTTATTTATAATATAATTACAATATTCCAAACGTGTATTTAAATATAAATATAAATGATATAAAATACACAAAATATAAAAAATATTTTTTAAATATTTGTATATAATATATTTTATTAAATAACAAATGGAAAATCAAGCTTGGATTCTTAAATTCCGGTTCTCTTGAACCCTATTCCTATCATATTTATAAATTGGATTTCTTGAGTTCGGATATTTCAGACTCAAGTTATAAAAAAGTAAGTTTTAACACGGTTGGAAATTGGATTTGGGTTCAATCCGGCCCAAGTTGCGCCCCTACTAATGAATCAATAGATCATCTGAGAAAAATCATGGTGGTATCAATTTTTTAGTAATTATGGTAGTATGATTTTTTTATTAATTATTTTTTTTGAAAAATATGTATAGAGTAAATATTAAGATAATATAAGGTTTTAACGCACTTTTTTAAGTTTAAATTTTTTTTGTTTATTCTATGTTCGTCATGTTAATTGAAGCACACATAAACAAGGCAATTTCACATATCGAAATTTTATATTGATTTTTTGAATATACAAACTTTTTATCTTTAAAATTTTTTTAGAATCTAACCAGAGTCTACTTCATTCTAACCGAATCTAATCAAGTGAAACAAAATTTAACCAACTCTAACTTTTTATTTTGGCATGATAACTATTGTTTAACATTATAATATCCTTTTGACTTTTTTAGAAAATAATTTACATCGAGAATATGTAATTTGAATATTAGTTTTAATAATTTATTCGTGTTTAGCTAAGTCTAATCAAGTCTAATTGAGTCTAACTTGTTGATTTGGCATGACAAATGCCATAACACATATATCTTACTTTTTGGCCCTTTAGAAAGTCATTTGTATAAAAACTATGCAACTTAGATGTCGTTTTAGAATTTTAACCAATCTAACTTAGTCTAACCACTGTAACAAAGTCTAACTAAGTCTAATTAAGTCTAATCAAACCTAACCAAAGTTAATCAAATCTAACTTGTTGATTTTGGCATACAAATGGCATTTAATGCCTATAATATGCTTTTCGACTAGTTAGAAGGTCAGAAAATAAGCAATTTGCATGTTAGTTTTAGAATTTAACTAAGTCTAATCTAATTTAATCAAAACTACTAAGTGTAACACATTCTAATCAAGTCTAACTAAATCTAATTAAGTCTAACCAGGTCTAATTTATTGATTTTGGCATATAAATATCATTTAATGTCATGATATGGCCCTTCAGAAGGTCATTGATATAAAAATTATACATTTTTTATATTAGTTTTAGAATTTAACCAAGTCTAACCAATTCTAATTTTTTATTTGGCGTAATAATTGTTATTTAACACATGAATATTTCAAGAATTCTTAAATAATCATAGGTGAAATCTATTATACCTAAAATCGAAACGTGGGCTCTGATACCACATGTTAGAAATCATGCGATGAGGAAGCGTACCTGAATCCACGTGTGTGTAGATTCCACCTGTAGACCGAGTAGAGTACGAGGTCTTCTCCCTCAACACTTCTCCCTATAATACTAGCGGTAGATGAGAGCCACTTGTGATGTAAAACGTGTGAGAGAGGGACCTAGACTCCTCTATTTATAGAGTCCTTCCCATCATGACTCAATTAGAAGTGTAGTTCTACCTCAACTCGAATTGCGTACGCAATTCAGATATGACTGGGCTTTCTTTAAATCCAAGACTTATTATCTAATTAGGACACCTTATAGGAGTATAACTCTAACATCCTCTTCCTCAGGAACTCAGAGAGTCTCTCCTGCAAATCTCTCTCAGACAAGAATTCAGGATTTTCTTTGAACGAGCACTTGACCTTTTCAGCAATCTCTCGTAAGAGATATTTGACATTATAAGTTTGAGAGACACAAACCCAAGCAGCAACACCAGAATCATGGAAATGATTCCTCACTCGATCGCTATTGAAGACTTTGGTAGCCAGAGTGGTCTTGCCTGCTCCTCCCGTGGCTACTATGGAAACAACACAGCGGTGGCGACTGTCTCCAGCTTCTCCTCCTCTTCCTATCAACCTCTCCACCAACTCCTCAACATGATTTGCGAAGCCAAGAACTTCGTCGCCTACGGCAAGAGCAGCAGCACGCCGATAAACTTGCAGTTTTTTGCTTACATAACTCGGCCCTTCTCGCCCATCAAAGTCCGGAACGCCATAAGTCTCCTTACGAGCATAAACGTCGCTAATTTCTTTCTTTATCTCTTCGATTGCCTTTCCAATTCGTTTAAGAGAGACAAAGTCACTCCAGCCAGAGACGTATTTCTTGAAGGGTCTTCTGCGTCGCTGACGTTCCTCTCTCAATCTGAACATGTCGACGGCATCTTCAATCTTTCGAGCAATGGCAAACATGTCCGCCACCAGTTTCTCCAGTCGCTTGTCGGCTTGTCCGAGTTTCCGATCTGCATCTTGCAAGAAACACCGTATCGACACCAGATCTTTTTCGATGGACTTAGTTTGTCGCGGACACCATACGAACAACTTTTCATTCAAAAATTTTATTACTTTCTAAATACATCCATAATATTGTTGATTTTTTTCTAAATTGGTCGACAGATTTAGAAATGGAAAGGGATGAAGATGAAATGAGAATTTGATATGTAAATGTATGGGCTCTGAGCACACGGGAGCTGTAACCCATTTTTTAAATTTTTTTGAAATTTTTTTATACAATTGTTAATCTAAGTGTACTTAACATATATGTGAAGTTTTACAATTTTTAGAGATTTTTAGATATTTATTTTTAATTTTTGAAAAATAGTGGTGTTTTAGTAATTTTAAATTATTAAAATGTCACTATTTTTCAAAAATAAAAAATAAATATATAAAATCCTACAAAAATGGTAAAACTTGATCCTATATTAAGTACATTTAGATTACCAGTTGTATAAATAATTTTCAAAAATATTTAAAAATGGTTTAAATACACTTGGGTGCACTAAAGCTAAGTGAACCTGGTTGCATTTAGTCTCATCTTGAAATGTATTGGGAATGTGTAAAGATGCCCTGGGAATGATCAAAGTTGTATTAAAAATGAATAAATATGTATGACATTCCATCTCATCCTCAATTCATTTCATCTTTAAACTATAGATGTTCAAGTATCTGATGAAGGCATACTCCAGAAGAAAGGTAATATGAGTTCATTTCTTTACTCAACTTCAAATTCTAGACTTTGATACTCCGACACTCTATTTACACTCATTTCAGCCACAGGTCATCTAAGTGGTCACTATAATGTAGTTATTTTATGTGTTTTTATTTGGCCTTTTTGATAAGTTGGTGATGAATATTAAATATCTGCATTTGATAGTATATTATGGTAATCGGTGAATAGGAATGAAATATTTACAGGGTTCATTGTTAACTATATTGCAGCGAATAGTTTCGTTTGGATAAGTGTTTGCAATGAAATTTCGACGTGCAATGAAGTTTTTTCGTTCAAATACTAATCAGCAACGAACTTAAATTGCAAAAATGTGCCTGGAGCTGCTTGTCTCCTCTATGTGACACTTGTTCTTTTAATCATTCCATAATGTTTTGGCTCTAAATTCCTTGTCATATTTGTGGAGTGCCCTTTTTGGTTGTGATTCGTGACGATATATTCCAGATGCAAAACATAGTTTTTTTTTTTTTGATAGAAACATACGTGTTGGTTGGTCGTCAGCGTGGAATTATATCCGAGTCTTCGATTATCTAATATATATTAAATAAAAATTATAGTATGTAAATATCAAATTAAGAAATCTAATTGGAGGAATACTTAAAAGCAAAGTCATTCCACGCGGCGCCCCATGCGGTCACCTTTGGAACAATTCTCTATATCTTTTTTTAAAAAAATATATTTCGTTATACATTGGTAGGCCTCACATAGATGGGCGTTCATACATTTTTTTTCAGAATTTAGAAGTACATAAATAAGGTTTTTTCATTTTTGAAAATTAAAAAATTTGAAAATCTCGTGCTCTCACGATTTGCAATTTTTTATTTTCGAAAATAAAAAATCTATTTACATAAGTCAAAAAATATAAAAAAAATTTATAGGCACTCATCTGCCTAGGCCTACCAACGTATAATAATATTTTAAAAAATATATGGACAATGATTCTAGCCGTGACTGCACGGAATCACTACTCTACTCTAAAAATATTTTTTATATTTTAATCTATTTTTGCATTTTTATTATAAATTAAAATTTAATAGCATTAATTTATGGTGAATTTATGGAATGAAGATTACACTAGGGTACTTCAATACAAGTTCTATAGAAGCTTTTTCCATTACATACGATACATGGCCAGCATGCTCCCCTGTGAAGTTGGCTTCCCCAACGAATGTATAATTTGCCTTTGAATGAAGGCTAACAACATTGACATGCATGCAATTTATTTTAAAAATGGTCGTAACAACTATAAAATTTAAAAATCAATTACTATAAATATAAATATTTTACTTTTAAATTAACATAAATGCAAATAACATTTTTTTCAGAACATTGCTCTGTTTTTGTGATTTTTACATTTCACATCACCACCAACAAAAAGAAAAAGAAGAGCGTTAGGGTCAATGGCTTGCGAACTTTGCCAACAAAAACATATATTTTTTCGATTGGGCCAACAACAACATATTAATTCTTGTTTCTAAATTAAGTTCTTATAATTCTATATATCTTTTTTGCTCAAATAAAACATAACGATTATAAATTTACATACATTTGACAAAGTGAAGAAAAGGAGGAAGAAAAGTAAAATATCTAGATCCAATTAATCACATGGGACTCAATTATACAAGAATGAAATCAAAGTTATTTGAAAAATACATAAGGAATTCGAAAGTGAAAAGCTATCCCATTCTCAACTCTTTTTCTACCGATCTTAAACTCTGATACCTACTTTCTTGCACCAATCCTCTTCCTTAGCTTTTTCAAGCCAATTTTAACGTTGCATTGTTGGACTGTCAAAGACGAAGTTTTTTAGGGTGCGGATGCATTGCAAGCCTTCCACAAGCTTAAAGTTTCTACAACGACGTATCTCAAAAATTTCAAGCTTGGGCATGGCTCCTTGTTCCACCACCAATACCTCCAGTTGATCCATGAAATGAATGTAGAGGTATTTGAGTTGAGGAAACCCGTTAGCAAATGAAATCATCTTCTTTTTCGTGCACGCATCAGAATCCAAACAGAGGCTGACAAGGTCGGTCAGCATTTCCAATGTTGGCATTGGATCATCACTGAGTTGAGATCCACTTAAGAAAACTACAGTGAGTTTTGGTGGAAGTTTAGGCAGTCTTTCCAACTTTACACCCCGCAATGACAGTTTAGAAAGATGCATATGACGCTCGAGGGTTAAGGTGACTGGGTGATTACCAATATTTTTACGACCCCTAGTGGGAAAGTCAACGCTAATTGATCGGAGATTAACAAGTTTGCTAATAAGTTTGCTAATCAAGTTCCCTAGTCGTTCCATCCAAAGTGGCTTGATTACGCTGGACGCTGCCCCTCTCGTTATATCCAAATTCCTGAGGCCGCCTAACGAACTGACGACTGTCGCTTCTTCTATCCAACTGCCCATACTTAATATCAATGTGCGGAGATTATTTAGGTTGCACACTCGTGGTTCACCTTCAAAATTGCAGTATCTGGCTTGTAGATGCTTTAGCCGGTGGAGTTTCCAAAGTTCTTTCGGCAGGCATACACGTGTAGGTAAAATAAGCGTCTCCAAATTGTAGAGGTTGCCGATGGATGGAGAAAGAAGAACTCGCTTGTACATATCATTACTGCCTAGATCTAAATACCTCAGATGTGTGAGTTCTTCAGATGGGAAATCCTTAATAATTGATAATGAATAAGGGAAAGGCACCCTCAGCTTTAGCACCCTCAGCAGTTCAAGATGCTTAGAAAGATCAGATGAAAACTGCACATCCTCATCAAAACAGAACAAGGATCGGAGGTTTAGGATATTGTTGTCTCTAAAAAAATCTTCTGAATCGTGAACTGCCAACCAACGTGCTTCAATTGTGCTA
Source organism: Annona cherimola (assembly GCA_030490835.1). Taxonomy (NCBI): domain Eukaryota; kingdom Viridiplantae; phylum Streptophyta; class Magnoliopsida; order Magnoliales; family Annonaceae; genus Annona; species Annona cherimola. The sequence continues at coordinate 90,158,124 of CM059975.1, forward strand.
AATGTTGTAGGAGTGCTTATTTTTTTACTATCGACGGCGAGGAAATTATACTTCGTACCTTCTGAAATGGCAAAAGCATGGAGGAGATCATGAATGCGGCCCCATTCCTTTGATCCATACCATTCCCACTCTTCAAAGAATTGAACTAAATTTCGGTCAATCAGCTCCGCCAAGTAATCGTCCGCCAAGTCTTCTGTTTCCCGTCCTTTCTTGGGCTGTATAAATCCCTCTGCAATCCAAAGCATTTTTAATTCATCAGCCAAAATTTCATAGTCCTCGGGGAAGAGGCCCAAATAGAGAAAACAAGGCTTCAAGTGATATGGCAAATCATAATAGCTCAATGCTATTATGTCTTCACAATGCCCCGACTCTTCCGACAGCCCATCCGTCAGACTAACCAAGACATTCTTCCAATCCTGCAGCCTTGCCTCACCCTTTGCTGCGAGGAGACCACCCACAACCGAGATGGCTAAAGGCAACCCTCCGCATTTTTTCACAATTTCTTTCCCAACATCTGTAAGCCCTGCTTTAGAAGAAGAAGAAGAAGAAGAGCAGGGTATCTCAGTGCTCGTCTCCTCCCATGGGAATGCCTTCTTTAGAAACAGCTTCCAGCTATCTTCTGCATTTAGACTTGGCAGGTGGAAGGGAAGATTTGGCCGATCGGAAGCAGCATGTCTCGCCACTTTGGCCTTGCGAGTCGTGATTATGATTCTGCTTCCATTTCCTGCATCCGGAAATGCTGCTTTTAGTTGAACCCACGCATCAGCATCCCACATATCATCGAGGACAATGAGATATCTCTTCTCCTGCAGGAACTCCGACAACCTGTCCTGCAAAACTTTCTCATTCAAGCATTTAGAATTTTGTATCGATGAGCACTTAACCTGTTCAGCAACCTCTCGCAAGAGAGATTCGACATTATAAGTTTGGGAGACACAAACCCAAGCAGCAACACCCGAATCATGGAAATAATTCCTCACTCGATCGCTATTGAAGACTTTGGTAGCCAGAGTGGTCTTGCCTGCTCCACCCGGGGCTACTATGGAAACCACACAGCGGTGGCGACTGTCTCCAGCTTCTCCTCCTCTTCCTATCAACCTCTCCACCAACTCCTCAACATGTTTTGCGAAGCCAACTACTTCGTCGCCGACAGCAAGAGCAGCAGCACGCCGATAATCTTGCAGTTTTTTGCTTACATAACTCGGCCCTTCTGGCCCATCAAAGTCCGGAACGCCATAAGTCTCCTTACGAACATAGACGTCGCTAATTTCTTTCTTTATCTCTTCGATTGCCTTTCCAATTCGTTTAAGAGAGACAAAGTCGCTCCAGCCAGAGACGTATTTCTTGAAGGGTCCTCTGCGTCGCTGACGTTCCTCTCTCAATCTGAACTTGTCGACGGCATCTTCAATCTTTCGAGCAATGGCAAACATGTCCGCCACCAGTTTCTCCAGTCGTTTGCCGGCTTGTCCGAGTTTCCGATCTGCATCTTGCAAGAAACACTGTATCCACACCAGATCTTTTTCGATGGACTTGAGTTTGTCGCGGACACCAAAAGAGTAACCAATTTGTTGTATCACCGGTTCACCGATCTTCTGAAGGGTGAAGGAAATGATGGAACCAACTACAGCAGCCATGAGAGCGAGATTTACACAGTGAAATTAGAAAATGAAAATGGTGATGATGTGGCCTTCTTTCTCTACATCCGGCGCACGACTTATAATAAGATGGTAAAGCCCACACAACCAGCGGCACCAGTGACGCTGCAGCAAAAGCGATAACGCGTTTTGCCTAGGAACAGCGAGAAACGCGTTTTAATCTTGACTAGAAACAGTGAAAGGTAATTTTTATTTTTATTTTTTTGAAATTTTTTTTACATAATTGTCAATTTAACTATATTTAATAAACATATATTAATTTTTATAATTTTTACAGATTTTTAGATTATTTAAATTTTTAAAAATAAATAGCATTTTAGTAATTTTAAAGAAATTTTTGCAAATACGCTTACAAGATTTGATCAATATTGCAGCTGTGTACTGAGTGTACCGATATTGCAAATTGACCCACAAAGTTTGTATAAAATTAAAAGTATATGCCTTTCTTTATGATGTTTTTAAAATTTTCTATAAAACGATGATAATGTTTTTCAAGCCAGGTGATGCACTTGTAATTTTTCAAATATTATAGACAGATTTGCTATTTTATTATTTCATATATTTTTGCATATATCATTATTTTAGATTTTTTGCAAGTATATTTATAATATCCGAAAAAACGATAAGTTTATCACTTGACTTAAAAGGTATTATTGTCAATTTCATAAAATTTTAACAGCGTCATAATGGAAGAGACATGCTTAAAATTTCATACAAACTTTATGGGCATATTTGCAAGAGTAGGAAACTTAGGAACACATATACAATATTGGGCAAAGTTATAGGCATATTTGTAAAAATACCGATTTTAAATTATTAAAATGTTGTTAACTTTAAAAAATCTAAAAATCTCTAAAAATGGTAAAAAAAATTAAATATACATGTTAAATATACTTAGATTTATACAATCATATAAAAATTTTAAAAAAAATAAAAAATGAGTAATTGCACTTGTGGCGCACGTGAGTGCAAAAAATTAAGTTCCACGCGTGAATGCAAACTTGCAATGCAACTTCTTAATTCATTTATGATCATACAATTCTATAGCGTCATCATGTCATTTATAAAATTTTTATATTTATTTCAACTTTATTTTTTTTTTACTCATCATCATTGCCCCTATCATATTACATCATTAAACTTTGACATTTCACGAATGCATCCAATATCTTCAAAATAAGAGCATTTTTCCCTAAAAATTATATTTTCTTATGTTACTACTGTAATTTACATACATACCCATATAGTTTGACACTAATTGCAGATATACTCACGTAGTTTCATGAAATGCATATTACCCCCACATAGTTTCACCAAATTTGCATATTACTCTTATGCCGTTATTTGTCGTTAATATCTGACATTATATTTTGAAAAATGACGAAATGCCCTCATCCATAATTTCAAGAATTGCATATCACCGCACATAGTTTCACCAAAATTGTATATTGCTCCCATGAAACTTTGTATACCAACGAGGGCTTTTTCGTTACTTTTCAAAATATAACGTCCATGGAATTATATATAACTTCATAAATGAATTGAAAGAGTTATAAAATATCAATCTTAATTCATTTATTTAATTAAATAATTAAATAAGTTTGCATATTATAATCTATTTATTTAAAAATTTAAACCTAATTCATTTATAAACCGGCTGGACCAAATAGAGTGTAGCGTTAGCAGTGATCATCAATACCCTTAACTAAGATACTCTTATAAATTAAAAGGAAGATGGCTCTTTTGAAAGCGCTGAGCTTTGCTTACAAATTCCTACGGACAAAACTCCCGATGTGTACCATCCTAGCTGGCTAGACAAAAATGCTTTAATATGCAGTCATGTACTGTATAGTGCGCATTAAATGCACTGCTACTGTGAATAAAGGCATAGGCCGAGCAATTCACACCACGGTCTGTGTGCCTGGACCGCCTGGTCACGCAAATTCACGCAAATTCGAATCCGGTGGAAGCGCTAACGCTTTCAACGCTTTTTTTGTTTTGACTTTTTCAACAGTATTAAGGGGAAGCGTAAATGCACCTTTGGGTGTGTTTGGTGATACGAGAAAGTTGTTAAGTTAAAATTTTTTGATTTAAAATTTTTCACTCTTCATAATTATCTTATTTTTTAATAATTTTTTCACATTTTTTATACAATTACCCTACTTTTCAATCATTTCTACACAACTACCAACACAACTAATTTATCTATTTCAACTTTATCCTATTTATTCCTCATCATTACCCCTATCTTATCACACCATTTGATAACTTCTAATCTCTATAACTTTTCATTAAAAGTTTTATCCATTTCTAAACACACCCTTTGTCTATTACAACAATTTTTTTAAATTTTTTTTATTATAAAGTTATTAGTCTAAGTATATTTAATACATACATTAATTTTTATCATTTTTTTTACTTTAGATTTTTTTGAATTTTTAAAAATTAAAATTTTAAAAATCTAAAAATATCTACAAATCTCGAAAAGGGATAAAAATTAATACACATGTTTAATACATTTAGATTAAGAGTTGTATAAGAAAAATTTCAGAAAAAATTAAAAAATAATTATATGCACCCTAGTATTAAGAGGGTGATTGTAAATGATAAAAAATGTCAAAGTTAAAATTTTTTACTGTATAATTATCTTATTTTAAAATTATTATTTTTATATATTCTTATATAACTATCTTAGTTTTTAATCATTTTTACACAACTACCTATATAATTAACCTATCTATTTTAATATTATTTTCTTTACACCTCATCGTTACTCTTATCATATCACATTATTTTCTATCGATTTAACAATTTTTACACTTAAAATTTTTTGTCTAAAAATTTTATTACTTTCTAAACATATCCTAAATAAGCTATGTTAGGTGTATTATTTTTTACAGGTGTTCTCTTTTTAATTTGTTGACTTTTGAGTATGTGTGCAATAATTACTCTTAGTTGCAATTTTCCTGGCAACTCAAAAGGAGGAAGAAATGCGATTCGTGGTATGTTCGAAAGATAAAATTTTTAAATTAAAAATTCATAGTATAAAAGTTTATAAAATAGTATAATATACTACAATATAGTAGATATAGTAACGAAGAGTACAGAAAATAAAGTTAAAATAGATAGATTAGTTATATCGGTAATAAAGTAACTGTAAGAAACAAATTAAAAAATACGATAGTTATGGAAAGAAAAATTTTTAATTGAAAATTTTTAATTTTAAAAATTTCCTAGTTATACAAACACACACTCTTTCTGTTTTATTTTGGTGGTAAGACGAAGGCTGCTGTTATGGTTTATATATATTTATATAATATACCATCCCGATTTTTTAATGTAAAACGCATGCCTACTCTCATATCATGGAAAGAAATATTTGCTTAAAGTCCCACCATACATGAGAAATTATAAATCCTTACCATATGGATAAATTATAAAACTTTCATTATAAGAGAACTAAACTTTAAAAGTCTAAATCATTACACTTGCATCCAGCAAACGTTGAAACCCAAACCTCCTTGTGAGGCCCATGGGTTTACTACGAGGCTGTAACTCTTACGGAGGCTACTGTTGTGATTGATCCTAAGTTTTCTTAGCAAGCTGAACCACCATCTTAGTGATGCTACAATATGGCCCATGAGTGCTTTTATAACCCTCATATAAGAATGTGTGCCCGCGCACAGCGCGGTGGTAACACATGGGTGGGTGCGTGAGTTTAGCCAGGATTGATTTCCTACGAGAGCAAAAAGCTCCTTATGAGAATGTGTAATGAAAAAAGAAAAAGGAATGTGTTAATTTCAAAAATTGACCATAAGTCTTGTCTTTGTTTTCAAATATAATCATACATTTTTACACTGTTAAATATATACTTACATAGTTTACCTTCGTCATCAATTTTTTTAGACCATTTCTTTTATCAATTAAGTTGCAGGTGTGACTTAAAAATGTGCCTTTTTATATTACACCTGGCCCTCTAAGAAGGTTAACAGTGTAAGGTGTGAAACCCTAACCCAGGTAGGATCCATATGTATGCATTGAACATGTATATGATGATTATTTATGAATTATGGAATTATGAAGGTATTTTATGATTTTTGCTAATTATGGCAATTAGGGTTATAAGTTAGCATTAATGATGTGATTAAGCATTTTAAGCCTAAATAAGACAACGGGTTTAGAATGAATTATTTATAATTTAAATATGTAAATATATCATGAAAAATTATTTTTCATTATTTAAAATGAATTATGGAGAGTAATATGGAAATTGACAAGTTTGATAGAAAATATTGAAAAATTCATAACTCAACGCGTATAAGGGGGATTCAAGTGAAATTTAAAATAAAAATTATTAATATTGGGCCTGGTATTATGGAATGAATGGATTATGAAAATCCTTGATGAAATAAGAATTATGAATTTTTAATCATATGTCCATTTCAACCGTTAACTTCAAATGACTATATCGGGAGCTAGTAAACTTGGATTGAGTTGAAATTTGAAACAGTTGAATAAAATGGTGAAATATTTATTTTGGATGGCTTGAATTAAGCATGACATATTGAGAAAATTCCTGCATTGAAAAAGGTGAGCATGTTTGACTTATGCTCCACAAAAGTACCATGCCATTAATGCTAGAGTACCATACATAAATGCTTGATGGAATGGGAATTTGAGGTGGCAAATTGCAGGCTATTCCTTGGGTATTTTATGTAATTATTTGAAAAGCATAAATATGGAAATTATCCATTCAATCAATGCATGGAATGATGAAGCTAGTGAGCGTAGCCAAGGTGGCCATAAGGGACGTCCAATGGCTGGTTGGTGCTCATTTTTTATTTTTTAAATTTCTTAAAAATGCCTAAATGTTGCAGGGATGTAAGTACATGATATATGCATACAATAATAGAGATTTTCAGCAATTAAAAATAGAAAAAGTTAGGTATATACTGCTGAAAACGTGGACAGCTTGTGGTAGAGAAAAATGTAATTTTTGGTGTTAAGTTGTTGCAATATTTGTTAAATTTATTTACATAAAATTAATGCATGAATTAAAAGGTAATTAGAGACATAAATTACCCACATTTTTTCATAAAATAAAAATGAAAAAAATGGATAAAAATCTGGACAATTGGACATGATTGGGGGATAGCTTTGGACGGTCATGGATTGCATTAGTTTTGACTTTTGAAAAATGGTGAAAATGCAAATTTTTATGGTTGCAATTGTGCCAGCACTTCAAGGTGATATGCATGCATTTACTCATGTGGAAAAATGGATAAAAAGTGGGCCCCACAGCTGGAAAAAAAATCTAGCTCTTATATCCCATGCAGATCACTTGGAGAAGGACTTGAAAATTTGCCAAAAGCTAGTTTTTCACCCAAACCAACCCAACAACTCACGTCCCGTATTTCCAGCAAAAAAGGAAAGAAACCAAGGGAAAAAGAAGGAGAATTTGAAGAAGAAATCATCTCAAAGGATTAGAGTTTGAGTTGGCTCAAAACCAAGTAAGTATGTGATGATTTTTAGTTGTTTAACTTGAGTTCTTAAACTCAAAACTTGGCAAGGAAAAGCATGCTTAAAAAATCTGTAAAATGATGTTTCAACATGCCTTTGCATGAATACGGATTGGGTATTAAGTTTTAAATATGAATTTTTAAGTTAAGATTGATGAAAATGAAGTTAAGCATATGTATTAAGTGAAAAATCCAAGTTGTTAAACCCTAAATCTCCAAGACAAGTTGTTATTTTGATTTGATATTTTGATTAAGCTATAAATCATGTATTCATGCCAAAAATATGAGGGTTTATGCTTAAGTGATGAAATTTTGAAGTTATGTAAAGCAAAGTGTTGATTTTGACCTAATTCTTATGTTTATATGCTAAAAATGTTATGAAAATGGATTTGCATGTTTTAGGCATGTTATGTTGGTTAAAATACCCTAGACTTAAGGTATTAGGGATGCCCCAAAGGATTTGGGAAAATAAACCCTAGAACTGATTTTTATGATTTTTATGAATTTTATGCAAAAACGTCAAACCGACGTGAAACGGGTCTCAAAACGTGAGGGTAACTTGCTGTTTTGAGAAATGATAATGCATGGATGTTAATTATGTGTTAAATCCCTAAATATAGATGAGAAAAAATGAATTTTATTGCTAAATGAATTTTATTGCTGAAAATTTGGAATTATAGGACTGCATAGGGTTATGTGTCGAAAGACGCCTAAAACGGGTGAACAACGAGTTCCAAACTTGCTGTTTTGGAAACCTATGAGTGAATGGATTTAAATCCCATGGAAATACCATAAATGCAGTGGTAATTAAGGGGAATTAACCCGCTGAAAACTAGATTAAATTTTTGAGTTAGAAATTTTAGGAAAGGCATTGTGTTTATCTGCTAAATAAGCCTGTATGAAGGGATAACGGTAAATGGATGATGAATAACTTATGAAAAGTGATTTTATGCAAAAATGCATGAAAATGAGATGAATCTCATATTTATGGATCTGTTTGAGAGGGTATGATATTAATTCTAAAATTTTGGACTTGAATTATAAGCTAAGGCAATGCTATGTACATAGAAAAAACACTCATGTGTGTGTTTTGGAAAAATGGGAAAATTGGCAAAGTAAGCTTAATGAAACTATGTATGATATTTATGGAATGAATTATATGATATTAAAATGAATACCCTAATTTTAGGGTTATATGTATCCTATGTTGTATGATAGCTGAATGTGTGTAAATTATGCTAATTGGTGCAAAATAAACCATATATGTGTATGACTTATGAAGTCAAATAAATGATGTATATATATGAAATGGGTTGAAAAACTAAAGGAAATATGAAAAAAAAGAAATATACAAAAAATCATATTGTTTTTCATGTAGGCAAAAGGAAAGAGAAAGTGGTGACGGAAAGCTAAGAACTTCAGGTAAGCAAGTAAATTTTCTAAAGGATTTTTGCTTTTCTAAATGATTTCTATAAATGCAATTTATGCTTTAACTTGTTTGATGAAATTATAAAAAAAATTTGTAATATCTTTAAGGATAGCCGTCCCTTAGCAAAATAATGTTGAAATGATATTTTCTTTCAAATGCAATGTCATGAAATGTTTCTTTTATAAATACTATGGAAAAATGATGTGGTTCGATGTTTATGATTAAAAAATCATGCTAGCATGTTAAAAATAAATTTATACCAAAGTTTTATGTGCACAGGATACAAGGTTCACTTGAAGGGTATAAGCGGACCGATTGTCCCCCTTTGGTGTGACTGAGTCACTTGTAATAGGCCTACGGTTGGCGGCGCCCTCTCTGAAATGGGAGTTAACGTAACGGATGGTCGCCTGGCTAGCTTCCATCCTAAGGGAGATATGATGTTCATGTTCATGTTTTCATATAGTATTATGTATATGAGACCCGTGATGGGTACAGGATTTCATGTTTTCAAGATATACCTTTGGATAAGGTATAAGATGCTTTCCAAATTGATTTTAAATGCAAAATGTTGCCTGAAATGATTTGCCTGAAAAATGCAAATAGCTTGCTTATTGAGTTTTGACTCACGATTTTGTTTTCCAAGCCCAAAGACAGGTGACAGATAGGATATGGCAAAGGAGCAAGCACCGACTTAAGGAGTCCATGGAAAAAATTGATGAAACTCATGTTATGAAGTTGATGTGGAATGATTGTAAAATTATATGCCGTGTTTTATGATGAATAGTTGTGAACTACTTGAATGTTTTATATAAATGACTATGATACATGCATGCGGTGACATCTGATTTAGGCAAAAGATGAAATGTCACTAAACAACATGTTTGTATGTAATGAATGGATTGAAATAACTTAAAAATGTATGAAAATGAAATTATGAGAACATGAGGTGTTATATGAACTGTTACATGATCATATTTAACAGGATAAATATCCGATAAATCTCGCCGTGTGACAGGGCAACAATCCGGATCACGTTTACCAATCAATCTGATCTTGAGGTAAGGCTCAGGATGCGACGCTTGGGTTTGGGGCGCTATAGTAAGGACTTCACGTCTAGCATATATGCTAGCCTATTACCCATATATTGTAGATCTTGCAACATTTGTTTAGTGTTTCACATATGTAGTCATTGATACTACCTTATTTTAAAAAGATAATTTTATCCCTCCAAATTTTTCCTAACCGAAACAATTGAGCCTAGTACTACACTTGAATCATTTGATTCCATAAATTAATGATTTAGTATAATCAATTGAGTAATATGGCCCAATCATTTCACTTAGGTAATTTGGTTGGTGCAAAATTATTTTTCCAGCGGAATAAATAATCGTTATTTTGATAACATTGATATGCAAGAAATTTAGGGTGAATTTTTATGGATATAAGAGGGATTTATGAAATTTTATGGATATAAGAGGAATTTACAAAATGTTATGGATATAAAAAGAATTTATAAAATGTTACAAATATACTAGGAATTAAGAATAAATGTTATGGTTATGAAAAAAAATTTCCCTTTAAAATGTTAGTTCTGTATGAACTAATGCTACCATATACACGTGTGAATTATATAGTACAAGTGCTCAGTGTGTTTCTAAGTACAAAACTCTTTTTTGATTAATTAATATTTCGTGCTTGATGAAATAAGATTTCCTACTATAAGAGAAATCAACATGCAAAAAATCTTTTAAATAAAAAACATGTAAAGAATCTAATTTAATAAGATGAATTCAATGTTTATGAGCACTCTTCATTAGAAATGCATGCTAGCTCCCATGCCAGCCACCTAGGGTGGAATCTTATCGGAGCAAGTCTCCCCTCCTCTTCCATGTTTGTAATTTTAAAAAAAATGAACTCAATTTTGTATTAAACATAATTTTTTATTAATTCTATACCACATATGAATGTCCATGCTTGCAGCTTAATTGCATGCAATGTACAGTAATCTAATATGGCTAGAATTTATGGCATGGGCAAAAACAAAAACTTTTTTTTGTTTCAATTGGGGAGATTTCTCTCATAACCACCACATTTTCCCCTAATAGGGGTGTAAATACGATTAGCCTAATTTATTATATATAGTATTCGGCTAGTCATTTTGAAAAAAATTTATACAACCCAATTTTAACCGACCTGATTCAAAAGTGTCATGATTTTGGTTAGATGATTGCCAACCGATTTGATCCAATTTCATATATTTGTGCACAATATAATAAATTATTAATAAATAGTCTTACATTATCACATAATACACAGAAATTAACTAGATATTATTGCTTTGAAATAAGATTATTTAGCAATTATATTATTATGTAAGTCATAAATTGGAAAGTGTGTTGGAATTTAAGGCAAATTAAGCACAATCAATGTTTTGATGATTAACAACTCAATTTGAAAATTATTTAAGTACTAATGTGGTTGCTAATGATGCCAAGGTTCATACAATCAAAATTCAAAACGATAACAGATCAAGTCACATACCAAGTCGACTCAGGCATCGACTTAGGTCAAGTCGATAACCAAATCGACTCCGGGATCGACTTCAAATGCCCCAAAATCGACAGACCTGAAATTGTGACTCCAAGACAAACGAAGATGCAACCGAAGTCGACTCCACTTGCGACTTAGGTGAAGTCGCATCCCAAGTCGACTTCACCTGCGACTTGGGTGAGACTTGGCTATAGACCCAAAAAATGTCAGAGTTAAGTCACACATCAAGTCGACTTCATTATGCAACTTGGGTGAAGTTGAATTCAAGTTGATCCCAGTATGTGACTTGGGTGAAGTAGCACTCTGAGTCGACTCAAGCTTGCAACTTAAGTATAAAGCAACATTCTATTGCTTCTAAAACTCCCTTATTAGAAGATAAAAGTCAAAATCAAGTGGCAATGGTAACCTTGACTCAAGACCACTGAAGAAGTTTCTTTTGGGACCAGAGTTGTGGCGCCCCGAACCAAGGCGTCACATTTGTCCTTACTCCAAGATCTTATCGATTAGTAAGTGTGAATCAGGATTGTTGTCCTGATCACACGGCGGGTACTTAATTGGATCTCGTCCAATTTTTTTTCATTTCTTTCTTTTTCTTCCATCACATAGACATATATCATCATCATTCATAATGGACTCATCCGTAACATCATAAATCATCAACTTCTCATATTATTCATAACTTCACAATTTCATATAATCTATGTCCTTTCTCATCATATCTCGTTAGGGAATCTGTTCATACAAAAATCTACTAACCTTTATAGATTCTTCTTTTAGCAACTCGTGCCGTTCATCTCTTATCTTTGCCTACACCTGTCTGAGGTTGGGAAAACAAAACATGAGTCGAAACTCAATAAGCAAGTATTTTTCATTTTAAATGCATTCCTCTCCATTCGGTAGAAGACACTTACCAAGTGATCAACTACCAACGGAATAGAAACCTTTTCATAAACCATTTTTGGAAACCTTTCATAAACCATTCATGAAAATCATTCGTAAATGCATTTCTCTGCATTCGATAGGAGACACTTAGCAAGTGATCAACTATCAATGGAATAGAAATCTTTTCATAAACATAAGATGTGCAAATGCTTCCTTTCTACTCCTGACATAAACCTTCGTGTGCGGGTACGCTAGCCTAGGAAAAATCTCACATAGCATGGTCCAATACGCCGGCCGTCTTCGACTTGGCCTCATCAAGGGGAACCTCTCTTCCTCTTGACGCCTACATGGTTCCTATATGCATGACTTTTGATTTTTTCGGCATTATATACCTCTTACACTAGGTGACTTGTCATTCTCATGTAGAGAATTATTTGCACTATCCTTTTAAAAATATCTTTTCAAATCCATGTTTTTTTTTTCAATTCATACATGAAAATGCAATGCATCCATTTATACATAACATTTCTTTGCCTCTACCTCTGGGGAGGACGCCGTCGGCACATAGCCCATACGACTCGGCAATAGTGAAGGGGGACCCTCTGATCCGCTTTATACCTCCACCAAAGCCTCTTTCTTATACATCATACATGTGCACACGTCCATGAACATCACATGATATCAATATGTCGGCATGAGTTTTCATAAAACCTCATGAACATTCATCATTTCAAAACATTATAGGAATGACCACCCTTAAACACATTTCATAAATACTTGGGAATAAAATTATATTTTCAAAAGGGTTTGCTTGCTTACAATGAAATAATAAAATCACATTTTAAAAAGCTTGCTTGCTTACAAATCATCATTTTCAAAAGAGTTTGCTTACAATGAAGCAATAAAATCATATTTTAAAAAAAGTTTGCTTGCTTACCTTCTCAGACTATGTCTTCCTCCTTTTCCTTTCCTTTTCCTATACATGGAAAAATGATATTTCATCTATATCATTCCATATCTTAGTTTACTTTCCATGCTTGCTTTATAACCATTCATTACCTCATTCCCATAGAGGTTAATCGTATAAAGATACTTAGTCATTACTCATTTATATGGATTTTTATCCATAAATCCTTTAAAATTTCATCTATATATCTTCATAAATATATAAAAATAAATCTCATTTTTCCCCAAAATACGCTGTTTACTGTTCATAATTACTGTAGCAAATCACTGTTCAGGTTTACTATTCACCCGAGGTTACTGTTCACAGTGACGTGGGTTACTGTTTATGGGTTCCAAAAATTAATATTTTTTTCAAAAATAAAAAATACCATAACGTAGCTTATGCTTAGTATATTATGGAAAATTCATGAATTATGAATTTATCATCATTAACTTGGCTAAATAAATCATTTTCTCCATATACTAAAAATCAACATAAATTCACTTAAGCATAATCCTTAATTCCAAAAGTCATGAAATTAATATATCATCATTCCAAAATCATATTTATCATATTCATATATCCCAAATCATCATTTATCATTTTTAGAGTATTATTTTCACATATCATATGCTATCTTCCCGATTGCTCTATCTTCGCTCCAAATTTTCGATGTTTCGGCATAATTCCAATTAAGCATTGATGTCAACCAAGTGCTTGTCGTTAAGAGCACTGTGATCACCAGTTTAATTTAAATTAACCGAAACACATTAAAGCTACCACTATACGAGTGATAGTGTAGAATAATGGTGAGTCGGGTCGAATCCACAGAGAGGCGATGTAGTTTTGAATTGTTTTTAAGAAAAAGAAAAGAAGGTATAAAAAGAGAGAGAAAGAGAGAAGAGAGAAAGAGGAGAGAGAGAGAGAGAGAGAAAAGAAGAAATTAGAGAGAGAGAGAGAGAAGAGAGAGAAAGAGAGAAGAGAGAAGAGAGAGAAAGAAGAGAGGGAGAAAAGAAGAGAGAGAAAGAGAGAAGAGAGAAAGAGGAGAGAGAAAGAAGAGAGAGAACGAGAAGAAAGAGAAAAGAAGAGAGAGAAAGAGAAGAAAGAGAAAGAAAATAGAAGAAATTAGAGAGAGAAAGAAGAGAGAAAAGAAGAGAGAGAAAAAGAGAAAATAGAAGAAATTGACGAGAAAAGAAAGGGAGACAAGAAGCTAAAAGAAATTAACTAATTAACAACGCAATTAAAACTATTCTAAGAAAGCAGTAAAAGCTATGAAATTTAACTATTAAAGCAGGAAAGAAAATTACATTAAATTTAATCTAAAAAATTACAAAGCAGAAAATAAAGCAGTAAATCTAATTTAAAAATTAAAACTACAAATTAAAATTTAACAACTACAAATTACTACTAACTATAAAGCAGAAAATAAAATTTACATCACCCGTAAACAGCGAATCTCCACGTAATGGAAACTTTTATTGCTTGGCCCCACCTTCTCACTACGGGTCCCACAAAATGGGTCCCACCCACTTGCTAGGGGTCCCACAAAATGGGTCCCACCCAAGAGGTGTGTGGGGTATGGGGGTGTGTGTTTCAAGGCAAGAGGGACCCTCCTTTTATAAGGTTTGGGCAGCCCTCTTTCTCTCAAAAGAATCGATGTGGGATTCATCGCTTGAACGGCACTGTAGCTGCCTAGCTGCCTTTTGCGTTAGCCAATGCCGTTTTCTGCTGGGAGCATGGAAGCTGAGTTTGGCTTGGTCGAACATCGAAAGAGCTAGAGGCGGTTGTAGTTGGACTCGGCGCTGGATCGCTGATCGTTGGCGGTGGACTGAATGCTGGCAATTGGGGAAGATGGAGCTGCTGCCGGTTTTGTTGATGGCGGTCTGCTGTAATGGAGGCTTGCTGGTTTGCCGTGACTGGAGAAGAGGGCTGGCTGCAAACACGATCGGTGCTGGCCGGATTTTCTGGTTGGAGAAGACGATGGAGTTGCTGCGTCATAGGTTTGTGCGATTCGGTGGAGAGGTGGATTGCTGTCGGAGATCGAGAAAATGGAAGGGGTATGATGCATTCGGTTCTGCTGCCACGGCTCGGTGCTGAATCAAGCATGCTCCTTGTCCTGCTTGCAATTTTGGAAGAAATCAGCAATTTTATTGCTTGATTCGTTGCTGCTGGTGGAGTCGATTTGAAGTAGTCAACGGAACTGCTAGATGGGTTGCTCGTTGGTGATGGCGAAATCAAGGTTAGCTTGCCGGATTTATTTGTGTGGTGCGGACGGATGCAGATCGTGTCGTGAGGGCGTGTACCGCTGCTGGTTCGTGGCTGCCTCCATTTGCAGCTGCTGTTTTCTCCCTTGGCGACGACTGGTGTCTTCTTTGCCGTGCCCGGTTGCAGCTGCCGTCGGGGCTCGTGTCTCAGGCCACCGTTGCCGCTGCTAGGAGTTTGCTCGCAGCCGTCATTTTGCCTGCTTTAGCTGCCTCTGTTCGGACGCTGTTTGGGATTTTCTGTGGGATGACCGGATCGCCGAAGGGCTGCTGCTGGCCGGAAGAGAAGAAGACGGCGGGAGCAATTGATTTGGGGCAAAACCGCAAAAGAGACTGGCCGAAGAGATTTTCGTGTTGCTTTGGATTTTCCATGGATGCTGGTCGATTTTCGGGGGTTTGCTGAAGCAATTGCTGGAAGCATTCGTCGCTGCCATGGCTTCCGGATTTGGGGAAGATGGAGCACCGGAATATGGTGCTCCGGCAGTGCTCCAGTAACCGTGCACATGCAGAACTCGAAAATATGGATTTATTATTATTATTATTTTTTTTTTGTTAAAATAATTTTAATAAGCTCGCAAAAATGTTTAATTTACTTTTTCTTTTTAAGCCCCTATTTATTTTATCTTAAGGTTTTATAATGGTTTACTTTATACCCATATTTCAAAGTTAGCCTATTTAATCCCTTTTAACATGTCTAATTATTTTTATTTTTCAAAATATTGCAAAATAACCCGTTTTATAGTAAAATTAAAGATTCTGTCAAAAATATGATTTTCATGAAATTCCACTTAAAACATGTATTTAATTAACGTTTTAATATTTAATTGTGCGAATTTAACATGGAATTAAATGAAAATTTTTGGACTTATCACACCCCCCAACTTAAACATTGCTAGTCCCTTAGCAATGGAAATAGTTTAATGTATTATAATTTATTATTATTATTATTTTTTTTTTTTTTTTTAAATTCATAATGTACTACTAATTTTTATGAAAATCTAAGTGCATTGCTAATAATGATAGTAAGCTTTATAAGTAAATTTCTTTAGTGAACATGAGTAAAAATATTTCATGATGCATAAAAGAGAATATAGCACGTGTGTATGTGTATTAATGAACGAATGGGCATTAGTTAAATAAATTATTTTCAGCTTATCCAAGCTAAGCAACAGTCATATCAAAAATTATGATAGTGACAGTTAATATATCTTTTTTTTTTTTCATTTTTTTTTCTTTTCTCCCCTCACCATATTTCAGGATATCTAGGGAATATTTTTTTCTTTTTACTTATTATTATTTTTTTTTAAATTTTATTTTCAACATTTTTTTCTTCTTCCCCTCACCATATTTCAGGATATCTGGGGTTTTACATTTTTTTTTTTTTTTTATTTTTTTATTCTCCCCTCACCATATTTCAGGGTATCTAGGGATTTTTTTTTTTTTTTTTTTTTATAACTAACAGCTATCAATTATAATGATATTAAAGATTACTTGCTTGGATGAGAGAGAAAAATTATATTATCAGGATGCCCACAAAGTTCATTGGCGTGTAGGTACAATCAGTGCTAATAAAAATTTCAAAAACATCATGAAAATATTTTTACAAATATAACTAATTACAGTTTTCTTCTTTACTTACTACCAAGCATAGCAAGTGCACTTTAATTTATCTTCCTATATATATTTTAATTATTATCATTATTTTAATATTTTTGTATATATATATATTTATCAAGTTAAACTAACCAGACCCCCCAACTTAAACATTGCTATCTTTGATAAACATGCACAAAATCTATAAATTCATGAAAATAAGATAGCAGGGAAAGAGACAACCTGGGGTGTAATGATCTGATGAAATTGCTGCTGCTTTTACCTAAAAAAAAATGAGAAGAAAACTAACGGAAAAGAGATATATACATGTTGGGTTGCCTCCCAACCAGCGCTAAGTTTTATGTCTTCAGCCAGACATAATGTTTAATGTTATCCAATTCCTGCTCTATTAAAATTCTTAACACTATGTAGATTATTTATCATTTTCATATATTCATGCTCAAGATTTGTAAAGATTAATGAGTTATCAATGATGTCCAATATGTAGCATTCTTCAATTTGATCTAAATTATTTATTGAACTGTTACCAAATGAGAGCATGCTTTTATTTTGGGTTAAACAAGATTCCATTTGAATACAACGCTCTTGGAGAAATTGACTATAATTTGGAATATACTGAATAACATCAAAGAGCGAAATTTTAACTTGAACCTGTTTAAATATTTGCATCATCTCTTCCTTTTTCATTAATTCATCCATGCTAATGAGCTCATCTTTAAAAGTACTTGAAATAGCAGGTATGTACTTCTTAAAATTTTCATCAATAATTTCATTTTCATCTCCCCCCAACTTATCCTCAATAAACTCTTTATTTCTCACCTCACCATCAATTTGGCTATGATCTATATCATTCATTTGAAACCTATTATCAATCTCCTCAATATTTTCTTGATTTTTATCTTCTTCAAATTTATCATTAATTAATTTTTCATTATTTTCTATAATATTTTCTTGATTATGAAGAGAGGAATTCTCATTAAGTTTATGATCTGAGAAACCATCACTCCATAATGTTGTAATTATTACCAAATTTTCAGACAATAGATTTTCCGATAGTAGTTGATCTGATTGAATTTGATAGTCAAACTGATTTATTGGAGTGATAGTTGATTCATTAGGTTCCTCCCCACATAATGTTTCTACGATATATTCATCATTTATTTTCAAATTATCTTTCTTTTGACTTAGCATTTGGTTGTTAAGAGATTCAACTTCTAAAGCATTTGGAAATGCTAAGTCATTTTCAAAATATGAATTTTCCAATGGTATTGGATCTATTTGAAAATTTGAATGATCAACTAGATTATCAATTTGGTCAGTATGATCTGTCGTCTTAGAAAATAACTGTTGGTCGGAAAGGAATTGTTGATCTAATCTTTCAAATCCTCCCTCTACGTCATCTAAGTGAGGAGGTTGTTGATAATCTACTTGATCTAATGAAAAATTTGAAAAGTCCTCTTGTGGGCAGCAGTCTTGCAAATACATATTTTTATAATGTTCAACTCGATTTACGCACTCTGCAAATTTATTTACTATGTTTTCAAAGCCATTGAGAATAATATTTTGCATGTTTTCAAATTTCTCATCATAATTATATGTTTGATGAAAAGATTAGTTAATAGGTTGAGGTGATGAAAAATTTTCTTCAGGATATACAGATGGCCCATATGTATTTTCATAATGATTAGATTGATATTGATAATTTGAAAATTGGCTTTGCTCAGGTGGCCACTGGGTTTGTAGATATGGAGGGTAAGGTTGCATTTGTTGATTTGTCCAAGAAGTATTAGGACAACTCATCCAATCTGAGTTATGTGTATGTGAAAATGAATTATAATCAGGTGTATGGAACTTATGAAAATTTTGCACTCGCGCTTGATATGGTAAAAATTGAGTTTCATTAGAATATGTCGTTTGAAAAGGAATCGATGTATTTACGAATGAACTGTTTGAGTTTTGATAGGCAAGTAAATCATTAAGCTTTTGGTTTAATTCTTCCAACTTACCTAACCGCTGATCAATAAAGTTCATGTCCATTCTTTAATTTTAGTTTTTTTTTTTTTTTTTTTTTTTTAAACAGGAAAGAATCGAAATTGGTAATCCAAAGTTCAAGTGCAATAAGTAAAGAAAGCAGATAAATATAGCAGTAAAGATTATACTATTGAAAGCAAGTAAAGTAAATTTAAAGCAACTAATAAAACAATTCAAACCTCAATACGCCTCCCCGGCAACGGCGCCAAAAACTTGATGTCAACCAAGTGCTTGTCGTTAAGAGCACTGTGATCACCAGTTTAATTTAAATTAACCGAAACACATTAAAGCTACCACTATACGAGTGATAGTGTAGAATAATGGTGAGTCGGGTCGAATCCACAGAGAGGCGATGTAGTTTTGAATTGTTTTTAAGAAAAAGAAAAGAAGGTATAAAAAGAGAGAGAAAGAGAGAAGAGAGAAAGAGGAGAGAGAGAGAGAGAGAAAAGAAGAAATTAGAGAGAGAGAGAGAGAAGAGAGAGAAAGAGAGAAGAGAGAAGAGAGAAGAGAGAAGAGAGAAGAGAGAGAAAGAAGAGAGAGAAAGAGAGAAGAGAGAAAGAGGAGAGAGAAAGAAGAGAGAGAACGAGAAGAAAGAGAAAAGAAGAGAGAGAAAGAGAAGAAAGAGAAAGAAAATAGAAGAAATTAGAGAGAGAAAGAAGAGAGAAAAGAAGAGAGAGAAAAAGAGAAAATAGAAGAAATTGACGAGAAAAGAAAGGGAGACAAGAAGCTAAAAGAAATTAACTAATTAACAACGCAATTAAAACTATTCTAAGAAAGCAGTAAAAGCTATGAAATTTAACTATTAAAGCAGGAAAGAAAATTACATTAAATTTAATCTAAAAAATTACAAAGCAGAAAATAAAGCAGTAAATCTAATTTAAAAATTAAAACTACAAATTAAAATTTAACAACTACAAATTACTACCAACTATAAAGCAGAAAATAAAATTTACATCACCCGTAAACAGCGAATCTCCACGTAATGGAAACTTTTATTGCTTGGCCCCACCTTCTCACTACGGGTCCCACAAAATGGGTCCCACCCACTTGCTAGGGGTCCCACAAAATGGGTCCCACCCAAGGGGTGTGTGGGGTATGGGGGTGTGTGTTTCAAGGCAAGAGGGACCCTCCTTTTATAAGGTTTGGGCAGCCCTCTTTCTCTCAAAAGAATCGATGTGGGATTCATCGCTTGAACGGCACTGTAGCTGCCTAGCTGCCTTTTGCGTTAGCCAATGCCGTTTTCTGCTGGGAGCATGGAAGCTGAGTTTGGCTTGGTCGAACATCGAAAGAGCTAGAGGCGGTTGTAGTTGGACTCGGCGCTGGATCGCTGATCGTTGGCGGTGGACTGAATGCTGGCAATTGGGGAAGATGGAGCTGCTGCCGGTTTTGTTGATGGCGGTCTGCTGTAATGGAGGCTTGCTGGTTTGCCGTGACTGGAGAAGAGGGCTGGCTGCAAACACGATCGGTGCTGGCCGGATTTTCTGGTTGGAGAAGACGATGGAGTTGCTGCGTCATAGGTTTGTGCGATTCGGTGGAGAGGTGGATTGCTGTCGGAGATCGAGAAAATGGAAGGGGTATGATGCATTCGGTTCTGCTGCCACGGCTCGGTGCTGAATCAAGCATGCTCCTTGTCCTGCTTGCAATTTTGGAAGAAATCAGCAATTTTATTGCTTGATTCGTTGCTGCTGGTGGAGTCGATTTGAAGTAGTCAACGGAACTGCTAGATGGGTTGCTCGTTGGTGATGGCGAAATCAAGGTTAGCTTGCCGGATTTATTTGTGTGGTGCGGACGGATGCAGATCGTGTCGTGAGGGCGTGTACCGCTGCTGGTTCGTGGCTGCCTCCATTTGCAGCTGCTGTTTTCTCCCTTGGCGACGACTGGTGTCTTCTTTGCCGTGCCCGGTTGCAGCTGCCGTCGGGGCTCGTGTCTCAGGCCACCGTTGCCGCTGCTAGGAGTTTGCTCGCAGCCGTCATTTTGCCTGCTTTAGCTGCCTCTGTTCGGACGCTGTTTGGGATTTTCTGTGGGATGACCGGATCGCCGAAGGGCTGCTGCTGGCCGGAAGAGAAGAAGACGGCGGGAGCAATTGATTTGGGGCAAAACCGCAAAAGAGACTGGCCGAAGAGATTTTCGTGTTGCTTTGGATTTTCCATGGATGCTGGTCGATTTTCGGGGGTTTGCTGAAGCAATTGCTGGAAGCATTCGTCGCTGCCATGGCTTCCGGATTTGGGGAAGATGGAGCACCGGAATATGGTGCTCCGGCAGTGCTCCAGTAACCGTGCACATGCAGAACTCGAAAATATGGATTTATTATTATTATTTTTTTTTTTTGTTAAAATAATTTTAATAAGCTCGCAAAAATGTTTAATTTACTTTTTCTTTTTAAGCCCCTATTTATTTTATCTTAAGGTTTTATAATGGTTTACTTTATACCCATATTTCAAAGTTAGCCTATTTAATCCCTTTTAACATGTCTAATTATTTTTATTTTTCAAAATATTGCAAAATAACCCGTTTTATAGTAAAATTAAAGATTCTGTCAAAAATATGATTTTCATGAAATTCCACTTAAAACATGTATTTAATTAACGTTTTAATATTTAATTGTGCGAATTTAACATGGAATTAAATGAAAATTTTTGGACTTATCAAGCATTATAACTTTACTTATTTTCTCATGCTTAGGCATTATCTAAGCATAATTTTACCCTACTTAACATTCAAAAGAAATTTGGAAAGAATCCCCTTACCTGAAATAGAAAATCTCTCCTTCAACTTGCCCTTTCTCTCTCTAACCTCCTCTTTCTCTCTTAAAACGAATTCGGGAGTGAGAATGGCTTGAATTGCCCAAGCTTGGATCTGGGAGGATGTGCTTGGATGTTCACCCCATGATCCCCTTTTATAGGCATGCATTTTTCACATATTTGCAATTTACCCCCCTTGCTTGAGGTATTAAATTATAAATGTATTTTTTTCTAATTTTTAAAAGGTGCATGGAGCCTTGTGCAGTCCACCCTAGGCCTGCTCCAGCCCCCCTATTGCAGCCCTATTTTTCCTTTTTTTATTTTTAAAATTAATTAATTTAGGCTAATTAAATCCTAGTCGTTGATTTTTGATAAGATCGATTTTGGGCCATTGGATTTGGTCCCAAAAGTCCAAGCTCCAGCAGCCATAGCAGCTTTTCATTAATTATTTATCCATTTAATTAATTAAATTTAATCCAAAGTCAAATGCTAATTAATGAAAAAGTAAAGCTACTTTTTTATCTTCAAATGACGTTTAATCTTGACCCTTAATTCATGATTTTTGATCAATCTTGAACCACACATCATGTTCATCATCATATTTTAGCCATCCATAAAAAATTTCATCTCAATCCGATATCCGGATTGCAAGATATGAATTTTTCTTCATTTTACTTTAAAAATCCATTAAAAATCCGAAAATATTAAATAAATTAAAAAGTGGCTATTTTGTCCTTTTGTGGGAAGCTTCTTTTTTCATCTTTTATGATTAAGTTAATCCAAAGTGATTAACTTAACATATTTCTTAATCCTACATTTACTATTCACATTTCACTATTCACATGCACTATTCACGTGTACTATTCATCTGAATTCCATAATTATTTTAATCACTATTTACACATATTTTCATACTCATAAATATATATTTTCTTAATATATTACTTAGGGTTTATACCCCTAGAGTTTCATACACGTGTCTAAGATTGGGGTTTCACAAGAGTATTCTATAAACCAAGCATCTTGATACATTTGAACGGTTATAATACCAAATGAGGATCCAAGCATTCGAAAAGAGAAGAAAGGAAGGCTATGCACAACAAGTAGATCACGAAGCAAAGTATTGAAGTTCCAATAAGACATATGACTTATGAAGTCGCATCCGAGGTCGACTTTACCTGTGACTTGGATTAAGTCTAAGATCAAGTTGACCTAAGTATGGAACTTGAGTTAGAAGTTGAAGGCTAAAGTTGCTACCAAAGTTGACTCCACTCCACTACTTGAGTAAAGTCGCAACCGAAGTCAACTCCACTCTGCGACTTAGATAATGTCGCATCCCAAGTTGACTCTAAGTGCAACTTAGCTCGCAACGGTCCGAAAAATTCGAACGTTAGCGCATTAAATGCATGCTACCTACCACCAAACATTTGAATTTATTTTTCACTTATTTAAGGAGCTTCAAGTGAATGAGAAAAAAGTTAAAAAAACATTGATTGAGCTCACATTCCACTTCTTCTAGCATTTAAGTGATCTACAAGAAGTCTTTCAAGAAGAACATTCCATTTAATTACTGAAAGCTGAACTATCTCATCCTCAACTGCTTTTACAAGTTCTTCTATGCACTTGAATCTGCCTGCACATCTGTAACATGTAGAATTCTTGTTTATTATTTGATTATTTATTTTTTTCACTTGGTTTAGTATTAAAGACTGAAACTAAATGAAGGCAAAGTAGCGTGTGATTTGAGTAGAACTCGTCACCTATTTATACTGAGATTGTATATGCCCCATAAAGTTAAAATCTAGAAGAGAGCTGATGCTTTAGACTATATTGATTATATAATAGTGAAATCCAAGACACAACAGGTATGTACTTAGAAGAGTGGAGTAGAAAAAATTGCCCGAACCATTATATATTGATGCCTTCTTTTGTGGTTTAATTGTTTGTATTTTATATTTCAACTGCACCCTCTCATTCTAACTCGCTGGAAGTTTCATTAAGGGGATCAAACTTACAAATGTCTAAGCTTCTAATTATGCAAATAGTTTTTAAGAACCCAATTCACCCATCCTTTCTTAGGTTTTGCCATAAACTCGGGACCAACAAAGTATTCCTATAGAAAGGATTAATTTTTATTCTTTCATATAAATTCATATTTTAAAATAGATTTAATTGAGACAAATATTTTAAATATTATATATTTATTAACTTAATTTCTATGAACTGAACCGATTTCTATAGGGTTAAAATATGGTTGAACTAATGTGTAAAAAATAGTGTTGAAAGTAGGGTTGGATAAGATTTTATAAGGTGTGTTAAGGTTGTGTTTACCTTGACTTGAATTAACTCGACTTTATTTACGTCCCTAACCCCTAATTTCTAATATATCAATAATATTTTACACATTTTTTGATACTTATAATACTTCACATTAAATTTCAATTATACCCTTGTAGCACCTGTCATAGATGCTACGATGGGCTAGGAGGTCTTTCTAGCCTTGTGAAGTTTGGGTCGGATCAAATGGTCCGCAACCTGTATTTCTATTTAGATAGAAAAGTTGTTAGTGTGTTCCGAAAAATAAATGTTTGCATAGAATGGACATGAGTCTTGGATTTGATCTTCAAACTTCTGGAATAGTGGCATATGCTCGGGATTTCTGCATCCTTGTGGAATAAAACATATAAGGAAGAAAAATCTTTAAATAATATTGGCACACAGGTATTTATCCATGGATGCAGCAACATAATTTATTTAAAATGAGGCTGTTCTTGCATGGATTCATCCATCCATTTAGTAGCAAAATGACTATACACATAGCTAGAAGCAACTGGACAGCATGAACCGATCTTGCTGCAGCTTCAACTCAATAAAAAGTATTAGTATTAGATCAAATAAAGCATGTAGAAACAGCCTTAGAGTGTGTTTGTTAATAAGTAAAGTTGTCAAGTTAAAACTTTTCACTCTCCACAATTACCCTATTTGTTTAATCATTTATTCACATTTTTGTATACAATAATCCTACTTTTCAATTATTTTTACACAACTACCAACACAACTAACCTATCTATTTCAACTTTATCGTATTTATTCATCATCATTACCTCTATCATATCACATCATTTGACAACTTCTATTCTCTATAACTTTTTATCAAAAGTTTTATCAATTCCCAAACATACCCTTAATAAGCAAGAGATTTGCACCACTAGATGGAGTCGCCACTGATCTTTAAGGGGAGATTGGTCTCCATTTTTATTGAATAAAAATAGTGGTCATACAGAGCATGGATTCCGATCTTTGGATCAAAAAAGATATGGCAAAAATTTGTTAACCCAAAGTTGTTACATGGGCATGAAAAGGGAAAAACATAAAAATAAAAATCTGAAGAAAGGGGGAGAGAGAGGGGGGGCTGAAGAGAAAGGGGGCTGGAACTGGAAAAGAGGAGAAGTCAGGGCGCATAAGGAGCTGCTGCAATCTCCCGTCCTCTCCTTTGGGATGCCTCTATTCATGTCCTTGCTTCTGGAACTTGCTCCTCTATTTATAGAGGGGAGCTGAGGCGCGTAGGCCTTGGGCTGTGACTGGTGGATCCCGTCTCCTGTTGGGCTGTTGTCTTGTTGGAGCATTTTGCTCGAGGTGGGCCGTTGCTGTGGAGCCTAGTTTCTATTGACTGAAGCTTGGTTGAACCCATTTTGCTAGTGGGTTGCTGGAGCTTTGCTTCTGTGGGCTAGATCTGGACAGACCAGTCTAGTGGTTAGTAGGCTTGACTTTGTTAGCCTTATTTGGACTTGCTCCGATGTGGGCTGTTGTTCAAAAGCCTATTGGTGATATGTGTGGCTGAACTTCCTTCCTTATAGTAGTTAGGCTTGGATTTTGATTCATACATATGTTTTCTTTATTTTTATATGTATTATTTATTTGGGCCCAAGGTAGGGTTGTTTACAACCCTACTATCAAAAAAAATTTTGCCAACCACCTGGTCATAGACCAGGCCTCGCAAACTGGTTATGTCGATTCGAACCTCATATGGGGTAAAATTTGAAGTGGGAATGTGGTCTCCCTTAAGAATAAGCTGGAAGCTTGTTTTCTTCTTTGATGATAGATAAGAGCTTGTTGTCTCCTTCGCGGATAGATAAAAGCTTGTTATCTCCCTTAAATATGAACTTAATTATAATATCAAATATAATAATATATAAATACTAATAAAAAATTTTCAATTATGCTAATGTTGTCAGAACAAACATTTTTTGCCATATTAAAAAGACGACTTTTTCCCTTCAAAATTTCCTTAATTAAAACAATTTAGCCTTAATATGATGTTTGAATCATTTGATGTCATAAATTAATAATTTGTCTACATTAATTGAGTAACATTAGGGTTGACTGTTTTAATTAAGAAATTTTGAAAGGGTAAAATCCTTTTTTCAATAGTAGAGTTAATGATTGTTTTGATAACACGGATTAAATAGAAATTTAGAGTAAAATGTTATTACTAAATAGAAATTTTAAAAATTTTAGGGTTCTATTATGAATTATAGGCAAATTCCTTGTGCATAAAAAGAATTTTCTCTTTATTTTATAAATATTTGAGCCCTACTTAAAATTTTCTTTCCATTGAATTTGATGGTTTTTTAAATTCGGTTGATTCTTTATTTCTGAAAATATTTTTGATTTTTAAAAATAAAAATACTAATTTAAAAATTATCAAATTTCACTAGGAAGAATTTTAATAAGCGCTTATACATTTAAAAATAAAAAAGAAAATAACAAATAAATTTTCACGAAGAATCATGTTATTATAACTTTTAAGATATTGAATGAGGCGATAACAATTTAAAAAACAGAATATATACCCAGCAACATTTGCCATCGATCGTTAACTAATTATTTATTTCAAGAATGTGGAATAATTTACAATTTTTATACTTCAAATTAAATAACCATGGTTGTTGCAATCAAATCAAAATAGTCTAGAATTAATTTTGGGATGTTATTTAGCCAGTTATAATATTTTGAGACAATATTACATCTTTTTTATCAGTTTTACCATATTACATCTCATTTTCAACTCATATATTACAATCAAGCCCAAAAGTCTCTTTTTTTACATTTTTATCCCATTTCATCTTACAAATTACCATTAAAATATCTTTAAAGATTCTTTTAGAATTTTTTTTTGAGGAGACCAACTGCTCTAAAGGGGGGGACGACACGTTATTTCATCTTACAAATCGCCTTTAAAATATCCGTAAATATTATTTTACAATTTTTTCTGAGACTAACCGCTCCCAAAGGGGGGAACACGTTCGGTTGGCAATATTACATAAAATTCAATCCCATGAAACCTCGGTTGGTAATATCACATACAAATCAAGCCGCAAGGAGTGGTAAATTATAATTTCATAAAAAATAAACCCTATAATTGGACGTCCAAAGCACTGCAAACCTAGTTCCATTTGAGCATTTTCCACCCCCACCACATTTTAGCCTTGATTAGGAGAGGAGAGAAGGATAGAGAGAGTGTGAGAAGGAAAGGAGGAGTTCTTCACTTTAGTGATTTCTAACCAAATTTCTTTTGGATGTTAAGTAGAGTAAAATCATGCTTAGATAATGCCTAAGCAAGAGAAAATAAGTAAAGTTATAATACTTAATTGAAATTATGCTGAAATATTAAAAATTTAGAGCAAAGATAAAGCATTCGGGAAGATAGTATACTATATGTGTAAATAATGCTCCAAAATTGATAAATGATGACTTGGGATGAATGAATATGATAAATATGATGTTGAAATGATGATATATTAATTTCATAATTTTTGGAATTAAGAATTATGCTTAATTAAATTTATTATGATTTTTAATATATGGAGAAAATAATTTTGAAATACTATTGCCCTCAGGGCAGCATAATACCAACGAAATGAAATTTGGAACCACCATGGGGGGCTGCCAACGAGCGTCCCTAGCCAATCGGCCTAAGCTCGGTTGGTGAATGCACTGATGTTATTCGCTGTCATGATATTAACGTGTACGGAGCTCATTTAAATTTTTTTTTTTTTGATAAAGGGAATAACTCTACCTCGATCCCCCCCCATTGTGAAAGAGGTTCGAGGTGGAGTAATCCGGTAAATTCATTGCCATATAAATGTCGGTACAGATTTTCTAAACAATACCTTGTGGAGGAGTTCCCCACCATGACATACAATCTGTGTCAGACCTAGAGGACAAATCCGCGATAGCATGAGCTACCGTGTTCCCCTGTCTAAGAACATGTAGGGCCGAGAAATGAGCATTGTCATGAAGAAATGATCTAATCTCTGAGATAAGATGGCCCGCGGGAGATAGAATCCTGTTATCATTTGACAGATAGGAGTAGAGAAGAAGTGAATCGGTCTCAATTTGGACAGTAGGAAGCAATAGGTGGGAAGCCCATAGAGTGCCGAGATGAAACGCGGTTGCCTCCCCCAACAGTGGATCCCCCACGCCCGTCCGTTTCCATCCCCGAGCAGCAATAAAGTGTCCACGAGAATCCCTAATTACTGCTGCAAGGCCTAAGATTCCCCGGTCCATAGAATATCGGGCATCGACATTTACCTTGAAGGCACCAGCCGGCGGTTTTGACCATCTGGGAACAAGGGGAAGATCCAATGCATTCGCCCTGTCAAGGAGCTTTACTCGCCTCCATTGCTCGATATACTCCTTACACCACGGTAGAATGTTAGCAAAACCAGGTTGGGCCCCCTCGGCCCTCAGTTTGTTTCGAACAAACTAAATTCTCCAACAAAACACTATGAAAAAAACCAACTCATCGCATTTAGAGGCGAGGAAACACATGATTTCCTGAATGGAAGATGCCCTTAAGCGAGCCGGAATAACCTGCCGAGATAAGCTTGCAGTTCTAGCACAATTCAGAAATAGGTGAAGAGCGTCCTCCGGCTCCCTCCGACAGAAGAGGCAATGAGGGTCCACAGCAATCCCCCTACTAGAGAGATTGCACAGTGTTGGAAGAGCACCCTTGAATAGCCGCCACCCAAAAATCATGATCTTGCTTGGTAGCCGTGTTCTCCAAATGGCTCTGTAACAGCTTGAGAGATAATGACTGTCAGACCCTGCTTTAAGCCATCGATGAGCCAACTTGACAGAGAACTGGCCATCCGCCTCCTTGTGCCTCCAAAAGATACAATCATCCTGTGGGTGATGTGGAAGAGGAACACGACTGACAGCCTCCCACCCTGCCTCATCGGTTACAGCCAAAACCCGGTCTTGAAGCCACCCATTAGACTCCCCAATAAAGAAACTCACCGGAGCATCCTCTGGAATGGAAAGCGGAAGCGGTCCCGCCTTACGTACTCCGTCGTCCACCCAATCGTCCTTGAAGAACCTGACTCTTCTGCCATCGCCAATCCGCCACCTACACCCCGGTAGAATCATATTACGTGCCTTAAGGATGCTTTTTCAGGTGTAAGAGTCCGAATTCCTAGACACGCACTCCCAGATATCAGAATTGGGAAAGTATTTTGCTTTTAAGACTTTTGAGCAGAAGGAGGTCGTGCACGTCGATAGTCTCCAAACTTGTTTGGCAAGAAGAGCGTAATTGAATAGGTGGAGATCTCTGAAGCCCAGCCCCCCCGCACATTTGGATGTACACATGTCCTTCCAGGCCACCCAGCTCATCCTGCGCTTATCCCCCCGTTCCCCCCACCAAAATTTGCTTAACATCCCATTAATTCCTTTACAAAATGCTTGGGGTAATAGAAAAATGCTCATAGCGTAGGACGGAATTGCTTGAGCCACTGCCTTAATAAGCACCTCTTTCCCTCCCCATGACAGTAGCCTCCCCTTCCACCCCTGAATTCTGTGCCAAATGCGGTCCTTGATTCCCTTAAACATCCCACTTTTTGATCTCCCCAACCATGCCGGGAGGCTAAGATACTGATTGACTTCCTGACCCGAAGATCCGAAACGACTAGACCATGCCTGCCTTTCACTTTCAACCATATTGGAGCTGAAAAAAAGAGATGTTTTGTCAACATTCACCATCTGGCCCGAGGAGGCAGAGTATATCCTAATAATGTCCAAAAAATGCGAGATATCCTGCAAATCGGCCCTGAGAAAGATAAGAGCATCATTAGCGAATAAGAGGTGGGAAATTTGGGGCCCCTGATGATTTAGTCTGATGTCGTGCAGAGATCCACAAGCCACCGCAGACGAAATGAGTGCCGATAGGCCTTCCGCACAGAGGAGGAATAAGTACGGAGATAGCGGGTCCCCCTGACGAAGCCCCCTTTCAGGCTTGAATGGTCTAGATTTAAAGCCGTTGATTCTCACACGAAAACTGACAGTATTCATGCAGCATAACATCCAATTAATCCATTTCGGGCAAAAATTCATAGCCTCCATGATCTATTTTAAGAAACATCATTCAACCCGATCATAAGCTTTGGACATATCTAACTTGACTGCCAGCTCGCGTCTCTTACCCCCCTTACGCCTCTGGAGAGAATGAATGGCCTCATAGGCGATTAACATGTTGTCCGATATAAGCCGGCCCGGGATGA
The DNA here is from genome assembly GCA_030490835.1 of Annona cherimola. NCBI lineage: Eukaryota > Viridiplantae > Streptophyta > Magnoliopsida > Magnoliales > Annonaceae > Annona > Annona cherimola. Next base: position 90,188,310 of record CM059975.1, read on the forward strand.
AAGCGCTCTGTTCCATCCCAATGACATCGTTCAGAGTAGCTTTTAACCTATTTGCCAAAACCTTAGCCAAGACTTTATAAACAACATTGCAGAGGCTAATAGGCCGGAAATGCGACAAAATCTGGGCGCCCGCCTTCTTTGGAATCAGCACCAAAGTAGTAGTGTTTGCCTCCCGAATGTGGCTTGCCATGAAATTGTGGTCCCTCTCCTCCATAAAAGATTTGCACCATTGAAAGATATCATTGCCAACAATATTCTAGTGCTGCTGAAAGAACCCCGGTGACATCCCATCGGGCCCAGGGGCCTTCGAGGTCGCATTCTCTTTACGACCTTCACAACCTCCGCCATGCACAGTGGCTTGGTCAGTTCCCCCCGCTGGACATCAGATAATTTCCTTGAGATAAGACTAGAAACCCAGCTTGCATTCGAAGGGGAAGAGGATGTATAAACCTCCGAGAAGTGTGTGACAGTAAGGTTTAGCATATCATCTTGATCACGGACCAGCTTCCCATCATTGTCAACTAGCGCCTCGATAAGATTAGTTCTTCTTCGATTGGAAGCCAACCGATGAAAAAACCTCGTGTTCCTATCCCCTTCCATGAGCCAGTGGGCCTTTGCCCGAATGCTCCACAGTTGCTCTTCGTCCTCCAAGAGAATATTAATTTGAAATCTGAGTTTCCGGATTTCGTTGTCCCGAGCATCCGAAGGGGCTTGGGCTAGTACTACAAATAACTCCCTCTGTTTACGTGCAATGGCCTTTCTGAGGTTCCCCCTTCTCAACCTGTTCCATTTAGAAAGCTCCGCTCCACATACCTCAATCTTCCGTTGCAGAGTTTCGTGAACCGCAGCACCCCTGAGGCTAGATGACCCCCACGCATGTCTTATGATGTTTGTAGCTTCGGGGTCCCGAGACCAGAAAGCCTCATATCTGAACTCTTTTGGGGGCCTCCGCCTACCAATCATGGAGTCCAGCACAAGTAATAGCGGGCAGTGATCGGATGAAGCGGCTGTGAGGTGAACGATCCTGGCAAAAGGGAACAAATCGGTCCAAAACGGAGTAGATAGACCCCTGTCAAGTCTTGCTTCCACCCGCTGAGAACCTCTCCTATGATTGCTCCATGTCATAGCCGAGCCCGTGAATCCAAGGTCCTGCAAGTTGCATAGATCAATAGTGTTACAAAAAAGATCCATCTGAGCTTGATTGTGTGCCCTTAAACTGATAAACTCATCTGGACTAGTCACTTCGTTGAAATCACCCATCACGAGCCAAGGGAGATCATCATTATTCGCTAGCTGATTGAGAATATGCCACGAAATATGGCAGCGATGGGTCTCGGGGTGGCCGTAGAACCCCGTGAAACGCCAACCCAAAAAAACGGCATCGATATGATAAGCCGAGAAACTCCGAATAGAAGCAGGATGAGCATTGTGCCACAACATTGCTAAACCGCCCCTTCGAGCAACTGGCTCCACCACAAAACAAGAATCAAAATGAAGCCTTCGTCTGATGCGTTCCATTTCCTGCTTATTGCATTTGGTTTCACTCAAAAAGATTAACTTGGGTGCTTGCTTCCTTACAAGTAGGGGTGCAACTTGGTCCGGGTACCAGCGGGTCGACCCGCTGGGTACCCTAAATAGGGTAGGTTCGATTCCATAGAACCTACCCGTAGGGTCGATTCGGTTCCTCGGGTAAAATACCCAGTCAATTTCGGGTAGGGGTTGGTTCCGGTTTTGGGTACCCGGAACCGACCCGGATTTCATATTATATATATATATATATATATACCTAACCTAATTTCTTCCCTAGCATCCCCAATTCGTTTCTCCTCTCTGTGGCGGGGCCTTGTGCGCAGGTAATCCATGTTGCTGCCAGTACAGGTGGTGCGGGACTACCGACGAGTATTGCCTGTCATCCAACAAATGCCAGAGCGATTACAGGGGTGAGGAGGAGGCGGCGGCGGCAACACCGTCCGAGCAACCTATCACTTCTACGATCCGGAAGGAACGGCTAGAATTTGTATGCCGTTAGCGCCTTCTGTTCCGCCTGAACGGCAAGTCGGCAACAATCCCTACTCTTGGCGCAGCAGGGGTGATCTCTCTCTCTCTCTCTCTGCCGTCAGCACCTTCTGTTCCGAGGTCGAAGAGGGTGGAGAAGAGAGAGTTGGATTCGGCCGAGCGACAAAAATTTCTCGAAGTAAGAATCTTCTTTTCCATTATTTCTCCGTCAATCTGAGAAGATATTTGATATTTTCTTGAATGCTGCACAACCTTTATCATGATTTGGTTTATATTCGTTGATTGCTTTTGTGGTGCTTTGTTGTATAAATTTGCGTTGCTTTACACATATAGAAAGGAAACCATAGGACCACTGCATTCTTTTACTCATGGGTTTTATGCTCATTACCATGCATGCGATGCTGACTGGTTCTCCTAAGCCGATGGCTGAAAGATGCCACATTTTATCTGCACCCGACGGCATCCTCGTATCCCCTCATCTTCCATTTTAATAATAATAAAAAAGGTAATAGAATTGATAGCATATGACCTTTAATACCAAATAAAACAAAATTAAAAATATTTTACTCCCTTATTTTTTTTTTAAGGAATGGTCCAAGTGAATGGATTCCTTGGAAATTTTTAACAAATCCCTTGATCTTATGTCATGTTGAATTAAGTTGTGAGAGCCAAACAGTTCATAAGGTTTAAAAATATGTGTTTGGCTAAGAATGTAAAAAGAACTGCATTCTTAGCCAAGCATATATTTTAACTATGATAACAAACGGGTTGTGCTTAAGTTGTATCTATTGTGTATTTGTATTGTATCAGTTTTTCAAACAGTTTTTCATTGGATTGGACAGACTTAAGATTGTTGAAAGTAGTATATTCTAATGAGATAATAATTCTTATGCTATTTGATTCTTCTTTAACAGATTTCATTGTGTACACATTGTACTTTTTTAACAGATTCATGTTTTAGCATGTATAAATTGAATTTTTTTACACAGGTTGAAGTTGCAAATAGATCATGTTATAGGAACCGATTTTGGAACCGAACCGGAACCGACCCGCTCTTGAGAAAATTGGATAGGGTAGGCTCCGGACCGACCCTATCTAAAATAGGGTAGGGTAGAGGTTTTGCCAAAATGGGTAAGGGTAGGTTCCACCGATACCCGGACCTACCCGACCCAAGTTGCACCCCTACTTACAAGGTCAAAAAGATTACGAATTGCACGTGGGTTCCCAAGCCCACGGCAATTCCATGCCAAAATAGCCATATCATTGGAGGTGGGCCTGGGTAATCCCCGGAGCCTCCACCTCCCCATCTGATCCCTCGATCATCCCCTTAGCCCTCTTTCCCCCAATTCGACTTCCAGTCAGCTCCTCCTCCCGCCCTCTCTTACCCCTTTCATAATCCACAGCTGAGTCGATCGCCATTCCTTCCGCCAATCTCGCTCTCCTTTTCCACCCTCCTTTGCTACCTGTCAATTGCCTCCTCTCCATTTCTGAATTTCTACCTCTCTCCCCTCCCAAGCCTCTATGGTATTGTGTAGAACCCCCCTTGCTCTCCCCCCCCCCCCCCCTCTGTTTGCACTAAGACCTCCACAAGACCACCTTCAATCTCCCCCTCACCAATAGAACCCTTTCGCATTTGAACCCCCGACGACCTAACAGTCTCTTCCCCCACGTCACTGGTGTCATGGTTGCCACCAAGAGCTGATCTTCCAGGCGCCCAGCCCCCCACACCTTCCCCCCGAACACCCAGAAGTCCATGTTCAGCACCATCTTGGGTAGCTCCAGCATGTTCAGCTCCAGCGTGGACAACTCCCGCACAGGCAGCGCCAACATGAGCAGCACCAGCAAGGTGAGCAATGTCGTGGGCAGCATCGGTGTGGGCAGCACCCACGTGAGTGGCATCCATTTGGCCTGCATCAGTGGGGACAGCAGAAAATTCTGCAGCAGCAATGTGTCCAGAAACGTGGACAGCACCAGCAGTTTCAGCAGTCAAGCATACAGCACCACGGTACGCAGCAGCAGCGTCGGCAGGTATGACGTGGGTAGCAGCATCCTGTTGGGCAGCAGCACCCTCGTTGCCAGTGTGAGCCACCGCACCAGCGTGGACAACATGGGCAGCAGCTCCCTTGGCAGCGTGAGCAACAACCCCCGCATGGGCATCGTAAATCGCAGTTCCAGTGTGGGTAGCGTGGACAGCAGGTCCTGCGTGGGCAGTGTGGGCAGCAGTTCCTCCGTTGGCAGCAGCATCCACTTGGGCAGCAAAAAGTATAGCAGCAGCTCCAGGATGTCTGAAGGAGAGATGTTCACCCGCATCCCGAGCATCCGCTTCACCCAGATCAGCGACACCTGCTTTAGCACAGCAATGGTCGTTCCCTTCAGCACTACAAAAACCATCCATATCAACGCTACATTGTCCAGCCAGCATAGCCGTGTCACCCGGCTGATCATAAGCCCCCCAACGTGCCGCCTGCCCTACAACCAAGCTTCTCAAAGCCGGAGTTTCCCCTCTTGAATTGCCCCCTCTTGTAGCCCTTCCTTGCCAAGATATTTGACGGGTGTAGCTCTGAAATCAGAGCCTGCTTCGCCCCTCATCCTCATCGGCCGAACGCCCACTCGCAGCCAGCTGCCATACGGCATGTCCGCCTTTACCAATCTCCTTCGCTCCATCGGAACAGATCTGCATTCTTTATGGGCATGCCCCATGACTCCGCATAAGTAGCAGAAGATGGGAAGCTTCTCGTATTGGAAACTTATCCATCTCCTTTGCTGATCTCCCACTTGGATGAACATGCCTCTCCGTAGAGGTTTCCGACAATCCCACAACACCCGCAGCTTCACTTCAGTCTCCGATGCTTTTATATCAGCTACCTCCTCAAACGTGTTGGCCACATTGCGTCCAAGACTACATTTATCAACTATAAATGGGATGCCTTGAATCTGCACTCATAGAGGCGTTTTGATGAGCAGAATGTGAGCATAATCCAGTTCATCCTTCAGCTCTTCGGTAATGACCAAGCTCCGGTCGAAAAGCCATAGCCTCCCCTCCAACACCCTATTCCTGTCTTCCTGATCGTAAAATGAAGCCTGCAACAAGTTCTCCCCAAGCTCGGTAAACAGCAGTTGTCCCTTTGTTCTCCATAGACGCCGCATCATGCCTTTAAAATATTCTTTGTTGTAAGATTTTGTGGACCATAGCGTGTAGAGAAGAGCCGGATCCTTGCCCGGAGTGATCTTCCTGATGGCGCTACCCTCAATGGATAGGGTCTGCAGTTCCACCTCTAACAAGTCCTCCATATGGAGATCCATCGACAACTCCTCCCCCGACCTTCTGCTCGTCAGATAGAAGATTGTTGCCAAACAGATGCAAAACGACGCCCAAGCGGTTTTCAGAGGTTGACGAAATCGTTGCCAGTCAGCTGTGATCGACGCCCAAGATGGTCGTCTTCACCCTTCTTCAACACCTACATCACCCTCCACTGAAAGGTTGCCGAAAAACAGTCAACACTTGTTGCCCACCAGTTGCCCGGCCGTTGCCGGACAGTGGTGTTCAGTGTCGAGGTCGGCCGGCTTCTCCCACCTCCGGCACCCTCCGTCACTCTCACCTAGACCCGAGCACGAACCACTCGCCAGTCGGGTCGTACATGTGTATGGCAATTGACAAAAAAACGTGTACCGTAGCTAATCTAAACATTTATATACATATGACAAAATTTACTATTATTTTTTATATTTACAACTCAACCCGTAGAGTTGAACCTGCAACTTTTCCACGCTGAGCAACAGCGCGTGCCGGCTGGGACCCCCGCTGGCTGGACAGAAAGCCTTTTAACGTGCATTTTATATTGCGCATTAAAGGCGCTGCGGGCCCTAATGATTCAAAGTTTCAAACACCCAGGGAGCACTGTACCACTGTTCTTGGTAGCAATAATGCTGACGGCTTCCACGCGTTTTTACTTTTAACTTTTTCTGCATATTAAATGGCCTAGCGTTTTTTTATTTTTAACTTCTTTGACTTTTTTGACTTGCGCACGAGATTAGTCTTATTTTTTAACTTTCCAAAGAACTATCTGAACAGAGGGGTTTTCGCCTAATTACATTTTAATATATTATTTTATATAATTATTTTATTTCTCAATTATGGATAGGTATTTTTGTATACAACTGTCCTTTACTTTTAATTATTATTCTTATTTTTTCAAATCTTTTCTACAACTACTTTTCAAATTTTTTTCACAACTTACGAAACACTCCCTAAATATGTTTGGGAAGTGGTAAAATTTTTAGTGTAAAATTTTTTTAAATAATATAAAATAATATAATATAGTACGGGCAATAATAAGAAAAAAAAATAAAGTTCACATAAATAAGAGCAGTGTGTCTTCTCTAAAAAAATAAATACCAATAATGTATCTTTCCTCAAAAATATGCAAGAATATTTCAAGACTTTATTGCAATAGAATTTAAGATGATTGTAAATCTATATATAATCATTCATCTTTACAATTTGTAATATTCTTCCAATTTTTTATAGTATTCTTTAAACATATCTACTAATATTTATTTTTTTATTCTACTAAATCTTCCATTTATAGATGCTTCTGCTATTAAAAGGAGCCAACGCTTTTCCTAATTCTTTTTGCTACCGCCGCTATTAAAAATTTGGAGCATGGATGACAGACAACGCCCAAAGCCAATTAGGACCGTGTGAGCACTGTCATCTATCAACCGGGGTGCCGATCTCGTGCACACGGGAGCAGGCAGCGAGTGCACACATATATTTTTTTATAAAAATATTAATGTAGGTGTGTTTAACGTGTATATTAATTTTTACCATTTTTAGAGTATTTTAGATATTTATTTTTAATTTTCGAAAATTAATGGCATTTTAGGTAATTTTAAATTACTAAAATGCCACTAATTTTGAAAAATAAAAAATAAATATCTAAAAATTTTAAAAATAGTAAAAATTAATACACATATTAAATACACTTGGGGTAACAAGTTTATGAAAAAATTTAAAAAAAAAATAAAAAAATAAGTGTATGCGCCGGAAGCAGGCAAAAACGGTGAAGGAGATCGGCGCCCCTATCAACCGTCCATGGTGCTGGCTGTGCCACATGAGACACAGCGTCACAGTGTATCCGTCACAGCGATTATTTTTCAAAGAGCTGGTTTTTTATAGCAATCCGAAAGAAGGAAGTAAGGCAGATTTTTTTGGTTTCCATTTTGATGGTGCCAGTTCTTCGGTGGCAACTGTTGTGGTTGATCTAATATTTCGTTGGCAATATGAACCTGCATCTTTCCTTTGCTGTAGCATGGTACACGAGTGCTTTTATATAAGAACAGGTTAATTTCAACATTGACTACAAGTTTCACGACTGTTTCCAAATATTACCGCGTATTTATAAATGAACAAATATAACCTTGTACTTTTACCATATTTTAAGGATATGTACAAGTGTAATTATATACTTTAGCTTAATCGTTGATTTTTCAAACCGTGCCTTTTACTAATTGAGCTGTAAGTGTAACATAAAAATGTGCCTTTTTATATCACACCCAGCTCTTAAGGAAGTCTAGCACTAGAACGACTTTATATCCAACCTATGGATTGTTCCATTACTGAAGTATCTTATACCTTTCCCTTTCCATATTTATTAAGTACTTTATATTTGCAGCCATAGATATTTAAATCTATCTTAAACTGGTCCAGTGCACCCCGGTTACTGGTTCATCTTATTAAATCATTTAAAATAGGTTAAAACTAGCTATTGAATGGTTTAGGAACCGACAAGTTAAACCACGTCAATGGCTGCAAATCCTTAATTTCTGAAGTTGTTGCCCGAACCTTCTCACTTTCCAAATACAACAGCAACAACAAACCCTCATCTATCTCCATACTTTCTCTTTAAAACTTGACTGGAAGTGTCATTCTGTCTGGAATCCTACAGCATCATTCTGAAATCGAGGATGCATTATGTGTTCCTAAATCATATTTCGTCAGGCCAGAGCAGTGTTGTTAAAACCGGACCGGACCGGCCGGTCGAACCGGTCCGACCGGGAACCGGGCATGCATCCGGTTCGATCTCATACGGTTCGGTCTGATAGTATTAAACCGCCTGAACCGTTGAACCGCCGGTTCAACCGGAAACCGCGATTGAACCGGTTAGACCGGTTCGCGAAAAAAGGAAACACGCTCATAGCCTCATACACTGGATCCAGCCGTGACGAGCAGCGGCGGCGGCAGCACCGGCAATGGGACTTTCAGATTTGCGGCCACCATTAAAACCCATCATGCTGCCGCTGCGATATGCCGCTGGACGCCTGGAAGGGGGTGCCGGAAGAATGCTGCTGGCGCCGACGTGGCGGCGGGAAAACCCATCCGGAGAGAACGCCGGCAAAGGGCTTTGATGATGCTGCTGTCGGGGCAGCGGCTGGTCGTCAGGGCGTTGACGAGGCAGTGGTTGGCCGTCGGGACTAGGTGGCGGCACCGGCGATCTGGTTTCCAGCGGTGGCAACGCCAAACCCATCTGGTTTTCGGCGCCGGGTTTCCACCGGACTGGATGCCGGCAACGGCGTCGTGAGGCTGCCGGCGGCTTCAGCGGACGGCTGGACTGCTCCCGAAAACGGACAGCTGCTTCCGGCGACTAGGCAGCATCGTCTGGCGGGGGGAAACGGGAAAAGGAAGGTGATGGAGCACCAAGTTTGGTGCTCCACTAGCATAGTTTTATTTGTGCACATGCGTTCCCCAAAAAATAAAATATGGTCATTAAATCTCTTAAAAACTTACAAAATCTCACCAAATCTCAAAAGTATATTTTTGGAACAATTTTCATATGAAATCTATTATAAATACAATTTTAAATATTTTAAAATATGAAAGTATTAGATAAAATGAAAATTATCAATAGGCTAAGAGCTCACATAATTAGTTAATATTTTTAATTATAAATTTATATATTTATTTAGTTTCAAAATTATTTAAAGGTTTGCATAGTTTTGAAATATAATTAATATTTAGATTTAGGAGTTATATATATATAATTTTACCAATATGTTAATTAAAAATAATTAAATATTTATAACATCATAAATATGTCATGCTGACGTCACCGGTTCAAACCGGTTTGCTTAACCGGTCAAACCGGTTTGAACCAGACCAGTTCCTTTACCGGTTCGACCACCGGTTCGGTTCTGATAACATTGGGCCAGAGACAATTTATTTTTTTATTTTAAAATTTTTTTAATAAATTTTTTATTCTAGACATATTTTATACAAGTTTTGCCATTTTTTTCACTAGCCGACGCCGAGTGAATCCCTATTTGCAACAAATTGAGGAAATTACTGAAATCGAAAATTAAAACGTCATTCAATGTGGAATTCTACAGCGTCATTCTATATTGAAATTAAGGATGCATTTTGCGTGTTCCTAAATCATATTTCGTCGGGCTCTAAACTATTGTAGCAATTTGTCATACCACAATCTAACAACCATCTAACATAAATTTTACAAAATCCTTTAAGGAAAAATAGTGTCACCACCAAGCTTCGAACCAGCGTCAGCAACACGTGAGACCAAATGCTGATACGTCAGGTGCATTATTTTTTCTACGCGTTTAGCTTTATTAAAAATGGAATTTTTTTTAAATATATCCGTTTCATCCAATGTTGTCATAACCGAACCGGTGATCGAACCGATAAAGGAACTGGTCTGGTTCGAACCGGTGACGTCAGCATGACATATTTATGATATCATAAATATTAAATTTTTTTAAATTTTAAATAAATATATTGATAAACTTATGTTTTTATAAATCCTAAATATATATGTTGGATTTTAAGGACCACAATATAAGAACAAAACGTGCAATGAATTTTATAAATCAATGCTATAAGTGTTATAGGTGAAGCTTATAAATACAGAAAATCAATGCTAACATAAACCTTACAAGTAATTGCAATAGTAGCTGCATATTTACGCAACATGAGATACCATTTAATTAATTATAATATATTTTTAGTTATATTATAATTTTTATTTGCTACATTAATTATTTGAAGAGATTTGTATCATACAATTAATTATGAGAGTGACATTAATTACATGAGTTGCATATTATGATACGTATGATTAATTAGAATGGATTGATTATATGAAGTATTTTTGAAGGTCCAAAATTTCTTAAAATTTTGAAGATATGGGAGTTAATAATCATCATTCCTATTGAGATTTTTTTAATAATTACGTAAGATTTTAGATTTATTTAATGACATAATTGATATTATAGGATTGTTTAATAACATAATTGAATAATTGATAATTACTAATTCATAAGAGACGCAACCAAAAAAAATTAGGCTAAATCAAAAAGGGCTAAATAATGAGTACTGTGTTTTTTTTTGCTGTTTAGAAGTTTGATGCTGCCGGCGAGTCGGCCACGGGAGGAGAGGAGACCGCAATCGTCGACGCGAGGAGAGGAGAGTGAGACAGTCGTCGTCGGCGCCGGGAGAGGAGACAGCAGTCGTCGTCGACGCGTAGAGAGAGGAGACAGCAGATCGTCGGCGCCGGGAGAGGAGACAGCACAGAGCAGCGGGCTACGGCAAGACGGCGCGCGGCGAGAAGGGCTGCGGGCTCTGCGGCCAAGGGCGTCAGGCGAGGGCTGCGGGCGAGGGCAAGCCGACGAGGGAGAGGGCGAGGGCGGCCGGCGAGGGCGACGGCGGCCTGCGATTGCGAGAGGAGAGGAGTTGTGTGCCCGTGCGGTGCCTGCTGCGGCTGCGGGACGACGAACACAGAGACAAAGCTCTGCTGCGGCTGCGCCCGTTTTTTTTTCCTTTAGTTTATGAGTTCATGCCTTAACTTAGGGTTAGCCGTCCGACCGGTCGAATCTGGTCCAACCGGAATTCCGGTTCGACCGCCGGTTCACCGGTTCGGACGGTTTTATATAATCAGACCGAACCAGTACAAACTGAACCGGAAACTGGACCGGTCCGGTTCTGATAACACTAGTTTGATCGTATTTTTAAATATATTTATTATGTTTCAAAAATCTCAAATATATCTACTATATTTTGACAAAATCTCAAACACGCCCAAGTTGTCACTGACTATTAGGTTAAACGACGGAACTATAATCTCAAATATGCCTATTACATTTTGACAAAATCTCAAATACGCACAAGTTGTCACTGACCATTAGATTAATTGACGGAACTGTTATGCCATAGTTGGTAAATTTTCAAAATACTTATGGTGTGTTTGGGAAGGGTGCGTTTGTTTGGCACAAAAAAATGTTAACCAAAACTTTTCAATCCAAAACTTTTCACTCTCCGTAACTACTCTATTTTTTAATTATTTTTTCACATTTTCCTATACAAACTACCCTACTTTTCAATCATTTCTACACAACTACCCATACAACTAACCTATCTATTTTAACTTTATTCTCTTTACTCCTCATCATTACTCCTATTATATCACATCATTTTCTATCAATTTGACAACTTCTACTTCAAAAACTTTTCATCAAAAGTTTTACTCCTAACCAAACACACCCGAAGTTGTAAAACTTTTGATGAAAAATTTGTATGTAAAAGTTGTCAAATCAGTAGAAAATAATGTGATATTGTAGGGATAATGATGAGGAATAAAGAAAATAAATTTAAAATAAATAGGTTAGTTGTATTGGTAGTTGTGTATGACTGATTGAAAAGTAAGATTGTTGTATAAAAATATGTGGAGGGAGATTGGACCCTAGCGTTAATAAGAAACCATGAATTCGTTTTTCACCTGGAGGGAGCAGCTGTGGAGGAGCGGTGGTGCATCGTACGGCTCGCCACTTAAGCATTACAACACCTCATTTAAACGCTGCGGCGCCCCAAGCGAGGAACGAAGACTCTCGTCTCCCCAACATCACCCGCTGCATGGATCAGGAGCTGAAGACGAAGAGTTGGTTATTTCTGAGAAGGAACTGCCCAAGTTGGTGGAACTGCCAGATCAAGAGGGGCGGAGGGTTTTGTGTATAGTTGGCATGGCCGGTCTGGAAAAATCCACCGTCGCCAATAACGTCTATAACGACGACAGCGTCAAGGAAAGCTTCCCTGTGCGCGCTTGGGTGTTGGCTGGAAAGGTGGAGGATTCAGCGTGGGAGCACGCGAGCAAAAGCATTAGCTATCTGTTGACTGAGGGGGGAGAAGAGAACGTCCGGGATCATGCATTTGAGCTACAGGTATCTCCCCTACCAGCTCAAGCTATGCTTTCTGTTCTTGGCGGGCTTTCCCGAGGACGTCCGCGCCAGGAAGCTCATTCATATGTGGGCTGCAGAAGGGTTGCTGGAGGAGAGAGGAGAGGAGAGTTTGGAGGATGTGGGGGAAGATTGTCTGCTGGGGCTGGTGCAGAGAAGCCTAGTTCGAGTGGTGGAAACGAGTTCCACTGGAGGAATCAAGAGCTACCGCATTCACCGTCTCCAGCACCATGTTGCCCTATCGGAAGCGAAGACAAATAACTTCCTACAAGTCCATCATCATCCTCAGAATTCCACAGCTCTTGATAGTAGATTCCCCACTAAAGCTCGACTTTTAGCAATCCATGGCAATAGCAAGAGTGGCGGCGCAAGCGCAGATCATGAGGAAGAGGAGGAAGTGTTGGAAATCATGTGATGCGGAAGCGTACCTGAATCCATATGTGTGTAGATTCCACTTGTAGACCGAGTAGAGTACGAGGTCTTCTCCCTCAACACTTCTCCCTATAATACTAGCGGTAGATGGGAACCACTTGTGATGTAAACGTGTGAGAGAGGGACCTAGACTCCTTTATTTATAGAGCCCTTCCCATCATGACTCAATTAGAAGTGCAGTTCTACCTGAACTCGGATTGCGTACGTAATCCAGATATGATTGGTCTATCTTTAAATCCAAGACTTATCATCTAATTAGGACACCTAATAGGAGTATAACTCTAACATTCTCCCACTTGTCCTAATTAAAATAAAATTAAGAAAGAAAAAAGAAAATTATATTAAAATATAATCCTTGGATTTAACATTTGAAAATTACCGGATGAGTGCACTCATTTGAAAAACATGCCCAGTCATTACATACGCAATCCAACTTTAATACTTAAGTTAAGAAAATTTGTTAACATGGATCATAGCGGTTATATGCAAATATAACATACTTCCTTCCATGTATCACGATATTAACAAATTTACTTGACTAAGTTCTTAATGGCAGATTTACAATTATGTGATTTTAATGTCCCACATTAATATCAAATAGATAAAATCTTTTGTTTCTAAATCACATAAAATTGTCAACAAAATACCATAATGAAACAAAAGAAAATAATTATCCAACATGAGATCTCAAAGTGTATCGATTACATCAATAATTATCCCACATTACAAGACCCATATTTCTTACATGTCCAGAAAAGACCTTAGGCGCCAGAGCCTTAGTCATGGGATCAGCAATCATGTCGGCAGTACCAACAAAACTAATCGATATCAGATGATCATTAATCCTTTCTTGTACTGACATAAACTTAGCATTAATATGCTTGTTAGCGCCAGTAATTCTTCTATAATTGGAGAAGCTAATCGCTGATGAATTGTCACAACTGATTCTCAGAGGCTTAGAGATAGAATCCATAATTTTAAGCTCTAAGATAAATTTCCTCAACCAAAGTGCATGTGAGGATGCTTCATGACAGCCGACAAATTCAGCTTCCATGGTAGAGTCGACTACTCGATTTTGTCTCCCACTCTTCCATGAAACTGCTCCACCGGCTAATAGGAAAACATAGCCTGACGTGGATCTTCTGCTGTCTGTACAACCAGCATAATCTGAATCTGTGTAACCGATCACTTCTAATTGATCAGTTTTCGCATATGTGAGCTCATAATCTTTAGTTCCTTGGAGATATCGCATTACTTTTTTTACTGCTTTCCAATGTTCCATTCCTGGATTGCTTTGATATCTTCCAAGTAATCCCATTGCATAACTGATGTCAGGACGCGTGCAAACTTGTGCATACATCATGCTCCCAAGAGCAGAAGCATATGGGATGGACCTCATTTCCTGTTTCTCAATCTCATTCTGTGGACACTGATGTAGACCATATTTTTGACCTTTAAAGATTGGCACTTCACATGATGAGCAATTTGACATTTGGAACCTTTCTAAAATTTTATTAATATACGCCCTTTGTGATAACCCTAAAAGTCTTTTAGGCCTATTTCGATGAACCTCAATTCCTATGACACATGATGCCTTACCCATATCTTTCATATCAAAATGTTCAGAAAGGAAACTTTTAGTGTTATGTAAAAGACCTAAATCATTAGTAGCAAGCCATCTACATATAGAATCAAAAATATAAACTTGCTCCCACTCAACTTGAGATATATACATTGGTCACCAATATTTTCTGTAAATCCAAAGAAAGTGATAACTTTGTTGAACTTTAAATACCACTGTCGGGAAGCTTGTTTAAGTCCATATATAGATTTCTTTAATTTGCATACTAATGTGTCCTTTCCTTCCATTTCAAATCCTTCAGGTTGCACCATGTACACATTCTCTTCTAAATCCCCATTCAGGAATGCGGTCTTTACATCAATTTGGTGCAAATGGGCCAGGGATTCGACCTAATTGACCGTGTTTACCATAATATTCACCGCCCTTGTCAGATCTCACAACTTTAATTTTTCTATCTAATTTCTTTTCTACTAATTCTTTGAATATTTTAAAAGTATTCAAAGAATCAGACTTTTCATGTAATAGGAAAATAAAACCATAACGTGAGAAATCATCAATAAACGTGATTCATGATGAGAATGGACCACAAATATCGTTGTGGATCAATTCTAAAAGTCTATTGCTTCTTCTGGCACTCTTTTTCTGAGTTTTGGTTTGTTTTCCTTTAATACAATCGATACATATGCTAAAATCAGTAAAATCTAGAGTAGATAATACCCCGTCTTTTACTAATCTTAGCATCCTTTCTTTCGATATGTGACCCAACCTTTTATGCCACAACATGAAGGAATTTTCATCAATCGTACCACGTTTATTACCAGCACATACATTTAAGGCAGATGAACAATTAATAAATGAGCAATCTGCACTTATTTGATATAAACCATTTAACAATGTTCCAGTTCCAACTAAAATAGAATCTTTAAATAAAGAAAACTTTGAGTTTGCAAAACTGAAAGAATAACCCATTACATCAAGTTTTGGCAAAAAAATTAAATTTCTAGAAATGGACGGAACATAGAAAATGTCATGCAGTTCTAAAAAATGTCCTGTGTCAAGGCGAAGCTTGCAATTTCCTACTGCTTTGACTTTAAACTTAGTCAGATTGCCCATTAAGATAGATGACTCATGCGGTTTTGGATTGCGGGTTGAATGTAATGCCTGTAAAGAGTTTGAAACATGAATAACAGCACCAGAGTCAATACACCATAAATTAGAGGATACATTTATGAAATTGGTTTCAAGGCAAACATGTACATAATTGTTACCTTTCTTTTCGAACCAACTCTTCCGCTTGAGACAATCTTTCTTAAAATGTCCTTTCTTTTTACAGAAATGACATTTCTCAGCGGACTTTTTCAATCCATCCTCTAAGCCTTTCTTTAATGGGAATTTATTCTTCCCTTTTCCTTTCTTTGACTTGTACTGCTTAGAAGTCGATGTGAAATATATAGTCATTGATCCATCCTGCTTTAATCTCTTTTCCTCTTGTACACACATGGATATTAATTCATTTAAAGTCCATTTATCCTTTTGTGTGTTATAGGAGATTTTGAATTGAGAAAACTGAGATGGAAGAGAGTTTAAGACAAATATGACTAGGAAAGAGTCAGAGATTTTCATCCCTAGTTCATTAAGTTTCCCAGCTATATTTGACATTTCCATTATGTGCTTTCGCACTCCACAAATGCCATCATATTTCATTGAAGTCAATTTGTTAGTGAGCATTCCAGCCAATGCTTTATCTGACCCACTGAATTTTTCCTTAATTGAGTCTAGATAAGTTTTGGCACTTTCATTTTCAGGGTCAGAAATAGAACCCCTGATATTCCTTTCTATTGTACTCTTTATAATCATAAGAGACAACCTGTTGGAACGCTCCCATTTATCAAATTGAATCTTTTGACTATCAGTACTTTCAGGCGTTATTTCATTAGGTTTTGCAACACGAAGGGCTAAATCCAGGTCCAAACATCCTAATGTGATAAGTAATTGCTCATGCCAATCAGAATAATTTGATCCATTCAGATGAGATTGAGGAACAGGAGCCATAGTTGTAAAAAATGATTAAGCTCACATTACCATTATGATTCAGATAAAATATTATGTAACAATTCCATTAACATTAATTAATCATAGCTAAAATTATAAAACTTAACCACACAAGCAATAATGCATGATTATATTCAATAATGCTATGATAAACAATAATATTCAATAATTAATTATGAATACACAAAGTCAAGAAATCCCCACCTTTGGGTAGAAAATTTCCCGCGTTTATGCAGTTCTAGTTAATTATTGATAAATATTAAATTATAGCTACCTTCAGGTAGAACTACAATATAATATTCTTTAATGATGCAATTTCTATTATGAGAGGAAAAATCATGTTATTCTCTCTTTGTTTAATAAATTTGATTAACTAAACATCTTAGACCCTTCAGGGCAACATAAGACATAAAGATGAACAATATTTATTAAACAGAAATTGCATAATGACAATTAATTGCAATTTCTATTATGAGAAAAAATAAACAATAATATTTTTCTCCATTAATTAATAATTTTGAAATGTATTTTAGACCCTTTGGGGCAACTAGAAATACATAATCAAAATTATTAATATAAAAGTACAGAGTATAATATATATATGAATAATTCAATAATAATGATTATTAAATTCATTATGTGCGATTAAATTCCATATTATTTCTTTTGGTCGGCCAGGTAAGTGAGGTGGGGCGTGGGAGGCACCCCCTGCATAGCAGGGACCTAATTAAATAACCACGTGATCCTCTTCAATACCTCTTGCCTAGACACCAACCTCCAGTCATGCCATGGAATATAATCTTACTATAAAATTTAATAATCATAATTTATATAATTATTCATATATATATATATATACATTGCATGCTTAATATTAACTGAAAAGCAATAATTCAGAAATAAATTGCTAATCAAGCAGTTATAAACTAATCACATGAATTAATGCTGAATCCATTGAAAAGCAATAAATCACAAATATATATATTGCTAATTAGGCATTTATATATCAATCACATGAATTAATTGCACATATAATTCAAAATTTTACATAAAAAAATTCAAAAGTCAGATTTATTGACCTATTTAGCTTAATCAGACCCTTCCATTAGATCCAGAATGTCCAAAAACATAGAAAACGACTAATGAATCGTTCAATTTGGATAACAGGATCAAGAATTATGTTAATTTATGTATTAACGGTTCATAATGGGCCACGTGTTCAGTTGGATTTGGGCCAGTGGGTTGCCCATTTTGGGCCTATAATATGGGCTTGATAAGTTGGGCCTCCTGAGATGGGCCAACCGCATGGGCTAATAATGTTGGTTCAAGCCCAGGTACAAAGGGCCCTGAAATGGGCTTAGCAAAACTGGGCCAACTAATGGGCTTATGGGGCTATTCTTTATGGGCTTAGTGGACGGGCCCGAAAAATGCCCAAGCCCGCTAAGGAGGGAGAAACCCATTTGTAAAATTAGCCAAAAGGAAAGAGTTTATGCAAAAAGGGTATCTTAAGGGGTTTTATTTGAAAAGAAAATTCTAGCCAAGGGTTTTAATGTAAAATTTCTGTTATCTTCTCCCCAAACCGAGAAAACCCTAGCAGCTGCCGCAAGTCTCTTCCGCCCGCCGCCGCCGCCGCCGGCTGCGATTTCGGCGCCTCCTCCGGCTCCGGCAGCGCCCGCGACCAGGCTTCAGAATGGGCAGCAACCAGCACCGGATCTACCGCACAGTCCGGCCGCTGCTACCCGCAGGTGTCCCCGCTGACGTTGACGCCGACGCCACCATGCTGCTGCCGCCGTCGCCCATGTCTGGTCAGATCGCCGGCTCGACTTTGCCGTGTCTTCTCCGGCTGGTTGCAGCAACGGGCAACTGCCCTTTTTGGTTCTTCTTTCCAGCGGCCGTACCGGCGGTCCCTTCCAGGCATCCAGCATCTCCACCGGTGGCAGCAGCCGTCCGGAGTTCGATCGCCTACACACCTGGCTGCCTCCGTACTGCTGGTCGCCACCGGAGACGTCTGCCGCCACTGCCAGATCGCCGTGCTGCGATCGTCCTGCTGTCCTCCGGCGCCCGCGACCAGGCGTCCGGAATGGGTAGCAGCCACCGTTGCGGTCGTCTCCAGTACCTCCATCGTTTTCACCGGCAGCTGCAGCAGCAGATCCGTCACCCGCTCCAGCAGCGGTGAACAGAGGCGGTGGCGGCGCTGATGGATTTCCGGCTAGCAGAGGTTTGCCGAAAACGGCAGCAATTGGGCACGATTTGTTTTTTTTTTTTTAAAGATTAATAACAGCAATGGGTCCGAGGAAATCATAACCGAAATCCCTTTCACAATAACGGGATCTAAATCCATATATTATTATGAATCTCAGTAGAAATTGAAATCCTAAAGCATGGCAGGCGATTCGGAATAGACAACAGCATGCAATCTGAATCCATAATACATGTTTCGCACATGCATTCAACAGGCATGAAATATTATTGCAAAAATAATAATAATAAACCTGAACCAAATACATGCATGTGACATTCAACGCTTACATTCATACATGTTTTAGATTAATGCATCCAAAATAATAATAATAATCACATGAATATTAAAAAAAAAATTCTTAAATAATCATGGGTGGAATCTTTCATACCCAAAATCGAAACGTGAGCTCTGATACCACATGTTGGAAATCATGTGATGCGGAAGCGTACCTGAATCCATATGTGTGTAGATTCCACTTGTAGACCGAGTAGAGTACGAGGTCTTCTCCCTCAACACTTCTCCCTATAATACTAGCGGTAGATGGGAACCACTTGTGATGTAAACGTGTGAGAGAAGGACCTAAACTCCTTTATTTATAGAGCCCTTCCCATCATGACTCAATTAGAAGTGCAGTTCTACCTGAACTCGGATTGCGTACGTAATCCAGATATGATTGGGCTATCTTTAAATCCAAGACTTATCATCTAATTAGGACACCTAATAGGAGTATAACTCTAACAGGAAGAGGATATTCCAATTTCAGGCGGCAGCAGAGGCTAGCGGTCGGTGCTTATCTATCCGAAGAAGGGGAAGGAGATAGTGGGAAACCAGCTGCTTCAGTCGTTTTTGGTGAGTACAAATGGCTGAATTTGGCATTTGGAAAGTACAAATTAGTGAATTGGTTATTTGGAGAATACAAATTGCTGAGGGTGTTAGATCTACAGAAAGCAGAAATCGAAGAGGTTCCAAGCCAAAGAAGCCATCTCGTCCACCTATGCTATCTTGCATTGACTTTCGCCCTCTTACAAAGCGCAAGCAACAACAGCCTCGACCGAGCGCCTCGTCCCATCTCTCTCCCAGGAGCGATCGATAAGCTCCGCAGCCTACAGACACTAGAATGCTATTATCCTTTCGGAATCCGATTACCCAGCGACAGCTGCTCCATCCAAAAGATGCAAGCGCTGAGACATTTTTAATAATTTTTGGCAACAAAAAAAAATGTCAACTCACAACTTTTTAATCTAAAACTTTTCACTCTCCATAATTATCATATTTTTAATAATTGTTTTACATTTTTCTATATAACTACCCTAATTTTCAATCATTTCTACAACAACTACCCATACAATTAACCTATCTATTTTAACTTTATCATCTTTACTCCTCATCATTACCCCTATCATATCACATCATTTGACAATTTTTACTCCTCAAAATTTTTCATCAAAAGTTTTATCAATTCTCAAACACACCCATATTCTGCCGAAGTCTCCCTACGGCTTCAAATATGGAGCGATTGGCGCCGGTAGCATTCTGGAAGAGCAGCAGCAAGCATCTGCATCCAAGGCTCTTCGGCTTCTCCTACGTAACTTACGGACCCTCACCAACGTTTGTGCAGGTAAATGGCCGAAGAACTGCTGCCGCCTTAGAAAACTAGGCATCATCGTCGATCCAGATAATAAGTACTATGAATTTGTTGCCAACTTGGTATCCCTCCGGTCTTTGTCCATTTCGGTTCAGTACCCCGCCCCGTCAATACCAAAGTTGCCACCCCTTGACAGAATGTCAGATCTTCGAAAGCTTTCACTCAGTGGCCAGCTCGAAAAATTGCTGAACCACATGAATTTCCCGTCAGTCTCACAAAGCTTACCTTGGCATACTCCCAATTAGAAGAGAAGAATGTGGGGACATTAGGCAAGCTGAACAACCTCCACATTCTGAGATTGATAGAAAAATCGTACAAGGACACCCGCATGACTTGGCATAGGGGAGGAGGCTTTCCTGCTCTCGAATGGTTGCATCTGGAGAAGTTGCAGCATTTGAACACGCTGACATTCCAGGTGGAGGAAACCCCAAAGCTTTCGCGCCTAAATATCTATTTCTGTGATATGCCCGAAAACCAGCCGTGTATGATGCCCGCTCTTTTCTCCTCGGGTACTCTTCAAGTGAGAAATGAGTTCGTGCTTTATTTTTCACGCCAGGCGCAATTTAGGCATTTCTGAAAATTTACTAACATGGCATAGCCGTTTCGTCAATTAACGTAACGGTCAGTGGCGTCATGGGCATATTTGGAATTTTGTCAAAACGTAACGGGTATATTTAAAATTTTCGAAACGTAGTAGGCATATTTGAAAATATGGTCAAACATAATAGGTATATTTAGGAAAAGCCCTTTAAAAAATAATGTTAAAATAGTTAACACCTGCGCATAAGGTAATTGTATATAAATAATTTTAAAAAAAATAATTATATAAAAAACATTAAAAAATAATTAAAAATAAAATAATTATGAACAGTGAAAAATTTTAATTTAAAAAATATTATGATTATACAAACACACTCTGTTTTATATTTCATTTTGTTGGTGACACCGGTTGTAGCTGTTGTGGTTTATATATATATATAGGGATTTATTCCAGTGCATGCGACTGCACGGTGCAGTCCATGCACTGTGGGCCCCACCTGATCATAAATAGAAAATCCACCCCACCCATTGTATTTAGAATTGTTCACTTTAATAGCATACCAATTTTCATCCAAATCCAACATGTGTGCAGTCCCCATCTTAAAATGGTGCAAAATCAACGTAATAAAATAGTTTAATGTAAATATCAAGTTTAAAGTGGTTTTTTCAACATTTAAACCATCTAAAGTATGATTTATATATGGATAAACGAGTGTATAAAGTTTCATTACAATCTAATATGTGTGGGGTCCATTTTACAGCGGACTGCACACGATCGGTTCTCATATATATATATATATATATATATATATATCTTCTATATGTATATATAACTATCTAAAATACCATCACGTGCATAAATAATTTTATAAAGTATTATTATATTTTAATACGCTTACGACTGGATTTAAGTATTTTCATAATTTATTCATATATATATATATTTGAGCAAATGTGGCTCTTGCCTTACTTGATTTGAATGGAACTTGATTTCTTAACTAAATAAAAAGTGTTAAATATAAGGAATAAATTGAATTTTTCTTCAATGATCAATATTTTAAAATTTGAGAAGATTACATGAGACCGCGTCTATATAGTCTGCTTACATAAAAACAAAACAATATATATACACACACATAACATGCCATCTATATTTTTTAAAACGAAACATATTCTTTTCCTCACATAATGGAGGAAAATACTTGCCTAAATTCCTACCATATGAGAGAAATTGTAAATTCCCACCACAGAAGAAAATTATAAAACCTCCTCCCCCATTAAGTTCAAATTATTATACTTGCATCTAGTAAGTGTTGAAACTCGGACCTCGGGAGGTCCATGAGTTTATCATAAGGTTGCAACCCTAGTGAAGGTTGTTGCTATAGTTGATCCACTGTTTCCTTAGCAATCTGAATCACCATTCTCCCTTTACTACAACTTAGCCCCTAAGTGCTTTTATAGCCCTTGTACAAGAATGTGTACCTGTGTGCAAAGTATTAGTAAACATGAGTGGGTGCGTGAGTTTACTCGGGATTGATTTTCCTCCAGAGCAAAAGCTTTTTGTAAGAACTTGTAATCAACAAAAAGGGAAAAATTCCACATATAATCATACATTTTTAAACTGATAAATATGATCTTATACATTTACCATATTTCCAAAGATATTTACAAATTTACTTGCATAGTTTAAATTCATTGTTGGGTTTTTTAACTACTTTTTTTTACTGAGTTGGAAAGAGTTTGGCCAATACAATACTTGAATCATTTGATGTCATAATTAGCGATTTACTATAATCAACTAAGTCATACGATCAAATCATTTCTTTTAGGAAATTTAGTTGGTGCCAAAATATTTGCGTGGAATTTCGAATATGTAGTCACTAGCACTCTTAAACCACCCTATTTTGAAAAGACAATATTAACTCTCCAAATTTTTTTGTAATTGAAACGATTGAGCCCTAATACTACACTTGAATCATTTGAAGCCATAAATTAATGATTTGCTATAATCAACTAAGTCATATGGTCAAATCATTTCTTTTAGGAAATTTAATTGGTTCCAAATTGTCTTTTTAATAAGGTAAATGACCGTTATTTTGATAACATTGATGTGGGAGAAATTTAGGATGAAATATTATAAATATAAGAGAAATTCATGAAATGTTATGGATATATAAAAAATTAAGAGCAAACGTTATGTTTATGAAAAGAATTTTCCTTTTTTTCGATGTATATATTTATAATCATCTTAATTTGTATTATATTTAAATCCTGAGACATTCTTATAATTTTTTAAGAGAAATAACAAGCTTCTATCAATTAAACTCTCACCAAATGAGAGAAGCAAAACTCCCACGTAACAGAGGAGAAATAAATATCCGAACACACATGTCAAGAATCGAACAACCGACCTCACCAAAATTGGTCATGGGTGTTGCCACCCAGCTAGAGCCCCGGTGGCAAGAATTTTCCCTTTAAAATGTTAATTTTGTATGAATTAACGTAACTATAGACATGTGTAAATTATATGGTATAGGTTTTGGTACGCTTGATTAATTAATATTTCCTGTCCGATTAAGTTAGATTTCTTACTAAAAGAGAAAAGTAGGAAATCAACATGCATAAAATCTTTTAAATAAAAAAATATATAAGGAATCTAATTAATAAGATGAATTAAGTGTTTCTAGGCACAACTTAGTGGAAGTGCATGTTAGCTCCCATGCCAGCCACCTAGGGCCAAATCCTACTAGAGCAAGTCTCCCCTCCTCTCCCCTGTTTGTAATTAAAAAAATAAATTTGACTTTCTATTAAACATAATTTCTTATTAATTGAATATCACATATGAACGTCCATGTTGGCAGCTTAATTGCATATGGTATACAGTAATCCAATGTTGGCAGCTTAATTGCATGTGGTATACAGTAATCCAATATGGCTAGAATTTATGGACAAAAGCAAAAATTATTTTTTAAAAAAATTCGGTGTGGGAGATTTCTATTGTAACCACAACAGTTGTCCCTAATTTTTAATATATCAATAATATTTTATACATTCTTCGATACTCATAATACTTTACATTAAATTTCAATTATACCTTATTATCAAAAAAAATCACCAAGCACGTGGTCCTAGACAAGGCCTCATGACTTGGGCACGCTAATTTGAACCTTGTATAGGGTAAAATTTGTAGTAGGAGCTGATCTCCCTTAAGAATAAGGTGGAAGCTTGATAATAGCTTGTTGTCTTATTTAAGGATAGATAAGAACTTGTTGTCTTTCTTATAAATGAACTTAATTATAATATCAGATATAATATTGTATAAGTACTAATAAAAATTTTCAATTATACTTATGTTGTCGGAACAAACATTTTTTGCTATATTAAAAAGACGACTTTGCCCTACAAATTTTCCTTAGTTAAAGCTATTTATCCATAATATGATGCTTGAATCATTTGATGCCATAAATTAATGATTTATCAACATTAATGAGTTACACTACGGTTGACTATTTTAATTAAGAAATTTTGAAAGGGTAAAATAGATTTTTCAATAGGATAGTTCATGATTGTTTTGATAACACAGATTAGATAGAAATTTAGAGAAAAATGTTATAAGTATAATAACAACTTTTAAAATGCTATATGGGCAAATATTCTATGCATAAACAGAATTTTTTTTATTTTATAAATTTGCGAGGTCTACTTAAAATTTTCTTTCCATTTAATTTGACAGTTTTTTAAAATCAGTTGTTGATTTTAAAAAATAAAAAATAATAATTTAAAAATTATCAAATTTCAATAGGAAAATTTTTAATAAGCACTTATACAGTTAAAAAATAAAGAAGAAAATAAAAAATAAACTTTCACGAATAAGCATGTGATTATAACTCTTAAGATATTTAGAGAGACGATAACAACTTAAAAAAATAGAATATATCCTAAGAAACAGGTGCCATCGGTTGTTAATTAATTAATTATTTAAAGAATATGGAATAATTTTACGATTTTATACTTGAAATTAAATAAGTATCGTTGTTGCAATCGAATCAAAATGGTCTATAATTAATTCTGGGATATTAATTAGCCTATTATAATAATTTTCGATAATATTGTATTTTTTTTATCAGGTTTACTATATTATATTTCATTTTCAACCCATATATTACATTTAAGCCCAAAAGCCTCTTTTTTTTTTTTTTTTTCATTTTTATCTACGTCCGTGGCCGTTCGAGCTGAGGTCGTTTGGCTAATGCATAATTCATAGCACCCGTGGAGGGACAGGCGGACTGAATGAGCCAAATGCCACCCCTCCGCCGCGTGCATTATCTTTCCGCGCTTTTTCTCCTAATTTTTTTTGCTTTTGAGTGCGCGTATACTTTTCAAATTGTTGAGTGTTTTTTTTACCAATTCGAGAGGTGGAAGAATGGTCAGAGTCCTTCAATGCTACTGTCAATCTTAACCATCATCTTCCCTTTATTGCAGCATAACTCATGAATGCCCTTATATAAAAATGAGTTTATTTCAAAAATGACTAAGTTTTGCCACTGTTTCTAAATATAATCATATATTTATAAATCGACAAGTATGACCTTGTATTTTTACTATGTTTTCAAGGATATTTAAAAATATACCGAGTGGATCCCTATTTGCAAAAAATTTAGAAATGATTGGAATTGGACATTTTTTCAAAATTTTTCTACAACAACTTTTCAAATTTTTTTTACAACTTACAAAACACTCCCTGAATATGTTTGGAAAGTGGTAAAATTTTTAGTGTAAAATTTTTTTTAATAATTTAAAGTAACGTAATATCGTATGGGTAATAATGAGGAGTAAAAAAAAATAAAGTTTAAATAAATAAGAGTTAAACGTAATACACATTAAGATTGTTAGTTGTAAATATGTTCATCAAAAAAATAGACAAGGTAATTGTACGAGTAGTTGTGTATAAATAATTAAAAAATATAATAGTTGTGTACGAATATATGAATAAATAATTAAAAATAAAGTAATTATGGAGAGTAAAAAGTTATAAATTGAGAAATTTTAATCTAAAAAGTTATGTGGTTATTCAAATACACTCTCTTTCTATTTCATTTTGATGGTGTGATGAGGTCTATTGCTTTGGTTATATATATAGTCGTAATAATATATAATATATTGTATATCAGCTTACTGTATAATTTTTAATTTTTATTTTATTTTGATTTTTCTTTATAAACATGTCTTCTCAAGTGTATTGAATTCATATACTAAGTTTTGTAGTTTTATAATATTTTTACATATAATTTTTTATTTCTAAAAATCAGGGGGCATATAAGTTATTTTTCACTCTTTAAAACATGTGATTTTAGAAAATCAGAAATAAATATGTAAAAGTATTATAAAATGACAAATTTTAGCATATGAATTAAATACGCTGAAGAAAATATGTTCATGAAGAAAAATAAAAATAAAAATAAAAATTAAACATTAGATAATAAGCTAATTTTTAATATATTGTATATTATAATGACTCATATATTATATTTCATACGGTGCAATATTTCGATCCACACCTTCCTTTTCCACTACTAAGTTGAGAGGTTGTTGAATTGCTTTCAGACGTACATGTGGGAGATGTTTAGAAAAAAAAAAAAAAAAAAGTTGTGCAAAACGTAGTATTTGGTGGGAGTAAAAAATAAAATATTTTAAAAATTATGTGATTAATATGAAATAATAGGAAGAAAATTGAAATAAATAAATTTATTAAAAATAATTAATAAAAAATAATTAAAATATAAAAACCGCAAATCACTAATTCTCGAAGTCGTCGCCCGAAATCATCCTTCAAACTACTGTAGCGACAACAAGCCCTCATCTCTTTTCCTATTTGCCCTTTACAACTTCAATGGACCTCACCCACCCGCAGACGCCAAGTGGATCCCTATTTGCAAAAATTGCGGAAATTATTGGAATTGGAAATTGACGCTTTGCAATTATTACTGACAACAGTAAATTGGGAATTAGAAATCAATTAGACACCTATATGGTAATTGATGACTCCATTGGAAGAATCGTTGTAACTCTATTAAAATTGCAGACTAGCCACAACTCCGCTGGAATCCTGCACATCATCCTACCTTTGATTGGAGATTCAGTGTGCTTATTCTAAATCCTATTTTGTCAAGCCGAGACACTTTTTTTGACTTTTTAATTTTTTCATAAAGTTCTTATTCTAAACATTTTTATACATATGACAAAATTTAGTATTATTTTCTTATATTTACAACTCTACTGAACCTGCAACTTTTCCCATGCTGAGCAACAGCGCGTACAAGCTGGGACCCGGCTCGCTGGATAGAATGCCTTTAACGTGCATTTTTTATTGCGCATTAAAGGCACTGCGGGCCCCAGTAATTCAAAAGTTTCAAACAACCAGAGAGCACTGTACTACTGTTACTGGCAGTACGCGATTAGTCGTACTTTTGAACTTTCCTACTTGAATAAAGGAATTTCCGTCCAATTACATTTTAATATATTATTTTATATAATTATCTTATTTTTAATTATTTCTACTTATTTTTGTATACAATTATACTCTATTTCTAATTATTGTCCTTTTTAAAAAAAAATTTCTACAATAACCTTTTAAATATTTTTCACTAATTTATGATACACTCCCAAATATGTTTGGGAAGTTATAAAATTTTTAGTGTAAAAATTTTAAAAATAATATGAAGTAATGTGATATGGTGTGGATAACAATTAGGAGTAAAAAAAATAAATTTTAAATAAATAAGAGCTAAGCGTAATATAAATTGAGATTATTGGTTGTAAATATGTACATAAGAAAAATAGACTGGATAATTATACGAGTAGTTTTGTATAAATGATTAAAAAATATGATAGTTGTAAATGAAGATATGAAGAAATAATTAAAAATAAAATAGTTATGAAAAGTAAAAAGTTATAAATTGAAAAATTTTAATCTAAAAAGTTATGTGGTTATTCAAATACACTCTCTTTCTATTTCATTTTGATGGTGTAATAACGTCTATTGCTTTGGTTATATAATATATATATATAGTCGTAATAATATATAATATATTGTATATTATCTTACTGTATAATTTTCAATTTTTTATTTTATTTTGATTTTTCTTTATAAACATGTCTTCTTAAGTGTATTTAATTTATACACTAAGTTTTGTCATTTATAATATTTTTACATATAATTTTTCTTTTTTAAAATCGGGGGCATATAAGTTATTTTTCACTCCTTAAAATACGTGATTTTAAAAAATCAAAAATAAATATGTAAAAGTATTATAAAATATCAAATTTTAGTATATGAATTAAATACACTTTAAAAATATATTCGTGAAGAAAAAATAAAAAATAAAAAATTATACATTAGACAACAGTAACTCACCTACCAGCCAACGCCGAGTGGATCCCTATTTGCAAAAATTATGGAAATTATTAGAATGGAAATTGACGCTTTGCAAGTATCACTGACAACAGCAAGCTGGGAATTAGACATCGATTAGACACCTATATGGAAATTGATGACTCCATTGGAAGAATCGTTGCAACTCTATTAAAAATGCAGACTAGCTACAACTCTGTTGGAATCCAGCACATCATTCTATCTTCGATTGCAGATGCAGTGTGCTTATTCTAAATCCTATTTTGTCAAGCTAGAGACAATTTTTTTGACTTTTTAATTTTTTCATAAAGTTCTTATTCTAAACATATTTTGAACTTATGACAAATTTTACTATTTTTTTATTTACAACTCAACCCAATTAGAGTTGAACCTGCAACTTTACCCATTATCAACTGAGGCCCCGCTGGCCGGGCAAAATGCCTTTAACGTGCATTTGATATTGCTCATCAAAGGCACTGCTGTTGTGAATAAAGGCATGGCCTAGGAGGGCAGGAATTGGGGTTGGTTGACTTGTGACCCAGCTTTGACCCAATCCGTTTTTGGCGGGGTAAAATCAATATATTTTTGACCCAGTATAGGGATGAGTCAGAAATTTTGACCCAAATTTAAAAATAGGGTCGGGATAATTCAATCATATCTCGACCCGAAGAGTTCGACTCGTCCCGCATATATAAATTTATTAAAAATTATAAGCCTATATTTAAATATTATTATTATTTTCTTTCAAATTTCTCACTTTTTTATAATCAATTCTATCAACAATAAAGGAATAAATTTATTCAAAAAGTAATAAAAAAATCAATAAAATTTTTTTACGTATATAACCCTTATGTGTAATTGTATATTAACCTATTTTAATAAATGTATACTATATTTTCAAATGTTTTATTTTCTTAATTATGTGTTTTTAATAATTAATGAAATATTGAAATATATAATATTTAAATTTAGTATATATGTATATTTATATTTTATAGGTATATAAAATTTGAAAATTATCTTATTTAACCCGTATTTTTTACTCGATCCGCTATTCCGAAACCGGTCCGATGTCAACCCGAATTTTGTCCTGAGACATAATTGAAAAAAGTAAAAGTCAAAACGACCTTACGCTGACCGGGTAAAAAAATAAGAGTAAAACAAGATTTTTAATAAGTAAGGTCCGACAAACCTTAACTCGTCCCGACCCGGCCAGATTATCACCCCATGGCCCCAGTATTTCAAAGCTTCAAACCGGGGTCTCAGCAGCAGGTGACCCATACCTGTAGCAAAAATGCTGACACCATCCACGCGCTTTTCCTTTCTAACTTTTTCTGCATTATTAAACGAGCTATGTCAGGCGTATTATCTTCTAAGCGTTTGTTCTTTTCAACTTTTTTGACTTCTTGACTTCGCCTACCAGATTAGTCTTACTTTTACTTTTAAACTTTCAGAAGAGATACTTGCGTCGAGGGCATTTCCGCCTAATCATCCTACTTCCGAATCATTTTAACATATTATTTTATATAATTCTTATTTTTCAATTATTTTACCTATTTTTCTATATAATTATCCTCTATTTCTAATTATATTTCTTATTTTTTTGAAGTTTTTTCTACAACAATTTTTCAAAATTTTTTCACAACTTACCAAACACGTTGTGATTATGTCTATAAAGTCATAAAATTTTTAGTATAAAATTTTATAAAATAATATAAAGTAATATGATATAGTATGAGTAACAATGAGGAGTAAAAAAAAAATTCAAATAAATAAGAGTTAATTGTAATATAAATTGAGATTGTTCGTTGTAAATATATACGTAAAAATAGATTAGATAATTGTATGAGTAGTTGCGTATAAATGATTAAAAAATATGATAATTGTAATAAAAAATAAAGAAATAATTAAAAATAAAGTAGTTATGTAAAGTAAAAAGTTGTAGATTGAGAAATTTTAATCTAAAAAGTTCCATGGTTATTCAAACGTACCCTCTTTCTATTTCATTTTGATGGTGTGATAAATTCTATTGCTTTGGTTA
Source organism: Annona cherimola (assembly GCA_030490835.1). Classification (NCBI taxonomy): domain Eukaryota; kingdom Viridiplantae; phylum Streptophyta; class Magnoliopsida; order Magnoliales; family Annonaceae; genus Annona; species Annona cherimola. Next base: position 90,218,510 of record CM059975.1, read on the forward strand.
TATATATATATATATACAGTCATAATAATATGTAATATATGCCAGAGTTCTCCCCCGCGTTTGCCCGATAGACGACTTGGTCGTGCTCGGAGCAGGGTGGCAAAAGTAAGCGGGACTGAGGGGGAAATTCGGCGAGAGTCTTGCGTGGTGTGAGAAAGCTCGAGGTAGTAGAAGAATCGCCTCGAGTCCTAAACCACTGGGACAGAGATGCAGTGGGGAAGATGAACCCATCTGTTGCTGACCTCCTAGGCAAGGAGCTACAGACCATGGCTATTTCAGCGAGCGGAATGAAGAAAATACAACCAGGAGGTAATGTAGAAGTACTATGCTCCATTTGGACATCAAAATTGTATAATAGGGAGATGTTCAAGGCAATGATGAGAAGGTTGTGGAGAACAAAAGGCCAGTTCCAATTCATAGAGGTGGGAGATAATTTGTATAAGGTTTCCTTTGAAGAGCAGGGAGACAAGGAGAGGATTATGTCAGGCAGACAATGGCTGTTCGAACAGTGTCTAATTCTAATGGAAGAACTCCGCGAAGAGATAGATTATGCCCGACTGATGCTTGTTAAAACTCCTGTTTGGATTCATATTGCTGGAATCCCCTATATTGTGGATAAAGAACAATTGGGACAAAGAATTGGAGATTCCTTTGAGCAGTTGGAGGAAATGACCATAACAGAAACAGAGGTAAAGATAAAGGTCACGTTGGACTGCAAGGAGCCTCTAAGAAGGGGAGTATTCATACAGGTTGGAGCTCATCAGCGCAAATGGGTGAGTTTTCAGTACGAAAAGCTTCCTATATTTTGCTACTTCTGTGGCATAATGGGCCACGCATATAAGGATTGTTCGAGTCTTGCTTTGAAGGAGGTGAGGCCGGCCGAAGCAGATATGTCATATGGGAGTAGCTTGAAAGTGGGTGTCAGGCCATTGAGATTGAGATCCGAGGCAAATCAAGGAAACAGGGTAACACCAACAAAATATCTTGGGGATACGGCATGGCAGAAGCAAGACAGTCCCAGGGAGGACGTAAACCAATGGGAAGGTGGGGGAGATGGGCAAATGCCAATGGAAGGTCTTGCGGGGCAGTGCGGTGAGCCAAGAACTGCTATTGCTGATCTCGTCAGGACATTCAAGGGGAATAAGTAGCAGCAGCAGCAGAAGCAGCAGCAGCAGCATCCAAGTTGTGCAACAACGAGGGCAGGGAACCGTGGGGTCAGGGAGGCAGCAACAACTCCAATCTGCTACGGACTACAGGGAGGGAGGATGAGCAGATACATGAGGATTCAGCGCTTACACTAACAAGGATTGACACATGTGGGAAGGATCATGGAAGCAGGAGTCCTTTATGGCAGCAGACCCGAAAAAGCGAGGAGGCTATGGATGACGAGCAAACAGAGGTACCGGGACTGCAAGGAGAGTGGACTGGAACCCAGAGGGCAGAAGGGGCAGAAGGTTTGAAGTACTATGGGGCAATGACAGTGGCTTGGGTAGAGGAGGAAGTGAAGGGGTTCGTATTAAGGAATGGGAAGCCACTGAACTTAGCTAGAGGTGGGGAGTTTTGGGGACCTAAGGAAGGGTGGCAGAACCCTCAAGATGAGGATGGAAGGGGCATCATAAGGGGGGGAGGACAGAGCTGTGGGTTGGGGACAGTGGGAGGGAAGGAGGACAAGGGGAGGCTGGGAGGTAATTCACCACTTTGGGGTCAAGGATTGGGGCACCAGTTTTCTATAGAGTATGAGTCCCCAACCCAGATAGTGAGAAGCCAAAATGATCAAGAAGGGGCACGAATTTCTCCAACCCAGCCGTCATTGGGGAGGGATGGGCCACAAGGAAGTAAAGGAAGATGGAAGAGGAGGGCAAGGGGGACGGAGCCTACCAATATCTATGGGTTTAAGGGAGACTCAAAGGGGAAAAATGCTAAACGAGTGCCGGAATCAGATCAAACGGAACCCCATGACAACAACAAGAGAATGAGGAAGGAAGATGCGAGAAGCATGGAGGAGGTGGAGGCTGAGGGGCGACCTCAGCCCTACCTCGTCTAAAATGGCGCTCTTAGCATGGAATTGTCGTGGGCTTGGGAACCCCCGTGCAATTCGATGTCTTCTTGACTTGGTCAAGAAGCAAGCTCCCCGTCTTATTTTTCTAAGTGAAACGAAGTGCACATTAGCAGAAATGAAGGGAATCAGACGTAAGTTAAGGTTCGACAGCTGCTTTACCGTGAACTCCGAGGCAAGAAGGGGGGGACTGGCACTCTTATGGAATAACGATTGGACCGCAACTGTTAAAAGTTATTCTGCCCACCACATTGATGCGGTTATCCAGGACTGGAGATTCACAGGCTTCTATGGCCACCCCGAGGCTCACTGTCGACACCGGAGTTGGCACATTCTCAATCAGCTGAGCGAGCAGGACGACCGTCCATGGATTGTTATGGGAGACTTCAATGAGGTCACGGGGCACACCGAATACATAAGCCAACGAATCCATTCTCAGGCTCAAATGGACAAATTCTGCGAAACCATGGACAAATGCAATTTATTGGACCTTAGCTTTGTTGGAGCTGCTATGACTTGGAGAAACAATAGCAGGGGAACTCAAAGGGTTGAAGCAAGATTGGACAGGGGAATCTCAACTCCCAATTGGATGGCCCGTTTTCCTTTTGCAAAGGTTTTTCATTTGTTTGTCTCTACCTTCGACCACTGCCCGATCTCCGTAGTTCTGGATACTATGCGCCGCAAGCGAAAACCACCAAAGGAATTCAGATATGAATTGTTTTGGGCTAGAGACAACGAGACAAACCGAATTATTCGAAATGCATGGACAATGCCACCACATATGCAATTCCAACCGGGTGAGCATTTGGGTTGGAGAATCAATTCCTGTAGCAGAGCACTCTCTAGTTGGGATAGACAAAGAAGAGGTAATATCAGGCAAACTATTGACAAGAAGCAGAGGGAGCTTACAGCCTTACTAAGTCACTATCCTACGGACTAAAGGGACGATGCTATAAAGAGACTAAATTTCAGAATCAACCTTCTTCTGGAGGATGAAGAACTGCTGTGGAGACAACGTGCTAAAACGCACTGGCTTCATGAGGGTGATAGAAACACGGGTTTTTTCCACCGGATGGCATCCAATAGAAGAAGGGCAAACTATATTGATGCACTACAAGATTCTGAGGGTCAGTGGATTCGAGATCATGAAAAACTCCAAGACATGACAGTGGCTCATTTCTCAGAGGTCTTTTCCTCCTCGAATCCAGGAGAGGCTACTTGGGTAAACGACCTAATCACTAGAAGGCTGACCAAAACTCTGGAGTTTGATGAGGTCATAAAAGCAATGAAATCTATGAGCCCCACAAAAGCACCAGGTACGAATGGAATGTCGGCAGGGTTCTTTCAGGCACACTGGCAGACGGTGGGACATGATATATTCCAATGGTGTAAAAGTTTCATGGAGGAGCAAGACAGGATCACTCAAAGGAGTCACATTCGGGACCTAAATTCCACTACCATCATATTGGTTCCGAAAAGGACTGGTGCTCATTGTCTATCCCAGTTTAGACCCATTAGTTTATGTAATGTGGCATACAAGATTCTGGAAAAAATCTTGGCAAACCGCCTTAAGACTTCACTTCGAGATGTGATTAGCGAGAAACAAAGTGCGTTTGTCCCCGGAAGACTAATTTCCGACAACATGCTCATCGCTTATGAAGCGATCCATGCATTACGGCGACGGAAAAAAGGCAAAAAACATGAGATGACACTCAAGTTGGACATGTCCAAAGCCTATGATAGAGTGGAGTGGCCCTTTCTTAACTAGATGATGGAAGCAATGAATTTCTGCCCCGTCTGGGTAAATTGGATCATGGCGTGTGTCACGACTGTATAGTACCGGGTGAGCATTAATGGATTCAAATCTGATTACTTTCATCCTTCCAGGGGACTTCGTCAAGGTGACCCTCTCTCCCCATACTTGTTTATCCTCTGTGCCGAGGGGTTATCTACTCTAATCTCTAACGCGGTGGCTCAGGGAAGCATCCGTGGTATCAGGCTTAACCCCCGGGGGCCGACCCTTTCTCATCTATTGTTTGCGGATGACGCGCTTATTTTTCTTCGGGCCGCACGCTATGATATAAACAACGTCATGACCATTCTCAAGCAATACACGGATGCGTCGGGTCAGATGATAAATGTTGATAAAACATCTATTTTTTTCAGCCCAAATGTGGGATGCAACACTAGAGAAGAGATCTCCTCTCTGCTTGGCTCTGTCGGTCAGGACTTACATCAATATCTCGGGCTTCCAACATGGCTTGGGAGATCGAAAAAGGAGATGTTCACGGGACTCAAAGAGCGCATATGGAAGAGGATTCAGGGATGGAAAAGAAGATTACTTTCTTGGGGAGGAAAAGAGGTGCTGATCAAGGCAGTTGCGCAAGCTATCCCGACATATGCAATGAGTATATTTTTACTGCCCAAATCATTTTGTAGTGAATTAAATGGAATGCTAAGCAGATTTTGGTGGGGAGAAAATGGATTGAAGCGCAAGATGAGTTGGGTTGCCTGGACAGACATGTGCACATCAAAGCTGTCGGGAGGCCTCGGTTTCCGGGACTTGCAAATTTTCAATATTGCCCTCCTTGCAAAACAAGTCTGGAGGCTTTCTACCGCCACTAATGCGCTGTGCTCTAAGGTTCTAAAAGCCCGATATTTCCCAAACGCTGACATTTGGTCCTGCGTGGCAAAGCCATCCGACTCTTTCACTTGGAGAAGCATCCTTAAGGCAAGAGAGGTTATTAAAAACGGATGCAAATGGCGGATTGGCAATGGTAAACGGGTAAGGTTTTTCACGGACAGATGGACGGACAACACTCTTCTCAAGGCGGGCCCCCTTCCATCATCCATCTCGGATATGGTGACGGTTAATCACTTCATTAACGCAGAAACAAAGACTTGGAACCAAGATCTTATCACGGTTGCGGTAGGAGACATAGGATGGCAAGATATCTGTTCCATCCCTATTTCACAAAGTGCTGAGGAAGATAGTCTTTTTTGGAAACATGAACCAACGGAAATTTTCTCAGTCAAATTGGCATACAGAGTCCTCTGATCAGGTGGGGGGTATTCCGGGATGCAAACTTTTATAAAGCTATATGGCGTACGAAACTACCAAGCAAAGTCCTAATCTTTGGGTGGAGACTTTTTAAGAATGTGTTACCCACATTGCAGAATTTGTGCGATAGAGGTATTGCGGTGGATCCTTTTTGTTTGTTTTGCAGGTCTGAGGTTGAAGGCGCTTGTTGGTCCCGAGTTAATGGCAAAACCCAAGAGGGGAGGGGTGAATTGGGTTCTGAAAAATTCTTTGGTAAATTAAAACTTAACCCCTTATAATTTCAATCCCCTTGATGAAACGTGATATGAGATAGAATGAGAGGGTGCAAATGGAATATAAAAATGTAAACAATCAAACCAAACAAGAGACAACAATATATAGTGGTTCGGGCAACCTTCCCTACTCCACTCTTCCAAGCACACACCCGTTGTGTCTTGGGTTCCACTATTGTATCTTCAATACAATCTAGAGCACCCGCTCTCTTCTAGATTCTAGCTCTAGGGGGCATATACAATAATCACTTGTTGGTGAGACCAACTCCAACCAACCAAGTCCAATCTATTGGTGAGACAAACTCCAACCAATCAAGTCCAAACGATTGGTAAGACAAACTCCAACCAATCAAGCAAAACCCGTTAGTGAGACAAACTCAAACCAACCCCCTGTTTTGCTTCTTCTTGAATCCGGTCTCCAATACCGATTCAAGGCAACAACACAAAACAAAATAAACAAGAGAGAAATTACACTTTACAATGTGTATTCGATTAAGCACCGGAAGCTCCTTGTCATGTAGATGATAAACTCGGAAGCGCACTTGAAAGTTGTAGCACTTGGAAGCTTCAATAGTTATTCAAATATCTTCAACACACATGAATATTAGAAGATGGAAGCTCAACTTGTGTTTTCCTCTTTCTTTCCTCCTTCTCTCTTCTCTCCACGTTCATTCTTCAATGGTATATATAGAGGAAAAAAGGTTCTAGCCGTTGGAGTGGAGGTTCACACGCATCTAGAGCTCCAACGTTCGAATTTTCGACCGTTACGAGTTGAAGTCGCAAGTGGAGTCGACTTCGGATGAGTGGAGTCGACTTCGGATGGGTGAAGTCGACTTGGGATGCGACTTCGCCTTGTAAAAACTTGCTGTCCAGAATTTTGCCTTCGAAGTTGCAGGTGAAGTCCACTTGGGTTTGGGACTTCACTTTGCTGTCTGTCCGAAGTCGCAGGCGAAGTCGACTTGGGTCTGGGACTTCACCCAAGTCGCAAGTGAAGTCGACTTGGGCTGAGACTTCACTTTGCTGAACTTGCAATTCATGAACTAAAACTCTTGAAACTTAAATTATTTCACATTCTCATTTTTATACACATAATTTGAGACAAAACATCTGAGAATACTTAGACAAATGTGTTAGATCCTTTTTAATGATATTTTAATTATTTGTTAATCATCAAAATCAAATTAACCATTCTATTCGATAAGCACATGATCAATAATCTCAACAATCTCCCCCTTTTTGATGATTGACAAAACTTAATTGAAATATCTTCCTTTCTCAAATGAATCACAAATATGTATTATATGAAGATCATGAATTTCATCAATAAGCGCAATAATATATATTCTTTTCATGGAAATACTTCTCCCCCTAAGTTATATGCAATATTATTCTCTTTAAGATATTTCCATACTCTCTCCCCCTTTTTGTCAATCAATACAAAAAGGTTAGCACAATGGGGCATAATGGGGCATATAAAATAGGTAGTACAAACGAGACTTTTAAAAATAGGTTCATACTACACTCTCTCTCCTCCTTTTTTTCATACTAATCATTCATTTTGAGTCAAGCATATGATCAATAATCGATTTCTTTATTAATCATTTTGACTATGGTACCACTTGTTTTATTAGTTTCTTTGGGAGAGCAACATACCTTTACTTACCTTTGATTATCATTACTCTTTTGCTCAACTCCCCCTTTCTTTTGCAATTCATGCTCCTTCATTCTCTAGATAGCTTTGAAATAAAAACCTGCATCACAAATATGATATCTTCTTTTCTTTTGGTACCCGTGTTATGGGTCCATGAATGTTAGTACCATAATACATAGGAACTCAAAAAGACTTGGTTCCACCTTAGATATGTCTCTTTGGCATCCAAACTAATTTGACTCCATTGTAAACCATTTTTCTTGCCTTGCATTGATATATTTTGTGTCCAAACTTATTACAATAATGGCAAGTGATTCTAGCATAGGTTGGAGTACCATGATAACTCTTTGGTTGCCAAGTAGGTATATTTGTCAATGATCTATCAACAAGCTTCTTAAAATGTCCCCTCACATTTGATGTACTAGAAGCCTTAATCCAAATAGGAGAGTTTGTTTTATTTTGTTTGACATTGATGTGCTTTACAAATCCAAGACCTCTCTTATTAACTTGAGTGGTCAATCTTAAAAATTTCTGCACATTTTCTCCCATGTTGGAGAACTTAGCCAATGAATCCTTCAAATTTTGGTTCTCCTTTCTCAATGTTTCTGTTTCATTTTTCAAGACATTTATATCATTTTGCAAGGATGCATTCTCCTCTGCTAATTTTCCATTTGCAATGGCAGTTGTATCGAATTGCCTTTTCTTTTGAACATATTTGGTACCAAGGCTTTTGAATTCATCAAATAATGAGTCATAAGTTTGTTGTAAATCATTCAACTCATTACATTTAGAACAATCATTAGAAGATGAATAAGAGTCAGATGATTTTACCTCGATATCCGTAGATGCATCACTTTCTTCAAAATTTTGGCAAATTTTCTTTTCATCTTCTACAATGGCCATGCAGCAAATTCTTGCCCAATTTACTGCATCTTCTCCTTCGCTCGATGAGGTGCTAGAACTTGAGGTAGTATATCTCTTTTTAAGCATTCTTCTAGCTTGTCTCTTTGAAAAACTTCTCTTATTTTGAATTTCCAAATCATCCGGAGTGGTACATTCGATTTGTATATGTCCAAGACCACCACATTTATAACACTTTGGAAATTCCTTTCTTCTATTCTTCATTTTCTTCTTTGAGATAGAATATTCGTATGAACTTGATGTAGATTCACTTGAGCTCTTCATCATACTTTTGAGCGCAATAGACTTCTTACTTCTTTGAGATTCTTCTTTCTTGTTTTTGATGAGCTCATGAGACATGAGTGAGCTAATCAAGTCATTTACTTTAAGCTTGTTTAAGTCCTTTGCCTCCTCAATAGCTGTGATCTTTTCATTCCATGAGTTTGGCAATGCTCTAAGTATTTTCATAACCTGCTCACTTTCAGAAATTGGCTTTTCTAGGCCTTTAAGAGCGTTAGTGATTTTAGAAAATCTAGCATACATTTCTGAAATTGATTCACCATTTAACATTTGAAATCTTTCAAAATCACCAACAAGGATATTCCTTCTAGTTCCCTTTACTTGGGAGGAACCCTCATAAATAGATACCAATTTATCTCATATCTCTTTAGCCGTTGTGCATGAGGAAACTCTATCAAATTCTGTTGCGGTCAATGCACAAAATAAGAAATTCATAGCTTTGGCATTACTTTGGACGGACATAGTTTCTTCTTTAGTCCAAGTGGACGCCTTGTCCCCATTTGGTAATGTAATGCCGTCTTGTATGGCTATCCAAGAATTCATATTAGTTGCCATAATGAGTTGTTTCATCCTTAACTTCCAATAACTAAAATTATTGCCATCAAATAGAGGTGGCCTTAAAAATGATTGGCCTTCGGCAAATGCAGGTACAGAAGTTAAGTAGGTTGCCATAAAAATATAAAAGAGATCTCCTCAAATAAAATAGAGGCCTGCTCTGATACCACTTGTTGGCCCCGAGTTAATGGCAAAACCCAAGAGGGGAGGGGTGAATTGGGTTCTGAAAAATTCTTTGGTAAATTAAAACTTAACCCCTTATAATTTCAATCCCCTTGATGAAACGTGATATGAGATAGAATGAGAGGGTGCAAATGGAATATAAAAATGTAAACAATCAAACCAAACAAGAGACAACAATATATAGTGGTTCGGACAACCTTCCCTACTCCACTCTTCCAAGCACACACCCGTTGTGTCTTGGGTTCCACTATTGTATCTTCAATACAATCTAGAGCACCCGCTCTCTTCTAGATTCTAGCTCTAGGGGGCATATACAATAATCACTTGTTGGTGAGACCAACTCCAACCAACCAAGTCCAATCTATTGGTGAGACAAACTCCAACCAATCAAGTCCAAACGATTGGTGAGACAAACTCCAACCAATCAAGCAAAACCCGTTAGTGAGACAAACTCAAACCAACCCCCTGTTTTGCTTCTTCTTGAATCCGGTCTCCAATAGCGATTCAAGGCAACAACACAAAACAAAATAAACAAGAGAGAAATTACACTTTACAATGTGTATTCGATTAAGCACCGGAAGCTCCTTGTCATGTAGATGATAAACTCGGAAGCGCACTTGAAAGTTGTAGCACTTGGAAGCTTCAATAGTTATTCAAATATCTTCAACACACATGAATATTAGAAGATGGAAGCTCAACTTGTGTTTTCCTCTTTCTTTCCTCCTTCTCTCTTCTCTCCACGTTCATTCTTCAATGGTATATATAGAGGAAAAAAGGTTTTAGCCGTTGGAGTGGAGGTTCACACGCATCTAGAGCTCCAACGTTCGAATTTTCGACCGTTACGAGTTGAAGTCGCAAGTGGAGTCGACTTCGGATGAGTGGAGTCGACTTCGGATGGGTGAAGTCGACTTGGGATGCGACTTCGCCTTGTAAAAACTTGCTGTCCAGAATTTTGCCTTCGAAGTTGCAGGTGAAGTCCACTTGGGTCTGGGACTTCACTTTGCTGTCTGTCCGAAGTCGCAGGCGAAGTCGACTTGGGATGAGACTTCACTTTGCTATCTGTCCGAAGTCGCAGGCGAAGTCGACTTGGGTCTGGGACTTCACCCAAGTCGCAAGTGAAGTCGACTTGGGCTGAGACTTCACTTTGCTGAACTTGCAATTCATGAACTAAAACTCTTGAAACTTAAATTATTTCACATTCTCATTTTTATACACATAATTTGAGACAAAACATCTGAGAATACTTAGACAAATGTGTTAGATCCCTTTTAATGATATTTCAATTATTTGTTAATCATCAAAATCAAATTAACCATTCTATTCGATAAGCACATGATCAATAATCTCAACAGCGCTAACCACCTATTCTTAGCATGTGGGTGCACTGGGGGGACGTGGAGGGAAGTGACGAGGTCGGTCTCACGGACGAGGTCTATTCCGGAAATTTTGAGAGCATTAATTCAAAACAACAGGTCTCTTCATCTAGCTTCATTCATCCTGGGCTGCTGGAGGGTGTGGTTCCTTCGTAATTCTTTCAGGGAAAGTGGAGCTCGGCTGGAGTTTAATGACGTTCTTGACTGGTGTGAGAATTTCATGGAGGCACATAGGAGAGCTAAGCCCCTCATTCAGGGTGGTTGTTTAGACCGACCACTTGTACCGCGGTGGACCAAACCGCCTTGGGGGACTTTCAAGATCAACGTCGACGCAAGGAAGAGGATGGACAAAAATTCAACGGGCTTTGCGGTGGTGATTAGAGACTCAAGGGGATACTTCATTGCTGCTCAAGGATGGAGGCAGGAGAGAATCATGGAGCCACTACTTATGGAAGCTCAGGCATTTTTGTTGGCGGTCAGGTGGGCTATCCAGCTCAAGTTTAGGCGCATAATGATCGAGACTGACTCTCTCCTCCTGTGGAAATTTTTGACCATGCACGATTCAATTTGTGCACTGGTTGGGGCCCTCATCGACGAAATTAAGGCTTTGTTTTCTCAGGAGCCCTACATATCAGCTCATCATGTGTTAAGGTAGGGAAATGCAGTTGCCCATGCCTTAACGGACTTAATGTCTTCTTCTTTGAGGGATCAAATATCTTGGTGGGGCAACGCCCCCTAAGAAATTTTGGGAAAATTATGTACAGACATATTTTTTGTGAATGATACCCCGGAAGCCCCTTATCCTAGTTCTCTTCCATTGTGAAAGGGAATGAGGATAGGTGGTTTCTTTTCTAAAAAAAAATAATAATAATATGTAATATATTGTATATTATCTTATTGTATAATGTTCAATTTTTTATTTTATTTTGACTTTTCTTCATAAATATATTTTTTAAGTTCGTTTAATTCATATACTAAGTTTTGTCCTTTTATAATACTTATATATATATTTTTAATTTTAAAAATTAGGGGCATATAAGTTATTTTTCACTCCTTAAAATATGCGATTTTAAAAATAAAAAATAAATATGTAAAAGTATTATAAAATGACAAATTTTAGTATATGAATTAAATACACTTAAGAAAATATGTTCGTGAAGAAAAAAATAAAAAAATAAACATTATACAATAAGCTAATATTTAATATATTGTATATTATAATGACTCATATATATTATATTTTATAAGGTGAGATATTTCAATCCATACCCTCCTTTTCCACTACTAAGTTGAGAGGTGTTGAACAACTTTCAAATGTGCTTTGGGAGATGTTTAGAAAAGTAAAAGTTACGGAAAATGTGGTATTTGGTGGGAGTAAAAAATAAAATATTAAGAAAATCGTGTGATTGATATGAAATAATAGGAATAAAGTTGGAATAAATAGATTCGTTGAAAAATAATTGATTGAAAAAATAATTAAAATATAAAAATAAAAATAAAAAATATAATAATTAAATGATTAATGACGTACCTTGAACAGCTTCCATTTTCATTCCATGTTTGACACATTCCATTAGCAAACTTATCCTTAAACGTGCCTGACAAACAGCTTGACAAAATTTTTTTGTACAGATGACAATTTTTTTATATTTTTTTATATTTACAACTCAACGCGAGTTGCACTGAGCCTGCAACTTTTTTCCATGATGAACAACGGCGCGTACCAGCTGGACAAAATGCCTTTAATGTGCATTCAGCCTCAATGCACCCGGGTGTACTACACCCATTTTTTTTAAATTTTTTTGAAAAGGTTTTTACACAATGGTTAATCTAGGTTTATTTAACATATGTATCAATTTTTATTATTTTTGGAGACTTTTAGATATTTTTTTTTAGATTTTTAAAAATCAGTGGCATTTTCGGTAATTTTAAATTACTGAAAATGATACTGATTTTCAAAAATCTAAAAAAAATATCTAAAAATCTTCAAAAATAGTAAAAATTGATACATATGTTAAACAAATCTATATTAACAACTTCATGAAAAATTTTCAAAAAAAATTAAAAAAAATAGGTGTAGTACATCCGGGTGCATTTAGGCTAAATGCACCCGGGTGCATAGGATTGAGCTCTTATTGTGCGTTAAAGGCACTGCTGTTGTGACTAAAGGGCCTGGCCGAGTAATTCAAAGTTTCGAAGTTCGAACCGGGGTCCATGTCCCAGGTGACTCAGGCAGCGCTGTACGACTGTTACCGGTAGCAATGATGTTGACACCTGCCACGCGTTTTCTTCCTTTCAACTTTTTCTGCGGTATAAATGAGCTACGTCGGGCGTATTATCTTCTAAGCGTTTTTCATTTTTAGGGTGTGTTTGGTTAGGAGTAAAACTTTTGATGAAAAGTTTTTGAAGTAGAAGTTGTCGAATTGATAGAAAATGATGTGATATAATAGGAGTAATGATGAGGAGTAAAGAGAATAAAGTTAAAATAGATAGGTTAGTTGTATGGGTAGTTGTGTAGAAATGATTGAAAAGTAGGGTAGTTTGTATAGAAAAATGTGAAAAAATAATTAAAAAATAGAGTAGTTATGGAGAGTGAAGTTTTAGATTGAAAAGTTTTGGTTGACATTTTTTTGTGCCAAACAAACGCACCCTTAATTTTTTGACGTCTTAACCTTCCGTACGAAATTAGTCTTACTTTTCAACTTTCCAAATAGGTACTTGAGGAGAGGGGATTTTCACCCAATTATACGAGTCTTCAATTATCTGATATATATTAAATAAAAATTATAGTATATAAATATCAAATTAAGAAATCTAATTGAAGGAATACTTTAAAAGCAAAGTTATTCCATGTGGCGCCCCATGCGGTCATCTTTGGAATCATTGTCCATGTCTTTTTTGAAAAATATATTTTGTTATACATTGGTAGGCCTCACTTAGATGGGCGTTCATACATTTTTTTCAGAATTTAAAAGTACATAAATAAGGTTTTTTTTCATTTTTGAAAATTTAAAAATGTGAAAATCTCGTGCGCTCACGATTTGCAATTTTTTATTTTCGAAAATAAAATGTCTATCTACATAACTCAGAAAATATAAACAAATATTTATAGGCACCCATCTGCCTAGGCCTACCAATGTATAATAATATTTTAAAAAATATATGGAAAATGATTCTAGCCGTGACTGCACGGAATCACTACTCCACTCTAAAAATATTTTTATCTATTTTTACATTTTTATTATAACTTAAAATTTAATAGCATTAATTTATGGTGAATTTATGGAATGAAGATTACCTATTTTTACATTTTTATTATAACTTAAAATTTAATAGCATTAATTTATGGTGAATTTATGGAATGAAGATTACACTAGGGTTTCCATAAAGATTACACCAGGGTACTTCAATATAAGTTCTATAGAAGTGTTTTCCATTGCATACTATAAGAAGTCTTGGCTTCCCCAAAGAATGTATAATTTGTCTTTGAAGGAAGGCTAACAACATTGACATGCATACAATTTATTTTAAAAATGGTTGTAACAACTATAAAATTTAAAAATCAATTACTATACATGCAAATATTTTACTTTTAAATTAACATAAATGCAAATAATTTTTTTCAGAAAATTACTTTGTTTTTGTATTTTTACATTTCACATCACCACCAACAAAAAGAAGAAGAAGAGCGTTTGGGGCAATGGCCTGCGAACTTTGCCAACAAAAACATATATTTTTTTGACTGGGGCCAACAACAACATATTAATCCTTGTTTCTAAATTAAATTATTATAATTCTATATATCTTTTTTGATTAAATAAAACATAACAATTATAAATTTACATACATCGGACAAAGTGAAGAAAAGGAGGAAGAAAAGTAAAATATCTAGATTCAATTAATCACATGGGACTCAATTATACAAGAATGAAATAAAAGTTATTTGAAAAATACATAAGGAATTCAAAAGTGAAAAGCTATCCCATTCTGAACTCTCTTTCTATCAATCATAAATTCTGATATCTAGTTTCTTGCACCAATCCTCTTCCTTAGCTTTTTTAAGCCAATTTTTAAGTTCCATTGATGGATCGTCAATGCCGATTTCTTTTAGGGTGCTGATGCATTGCAAGCCTTCCAGAAGCTTAAAGTTTTTACATTGATGTATCTCTAAAACTTCAAGCTTGGGCATGGCTCCTTGTTCCACCACCAATTCCTCCAGTTGATCCATGGAATAAATGTTGAGGTTTTTGAGTTGAGGAAACCCGTTAGCAGCTGAAATCATCTTCTTTTCGGTGTACGCATCACCCAAAAGGAGGGCGAAAAGGTCGGTCAGCGTTTCCAATGTTGGCATTGGATCATCACTGAGTTGACATCCACGTAAGTTAACTACAATGAGTTTTGGGGGAAGTTTAGGCAGTCTTTCCAACTTTACACCCCAGAAATTCAGTACAGAAAGATGCATATGACGCTCGAGGGTTAAGGTGACTGGGTGATTACTCATCTTTTTAAGACTCTCAGTGAGAAGGTTAACGTCAATTGATCAGAGATTAACAAGCTTGCTAATCAAGTTCCCTAGTCCTTCCATCCAAAGTGGCTTGATTACATCGGACGTTCCCCCATCTATAGTCAAATTCCTAAGGCCGCCTAATGAACTGACAACTGTCGCTTCTTCTATCCAACTGCCCATACTTAATATCAATGTGCGGAGATTATTTAGGTTGCATACTCGTGGTTCACCTTCAAATTCGCAATTTCTGGCATGTAGATGCTTTAGCCGGTGGAGTTTCCAAAGTTCTTTCGGCAGGCATACTCTTGTAGGTAAAATAAGTGTCTCCAAATTGTAGAGGTTGCCGATGGATGGAGAAAGAAGAACTCGCATGGTACCATATCCTCGTAGGTCTAAATACCTCAGATGTGTGAGTTCTTCAGATGGGAAATCCTTAATAATTGATGATGAAGAAGAAGAGCTAAGATCAAGCTTTAGCACTCTCAGCAGTTTAAGACCCTTAGAAAGAGCAGATAAGCTCACCACATCCACATCAAAACACAACAAGGAACGGAGGTTTAGGATATTGTTGTCTCTCAAAACATCTTCTAAATCGTGAACTGCCAACCAACGTGTTTCAATTGTGCTAAATGTTGTAGGAGTGTTTATTTTTTTACTATCGACGGCGAGGAAATTATACTTCGTACCTTCTGAAATGGCAAAAGCATGGAGGAGGTCATGAATGCGGCAAGCAATTATGGATCCACCCCACGCTGTTCCAACTTGAACTAAGCTTCGGTCAATCAGCTCCGCCAAGTAATCGTCCGCCAAGTCTTCTGTTTCCCGTCCTTTCTTGGGCTGTATAAATCCCTCTGCAATCCAAAGCCTTTTTAATTCATCAGTGAAAATTTCATAGTCCTCGCGGAAGAGGCCCAAATACAGAAAATAAGACTTCAAGTGATATGGCAAATCATAATAGCTCAATGCTATTATGTCTTCACAATGCCCCGACTCTTCCGACAGCCCATCCGTCAGACTAACCAAGACATCCTTCCAATCCTGCACCTTTGCCTCACCCTTTGCTGCGAGGAGACCACCCACAACCGAGATGGCTAAAGGCAACCCTCCGCATTTTTTCACAATTTCTTTCCCAACATCCGTAAGCTCTGCTTTAGAAGAAGAAGAAGAAGAGCAGGGTATCTCAATGCTCGTCTCCTCCCATGGGAATGCCTTCTTTAGATATAGCTTCCAGCTATCTTCTGCATCTAGACCTGGCAGATGGAAGGGAAGATTTGGCCGATCGGAAGCAGCATGTCTCACCACTTCCGCCTTGTGAGTCGTGATGATGATTCTGCTTCCATTTTCTGCATCTGGAAATGCTGCTTTTAGCTGAACCCAAGCATCAGCATCCCACATATCATCGAGGACAATTAGATATCTCTTCTTCCGCAGGAACTCCGAGAGCCTCTCCTGCAGATCTCTCTCAGACAAGAATTTAGGATTTTCTTTCAATGAGCACTTGACCTTTTCAGAAATCTCTCGTAAGAGATATTTGGCATTACAAGTTTGGGAGACATAAACTGTAATGCTCCGACCTATGATGTATTTATACAAAAGTTTGTCATAGGATTTTGTGCCAAGGATCTTTTGAAAAGTGGTGAAGTCTATACTTTAACTTACATTTATGCACTAAGCTAAAATAAAGTGTTCTAAATTTTTTTTTTTATACATACCTATAAAAATTTCGGCAGCATTCTGTCTGTAACTAGGACATTTCCTAAATACAAACATTCACCATATAATCTTTTACATCAAAAATAACCTGTATTACATTCATCATAATCACAAACAACCAATTTTCTTCACAACATATATACAAATAATCCATTTCTTCACATCATAAGCACAAACAACCCATTTCTTTACATCATAAACACAAACAACCCATTTCTTCACATCATAAACACAAACAACTCATTTCTTCACATCATCATCGAAATCATATCATACTTTCCATACTCCCATATTTTTCATCCCATATAATACATATATCCATACAATTCACACAATATAAAAGAATTAATATTACAAGTATCTTTCACACCATACATGCAAAATATATACATATATATATATATTTCAGTACGCATGTTTCACAAACCTAAGAAAAATCTAGCACTTCTATAGTTTAACATATTACAAAATGAGTCAAATATCCCGAAGAGTCTCACATGACTCCTCACTTCACTGCCCTTCTACCCAGTGAAGTCTCCATAGCTCTTGAAGTCAATACATTCTGCAACTGTTTAGTAAAATCGGTGAGTTCAAATAACCCAGTAAGCAAGCGTATTTCTTTTTTAAAAAGAAAACATGAACATCTTCAAAAGATATCATGTATGCATGAAGATGAAATGCAATCACGACATGCATTATTCAATGACATAATCCCCCTTTTTTTTTCTTTGGTAAGTGACACTTATCAAGTGATCACTTACACTCATATGTCGGGCACACCGACTAGGCAACGTCAAGGATGGACTGCCTGTCCGATTACAACCTTGGCGAAACCTTTCATTTATTCCTATGCATGAGTCGCATCCACACAAATGGTCAAGTGCATTTATGTCATAAAAAGGTTTACTTGGCTAATCATAAAAAGAAGGATTGTTTCCAAAATCAAACCTGAAACATGCCTTAATACGGTCAATGTATATATAAGGGAAAAAGTAGGGCAATGGGCATTCCCAAAGATTTGTTTAATGTTTGCATAAACATTTATTACAATACCTATGGAAATAGCGTGGTTTGCACATATTTCTAGGGAAATAAATAAATACATGACATGAACATTTATTGCAAACATTTTTTTTCAAAATAATTAACAAAATAGACACTTGTTCACAATAAATCATTGAATTTGAAAAGCTTGCTTACTTTACAGTCTCAAGTTGTATCTTGCACCTTCTCTTTTCCTTTTCCTATCAAAATTAGCAATTTTGGCTAAGCATTGACTTAAATCACCATATATTGCATTCTAATTTTTAATGACTACGGATGCACTGATTTGAAAGCTAATAATAATTAATTAATTTTTCATTAAGTGTCTACTTAAAATACATATGTAGGCATTAAAATTTATCAATCATTTTTATGCTATGTGAATTCGTTACCCACTAATTTCACATAAATTTCCGACACCCGTACCCTACCCACAACCTAGCATAACCTCTCCATAAATTTTTCTTTTATATTTTTAACACTCCAAATATTTTAAAATTTATCCATAAATACTGTTTAAATCAAATACTCCAAAAGCCCCATGTTTTACCTACGTTTTTGGGGCTACCCAATTTCCACGGGTCACGAAAAATTTCAATTTTTCTCCTTTTTACCTAAAATTGGGCATATTAATTTGTAACTAATACATCCTAATAGCATTTGCAACTACTATATCACGATTTGGAATAAGAAAATTGGTTACACCCCCTCTTGAATTTTTTGATTTCCCACTTGGCTTGATTTTTACCCTTCCAATTTCATGATTTGGGTTCCAAATATCCTCCTATTCACGAGTTTATCAAAAGCCCCATGATTTTCCTACTATTTTCTTGGAAATAAAATCAAAATCCTATCCATTTGAACTCTTGGATCCTTAAATACCCAAATCTATTACTCAAATTGATATAATTTACTTCCATACATGTTTATCTAAGGTATTTTAGCAAAACCCCTATGTTTATTGCATGATTTGGGATAAAAAATGAAAAACCCAACAAAATCAATCATTTCTTCCTTACCTCCGGCGACCCGGCGGCGACGGCGGCGTGAACAATGGCGTGAACGGCGGCGTGAATGCGAGCTCCCTCTTCTCTCTTCTTCCTTCTCCTTCTCTTTCTTCCTTTCTTCTTCTTCTTTCTTCCTCTTTCTCCTTCCCGTTTTTTTTTCTGTTTCGGCTCTGTTTCGAGAGCCTGCTCGAGCTCTCTCCTTTTTACACCCCTTTTTGTTTGGTGCTCTGCATGTGCACCAAAAACGTGGTGCACATGCAGCAGTATTTTTTTTTTGACCGGGCTCTACATTCTTCCCCCCTTAAAAGGTTTCGTCCCGAAACCATTTAATCATTCACAATGAATTGGGGATATTTTTTTTTCACCTCTTCTCGCAATTCCCATGTCGCTTCGTTGTCTGGATATCGGTTCCACTGAACTTTAACATATTCAATTATTCTGTTCCTCAATTTCTGCTGTTTATAATCTACAACTTTCAAGGGTCTCTTTTCATAGTTCAAATGATCTTGAATTGGAAGTGATTCAGCAGCAAAAATATGACTAGGGTCAGCTACATATTTCCGAAGCATTGATACATGAAACACATTATGTACTGCGGCCAGAGCTGGTGGCAATGCTATTCTATAAGCCAAATTTCCAATATTTTCTAACACTTCAAAAGGACCAATATACCGGGGACTCAATTTTCCCTTCTTTTCAAATCTGGTAACCCTCTTCATGGGAGTAACTTTGATGAATACATGATCTCCTATTTGAATATTCAGATCTTTCCTTTTGCAGTATACATAACTTTTCTGTCTACTTTGCGCTGTCCTCATACATTGGCGAATCACTTGGACTTTTTCTGCCATTCTTTGAGATAAATCAGGGGCTAAACTTCTTACACCCACTTCATCCCAATTTAGAGGTGTTCTACACCTTCTTCCATACAGCGCTTCAAATGGAGCCATTTGAATACTTGCTTGATAGCTATTATTATATGCAAATTCTGCAATAGATAAATATTCATCCCATACTCCTCCAAATTCCAATGTACACATTCTTAACATATCTTCTAAAATTTGATTGACTCTTTCTGTCTGTCCGTCCGTTTGTGGATGAAACGCAGTACTAAACTTTAATTGTGTACCCATTGTCTTGTGTAAACTCTTCCAAAATTTAGAAGTAAAGGTGGAGTCTCTATCCAACACAATGGTCTTAGGTACCCCATGCAATCGCACAATTTCTCTATAGTAAATTCGAGTCAATCTTTCAGCTGTAAAACTTGATTTAATGGGAAGGAAATGTGCCACCTTTGATAATCGATCAACAATCACCCATATAGAATTATGTCCGCCTTGGGTCCTTGGCAATCCTTCTATAAAGTCCATGGTAATATCATCCCACTTCCACTCGGGTACTTCTAAAGACTGCAATTTTCCAGACATTTTCTGATAATCCACTTTAACTTTTGGACAAGTTAAACACTTTGAAATATATTCTGCAATTTCCTTCTTCATATTATTCCACCAATATCCTTGCTTAATATCTCTATACATTTTTGTGCTGCCTGGATGCATCGAAAAAGGAAAAAAATGAGCTTCTTTCAATAATAAATCTTTCACTTCCCTTGAATTTAGAATACAAAGGCGACCCTTATACCTATAAATTCTTTGCTCATCAGCAGTATAATTTGGATTTCTCTTATTTTTCATACGATTCATCAATTCTTGCAATTTTGTATCTTTTTGTTGTTCATTTTTAATTTGCTCAAATAAGGTTGACTGCAGCTGCAATTGACATACTTGCGCTGGCAATCCTGGCATACTGACAATTAAATCCATTTGCCTCATTTCAAGAAGTATTCCTTCTTCTGATGTAAGTAAATGAGCAAGGCTCACATTTCGACTTAAGGCATCTGCAACCACATTAGCCTTTCCGGGATGATAGTGAATGGTTAAATCATAATCCTTCAATAGTTCCAACCATCTTCTCTGTCTCATATTTAATTCCTTTTGTGTGAAAATGTATTTGAGACTCTTGTGGTCTGTATATATTTCACATTTCTCACCATATAAGTAATGTCTCCAAATTTTGAGAGCAAATACTACAGCTGCTAATTCCAGATCATGTATTGGATAATTTAATTCATTGGGTTTCAGTTGCCTGGAAGCATACGCAATCACCCTACCTTTCTGCATTAACACACACCCCAACCCTTGATGAGATGCATCACTATAAATCACAAAATTTTCACTACTATCCGGAATTGTTAACACTGGTGCTTGAATCAACCTTTGTTTAAGTTCTAGAAAACTTGACTCGCAATCATCGGTCCATTTATATTTAACTCCTTTTCGAGTTAACTTAGTGAGTGGTGCGAATAATTTAGAAAATTCCTCAACAAATCTCCGATAGTAACCAGCTAATCCCAGAAAATTTCGTACTTCAGTTGCTGTGGTTGGTCTTGGCCATTTCATTACGGCTTCTGTTTTCTGTGGGTCCGCTCTGATTCCTTCAGCAGAGATAATATGCCCTAAAAATGTAACTTGCGTTAGCCAAAAATCACACTTCTTTAGTTTAGCATACAATTTTTCTATCCTTAGCCGATTTAATACGATCCGCAAATGCTCAGTGTTCTTCTTTTGACTTAGAATAAATTAATATATCATCAATGAACACCACCACAAATTTGTCCAAATATTCTCGAAATACTCTGTTCATGAGATCCATAAATACTGCAGGGGCATTTGTTAACCCAAAAGGCATCACCAAAAATTCATAATATCCGTATCTTGTCCTGAACGCTGTCTTTGAGATGTCCTGCGGGTTCACTCTAAGCTGATGATAACCTGATTGCAAGTCAATTTTAGAAAACACCACGGCCCCATTAAGCTGATCGAACAAATCATCTATTCTTGGTAATGGATACTTATTCTTGATGGTTACCTTATTCAATTCCCGATAATCAATACATAACCGAAAACTCCCGTCTTTCTTTCGTACAAATAATACAGGTGCACCCCATGGAGACACACTTGGGCGTATAAACCCTTTGTCTAATAATTCTTGCAATTGTACTTTCAACTCAGCCATCTCCGCAGGCGCCATAAGATAGGGTACCTTAGAAATCGGTGCGGTGCCCGGTAAAATTTCAATAGTCATATCAACTTCCCTTTTTGGAGGCAACCCCGGTAACTCTTCTGGAAATACATTTGGAAATTCGCACACCACAGGGATTTTTCCCAACATAGACTGATTCCCCTCAACTAATTGCATCGAGACCAAAAAAGCTGTACATTGTTGACGTACTAACTTAGCGGCCGTCATTGCAGAAATCAATATTGTAGGCTCCTTCAATTTCTTCAATTTCTCAATAGAAATTTCCTCCCCTGGTATTGTGGAAAAAGAAACTTTTCGTTGTTTGCAATTTATAGTAGCGCCCCATCGACTTAACCAATTCATTCCCAATATGACATCAAATTCAGTCATGGGAAGCAGTATCAAGTCTGCTTCCATGATGCATGATCCTATCCTAATAGGACAAGATTTACATTCTTGATCAACACTGGCTAGTCTATATACAGGGGTGTGGCGCCCCGGCCCGAGCGTCACATCCTTACCTCAGGACCTATCGATTGGTAAACGTGATCAGGATTGTTGCCCTGTCACACGGCGGAATTTATCGGATGTTTATCCTGATAACCTGATAATTGTGGTCATATAGAGTTCATAAAACACTTCATATTCTCTTGACTTCATTTTCATGCATCTCTAAGTCATTTTGAATCATTAATTTCATACAAACATGCTTTTCAGTGACATTTCATCTTTTGCTACAATCATATGTCACTACATGTGTAAAACATAGTCATCCAAACAAACTCACGAATAGTTTACATCTATTCAACATACAACATTGCATATAATTTACAATTATTTCATGTAATTTGCATAACATAATTTCCTCTTTGGATTCCTTATGCCGGTGCTAGCTCCTTTGCCATATCCTGTCCATCACCTGTCTTTGGGTTTGGAAAACAAAAAGTGAGTTGAAATTCAACTCAATAAGCAAGCTGTATATTTTGTAGGAAATTCATTTTGAAGGCAACACTCATTAAAAACATTTCTGTCCGTTCAGTAGAGACACTTACCAAGTGATCAACTACCTATGGAGCAGAAACCTTTTTCATAAAACTTGCATAAACATTTCATGAAAATCATTCATGAAAAATCATTCGCAACCATTCACAAACATTTCATAAACCTTGGATGTGCAAATTCATCATTTCC
Source organism: Annona cherimola (assembly GCA_030490835.1). Classification (NCBI taxonomy): domain Eukaryota; kingdom Viridiplantae; phylum Streptophyta; class Magnoliopsida; order Magnoliales; family Annonaceae; genus Annona; species Annona cherimola. The sequence continues at coordinate 90,241,404 of CM059975.1, forward strand.
ATTGATGACGTTATCCTTCATGTGACGGTACGCTAGCACGGGGAACCCTCTTTCATGACATGATCCTTTCCATCCTTGGCGCCGGACCTTCCGACTTGGCAACGTCAAGGGGGACTCCTTGTCCACTTACTACCTTGACTAGCCTACTTGATTTCCATTCCATGCATGACTTTTAGTCACCCCGGCATTATATACCCTCTTACACATGGAACCTGTCATTCTCATGTAGAGAATTCTTTGCACCATCCATTTCAAACACCGTTTCAATGAAACATCATATAAACGCATGTTTCAACACCTTTCATGCACAATTGCAAAACCATCAACAAGCATTTATTTCAAAAGAAATAAACATTTCAATACTCATAAAAGCAAGGAATGGCCATCCTTAAACACCTTGTAATGAAAACCAAAATCATTTAGAAAGCTGCTTGCTTACCTGAGCTTCTTAGCTTTCCTCCGTCACTTTCTCTTTGCCTTTGCCTACATGAAAATGATATGCTTTTTCATACATTTCCTTTTATCATATTTTACTTAGTTTTCCAACCTATTCCATATACACACATCATTTATTTAACTTCACAAGTCATCATACACATATATGGCTTAATTCGCACATATTAGCACCGTTTTCACACATTTGGCTATCATGCATTGTAGCATATACATATAACATGCACATAACCCTAAAATTAGGGTATTCATTTTAATATCATAGAATTCATTCCATACACATCATTCATGGCTTCATTAAGCTTACTTTTCCATATTTTCCCATTTTTTCTCAAAACACACATACAGGTGTTTCTTCTTCATACATAGCCTTGCCTTAGCTTCATAATTCAAATCCAAAATTTTGGATTAATATCATATCATTTCAAACAGATCCATAAACATGGAATTAATCTCATTTTCATGCATTTTTGCATAAAATCATTTTTCATAAGTCATTTATCACCCGTTTATCATTATCCATTCACATAAGCTCATTTAGCACTTAAACATAATGCACTTCTTAAAATTTCTTAACTCAGAAATTTAACCCATTTTCCAGTGGGTTACTTACCCTTTAACACCACTTTACTTAAGGTATTTTTATGAGGTTTAAATCCATTTTCCATAGGTTTCCAAAACAGTTAGTTTGGAACCCACTTTTCACCCGTTTAACGTGTCCTTTGACACATAACCTTAGGTCATTATATAAATTCGAAATTTCAGCATATAGTCTCCATTTTCTTGATCCACATTTACTGATTTAACACATAAATCAATTTGGATCAGTTATACATAGGTTTCATATTTCTTTTTGATTTCTTTCTCAAACTAACCACATATGCTGAAATCAGGCGTGCTGAAATATTAAAATCTTGAATTAATATCAAATCAAGTATTTTTGATCTGAAATTTCAATCATACCTGAATAACTTCATCAATTAACTTTCATAAAATTTTCAGCACGAAAAATTAACATGACATATTTATTTAGGCATTTTTACCTTGATGAACAGTAAACTCCATTTCCAGTCAGCCTGAATGACGTTATTTATGGGGTATATTTATACCTATCAAAACCTCATTTTTAATTTTTATCTGTTATCCCCAATATGTCTTGTACATCCTGTAAACTTTTCAGCCCGAAAATCCTTGTAGAAAAATTATTAAAAATAATTTTCTACAGCTGATCCTGTAACCCGTTTTACCCTGTTTGGGCTAATATTCACGGATTTTTAATTCCAAAAGTACTTATCCTTTTAATCTAAAACTTTGTTCGTTCCTTAATCATACCATGAGTATTGTTATCAAAAAATTTCATGATAAAAATCATCCATTTACTGTTCCGACCATAATTTACTTTTCAGCATCATTTACTTTCCAGATTTGATGCACAAAAATCAAATAATCATATACTTGAGCAAATGAGAAATCTCTCCTTTTCCCCCTTCTTTTCCCTTGGTTTCCTCTTCTCCTTTGCTGGGAAAAATATTCGTGGGTTGCTGGTTCCCTAGGGACGTTTTCCACACTTGGAAAATTTTCCACAACTTCATTTCATTTCAACGTGCAATACCCATTCATGTTGCTGGAATTTCCAGCAAATGGGGCCCACTTTGGAGCCATTTTCCACAGCCAATTAATGCCCCCTTGATGTGCTGGACATTTTACAGCCAAGTAAAATATATTTTCACCATTTTTCAAAAGTCAAAAAGGCAACTTTAATCACAACCATCCACTTGTCCACAATTGCCTTTCTTTGCTTAGCCCTTAAGCAACTTGTTACTTGCTCTCCAAGAAACCTACTTTCCATGATAATTTTCTTAATCCATTCCATTCATCTCATAGATTTCATAATTTTATTTCATCATTTCAAATTTCATCTCAAACCGACGTTTCTACGTCGAGTTATGACCATTTGAATATATCTTTTGGATTTGGGAATAAAATAATTAATTATCACCCTAATCCCATCATGATTCCCTTAATCCAATCCATTCATAAAATTGGGCTCACCGTCGTGAGCTTACCTTTCAAATTTCATCGAAATCCGCCTTGTAGGCGTCAAGTTATGAATTTTCCATCATTTTCCACCTTAATTCCAAAATTACACTTTAATCTCCATAAATTAAATCATGGTAATTAACATGATTATTCATGACATATTGTCACCATTAAATCCTCATGAAGCCCCTCAGGTCATACCGACTCACTTTGGGCTCCGGCGATTAAATTTTTAATCACCATTTACATTGGAAACCCTAATTCAAAATATCATAAAATTCTAAAATCATCCAAAATTCCATTTAATTCACATATAAATCACTTGTGTACGTCCAATGCATAAATTGGACTCTACTTAAGTTGGGGTTTCACAAGGGGATTCTACATGTACAACGGTATCAGTTTCATGTACAATTAAGTTATGTGTAGCTACAAATTGACATGATATAAATGAATGGGTTGCACCTGAATCAAACAACGCCATTGCAGGGAATCCAAAAATAAAAATTGTACCTGTCACCACTTTTTCCTCTTGTTCTTTTGATTCATTTTGAGTAAGCGCATGCACCTGAGCTTGGATTCCTTGCCGACTCGAGGTTGATGTCGGTTTCTGCTGACTAGTCTTTCCTCGAATATTCGGGTTGCCTTGACTTAAGTTTGGACATTCGGCCATCCTATGACCAGGTTTGTTACACCAAAAACACCTGGAACCGATTTCTTGAATGGGACGTCTTACTTCTTGAATAGCACCACAATTCTTAGCTTAATGACCAGTTTGTCCACATTTATAACATTGAAAGGTCCCTTTTAAACACTCCCCTTTATGCTTCTTTTGACATTTAGGGCATTCTTTTCTCTCCTTTTTCTCTTTCTTACCCTTTTCAAGCATCATTTGCTTAAATTTTTGTCCTCGATTATCTTTCTCCTTTAAATTTGGATCTGTTCGCTTCCAATTTTGTTGAATCTCGCAAGTTCTTTGCTCTGCAGCTTCTATGGCTCTTGCTCGTTCCAATGCGGTAGCATAATCGACCAATAAAAAGGGAGCCAAACTCTCCCTTAAATGAGTCCTCAATCCATCCTGAAAGCGACGTGCTTTTTGTGCAGGAGAATTCGCAATCCACGACACATATCTCACCAAGGCATTAAATTTAGTAGCATACTCCGTCACACTCATCTTGCCTTGATATAGCCTCTCAAATTCAAATATTTTCTTATCCATTAGGGTACTTGGAAAATATTCCTTTTTGAATTCTTCCACAAACTGCATCCATATTACCTCATTAGGATTCTCCATTGTACTCGATAAAGTCGTCCACCATTCCTCAGCTTCATCAGTTAATAAGTGGACAGCGCAATCTACCTTCTGTGTATCTGTGCATGGTGATATCCTAAATAATTTTTCCATCTCTTTCAACCATTGCTCTGCTAGTGCTGAATTCGGCGCACCTGCAAATTTAGGGAGATGATGTGCTAAAAATGCTGAAATAGCTCTACGATTAGCCTCCATCTGTTCCTCTTCAGCTATTCTCGTCTTACCCAATCCTGTACCAGCTCTATTGAAATCTAAATTTACTGGGTTCACCCTTCCTTGACTTGATTCAGGGATACTTTGAAAATTTTCTCTACCTATTGTCCCCAAACCCGTGTTTATCAAACCCTCTGGTTGCGTAGATCCAACGCTAGTATTTATGTTTATGCGCATTTGTTCTTCCCTATCCCTTTGATAGCGCATAAAGTTCTCCATCATGTCTGCTTGTCGGGCCGCCCATCGTTGATCTATAGCATCCATGGCTTGAGCTATTGCTTCATGTACTACCTCATGTATTCTTTTATCCACAATTTGCATAGGATCTTCTGACGATGATGACACTGACTCTGCTCTCGCAGGTGAGTTGGAGACTCCCTCCTCTGGTGGTCTGGTCTCTTGTTGGTTCTGCTCTTGCATTTGGATTTCGGCCACTTTTCGTTTCTTAGGATGTCCAGGTTTTCGTCCTTTCACCATCTCTACTTGCTAATATAAGAAGATTTAAATTTTTAAACACACATATCATAATTATGATATCCAAATCAGCTAATGAAATTTCGTGCCAATATACTGAGCCAACAAAGAATATATATATTTCATTATCTTAATAATGTACATCGTTTACATTCATGTATACATGCATGACACACGTGTGATCCTCGTCTATTGAAAAAAAGAAAAAAGTCATACATGTATAACATTCAAAAAAATGTATTACTTTTCACCTTTGTAAATATTTACATTTCCAAAAAGAAACGTGCAATAATAATTTTAAAACACCTATTATTGCACCAAAAAGAATCGTATAGATCATTTTGTCCTAGAGCTCCTTTTTCTTTAACCAACACTAAGATTCTTCAGAATCACTAGCAAGTGGAGCCTCCTCCCCAACATCAATAACTTCGGCTTGTTCCTCGGCATCTTCCTCCTCGTCTAACTCGGGCTCCTCAAAACCATCAAAGTCTCCCTCCACAATCTCTTCCTCGTGGGGCTCTTCATGGTCCCCCACTTCAGGCTCTTCAGGGTCACTTTCATCATTATGCTCAATTAGATCATTTTCGTCATCGTACTCAATCGGATCATTTTCATCATCTGAAAGAGGATGATCCGGTTCCTGTCCATTTGCAATGACATTTTCATCATTATTCACCTCTTGAACTGGTCCGTCAACCAAAATGAGAATTTCGGTGTCCCCATCCTCATCTTGTAATTCAACTTCTTCGCCCCTCGCCTGCCTTTCCGCTAATTGTTGCGCCAATCTTCCTTCATTAAATGAGATTTCCGCAACAGTCGCTCCATGGCCAAACCTATAGAGCCCATGCTCTAATTTATACCTAGGCCCTTGCTCGGGATCCTCAGGATTTGGAATTCCTTCCCAATATTCTGCCAGTTGCCTTTCTTGTAGCCTATTAAGTATCATAGGAGGGTTCCTTATAGGAGGCATTACATTCTGGGCTAAAAACATTAAGTCTTCACCGTGTCCCACTTCTAATGGAGGGGCAGGTTGTTCAGGTTGCACTAGTTCCTCTTGGTCACGAAACCAGCGTCTTATCTTTTCGTCTTGCAACCGACGTCTTTCTGCCGCCTCCTGTTCCACTTGCCTTGGCATCGGGAACACCGGCTCTGGCTCTTGTCCCGTCATCTTATCTATTTATAGAAAATGTCAAAACATAGGACAAGAAATGTAATATTATATCTCTTAACCCGCAATCTTAAAATTAAACTTAAAAATTAAATCATAATCCAAAATTAAAAGAAAATTTAAAAATTTTACTACTTCACCACTCTGGCTCTGATACCACTTCAGTAACGCTCCGACCTATGACGTATTTATACATAAGTTTGTCATAGAATTTTGTGCCAAGGATCTTTTGAAAAGTGGTGAAGTCTATACTTTAACTTACATTTATGCACTAAGCTAAAATAAAGTGTTCTAAATTTATTTTTTTATATACATACCTATAAAAATTTCGGCAGCATTCTGTCTGTAACTAGGACATTTCCTAAATACAAACATTCACCATATAATCTTTTACATCAAAAATAACCTGTATTACATTCATCATAATCACAAACAACCCATTTTCTTCACAACATATATACAAATAATCCATTTCTTCACATCATAAGCACAAACAACCCATTTCTTTACATCATAAACACAAACAACCCATTTCTTCACATCATAAACACAAACAACTCATTTCTTCACATCATCATCGAAATCATATCATACTTTCCATACTCTCATATTTTTCATCCCATATAATACATATATCCATACAATTCACACAATATAAAAGAATTAATATTACAAGTATCTTTCACACCATACATGCAAAATATACACATATATATATATATATATATCAGTACGCATGTTTCACAAACCTAAGGAAAATCTAGCACTTCTATAGTTTAACATATTACAAAATGAGTCAAATATCCCAAAGAGTCTCACATGACTCCTCACTTCACTGCCCTTCTACCCAGTGAAGTCTCCATAGCTCTTGAAGTCAATACATTCTGCAACTGTTTAGTAAAATCGGTGAGTTCAAAGAACCCAGTAAGCAAGCGTATTTCTTTTTTAAAAAGAAAACATGAACATCTTCAAAAGATATCATGTATGCATGAAGATGAAATGCAATCATGACATGCATTATTCAATGACATAATCCCCCCTTTTTTTTTCTTTGGTAAGTGACACTTATCAAGTGATCACTTACACTCATATGTCGGGCACACCGACTAGGCAACGTCAAGGATGGACTGCCTGTCCATTTACAACCTTGGCGAAACCTTTCATTTATTCCCATGCATGAGTCGCATCCACACAAATGGTCAAGTGCATTTATGTCATAAAAAGGTTTACTTGGCTAATCATAAAAAGAAGGATTGTTTCCAAAATCAAACCTGAAACATGCCTTAATACGGTCAATGTATATATAAGGGAAAAAGTAGGGCAATGGGCATTCCCAAAGATTTGTTTAATGTTTGCATAAACATTTATTACAATACCTATGGAAATAGCGTGGTTTGCACATATTTCTAGCGAAATAAATAAATACATGACATGAACATTTATTGCAAACATTTTTTTTTCAAAATAATTAACAAAATAGACACTAGTTCACAATAAATCATTGAATTTGAAAAGCTTGCTTACTTTACAGTCTCAAGTTGTATCTTGCACCTTCTCTTTTCCTTTTCCTATCAAAATTAGCAATTTTGGCTAAGCATTGACTTAAATCACCATATATTGCATTCTAATTTTTAATGACTACAGATGCACTGATTTGAAAGCTAATAATAATTAATTAATTTTTCATTAAGTGTCTACTTAAAATACATATGTAGGCATTAAAATTTATCAATCATTTTTATGCTATGTGAATTCGTTACCCACTACTTTCACATAAATTTCCGACACCCGTACCCTACCCACAACCTAGCATAACCTCTCCATAAATTTTTCTTTTATATTTTTAACACTCCAAATATTTTAAAATTTATCCATAAATAATGTTTAAATCAAATACTCCAAAAGCCCCATGTTTTACCTACGTTTTTGGGGCTACCCAATTTCCACGGGTCACGAAAAATTTCAATTTTTCTCCTTTTTACCTAAAATTGGGCATATTAATTTGTAACTAATACATCCTAATAGCATTTGCAACTACTATATCACGATTTGGAATAAGAAAATTGGTTACACCCCCTCTTGAATTTTTTGATTTCCCACTTGGCTTGATTTTTACCCTTCCAATTTCATGATTTGGGTTCCAAATATCCTCCTATTCACGAGTTTATCAAAACCCCCATGATTTTCCTACTATTTTCTTGGAAATAAAATCAAAATCCTATCCATTTCAACTCTTGGATCCTTAAATACCCAAATCTATTACTCAAATTGATATAATTTACTTCCATACATGTTTATCTAAGGTATTTTAGCAAAACCCCTATGTTTATTGCATGATTTGGGATAAAAAATGAAAAACTCAACAAAATCAATCGTTTCTTCCTTACCTCCGACGACCCGGCGGCGACGGCGGCGTGAACAGTGGCGTGAACGGCGGCGTGGATGCGAGCTCCCTCTCCTCTCTTCTTCCTTCTCCTTCTCTTTCTTCCTTTCTTCTTCTTCTTTCTTCCTCTTTCTCCTTCCCGTTTTTTTTCTGTTTCGGCTCTGTTTCGAGAGCCTGCTCGAGCTCTCTCCTTTTTACACCCCTTTTTGTTTTGTGCTCTGCATGTGCACCAAAAACGTGGTGCACATGCAGCAGCATTTTTTTTTGACCGGGCTCTACACAAACCCAAGCAGCAACACCAGAATCATGGAAATGATTCCTCACTTGATAGCTATTGAAGACTTCGGTAGCCAGAGTGGTCTTGCCTGCTCCTCCCATGGCTACTATAGAAACCACACAGCGGTGGCGACTGTCTCCAGCTTCTCCTCCTCTTCCTATCACCCTCTCCACCAACTCCTCAACATGTTCTGCGAAGCCAACTACTTCGTCGCCGACGGAAAGAGTAGCAGCACGTCGATAAACTTGCAGTTTTTTGCTTGCATAACTCGGCCCTTCTCGCCCATCAAAGTCCGGAACGCCGTAAGTCTCCTTACGAGCATAGACATCGCTAATTTCTTTCTTTATCTCTTCGATTGCCTTTCCAATTCGTTTAAGAGAGACAAAGTCGCTCCAGCCAGAGACGTATTTCTTGAAGGGTCCTCTGCGTCGCTGACGTTCCTCTCTCAATCTGAACGTGTCGACGGCATCTTCAATCTTTCGAGCAATGGCAAACATGTCCGCCACCAGTTTCTCCAGTCGCCTGCCGGCTTGTCCGAGTTTCCGATCTGCATCTTGCAAGAAACACTGTATCCACACCAGATCTTTTTCAATGGACTTGAGTTTGTCGCGGACACCATACGTGTAACGAACCTGTTGAATCACCAGTTCACCGATCTTCTAAAGGGTGAAGGAAATGATGGAACCAACTGCAGCAGCCATGGGAGAGATTTTCACAGTGGAATTAGACAATGAAAATGGTGATGATGTAGCCTTCTTTCTCTACCTCCGGCGCACAACTTATAATAACTTATAAGGTGTGTTTGTTTAGGGTAAAAAAGTGTAAACTAAAATTTTTCAATCTAAAACTTTTCACTCTCCATAATTACTCTGTTTTTTAATTATTTTTTCACATTTTTCTATACAAACTACCCTACTTTTCAATCATTTCTACACAACTACTAATACAACTAACCTATTTATTTTAACTTTATTCTCTTTACTCTTCATCATTACTCCTATTATATCACATCACTTTTTATTGATTTGACAACTTCTATTCCAAAAAATTTTCATCAAAAGTTTTACCTCTAACCAAACACACCCATAATTAGATGGTAAACCACTCACAGCCACCGGCGTCGGTGACTCTGCAGCAAAAGGGATAACGCGTTTTGCCTAGGAACAGCGAAAAACGTGTTAGTCTTGACTAGCAACAGTGAAAGGTAATTTATTTTTTTATTTTTTTAAAATTTTTTTACATAATTATCAACCTAATTGTATTTAATATATATTAATTTTTATAATTTTTGAAGATTTTTAAATTTTTTTTAAAAAATGGCATTTTAGTATACATGTTGTTAAATCATTAAAATGTTGTTAATTTTAAAAAATCTAAAAAAATCAAAAATTGTAAAAAATTTAATATATATGTTAAATATATTTAAATTTATACAATCATATAAAAATTTTCAAAAAAATAAAAAATAGTTAATTGCACTTGGGTTCACCTGAGTGCAACAAATCAAGTTTCAAGCATGAATGCAAACTTGCGATGCAACTTCGTAATTCATTGATGATCATACAATTTTAATTCTCTAGATTCATTATATAATTCATAAAATTTTAAGTGTATTTAGTAATTAATAGAAAATGTTAAGTTAAAAATTTTCAATTTAAAAATTTTCACTTTCAACAATTATTATATTTTTTAATTATTTTTTCATATTTTCCTATACAACTATTCTACTTTTCAATCATTTCTACACAACTATCCACATAATTAATATATCTATTTTAATTTTATTTTATTATTATTTATTATTTTCTTTATCATATTACATAATTTAACCATTTTAATTTTTCAAAACTTTTTCGTGCATCACCGAACAAACGCCACCTAAGTAAGTTTGAAGTCAGTTTCATCGGTAACGTCTCCGAAACGGAGCAGAACCCGTCTCAGGTTGGATAGACGTGGACAAACGTGCCTTTAGCGTGCACAGTACGGTGTAGGGGTGCAACTCGGGTCGGGTTATACCGGGTTTGAGTAAACCCAAACCCAAACCCTAAGAATGTAATTCGAGTTTGGACCGAGTTTGGGTTGGGTTTGCATTGGTTTTGGTTTGGTTTCGGGTTAGAATTCGGGTTACCGATAAACTATTTTTTTTCAAATTCAGTTGTAATCTAAAAGAAAATTATTAAAATATACATACATGTGTTTATGAAGTCAAGTCTCACGCTGAATTCTACAAGATACTTTCAAAGAATTCTGCAATAGAATTCAGCAACATCATGCTGAATTCTGCAATATTCTTTGAATGAACTCTGCAAGCAATTTTTCAGCACCCTATAGACACAAATAAATGACAAATTAGTTAGTTTTATGACTAGTTGGTCATTTCTATTTAATAGCTAATGGAAATGACTCAAGTATACCAAATAGAAAATGAACATATCATACCAACTTTGTAGTTGAAACTAAACATTATCGTACAAATTGCTGAAATTGAATTCAAACTGAATATTTATCATATAAATTGCTAAAGTAAAAATTGACCACTTGTCATACCAATAAACTTAAAATATGAATCAAATTTATACTACGATCCGAAATTCAAACTAACAGATTTCTCATACTAATAGAAAGCATAATATGAAATAGATTTATCATGTCGACTCAAATTCAAGCATAATCCACATAACAGTTATTCAAAGTAACTAAATCTAAATACATTAAACATAATGGTTCAACATTCCGATCTAATTTAAGTGCAATTCAAATTTAAAATGACAATATAAACAAATCTCAAGTTTAAATAAGTTTATATCTACTTTTAAACAAATTCAAATTTCAAATGAGTTCATGTCTCCAAAGTTTCCAAAAAAACTAAAAAACTATTCGAAGACTTCCAAGTAATTTCTCCCTTGATTTTCATCTACATTTCTAATGTCAAGTTCTTCCTCCTCGATTTACATATTTGAAAATAATATGCATCAACCTGAGACGAAAAAATACAAGCAACTGTTAATAATAAGAAGATAATAATTATAAAAAATATCCTAGAAATTAAGTTACCTCAAGTATGCTTTGATAATGAAGAAAGAGGTGATTTGTCTGAATTAGAGTTAGTAATGCCTAAAACATGTATATATATATTAATATTACAAAAAAGCATGTATAATTGATGAAAAATTTATATAAACTACACTAAGTTCGGACCGGGTCGGGTTTTGGTACCGGGTTGGCGTGAACCCGGTTTTGGTTTCGGGTTTCTACGGGTCGGGTTGAAACTGGGTCTATTTTGAAAAAAATCTTAAAAATAAAATTCATTTTTTGGTTTTGATATCAGGTCGGGTCGGGCAGTTTCGGACCGACCCAGTACCAAGTTGCACCCCTAGTACGGTGCACTGCGGTTGCGAGTAAAGGCATAGCCCATTAGCCTTCGTAATTCCCGCCGTGGTCGGGTGGGAGTGTTGGACTACTGCTATTGGCAGCAGTACTGCTGACACTTTCCACGCGCTTTTTTTTTTCAGAGCCAAGTCAAGTACATTATTTTTTTACGTGTTTTTTTAAATAATTTTAAAATAGTTTACACTGATGTATAAATAATTAAAAAATAATTATATCAAAAATATATAAAAATAATTAAAAATAAAATAATTATAAAGAGTAAAAAATTTTAAATTAAAAAGTATTATTATGATACAAACACATCTTGTTTTATATTTCATTTTTTATATTTCATTTTGGTAGTGAGACGGGCTGTTGCTGTGGTAGTTTATATTATCTTCTATATATATAAAATCTAAAATATCATCCATATGTATAAATAAATCCATAAAGCATTATTACATTTTAATATGTGTTGCTTGGTCATCAGCGTGGAATTATATCCGAGTCTTCAATTATCTAATATATATCAAATAAAAATTATAGTATATAGATACCAAATTAAGAACTCGAATTGGAGGAATACTTTAAAAGCAAAGTCATTCCATGCGGGCGCCCCATGCGGTCACCTTTGGAATCATTCTCCATATCTTTTTTTAAAAATATATTTTGTTATACATTGGTAGGCCTCACTTAGATGGGCGTTTATACATTTTTTTCAGAATTTAAAAGTACATAAATAAGGTTTTTTTCATTTTTGAAAATTAAAAAATTTGAAAATCTCGTGCACTCACTATTTGCAATTTTTTATTTTCGAAAATAAAAAATCTATTTACATAACTCAGAAAATATAAAAAAAATTTATAGGCACTCATCTGTCTAGGCCTACCAATGTATAATAATATTTTAAAAAATATATGGAAAATGATTCTAGTCGTGACCGCACGGAATCACTACTCTACTCCAAAAATATTTTTTATATTTTAATCTATTTTTGCATTTTTATTATAAATTAAAATTTAATAGCATTAATTTATGGTGAATTTATGGAATTAAGATTACATTAGGGTACTTCAGTATAAGTTCTATATAAGTGTTTTCAATTACATACTATAAGAAGTCATGGCCAGCATGCTCCCTGATGAAGTTAGCTTCCCCAAAGAATGTATAATTTGTCTTTGAACGAAGGCTAACAACATCGACATGCATGCAATTTATTTTAAAAATGGTTGAAACAACTATAAAATTTAAAAATCAATTACTATAAATGCAAATATTTTACTTTTAAATTAACATAAATGCAAATAATTTTTTTTCCAGAACATTGCTCTGTTTTTGTAATTTTTACTTTTCACATCACCACCAACAAAAAGAAGAAGAAGAGTGTTAGGGGCAATGGCTTGAGAACTTTGCCAACAAAAACATATATTTTTTCAATTGGGCCAACAGCAACGTATTAATCCTTGTTTCTAAATTAAGTTCTTATAATTCTATATATCTTGTTTGCTCAAATAAAACATAATGATTATAAATTTACATACATCTGACAAAGGGAAGAAAAGGAGGAAGAAAAGTAAAATATCTAGATTCAATTAATCACATGGGACTCAATTATACAAGAATGAAATCAAAGTTATTTGAAAAATACATAAGAAATTCGAAAGTGAAAAGCTGTAACGCCTCAGGCCTAATAGTAAGGTATTATCCGCTTCGGGCCTCGGCCCGCACGGTTTTGCCCCTTTTGGCTTCACGTGCATCCCGTCCTTCCCCAAAAGGTGCCTCACTAAGGTACCTAGCGGCCTTCACTTATAACCCAGGCTCCCCCCCTCATCCTAACCGATGTGGGATATCACATTTACCCCCCCTTGGGGCTCCAGCATCCCCGCTGGACACAATCAGCAGGAGGTCGGGAGTCGGCTCTGATACCATTTGTAACACTTCAGTCCTAACAGCAAGGTATTGTCCGCTTTGGGCCTCGGCCCGCACGGTTTTGCCCCTTTAGGTTCACGTGCATCCCGTCCTTCCCCAAAAGGCGCCTCACTGAAGTACCTGGCAGCCTTCACTTATAACCCAAGCTCCCCCCCTCATCCTAACCGATGTGGGATATCACAAAAGTTATCCCATTCTGAACTCTTTTTCTACCAATCATAAACTCTGATACCTAGTTTCTTGCAACAATCCTCTTCCTTAGCTTTTTCAAGCCAATTTTTAAGTTCCACTGATGGACGCCAAAAGACGACTTCTTTTAGGGTGCGGATGCATTGCAAGCCTTCCACAAGCTTAAAGTTTTCACAACAATGTTCTTAAGGCTAGATATTTTCCATCTACTGACATCTGGAGTTGCAAGGAGAAACCATCGGACTCCTTTACTTGGAAGTGTATTCTAAAAGCGAGAGATATAATACAAATGGGGTGCAGATGGAGGATTGGCACGGGGAACCGGGTAAAGGTTTTTTCTAACATTTGGCTGGAATCAAAGGTAAGGAAAGCAGGGCCTCTTCCATCACACTTACCAGAGGACATGACGGTCAGTCACCTTATCGATAGCGAGTCTAAATCTAGGATCAGGGACCGGGTGATTGCGGCATTGGGCGAGGATCGGTGGCAGGAGGTTTGCAGGATCCCCATCCCGGAGGGGCAGGTTGTTGACTGCCTATATTGGATCCATGAACCTAACGGAAAATACACGGTGAAATCAGCTTACAGATTACTATGCTCGGGGGCCGCCCTCCCCGGTGCCCCGGGGATCTTCAGGGCGATCTGGCGGTTGCCACTACCCACAAAGGTGCTCATCTTTGGGTGGCAGCTTGCAAGGGATGCTCTTCCGAACCTACAAAATCTGAATCACAGGGGCATTGAGACCGACTCACGCTGCGTCTTCTGCAGAAATGAGTCTGAAAATACAAATCACCTCTTCCTGGAATGTGGTGTGACCAGTGGGGTTTGTAAGGTGGCTGCGGGTCCGGGTCCTCATGGGTCGACTGTTCTGGAGATCTTGGATGCTTGTGTGCAGGAGAAGAGGCATGACGAACTGGGTTTCTTTATCCTGTGCTGTTGGAGGATCTGGTTTCTGAGGAACAAGCTCAGAGTAGAAGGCTCTCAACCGAGAATTTCGGATACCATTGCTTGGTGTACGTAATATCGTAATCAATACCAAATGTCAAAGGCGCTGATTCAATCGGGGTCGCTAACTAGGGCCTTCGTAACCAGATGGCTTAAACCGCCTCTTGGCTTCGTCAAGATTAACACAGATGCTCGGAACCTAGGGGAAATGGACAGCTTTGGTTGTGCGGCTGTGATAAGGGATTCTAGGGGCTATTTATTGCTGCACGGGGTTGGAGGCGCCTAGGAATGAGAGAGTCGTTGTTCACTGAAGCGACCGCTTTTCTGCTGGGGATCAAATGGGCCATTCAACTCAAAATCAGATATGCACTGTTCGAGACAGACTCTCTTCTGCTTTGTGCTTACCTGTCCAATGAGGAACCTCTCTCCTCCCATGTGAGACTTATAATTGATGATATTAGATCTATCCTTAAGGGAAATGAGTCCTTCTCTGTCCATCATGTTTTACGGCAGGGAAATGCTGTTGCGCACTCCCTTGCTGACCTGGTCGCGGTGTCTTCCACGAACCATTTGTCTAGGTGGGGTACTCCTCCCAATGCTGTTGTTGGGAAAATTTGTACGGACAATTTTTTGGTAATGAATTACTTGGATCTCTCTATCCCTACTCCCTCTCAAATTGAAAGAGAGTAGGTATCGAACAGACCCGTTATAAGTTTCCAATGTTGGCATTGGATCACCACTGAGTTGAGATCCATATAAGTTAACTACAGTGAGTTTTGGTGGAAGTTTAGGCAGTCTTTCCAACTTTACACCCCACAATCTCAGTTCAGAAAGATGTGTATGACGCTCGAGGGTTAAGGTGATTGGGTGCTGACTAATGTTTTGACGAACGTCAATTGATCGGAGATTAACAAGTTTGCTAATCAAGTTTCCTAGTCGTTCCATCCAAAGTGGCTTGATTACGTTGGACACTGCCCCCCTCGTTATAGTCAAATTCCTGAGGCCGCCTAACGAACTGACGACTGTTGCTTCTTCTATCCAACTGCCCATACTTAATATCAATGTGCGGAGATTATTTAGGTTGCACACTCATGGTTCACCTTCAAATTCGCATTCTTTGGCTTCTAGATGCTTTAGCCGGTGGAGTTTCCAAAGTTCTTTCGGCAGGCATATACATCTAGGCAAAATAAGTGCCTCCAAATTGTAGAGGTTGCCGATAGATGGAGAAAGAAGAACTGGCATGGCATAATAATTGGCTAGATCTAAATACCTCAGATGTGTGAGTTCTTCAGATGGGAAATCCTTAATAATTGATGATGAAGAAGAGTCAAACTCAAGCTGTAGCACCCTCAGCAGTTTAAGACCCTCAGAAACAGCAGATAAGCTCACCACATCCCGATTAAAACACAATAAGGAACGGACGTTTAGGATGTTGTTGTCTCTCAAAACATCTTCGAAATCGTGAACTGCCAACCAAGTGCTTCAATTGTGCTAAATGTTGTAGGAGTGCTTTTTTTTTTTACTATCGACGGCGAGGAAATTATACTTGGTACCTTCTGAAATGGCAAAAGCATGGAGGAGGTCATGAATGCCGCAACTTCTTACGGATCCATCCTCAGCTCGAACTAAGCTTCGGTCAATCAGCTCCGCTAAGTAATCGTCCGCCAAGTCTTCTGTTTCTCGTCCTTCCTCGGGCTCTATAAATCCCTCTGCAATCCAAAGCCTTTTTAATTCATCAGCCAAAATTAGACGGTCCTCGGGCAAGAGGCCCAAATAGAGAAAACAAGGCTTCAAGTGATATGGCAAATCATAATAGCTCAAGGCTATTATGTCTTCACAATGCACCGATTCTCCCGACAGCCTTGATGTCAGACTATCCAAGACATTCTTCCAATCCTGCACCTTTGCCTCACCCTTTGCTGCGAGGAGACTACCCACAACCGAGATGGATAAAGGCAAGCCTCCGCATTTTTTCACAATTTCTTTCCCAACATCCATAAGCTCTGCATTAGAAGAAGAAGAAGAGCAGGGTATCTCAGTGCTCGTCTCCTCCCATGGGAATGCCTTCTTTAGAAACAGCTTCCAGCTATCTTCTGCATTTAGACTTGGCAGGAGGAAGGGAAGATTTCGCCAATCGGAAGCAGCATGTCTCTCCACTTCCACCTTGCGAGTCGTGAGGATGATTCTGCTTCCATTTTTAACATCGGGAAATGCTGCTTTTAGTTCATCCCACTCATCAATAACCCAAATATCATCGAGGACAATGAGATATCTCTTCTCCTACAGGAAATCCGACAACCTGTCCTGCAAAACTTTCTCATTCAAGCATTTAGAATTTTGTATCGATGAGCACTTAACCTGTTCAGCAACCTCTCGCAAGAGAGATTCGACATTATAAGTTTGGGAGACACAAACCCAAGCAGCAACACCAGACCCAAGGGGGGGTGAATGTAATATCCCACATCGGTTAGGATGAGGGGGGGAGCCTGGGCTATAAGTGGAGGCAGCCAGGTATCTCAGTGAGGCGCCTTTTGGGGAAGGACGGGATGCACGTGAACCCAAAGGGGCAAAACCGTACGGGCCGAGGCCCAAAGCAGACAATACCTTACTGTTAGGCCTGGGGCGTTACAAATGGTATCAGAGCCGACTCCCGACCTCCTGCCGATTGTGTCCAGCGGGGACGCTGGAGCCCCAAGGGGGGGTGAACGTAATATCCCACATCGGTTAGGATGAGGGGGGGAGCCTGGGCTATAAGTGGAGGCAGCTAGGTATCTCAGTGAGGCGCCTTTTGGGGAAGGACGGGATGCACGTGAACCCAAAGGGGCAAAACCGTGCGGGCCGAGGCCCAAAGCAGACAATACCTTACTGTTAGGCCTGGGGCGTTACACAAACCCAAGCAGCAACACCAGAATCATGGAAATGATTCCTCACTCGATCGCTATTGAAAACTTTGTTAGCCAGAGTGGTCTTGCCTGCTCCTCCCGTGGCTATTATGGAAACCACACAACGGTGGCGACTGTCTCCAGCTTCTCCTCCTCCTATCAACCTCTCCACCGACGCAACAACATGTTTTGCGAAGCCAAGTACTTCGTTGCCGACAGCAAGAGCAGCAAAATGCCGATAAACTCGCAGTTTTTTGCTTACATAACTCGGCCCTTCTCGCCCATCAAAGTCCGGAACGCCATAAGTCTCCTTACGAGCGCGGACGTCGCTAATTTCTTTGTTTATCTCTTCGATTGCCTTTCCAATTCCTATAAGAGAGACAAAGTAGCTCCATCCAGAGACGCATTTCTCGAAGGTTCCTCTGCGTCGCTGACGTTCCTCTGTCAATCTGAACGTGTCAACGGCATCTTCAATCTTTTGAGAAATGGCAAACATGTCCGCCACCAGTTTCTCAAATCGCTTGTCGGCTTGTCCAAGTTTCTTATCTGCATCTTGCAAGAAATCCTGTATCCACACCAGATCTTTTTCGATGGACTTGAGTTTGTCGCGGACACCAAACGAGTAACCAATTTGTTGATTCACCAGTTCACCGATCTTCTGAAGGGTGGGGGAAATGATGGAACCAACTACAGCAGCCATGGGAGAGAGATCTTTATAGTGGAATTAGAAAATGAAAATGGTGATGATGTAACCTTCTTTCCAGGACTTCTGCCTCCGGCGCACAACTTATAATAAGATGGTAAAGCACTCACAACCACCAGCTGCAGCGAAAGGGATAACGCGTTTTGCCTACGAACTACTGGTGTAAATCGGGTTGACTTGGGATGGTACAAATACAACCCTAACCCACCTTGTAAAATCTCAACCCAACTCTACTTTCAACCCTACTTTTTACACCTTAACCCAACCCTATTTCAACCCACCTCAAATCGGTTCGGTTCGGGTTAGAAATCGGGCTAATAGATTACACATATTATCAATGTTAGTTAAGCTTTTGTTCACCCAAATTTCTAAAATAACAAAAAAGCAATGATAAATAAAATATAAAAACAATAAGTACTAAAAAGTTCTACGTAACTCAAAAGTGGAAGATAAGTTTTGTAATTGATTTATTTTTTTGCTTTTGTATTCTTCGAGCAATTAATGTCCCCTGCAGGTCAAAAAGTGAAAGCCAAGTAAAAGTATTGCAGTAAATTATACAAAATGAAAAAACGAATATTATAGTCTTACTTACATTCTTAGTTGGCTTCTAATCAAAGCTACAAATATCTCAAAATCCTAATTGACCTGTTCGTTATTTCAAATTACCAATTCAAGCGAACATCTAAACAACCTATTTACAATGCAATATAAGGTATGTTTGGCAATTGAAAGAAAAAGTCAATTAAAACTTTTCAATCTAAAACTTTTCACTCTCTACAATTATCATATTTTTAACTATCATATTTTTTAATTATTTTTTCACATTTTCCTATATAACTACCCTACTTTTCAATCATTTATATACAACTATCCACACAACTAACCTATCTATTTTAACTTTATTCTCTTTATTACTCATCATTACCATTATCATATCACATCAGTTGATAACTTTTACTCTCAAAACTTTTCATTAAAAGTTTTATTCATCACCAAACACACTCATAACCAAATAATCCAAACATAATTTCACAACTAATTAACTAAATATATTTTCGAACCAAATAAATTCAAACAACATTTCACAACCAAATTGTTAAACATATTTCCAAACTTCACACAATTTTATTTAAATATCAAAACAACATGAATGAAATACACTCTCATAAACATATTCAAATACATATATTATGAAATTGGGTTGATTCGGGTCGGGTTGACCGACCCCCTAACCCGGATCAACCCGATTTTGAAATCGGGTCGGGTTGAACCCGATTTTCAAAAACCAAATTCCCAAAATATTAACCCAACCATGGTATAAATCGGTCCGGGTTGATGCGGGCTCGGGTTGAACCCGACCCTATTTACACCCCTACTACGAACAGCGAAAATGCGTTTTAGTCTTGACTAGAAACACTAGAAGGTAATTTATGTTTTTATGTTTTTTAAAAAAATTTACATAATTGTCAATCTAACTGAATTTAATATATATATATATATACTATATATATTAATTTTTATAATTTTTGAAGATTTATAAATTTTATAGATTTTTAAAAGTAAATGACATTTTAGTAATTTGAAAGGAATTTCCGCAAATATCCCTACAAAATTTGACCAATATTGCATTTGTGTACTGAGTTTACTAATATTGCAAATAAACTTACAATGTTTGTATAAAATTATAAGTGCATCTCTTTCATTATGATGCCTTTAGAATTTTCTGTAAAATGATAATAATGCCCTTTAAACTAGGTGATGCACTTATAATTTTTCAAATATTGTAGATATATTTATTATTTTATATATTTTTACATATATCATTATTTTAGATTTTTTTACAAATATAACATTTACAAAATAGTAAATGTATCACTTCATTTAAAAAGTATTATTGTCAGCTCATAAAAATTTTAACAGCTTCGTAACTGAAAAGGCATGCTTAAAATTTCATGCAACTTATAATAATATGGTAAAGCATTCACAACCACCAGCACTAGCGACGCTGCAGCAAGAGGTAAGCGCTTTTTTACTGGCACCAGCCGAGAGCAAAAGACGAAAACGCACTCGAGCCTTGGCTGATGCCGTCACGTGATTCGCAGAATTAAGCTTTGATCTTCTGCACAGGGTGCACTTAAGGCTTAGCTCACTGGGCTGAAAATTCTCATTTTTAAAAGTTTTTTAAAAATCTTTTATACAACTTATAAATTAAGTATATTTAATATGTATATCAAGTTTTACTATTTTTTAATATTTGTTGTGTTTGGTAACAACAAAAAGTTGTCAAGTCAAAACTTTTCAATCTAAAACTTTTCGCTCTTCACAATTACTCTATTTTAAAATTTTTTTTCACATTTTTCTATAAACTATCATACTGTTCAATCATTTCTACACAACTACCAACACAACAAACCTATTTATTTCAACTTTATCTTATTTATTCCTCATCATTACCCCTATCATATCACGTCATTTGACAACTTCTCATCTCTAAAACTTTTCATTAAAACTTTTATCCATTCCCAAACACACCCATTGATATTATTTGATTTTTTTAAATCATTGACATTTTAGTAATTTTACATTACAAAAATTGCCCTAAATTTTAAAAATTTAATAATTATCTACAAATCTCCAAAAACACGTGATTTTCTTATATAAAAGCACTCATGGGCAATGTTGCAGCAAACGGAAGATGATGGTTTATATTGTAACAAAATATTGAATCAACCACAACTTAGCAGCAGCCATTGAAGAACTTTCACCATCGTGCCCCCCCCCCTCCCCAATACTCAAAACAATGTTGAAATTAAACCATTCCGGTAAAAAAGCACTCATAGGCCATGTTACACCAAAGGGAAGATGATGGTTCTGATTGCCAAGGAAACACTGAATCAACCACAATGTACAGCAGAAGCCCCAAAATCAACTCTTTCAAAAAGTAAAAGTAATCGATGTTGATTCGTTATACACATTCTCAGTAGTCAAATAAGTTAGAGACAGCGCGTGGAATGATAACAACATTGTCTGCATACGTAAGGCTAGCCTAAAAAACATATTTTAGATATTTTTTTTCATTTTTTTAAAAAACATATGGAGCTAAGTATATCAAATCTATAAATCAAGTTTTACCATTTTCTAATATTTTTAAATATTTTATAAAAAATTTTAAACACAATGGCATTGTCGTAATTTTGAAATAACAGAAAATTATGACAATATTATTGTGTTTAAAATATTTAAAATTTTTAAAATAGTAAAACATAGATTATAGATTCAATACACCAAGCTAAATATGTTTATAAAAAAATGAAAAAAGTTAACTACAAATATTCTTTTAGATCAGCCTAAGTTGATCATCTTCAATGATGGATGAAGTAGTCACTCTATTCAAATTATTATTATTATTATTTCATATGAAAGAGATGACTTATATATATACGATAGAAAAGTATTTCAAGTTTTAATATTAATATTTTATGCTGGTGTTAGCATTTTTTAACCAAGTGGATTCATTCTTACAAGTTGTTCGCTCAGGCCAACAGGCTCTTTTTTAATTTTTTGTTTTTATAAAATTATTAATTTATAAATTAAATTTTACCATTTTATTGATAATTAGCTAAAGCAGGTGGTATCTTTGAATAATCTTATTATTGTCATTATTAGTACATACAAAGACGTGATTTATGTGTTTTAAAAGTAGTTTACATTATAGCATTAATATTTTAGGTGATTATAAAGTTGTTGAAATATATTACCATTAGCATCTTTTGGTTAACCTCAGGGATTTTGACTCTTGCGATTATAATGCGCGCAACAAAGATATTTTTTTGATTGATGTTTCATTTACTGTGACATTCTGATATTACAAATCTAGTCTATTTACAATCCTCGTTATGAAGGAATATCCTATAAATACCCTTACACTAATGAGGACAATTATATAATCACCCCTGTAACAAGAGGATAGGCGTAATGAACCTACATTTGGAAGGTGTTGAACATGAGGGTTGCCTAAATGCACCTAAGTGCACCCGTGCATATTTATTGATTTCAGTGGTGCTCCAAAATTTTTATTTTTATAAATATATGCACCCCCATATAGATCATGCCTTCTGTAAAATTACGTAACCGTATTTCGCTGATTTTTTTTATATTTATGCATTTGACTATTGGTATAATAATCAAGCATCTTCACAACTCTCCCACTATGGAGGGATACTTTCACACCCTTCATACATTGCAACATCCCACCCTTGAGGTGTTATGAATAAGGTCTACTATGTTCAAACTGAAAATAAAATCTCCAAAGATGGAAATAGATACCAAGATGCAAAACCATATAGATTTAACTAGTACATCTAATTTCTACTCCTCATAGAATTATTATACATATTCAGTGTTTATAATCCCAAACGAATAAGCATTATAAGATAATTTCAATAAAAGTCTAAAATTCTTTGTTTTTCGCTATGCTAGATTTGCCTTTTTTTCCATGTTGATAGAGGCTTTAGTCCATTATTGTATCTCTGTATTTTCACTGAAAATAAAACTATGTGAGTTGAAAGCTCAGTAAGTAACTATTTTTTAAAAAATTTATTTTGCAATTATTTTGATTTTAAAAACAAACACAACATCTATATTGTATTTTATGCACAAAAAAATCTAATTAATAAAAAATTAAATATCTTTATACATATGCATACATATGTCAATTTTAAATCATGTATTCACATTGTGGGCATTGTCATCTGCTTGTGCTCGCGTGCAGCCGTGCTGCACATTCGTGAGCTAATTTATCTTCTTTGGTAGTCTTGAGGACGGTACTCAGGTATTACCATACTGCTTTACTACTTGGCATCAAACCCACATGCATTATGATGAATGCACCACTTAGATTCACTGCTTAACATGACTAAAGATATTTTCAAATACTCGTGCTCGTATTTGAATAAAACAACTTGAAGGAATAATTCCAAACTTAATAAATATTCATATTTCATAAAAATTTATAATATTCAATATAATATTTTCAAAGTCATGCTTTGGTAAAAGTTTACTTACCTCAAGTCTTTTTCCCCAATTTTCATCACAATATGTTTATTATTACTTCTTGTTTTTCATAACTATTTAAATTTTCATTTTATGAATTTTTCCAAAAATTTTCATAATTTTATTTAGTCAATTTTCACTTTTTTCTTGAAAATTACTATATCTAAAAATTCGTAAGTCTAAACAAGTGAAAATTTTGCTAACAAACTAAACATATAATTATCTTATTATTGTACGGTCACAAGTCTCTTATTATGCCCAGAACTATGTTTATTACATTATATAGCATTTTCTACCCTTTATTTGCTACTTCTAATTGAAATAAGTAAAATTTCAACAACAAACATTTCAATAATATTCTTGTAACTAATTAGTCGTCCTAAAAACATCATGAATGTTTTAGATCTGAGAAACGAGTTGTGCAAAATATAAAATGAATGAGATTCACTAAAGAAAAATTCTACGCAACGTAGCTTTAGTTCCTCTTCTTCTTCTTCTTCTTCTTCTTCTTCTTTGTAAGTCGTCTCCTGCTCAATTTCTTTCTTTCAAGTGACCGAAACCCACCACATGTTCTTCCCCTATTAGTTCCACATATGTCTAAAAATGAAATCTTTCAAGCCGCAACTAGTGGGAAAATAACCAACCACCGAACCAAGAAGGAAAAAGCATATAGTAGGAGCGGAAGTCCTCTAGTTGGCAATTGGATTTGCTTATCCAAATGAGAATTTTAGTTTCTCTACAATAGTTAGGAGAAAGAGACTATGCAACAGGGAGAAAAAGGAGAGCTAAAGAGATAGGGTGATGATGGCAAAGGAGACAGTGGGAGAATGAGAGAGGCAACTATTAGCAAGATGGTGAGTGGAGTAGAGGGTGGCAATCAGCAAGGCGATAATGTTATGATTGAAGAGGGAAAAATAGTCCAAAGGGATGGAAAAATAAGTTAAGATTTTTAACACAAGTTGACCACAACCCGACTTCAACCCAATTTAGAAACGGAGTGAGACCAACTCAACCCTACCTTGGTTTAAATAAGTTAGATTCAACGGGTTGCAGGTTGAACTGAACTCACATGCACCCTAGCTATAATTGATAGCGATCCTATGCTCCTGGGAGCATATACTTATTTTATTTATTTTTTCCAAATTTTTTTACAATAGTGTTAATCTATATGTATTTAATATGTGTAAATTTTTTTACTATTTTTTGAGAATTTTAGATATTTGTTTCGGATTTTTAAAAATCAGTGGCATTTTAGTAATTTAAAATTACCTAAAATGCCACTGATTTTCAAAAATAAAAAATAAATATCTAAAATATCCCAAAAATAATATAAAATTTTACATATATTAAATATATATATAGAATCGCAGTCCATCTATAACAACTAGCCTTTCATCATTGGTTGATATTTAATCATAGCTATTTTTTTACTTTTAGAGATCGACACGGTACCGTCAATAACCAAATTTGTCTTCGGTCATTAAAATCACAAAGTGTCAGGATTTTAGCAGTGAAATGTCCAATCTGTTGTGTTATACTTTTGCCTTTACGAAGTCTAGTGGTGTGAGGCCCTCACACCCAACCTATACGGTAAATATAAATCATGAAAAATGTATATATCCATATGAAAATTATGAAAAAATTGTTAGATCCATTAACACAGGCATTTAAATGTAGCAAAATTTTGTAAAATTATTTATTCATATAATAATGATATTCTAAATGATTTAAATATTTAAAAATATAGCTTTAAAATAAATATTAAACATTAAATAATTTATACACAATGATATTAGATAAATGACAGTTATTTTATGGTAATATAAATGATGTTAAATACAAGGAAGAAGTAAATTTTCCATGAATTATCATGATGTTAAAATAAATAAGATTAGATAGAAGCATAACTCCATACCAGGGTCTAATTATGGACCCCAAATTTAAGCTTTATAAAAAATTCAATCCAACCCAACCCAAGCGTGAAATGGTTACTGCAGATAATCGTTATAAATGAGAAAGTTTTTTTAACAAAGGCTCATGGATGCTTTTTTCTTTTTTTTTACAAGGGAATTGTCAAGGAATCAAGGCTCTACCATGTGTATGCAGGAACAAAGTGCAATCCAACGAGCATTTTATTCATAAAGACCCCAAGTATCTTAAGCCTTGATTGGTGCCGCTACAATGTAACTTTGAGCTGGTCTGTAGACAAGGACATTATATCTGTCATAGTCATATACTGTGGATGGTGGATAAATCCGTTGTATAATAAAACTCATGGAGTAATTGATTCAGGGAACAATCCAATGGTGAAAATCCCACTTACTGTTAAAGGCCCATTGCCATTCTTGGTGCTAGATTGGTTGCAAAGAAGTCCATGAACTGGGACTGCAGGTAAACTTCAATTTCTCATATCTACTTCATACTCTTTCACTTTAACGGTTGACAGACTTGGACACAAAGGAAGCACTGAAGTAGCTCTGACAGTCGCTCCGAGTTCCCGCCCTGTCTTTGCTTGCACTTCTGAAGGACAACTGATACTTTCAGATTTTCATTTGTTATATCTAGCTATAATAGAAAACTGCAACTTTCGGCTTTTCATCTTTGTCTTGATACAATGGTATCTGTTGTCCAGCACTAGGCTGCATGCTGCAGTTTTTGTGCAACCGATCAATTGGAATGTTTGTGAAGGAATAATATCCATTTTTTTCTCATATTATTTCATAAAGACATGATCGAGACTTACATCTTATTAGAGTTGAGATGGAATCGTTTCTACGAAAGGACAAGACCTCATGTTGAGATGAAAAGATAAGAAGCATCTTGGAAAGAGATCAATGAGATAATTTTTCCAATTTCCACACTAGATAAAAGTCAAAACAATCATGCTTCTTATGGAGATGATGTGGATGTTTTATCATCATAGAGGAAGAAAAATGTTTGTCATGCTCATCTTTTTTGTTGTTTATGTGTATTGCCTATATCATATACTCATACATGTGACTTGCTTCATGTTTATTTTAAAGTTAAAACTCATTTGTCATTCATAGTGTAAAAAATTTGTTTTTTGTTTTCATGTGTCTTATTTCATATATGACTTAGTTAAATCTTAGATATTATGTGAGCTACACTTATTTCACTTATGACTCATTATGCTGTTAGAATTAACGTGAAATTGCAGGTATGAGCCATGAGAATTTACATGAAAATGTAGTTAACAGCTATAGTTATTTTGTGTGTGATTTATTATCCTACGAGAATTGACTTGCTTTTGGGCATAACATATTCTTTATTAGCATCCAATCTAATCTTAAAAAGTGTATTGGTAAAGAAGTGATGGAGAATTATAACTTGTGGGATTTTAACTTGTATATTTACCCATGACATATGCACAACTCTAAGTTCAATAAGTTGCTGTAACGCATAACTATTCCTAACAATATTATTGTCATTGTTCAAATTATTGTCTTTTTCAAGTGATGATACATAGGAAAACAACTTAACATATATAATGATTAGACTTTTTTGTCGACAAAAATCACTAAACATATTCCTTTGTTATTACATCTGTATATGGGTCCTAAGTTTAGCTTTTATACTTTTCCTATGCAGATATTGAATTGAATGGTATTCAATGGAAGCAAAAAGATTAGAAATAGAAGTGAAGCAGAATATTGGATGGACAAGCGCTTGCAACAAGGCATTGCAATATATTAATGTACTTATGCTCAATTTCTAAGAAAATTATACTTTAAATTATTTTTAAGGTTCCAATCATTATGATATTTTTTGATAATAGATTTATTGGAGAAATTAGACGGTAATGGATCAAAGTTTTCAAACTAAAACTTTTCAATTAAAAATTTCTTACTTCATAATTATCCTATTTTTAATCATTTTTTCGCATTTTTATACAACTAGCTTATTTTTCAGTCATCTCTACGTAATTACCTATATAACTAACTTATGTATTTTAACTTTATTTTCTTTATTCCTCGTCATTGCCCTTATCATATCATATTATTTTATTTCATTTTAAAACTTTTTATACGAAAAGCTTTTCATTTAAAAATTTTATTTTTTTCTAAATACGTTCATAATGTTGTAGATTTTTTTCTAAATTGGTCCACATATTTAGAAATGGGAAGGGATGAAGATGAGATGAGAATTTGAGATGTAAATGTAGGGCTCTGAGCACCCGGGAGCTTTAACCCATTTTTTAATTTTTTTTGAAATTTTTTATACAATTGTTAATCTAAGTGTACTTAACATGTATGTGAAGTCTTACAATTTTTAGAGATTTTTAGATATTTATTTTTAATTTTTGAAAAATAGTGGTGTTTTAGTAATTTTAAATTATTAAAATGTCATTATTTTTCAAAAATAAAAATAAAAATATAAAATCCTACAAAAATGGTAAAACTTGATACGTATGTTAAGTACATTCAAATTACCAGTTGTATAAAAAATTTTCAAAAATATTTAAAAATAGTTTAAATACACTTGGGTGCAATAAAGCTAAGTGAACCTGGTCGCAATTAGTCTCATCTCGAAATGCATTGGGAATGCGTAAAGATGTCCTAGGAATGAGTAAAGTTGTATTGAAAATGAATAAATATGTATGACATTCCATCTCATCCTCAACTCATTTCATCTTTAAACTATAGATGTTCAAGCATCTAATGAAGGTATACTCCAGAAGAGAAGGTAATATGAGTTCATTTCTTTACTCAACTTCAAATTCTAGACTTTCACACTCCGACACTCTATTTACACTCATTTCAACCACCGGTCATCTAAGTGGTCACTATAATGTAGTTATTTTATGTGTTTTTATTAGGCCCTTGTTGATAAGTTGGTGATGAATATTAAATATCTGCATTTGATAGTATATTATGGTAATCGGTGAATAGGAATGAAATATTTATAGGGTTCATTGTTAACTCTATTGCAGCGAATAGTTTCGTTTGGATAAGTGTTTGTAATGAAATTTCGACGTGCAATGAAGTTTTTTCGTTCAAATACTAATCAGCAATGAACTTAAATTGCAAAAATGTGCATGGAGCTGCTTGTCTCCTCTATGTGACACTTGTTCTTTTAATCATTCTATAATGTTTTGGCTCCAAATTCCTTGCCATATTTGTGGGGTGCCCTTTTTGGTTGTGATTCGTGACGATATATTCCAGATGCAAAACACGGTTTTTTTTTTTTTTGATAGAAACATACGTGTTGCTTGGTCGTCAGCGTGGAATTATATCCGAGTCTTCGATTATCTAATATATATTAAATAAAAATTATAGTATGTAAATATCAAATTAAGAAATCTAATTGGAGAAATACTTAAAAGCAAAGTCATTCCACGCGGCGCCCTATGCGGTCACCTTTGGAACAATTCTCTATATCTTTTTTTTTTAAATATATTTTGTTATACATTGGTAGGCCTCACATAGATAGGCGTTCATACATTTTTTTCAGAATTTAAAAGTACATAAATAAGGTTTTTTCATTTTTGAAAATTAAAAAATTTGAAAATCTTGTGCGCTCACGATTTGCAATTTTTTATTTTCGAAAATAAAAAATCTATTTACATAAGTCAAAAAATACAAATTTTTTTTTTATAGCCACTCATCTGCCTAGGCCCACCAACGTATAATAATATTTTAAAAAATATATGGACAATGATTCTAGCCGTGACTGCACGGAATCACTACTCTACTCTAAAAATATTTTTATATTTTAATCTATTTTTGCATTTTTATTATAAATTAAAATTTAATAGCATTAATTTATGGTGAATTTATGGAATGAAGATTACAAGTTCTATAGAAGTGTTTTCCATTACATACGATAAGAAGTTACGGCCAACATTCTCCCCTGTGAAGTTGGCTTCCCCAACGAATGTATAATTTGTCTTTTAATGAAGGCTAACAACATTGACATGCATGCAGTTTATTTTAAAAATTGTTGTAACAACGATAAAATTTAAAAATCAATGATTATAAATGCAAATATTTTACTTTTAAATTAACATAAATGCAAATAATTTTTTTTCAAAAAATTGCTCTATTTTTGTGATTTTTACATTTCCATCACCACCAACAAAAAGAAGAAGAAGAGCGTTTGGGGCAATGGCCTACGAACTTTGCCAACAAAAACATATATATTTTTGATTGGGGTCAACAACAACATATTAATCCTTGTTTCTAAATTAAATTCTTATAATTCTATATATCTTTTTTGATCAAATAAAACATAACGATTATAAATTTACATACATCTGACAAAGTGAAGAAAAGAAGGAAGAAAAGTAAAATATCTAGATTCAATTAATCACATGGGACTCAATTATACAAGAATGAAACAAAAGTTATTTGAAAAATACATAAGGAATTCGAAGGTGAAAAGTTATCCCATTCTGAACTCTCTTTCTATCGACCATAAATTCTGATACTTAGTTTCTTGTACCAATCCTCTTCCTTAGCTTTTTCAAGCCAATTTTTAAGTTCCATTGATGGACGCAACAAGACGACTTCTTCTAGGGTGCGGATGCATTGCAAGCCTTCCACAAGCTTAAAGTTTTCACAAGAATCTATCTCTAACATTTCAAGCTTGGGCATGGCTCCTTGTTCCACCACCAATTCCTCCACTTGATACATGTATCTAATGCAGAGGCATTTGAGTTGAGGAAACCCATTAGCAGATGAAATCATCTTCTTTTCGGTGCACGCAGAATTCAAATAGAGCCTGACAAGGTCGGGCAGCGTTTCCAATGTTGGCATTGGATCACCACTGAGTTGAGATCCATATAAGTTAACTACAATGAGTTTTGGTGGAAGTTTAGGCAGTCTTTCCAACTTTACACCCCACAATCTCAGTTCTGAAAGATGTGTATGACGCTCGAGGGTTAGGGTGATTGGGTGCTGACTAATGTTTTGAAAAACGTCAACGTCAACGTCAACGTCAATTGATCGGAGATTAACAAGTTTGCTAATCAAGTTCCCTAGTCCTTCCATCCAAAGTGGCTTGATTACGTTGGACACTGCCCCCCTCGTCATAGTCAAATTCCTGAGCCCGCCTAACGAACTGACGACTGTCGCTTCTTCTATCCAACTGCCCATAGCTAACTCCAATGTGCGGAGATTATTTAGGTTGCACACTCGTGGTTCACCTTCAAATTCGCATTCTCCGGCTTCTAGATGCTTTAGCCGGTGGAGTTTCCAAAGTTCTTTCGGCAGGCATGCACCTCTAGGTAAAATAAGTGTCTCCAAATTGTAGAGGTTGCCGATAGATGGAGAAAGAAGAACTGGCATGGCATCATAATTGCGTAGTTCTACATACCTCAGATGTGTGAGTTCTTCAGATGGGAAATCCTTAATACTTGAAGATGAAGAAGAGTCAAGATGATCTTCAGATGGGAAATCCTGAATAATTGATGATGAAGAAAAGTTGAGCTCAAGCTTTAGCACCCTCAGCAGTTTAAGACCCTTAGAAAGAGCAGATAACCTCACCACATCCCGATTAAAACACAACAAGGAACGGACGTTTAGGATGTTGTTGTCTCTCAAAACATCTTCGAAATCGTGAACTGCCAACCAACGTGCTTCAATTGTGCTAAATGTTGTAGGAGTGCTTATTTTTTTACCATCGACGGCGAGGAAATTATACTTCGTACCTTCCGAAATGGCAAAAGCATGGAGGAGGTCATGAATGCGGCAACCACTTACGGAACCATCCCACATTGATCGATGAGCTTGAACTAAGCTTCGGTCAATCAGCTCCGCCAAGTAATCGTCCGCCAAGTCTCCTGTTTCCCGTCCTTTCTTGGGCTGTATAAAACCCTCTGCAATCCAAAGCATTTTTAATTCATCAGCGTAAATTGGATAGTCCTCGGGGAAGAGGCCCAAATAGAGAAAGCAAGGCTTCAAGTGATATGGCAAATCATAATAGCTCAATGCTATTATGTCTTCACAATGCCCCGACTCTTCCCACAGCCCATCCGTCAGACTAACCAAGACATTCTTCCAATCCTGCAGCCTTGCCTCACCCTTTGCTGCGAGGAGACCACCCACAATCGAGATGGCTAAAGGCAAGCCTCCGCATTTTTTCGCAATTTGTTTCCCAACATCCGTAAGCTCTGCTTTAGAAGAAGAAGAAGAAAAAGAGCAGGGTATCTCAGTGCTCGTCTCCTCCCATGGGAATGCCTTCTTTAGAAACAGCTTCCAGCTATCTTCTGCATTTAGACTTGGCAGGTGGAAGGGAAGATTTGGCCGATCGGAAGCAGCATGTCTCGCCACTTCGGCCTTGCGAGTCGTGATGATGATTCTGCTTCCATTTCCTGCATCCGGAAATGCTGCTTTTAGTTGAACCCACGCATCAGCATCCCACATATCATCGAGGACAATCAGATATCTCTTCTTCCGCAGGAACTCCGAGAGCCTCTCCTGCAGATCTCTCTCAGACAGGAATTCAGGATTTTCTTTCAACGAGCACTTGACCTTTTCAGCAATCTCTCGTAAGAGACATTTGACATCATAAGTTTGGGAGACACAAACCCAAGCAGCAACACCAGAATCATGGAAATGATTCCTCACTCGATCGCTATGGAAGACTTTGTTAGCCAGAGTGGTCTTGCCTGCTCCCCCCGCGGCTACTATGGAAACCACACAGCGGTGGCGACTGTCTCCAGCTTCTCCTCCTCTTCCTATCATCCTCTCCACCAACTCCTCAACATGTTTTGCGAAGCCAAGCACTTCGTCGCCGACGGCAAGAGCAGCAGCACGCCGATAAACTTGCAGTTTTTTACTTGCATAACTCGGCCCTTCCCGCCCATCAAAGTCCGGAACGCCATAAGTCTCCTTACGAGCATAGACGTCGCTAATTTCTTTCTTTATCTCTTGGATTGCCTTTCCAATTCGTTTAAGAGAGACAAAGTCGCTCCAGCCAGAGACGTATTTCTTGAAGGGTCCTCTGCGTCGCTGACGTTCCTCTCTCAATCTGAACGTGTCGACGGCATCTTCAATCTTTCGAGCAATGGCAAACATGTCCGCCACCAGTTTCTCCAGTCGCTTGTCGGCTTGTCCGAGTTTCCGATCTGCATCTTGCAAGAAACACCGTATCCACACCAGATCTTTTTCGATGGACTTGAGTTTGTCGCGGACACCATACGTGTCACGAACCTGTTGAATCACGAGTTCACCGATCTTCTGAACGGTGAAGGAAATGATGGAATCAACTACAGCAGCCATGGGAGAGAGATTTTCACAGTGGAATTAAAAAATGAAAATGGTGATGATGTAGTCTTCTTTCTCTGCGTCCGGCGCACAACTTATAATAAGATGGTAAAGCACTCGCAACCACCAGCTGCAGCGAAAGGGATAACACGTTTTGCGCAGGAACAGCGAAAAACGCGTTTTAGTCTTGACTAGAAACAGTGGAAGGTAATTTATGTTTTTATTTTTAAAAAAAGAATTTTACATAATTGTAAATCTAATTGAATTTAATATATATGTTAATTTTTATAAAATTTGAAGATTTTTAGATTTTTTAGATTTTTAAAAATAAATGACATTTTAGTAATTGAAAAGAATTTTCGCAAATATACATATAAATTTTGATTAACATTGCATCCGTGTATTGAGTTTACTAATATTGCAAATAAACTTACAATATTTGTATAAAATTATAAGTATATCTCTTTCATTATGATGCCTTTAGAATTTTTTATAAAATAATAATAATGCTCTTTAAGTTAGGTGATTCACTTGCAATTTTTCAAATATTGTAGATATATTTGTTATTTTATTATTTTATATATTTTTGTATATATCATTATTTTAGATTTTTTTGCAAATATATTTATAACATTTACAAAAATGGTAAATGTATCACTTAACTTAAAAAGTATTATTTTCAATTCATAAAAATTTTAACGTATTATTTTCAATTCATAAAAATTTTAACAGCGTCCTGACTGAAGAGGCATGCTTAAAATTTCATGCAACTTATAATAAGATGGTAAAGCATTCACAACCACCAGCGCTAGCGACGCTGCAGGAAGAGGGTAAGTGCTTTCTTACCGGCAACAGCCGAGAGCAAAAGACCAAAACGCACTCGAGCCTTGGCAGATGCCGTCACGTAATTCACAAAATTGAGCTTTGATCATGTGCACAGAGTGCACTTAAGGCTTAGCTCACTAGGCTGAAAATTCTCATTTTTAAAAATTTATTTAAAAATCTTTTATACAACTTATAATTTAAGTATATTTAATATGCATATGGAGTTTTACTATTTTTGAATATTTATAGATATTTTTTGATTTTTTTAAATCATTAACATTTTAGTAATTTTAAATTACAAAAATTGCCACTGAATTTTAAAAATTCAATAATTATCTACAAATCTCCAAAAATACGTGATTTTCTTATATCAAAGCACTCATGGGTAATGTTGCAACAAAAAGAAGATGGTGGTTCATATTGTAACAAAACATTGAATCAACCACAACTTCGCAGCAGCCATTGAAGAACTCTCACCATCGCGCAAAGAATCTGCCTATCTTCCCCGTCCATACTCAAAACAATGTTGAAATTAAACCATTCTAGTAAAAAAAAAACACTCATAGGCCATGTTGCAGCAAAGGGAAGATGATGGTTTTGATTGCCAAGGAAACACCGAATCAACCACAATGTGCAGTAGCAGCCCCAAAATCAGCTCTTTCAAAAAGTAAAAGTAATCGTTGATTCGTTATACACATTCCCAGTAGTCGAAAAAGTTAGAGAAAATGTGTGGAATGATAACAACATTGTTTGCATATTATGATTGACGAGGGCAGATTCAGCCTATGTAAGGCCAGCCTAAAAAACATATTCTAGGTAATTTTTCTTCATTTTTTAAAAAACATGTTGAGCTAAGTATATTAAATCTATAAATCAAGTTTTATCATTTTCTAATATTTTTAAATATTTTTTAAAGATTTTTAAACACAGTGGCATTGTCGTAATTTTGAAATAACAGAAAATTGTGACAATGCTACTGTGTTTAAAATATTTTAAAATAATTTTAAAATTTTAAAATAGTAAAACATAGATTATAGATTCAATATACTAAGCTAAATATGTTTATTAAAAATGAAAAAAGTTACCTACAAATATTTTTTTAGATCAAGTTGATATCTTCCATGATGGATGAAGTAGTCACTCTATTCAAATTATTATTATTATTATTATTTCATATGAAAGAGATGACTTATATATATATGATAGAAAGGTATTTTAAGTTTTAAGATTAATATTTTATGCTGGTGTTAGCATTTTTTAACCCAGTGGATCCATTCTTACTAGCTATTCGCTCGGGCCAACAAGCTCTTTTTTATTTTTTATTTTTATTAAATTATTAATTTATCAATTAAATTTTACCATTTTATTGATAATTAGCTAAAGCAGGTGGTATCTTTGCGTAATCTTATTGTTGTCATTATTAGTACATACAAAGACGTGATCTATGTATTTTAAAAGTAGTTTACATTATAACATTAATATTTTAGGTGATTATAAAGTTGTTGAAATATATTACCATTAACGTCTTTTGGTTAATCTTTGGGATTTTGACTCTTGCGATTATAATGTGCGCAACAAAGATAATTTTTTTTTATTGGTGTTTCATTTACTGTGACATTCTAATATTACAAATCTAGTCTATTTACAATCCTCGTTATGAAGGAATATCATATAAATACCCTTACACTCATGAGGACAATTATATAATCACCCTCGTAACAAGAGGATAGACGCAATGAACCTGCATTTGGAAGGTGTTGAACATGAGAGTTGCCTAAATGCACCTAAGTGTACTTAGGCTTTGTGCACCCGTGCGTATTTAATGATTTCAGTGGTGGTCCAAAATTTTTATTTTTATAAATATATGCGCCCCCATATAGATCATGCCTTCTGTCAAATTACGTAAACGTATTTCGCTAATTTTTTTTATATTTATACATTGTGACTATTGGTATTATAATCAAGCATCTTCACAACTCTCCCACTATGGAGGGACACTTTCACAACCTTCATACATTATAACACCCCACCCTTGAGGTATTATGAATAAGATCTATTATGTTCAAACTAAAAATAAAATCTCCAAAGATGGAAATAGATACCAAGATGCAAAACTATATATATTTAACTAGTACATCTAATTTCTACTCCTCAATGAATTATTATACATGTTCAGTGTTTATAATTCAAAAAATAAGCATTATAAGATAATTTCAATGAAAGTCTAAACTTCTTTGTTTTTCGCTATACTAGATTCGCCTTTTTTCCATGTTGATAGAGGCTTTAGTCCATCATTGTATCTCTGTGTTTCCACTGAAAACAAAACTATGTGATTTGAAAGTTCAGTAAGTAACTATCATTTTGCAATCATTTTGATTTAAAAAAAACACAACATCTATATTGTATTTTATGCACAACAAAATCTAATTAATAAAAAATTAAACATCTTTATACATATGCATACATATGTCAATTCTAAATCATGTATTCACATTGTGGGCATTGTCATTTGCTTGTGCTCGCATGCAGCCGTATTGCACATTCGTGAGTTAATTCATCTTCTTTAGTAGTTTTGAAGTCGCTACTCAGGTATTACCACACTGTTTTACTGCTTGGCATCAAACCCACATGCACTATGATGAATGCACCACTTAAATTCACTGCTTAACATGACTAAAGATATTTTCAAATAATCGTACTCATATTTGAATAAAACAACTTGAAGGAATAATTCCAAACTTAATAAATATTCATATTTCATAACAATTTATAATATTCAATATAATATTTTCAAAGTCATATTTTGGTAAAAGTTTACTTACCTCTAAATAGACTTTAAAACTCTTTTTTTTTTAAATTTCATGTAGTAGCCTCAAGTCTTTTTTCCTAATTTTCATCATGATATGTTCATTATTACTTCTTGTTTTTCATAACTATTTAAATTTTCATTTTACGAATTTTTCCAAAATTTTTCATAATTTTATTTAGTCAATTTTCACTTTTTTCATGAAAATTACTATATCTAAATATTCATAAGTCTAAACAAGTTGAAATTTTGTTAGCAAACTAAACATATAATTATCTTATTATTGTACGGTTACAAGTCTCTTATTATGCCCAGAACTATGTTTATCTCATTGTATAGCATTTTCTACCCTTTATTTGCTACTTCTAATCGAAATAAGTAAAATTTCAATACCAAACATTTCAATAATATTCCTGTAACTAATTAGTCATCCGAGAAACATCATGAATGTTTTAGATCTGAGAAACAAGTTGTTTATAATATAAAATGAACGAGATTAACTTAAGAAAAATTCTACTCAACGTACCTTTAGTTTCTCTTCTTCTTCTTCTCTATGAGTCCGTCTCCTGCTCAATTTCTTTCCTTCAAGTGACCGAAACCCACCATATGTTCTTCCCCTTTTATACTAATAGATTTGCTAAACGGCTGAGACTTATTGCCATAATCCCAATGTTTTTAAACGGCCACCATATTATTATTATTTAAATGGCTTGCATGGCCGTTACATTCTCTCCCTTTTACAAAAAGTTTCATCCTCGAAACTTAATTAAATAAGTACGGATATTTCTATTTGATATCTTCTTTAAGCTCCCATGTAGCCTTTGATTCTTCATGATTACTTCATTGCACTTTAACATAACTTATTACCTGTTCCATAAATGTTGCTCTTTAAAATCTAGTATCCTGATTGGGTTTTTCTCATATATTGACTTATTCGAGATTGACAACTGATCTGCTATAAGCACATGGGAAGGATCTGACACATATTTTATCAATATAAAAATGTGAAACATATTATGTACTACAGTCAATGAGGGCGGTAGTGCTACTCGATAAGCCACTATTCCAACTTTCTCTAAAACTTCATATGGTCCAATATAACGAGGACTGAGCTTTTCCCTTTTGCCAAATCTCATAGCTCCTTTCATAGGTGATACTTTTATAAACACCTTGTCACCTGTGGAAATTTATAACTCTCTCCTCTTTAGATCTGCATAACTTTTCTGTCTACTTTGGTCAATAATCAATTTTTCTCTGATTAGCTTCACTAACTGAGTTGTAAAGAGTTTGGCTAATACGACACTTGAATCATTGATGCCATAATTAACGATTTACTATAATCAACTAAGTCATATGGTCAAATAATTTCTTTTAGGAAATTTAGTTAGTACCAAAATATTTACTCGGAATTTCAAATCTGTAGTCACTGGCTCCTAAACCACCCTATGTGGAAAAGGTAATATTAACTCTCCAAATTTTTTTATAATTGAAACGATTGAGCTCTAATACTACACTTGAATCATTTGATGCTATAAATTAATGATTTTCTATAATCAACTAAGTCGTATGGTCAAATAATTTCTTTTAGAAAATTTAGTTGGTGACAAATTGTCTTTTCAATAAGGTAAATGACTATTATTTTGATAACATTGATATGTAAGAAATTTATGATGAAATATTATAAATATAAGAGAAATTTATGAAACATTATGGATATACAAAAAATTAAGAGCAAATGTTATTGTTATGAAAAAAAATTTCCTTTTTTTTCGATGTGTATATTTACGGTCATCTCAATTTATATTATATTTAAGTTGTGAGACATTCTTATAATTTTTTTTAAAAAATAACAAGCTTCTATCAATTAAACTCTCACTGAAAGAGAGAAGCAAAACTCCCATGTAACAGGGGAGAAATAAATACTCGAACATACACGTCTGGAATCGAACAACCGACTCTACCAAAACGGGTCTGAGCCCCGATGGCAATAATTTTTCCTTTAAAATGTTAGTTTTGTATCAACTAATGTAACCATAGACATGGGTAAATTATATGGTATAGGTTTTAGTACGCTTGATTAATTAATATTTCCTGCCTGATTAAGTAAGATTTCCTACTGAAAGAGAAAAGCATAAAATCAACATGCATAAAATCTTTTAAATAAAAAACATATAAGAAATCTAATTTAATAAGATGAATTCAGCGTTTCTGGGCACAGGTTGGTGGAAGTGCATGCTACATCCCATGCCAGCCACCTAGGGCCAAATCCTACTAGAGCAAGTCTCCCCTCCTCTCCCATGTTTGTAATTAAAAAAAAATGAATTTAACTTTCTATTAAGCATAATTTCTTATTAATTGAATGCCACATATGAACATCCATGTTGGCAGCTTAATTGCATGTGGTGTATAGTAATCCAATATGGTTGGATTTATGGACAAAAGCAAAAATTATTTTTTAAAAAAATTTTGGTGGGGGAGATTTCTATTGTAACCACAACATTTGTCCCTAATTTTTAATATATCAATAATATTTTATACGTTCATCAATTTTCATAATACTTTACATTTAATTTCAATTATGCCTTATTATAAAAAAATTTCACCAAGCAAGTGGTCCTAGACTAGGCCTCATGGCTTGGGCACACTTATTTGAACCTTGTATAGGGTAAAATTTGTAGGAGGAGCTGGTCTCCGTTAAGAATAAGGTGAAAGCTTGATAACAACTGGTTGTCTTATTTGAGGATAGATAAGAACTTGTTGTCTTCCTTATAAATGAACTTAATTATAATATCAGACATAATATTGTATAAATACTAATAAAATTTTTCAATTATACGTATGTTGTCAGAACAAACATTTTTTGCTATATTAAAAAGACGACTTTGCCCTACAAATTTTCCTTAGTCAAAACTATTTATCCATAATATGATGCTCGAATCATTTGATTCCATAAATTAATAATTTATCAACATCAATTGAACTAGGGTTGACCATTTTAATTAAGAAATTCGAAAGGGTAAAATAGATTTTTTAATAGGATAGTTCATAATTGTTTTGATAACACAGATAAGATAGAAATTTAGAATAAAATGTTATAAGTATAATAACAACTTTTAAAATGTTATATGGGCAAATATTCTATGCATAAAAAGAATTTTCTCTTTATTT
Organism: Annona cherimola; assembly: GCA_030490835.1. Taxonomy (NCBI): domain Eukaryota; kingdom Viridiplantae; phylum Streptophyta; class Magnoliopsida; order Magnoliales; family Annonaceae; genus Annona; species Annona cherimola. The sequence continues at coordinate 90,280,819 of CM059975.1, forward strand.
TATAAATTTGTGATCTCTACTTAAAATTTTCTTTCCATCGAATTTGACAGTTTTTTAAAATCAGTTGTTGATTTTAAAAAATAAAAAATAAAAATTTAAAAATTATCAATTTTCAATAGGAAAAATTTTAATAAGCACTTATATACTTAAAAAATAAAGAAGAAAATAAAAATAAACTTTCACGAATAAGCATGTGATTATAACTCTTAAGATATTTAGAGAGACGATAACAACTTAAAAAAATAGAATATATCCCAAGAAACAGATGCCATCGGTTGTTAATTAATTAATTATTTCAAGAATATGGAATAATTTTACGATTTTTTACTTGAAATTAAATAAGTATCCTTGTTGCAATCGAATCAAGATGGTCTAGAATTAATTCTGGGATATTTATTAGCCTATTATAACAATTTTCGATAATATTATCTTTATTTTTATCAGTTTTACTATATTATATTTCATTTTCAACTCATATATTACAATTAAGGCCAAAAGTCTTTTTTTTTTTTTACATTTTTATCTAGCGTCTCTGGCCATTCGAGCTGGGCGCGGCTGGTTAATGCACAATTCAACCCGTGGAGGGATAGGCGGACTAAATGAGCCAAAACCCATGTACCCCTCAGCCGTGTGCATTATCTTTCCACGAGTTTCCTCCCTTTTTTTTATTTTTTGAGTACGCGCATACTTTTCATTTTTCAAAGAGCTGAGTTTGTTCTAGAAGCCGACCGTATAAGACCGAGAGCATGCAGCCCTACATGCTCTCATGCACATACTCTTATTTTTTATTTTTTTCAAAATTATTTTCCAATAGTATTAATCTATATGTATTTAATATGTGCACATATTTTTACTATTTTTGGAGTATTTTAGATATTTATATTTTATTTTTAAAAATCAAGAACTACCTAAAATGCTACTGATTTTCAAAAATCAAAAAATAAATATCTAAAATACTGCGAAAATAGTAAAAATTTATAAAGATGTTAAATACACTTATATTAAAAATTTTATACAAAATTGAAAAAAATACAAAAAATAGGTATATGCGCCCGGGAGCATGTGATCGGCCTCCGTTTTTTTAGCAATTCGAGAGGTGGAAGAATGGCAGTTTCCATTCTTATGGTGAGAGTTCTTCAATGGCAGCTGTTGGGGTTGTAGTGTTTTCTTGGCAATCTTAACAGGTTCTGATTAGGCGTACCAATGCTCCCGGGTGCAAACACCTTTTTTTATTTTTTTTCAAATTTTTTTTACACAAATGTTAATCTAATAGTATTTAACATGTATATCAATCTTAACCTTTTTTTGGAGATTTTTAGATATTTATTTTTAATTTTTAAAAAATCAGAAATAAATATTTAAAAATATCTAAAAATGGTAAAAATTGATACATATGTTAAATATACTTAGATTAACAAGTTCATGAAAAAATTTAAAAAAAATTTAAAAAAATAGGTATATGCGCCCGCCTAATCAGAACCCAATCTTAACTAGCATCTTTCCTTTACTGCAGCATGACTCATGAATGCCTTTGTATAAGAATGGGTTAATTTCAAAATTGACTACAAGTTTTGTCACTCTTTCCAAATATAATCACGTATTTATAAATCGACAAGTATGACCTTGTATTTTTGCCTTATTTTCAAGGATATTTATAAATATACTTATATAGTTGAACTTAATTGTTGATTTTGTAGACCATGCCTTTTATTAATTGAGTTGTAGTGTAGCATAACAATGTGTCATTTTATATAGTTCAGCAGTGTTAGGATTTTATACCCGACCTATATATTAGTCTATTAGTGAGGTAACATATATCTCGTCACATTTATTCATGTGTGTATCTTGTAATATTCATTCAATATTTCGCATTTGCAGAATCCATCCTCAACTAGTCCAGTCCACCCTAGTTACTAATTCATCTTATTAAATCATTTAAAATCATTTAAACTAGCGGTTGAATCGATTTGGGAACAGGCGAGTTAAACCAAGTCAATCACCGCAAATGCCTAATTCTTGAAGTCGTCGCCAGAACTCATCTTTCAAACTATTATAGCGACGGCAAGCCCTCTCTTCCTATTTTCCCTTTACGACTTTACCAGACCTCACCTACCAGCCGACACCGAGTGGATCCCTATTTGCAAAAATTGTAGAAATTATTGGAATTGAAAATTGACGCTTTGCAAGTATTACCGACAACTGCAAGTTGGAATTAGAAATCGATTAGACACATATGGAAATGAGTCGGGTGTAAGTGAAAACGTTTGCACTTTTGCATAAAATGCAAACGAGGGTAAAAAAGTAATTTCATAGCATGAGAGTAGAATTGTGGGTAAAGTGTGAGTATGGGTAGGCGAAATAAATTACAGTACTTTGAGGTGCATGTATTTTTATGGTTATTCATATGATTTTAATAAATTACTATAAATGATGAGTGATCCATAACGTTAAATTGAATTATATTCATTCCAAATTATAATCTGTAATGTACGACTGAAATTATAAAATTAAGAATAGTTTTATTTAAAGAAATAAATTTGAACGACCGATATAATTTAGCTTGTTTAACCGTTGTTACAGATTTTACAGATTTTACGGATTTTACAGTTTTTATGAAATTCATGGAAATAATGTGTTCCACTGGTAATCTTATATTCATTTTTCTAATGAAATAAATTTTACAGGTTATTCGAGTATCACGGATACAGCGCATATGCAATTGATAAATTTTATACATTTTACGAGTTTTATAGATTATATGATTTTGATACATATTGGTTTGATAAGATAAACCAGTTATACAGTTTTAACAGCTAAAATAAGATTAATGACATTTCATGTTCACCAATTAGATAGACAATACAGATTTTACAAGAATTATGCAAAATCGTAAATTAATATATACATGATTTACGAATTTTATAGAGTAATCAATTTGTAATGTGCTGATATGATGGATTTGATGAATTTTATAGATTGTTCATAAAATTTATATGAAATATATTATCCGTAAATATAATACGAAAGATACTAATAATATTAAATAATAAAATATAGATTCTTATTAAATTTTAAATAAATCCAATAATTGAATCCTTTATCTAATTAATATATTTAATAAATCAATAATAATTATTTACACTTTTATTTATTGGAAAGGTAGAAATTTGTATATGTTATAAATTTTTATAATAGGCACGTATATTAATTATAGTTAGCATAAAACCCGTCCCCATGCTCATTATGCACCTATTTTTTTAACACCATATTGTGACTAAAAATGAACAAATACTATAATACTTGTGTGATTATTTATAAATATCATTGATTTTTATTATTTCTCATAGGAGGAATTTAATTTGTAATAGGTGGTCTTAAAAAGTAAATTAATAATCGTTGTTACCTTTTTTGTGTCTCCTATGATTTACAATAATTTGTCATCTCTTACTATTAAACTTAGAATAAAATGGCACAAATTTTAAACGATTTACTTTGGTTGACTAGAAAAATTGTAAATTTTGAAACCACCCATTATTTACTTTTTCATTCATTTACGATTTACTTTTATTGAAAATGATTTACTTTGATTTATTTACTTTTTTGTTTAAATCATATAAAATTTACAACGACATAAAAGTGAATAAATGAACATAAAGTAAAGAATAAATTAACGTCACGAATTTACAACAGAATAAAAGTAAATAAATGAAATAAATCAAAAAATAAATTAACGGCATAAATTTTATTTGTCACCTCGTACCATTACCTCAAAAAGTAAAGAATTTGTATAAAAGTTAGGTGAGAATTTTATGTACTGTTGAATTTAAATTATTTATCACAAAAATAGTTATAATTTGCGATGATAAATTTATTGTAATAATTCAGAAAATTTTTATAGCATCATTCTCCACATAATTAGTTTGAGATTTATATATTTAAATACATTATATAAATGTTCTTATTGTATTTAATGTAAAATTTACAGTTTTAATTTTGCTATAGAAATGCTCTTCTTCAAATTAATTTAATATTTAGACTTAGAAATTTTGTAGAATAATTTTTCATCTAAAAATTTTAAAATTTAAATTCTAAATATATTATATAAGCGTTCTCCATATAATGATTTTAAAAATCATATCTTCAAATGAATGGTGTGAACTTTTCTATGTACTTATTTCAAATATTAAGTTTTTAAATTTCTTTTATAGTTGTGCTTCATTGTCCACAAGTTTGTTCTATACATTTTCGCTATCAAGTTTGTAATTTAGGCCATGCTTGACAAGAAGATATATCTTCCTGTTTATTCTCTTTACTGCTGCTCTTGCATTTCTAAATGATGAGAAATGACTTTGATTTAGAAGCACGACAACAAAACTAGAGAAAAAGAAGATATAAGAGTTTTCATTTAGAAGAAAAGACTCTATGTAACATTCAAAATCTATCGAGCGTTTATTTCAATCATCTAAATTTATTTGTTGCAATTTACTATTGCCCAGCAAATTTCTGTTTTTATTATCATGTTATTATCAAGTTGTAAAATATTTACTTTATTGTATTTATTAAATTTGTTCATGTTGTTTAGTTGCTAAAGGTGCAGAAAGACAAAATCATTTATAAATAAAGATTAGTAAAGTTGCATCCTGGGCTTACTTTGCTAGTAACACATGGCAGCTATATGCCCCCTCCCTCCCCCGCTTATTGCAATTGTACGTGTAGAACAGAAACATTTATTGTCAGCCAGAGGAAGTGAACACAAATTGCTGACTGAATCTCAATGCTGATACAAAACAGCCGCTATATCCAAAACAATAATAAAGATAAATGATTAAGTAGGTTAACTTCTGTTTTCTCATAAAAATTTACAGAGTAAGGGAGAAGGCATCCAATTGAAAAAAGGGGGAATATAGCTCTTCACTAGCAAAAACAGAATTTTCTTTTCAATCAAATCATTCTGTCAACATATGCCTAAAACAGAGATCGATGTTATACATATAACCAAACAATAATTACATCCTCTTATTGTTTCTCCGTCCCCACCACTTTTTCCGTGCTTTCTCAGCGCTCCCATATTCACTTCCAAGTTTCTGTAGAATTATCTTCATCTCTCGTAAGCGCAGATTGTAATCCTTCTTCCATATCATTGTTCCCTTGCATTACATGACAACCGTTGGTATTGAAGTATGAGCTATCATATCCTTCCCTCCTCCTAAATGATACAAAATTGGAATATATCAGAAAGAAAATTACAAAATGTCACAACCTAAAATTTGCAATTGATGAAATAAAAACTAATAACAAGAAAGGATATCAACGATTAACTCATCATCTCATTTTATTGTACTAAACAGAACCAATGAGATGGATAGAGAATTTTATGATGTGAAACAAATGAAATATGGGTTAACATTTATTTTATAGGGGTGAAAGCCAAACAACAACAAAGTACATCATAATCTAATTTGTCTCGCCCCTCTTTAAGATAAAGAATGAAAAGATGGTCACATAATTCGACAATAGGAAATTAACGAGACAGAAGCAAAAAAAAACCAGAAACTAAAGAACTACATTTTACCAAGAAATAAACGCAGATTTGGTAGTGTAACATTGACTGCCTCATCCTTGTCTCATTACATGATCCAATTAAACAAAGGCAAATAATAATCGAGAAACTCTGTAAATTGTACAAGTTCCATCTTCGTATATGAACACAAAAGATAGTCACAAGGAAAAACTCTGTTTCAACAATTAACATACAAGTTTCATCTCCATTTATACATGTGAGAATACATAATTTCATAAGGAAAATCCAATTTCAACAATACCTATACAAAATTCAGCAATGCACAATACAATCTCCTTTTAACAGAATTTCTTCTATACACATAAGTGAAACCACATATACCATATTCTGCTATTATATTCTCTAAAGTAGAAATTTCAACATTTCAATGATTGAGTTATATAACATAACTACAAGTTTTAGAACCTTCAATTTGAAAATTCCAAACTATCACCATCATGCACAATCCACCATATTTTTGCTGCAATGGACTCACAGATTCACACATCCTCTTCTCCAAGTGAATCAAACCAATATAGACTCATAGACACAAACAAAAACAATTACAGGTATTCTTTTCAAGAGGCAAAGAAAGGAGCTTACAATTCACAATAATCGAACCGATAATTTTGATACACAATAGCACAACACATTTATGTTGTCAACAGTTCTAAACAAAAATTCAGACAAAACCATAATAAGTTTGGTTCCAAATTAGCCCTGTAGAAGTGCATGGAGGCAACCGGATAAGAGATCTCAAACAAATAAAGAAAATTCTGCTTGTTTTTTTCAAGATCAATGTAGACAATCTTATTGCACACAGATTTGTTAAAAGTAGAAATTATATTATGCAAAGCCACATGATTCTCCCACAATTGTAAAACAGAGTAGTTCATACCTAGGTTGGTGATATGTAAGAAGTTTTTCTCATTTCATGCTTGAAGACATATGAGCAAAACAGAAAGCAAGTTATTCACATTCATGCAAAAACATGGGAATCATACAAACTAAGAAAATGCTTGAAGTTGAATAGAACAGCCATGATGCCAAACAGAAATCATTTGAGAAAACAAAACGGGCTACACAGGAACTGATTTAATCAAAACAAAACGGGCTTTCCAAACATGTTAAGCACAGAAACCTTCTGCTTGATCTGTTCACACCAGAACATGATTAGATGACTGTACGTGTGGTTATTCCACAACATTAAACTAAAAGAAAGCTTCTGTTCCTTTCAAACACGTTATATCATGCAGTCTTAAATCTCCTCTTCCTCATCATCATAAGCTGTTTACCACCTGTGAATCCTGTTATGTCATTTTTTACAATCGTGAACCATGTTTTTAGTAATCTCTAACATTATCATATCTTGTTTAATGACTTCTATCCAATTTTTTTGTTTGATACAAAAATAAACATCCATAAAAAAAAACAATTGGTAAGTAAGGTTCCACAACTGAATCAATCAATTCAATCTTCCACATACCTCACTTCTTAAAAATAAACTCAAAGTACACCTTGATTTCTGACCATGCAAACAGTGTTTGTGAAATAGTGGGAAAGAATGGCGAAATAAAAAAAAAATTCAGGTGGTCAATGGAATGCTCTAAAGAAGCTACATTTGCAATTTTCTCTGTTAATATGACAAGCCTGCATTCTCCTAACTTGAAATTCTTACAAGTTTTGACCACTGAAAAAGGATATCCTCCAACATAGAATTCTTGACGACATTTTATACGCAAAATACATGTGTAAAGTGTAAACTTCAGGAGAGAAGAAGAATAGGCAAAGGCAATTTGAAATTTGACTATCGGCCATTAAGAGACCAACTCCTTGCCATCCTCAAGAAAATGAGTTCCATACCATGAATGACATATTACGAGAGGAAGGCGCCCATTCTTCAGCAATGCGCTTCTCCAACGATTGTTCGTCAGCATTTGGAGGGATCCGTACATCAAAACCAGCCTCAGCTTCAGACGGCTGCAGATTCATTACAAAACCTTGCAAGAAGAAGTGTTGTTAGTCATTAATCGCCCTAAAACCATTCCAGCAGGAAAAAACTACGATCATACAAGCTAAAGCTAGACCGTAAAAAGGGATAAAAGCAATAATCAAGTTCCTTTAATAACAACCATCAACACGAATCACATAAAGTCTAAGTTACTGCTGTTTTTTAAACAAAGACACGTTGGAATCAGATACCATCAAGCTCATCATAGGCTAAATTTTTATTTGTTATGCCTTCTAACAGTACATGAATCTTTCAAGTCAGTGAAACTGGATGTTGCAATTTTTTTTTATCTTTAGTGGGAATTCAATTCAACCGACCAGCTATCCTGATGAATACAGTCTAACGAAAGAGCCCCACAAAAAGAAGAGTAAAATGAATACAGTCTAACGAAAGAGCCCCACAAAAAGCAGAGTAAAACGAATACAGTCTTAACGAAAGAGCCCCTCAAAAAACAGAGTAAATATGAAGACTCGACTCGAGCCAAACCCATTTGTCAAAACAATTTTCCGTAAAGTTGTCCAAGGAGAAACACATTTCAACAAAACAATTGCAAAGAGGAAGTACTCGAAACCCCATCAGAAAAGTATACCAAGATGACACATATCAAATATCAATCACCCACAATATATGACTTCTTGCTTTGAGCACAAAGACGAGGAGAAAGTAACAGATTCTTACAGTTGGAGATGGTGTTCCAGCCTTCAAGAACACCATATTCACAGAAATGACTTCACCTTCGGCCTTCAGCCCTGCCTTCACCATATCGAACTGCGATGCGCGGAACCGCCTAACACTCTCAATGCTCTTCATCAAGTTCTCCATAGCGCTGTTGTCGTAGAGCTTCGATCCATGCCCAGGCGCCCCAACCGCCTTTATCACAAGCCACCAGGGGCTTCTCTCGCCATAGAATACCCGATACTTCTCATTCGTCGATGCAAGCCCTTCATCCAGAACAATCCCAACATTCATCTCCTTGAACCGCTCCGACTCCACAAACAGCCCCACTCCATCATGCCTGCCGATCTCCTCGTCCGGCACGAACGACAGATACACCGTCCTGATCGGCTGGAAGCCGGAGCTCTTCAGGCGGCAAACGGCTTCCAGATACTGCATACCGACACACTTCATGTCCTGCGAGCCGCGGGCGTGGATTCGGCCGTCGCCATCGAGGTGACCGGAGAAGGGAGGGTGGGTCCACTTGGCGGGCTCGGCGGGGACGACGTCGGTGTGAGAGTTGAGGAGGATGGAGGGGAGGGAGGGGTCTTTGCCGGGCCATTTAAGGAGGACGAGGGGCTTGCCGGCGACGAACTCTAGGGTTTCTGATTCTAAGGATAGGGCTTTACCAAGGGAGAGGAGAAAGGAGGTGGATTGAGAGTAATCGGGAACGGGTTGGGCGGTGTTGATTTGGAGGGAAAAACGGGAGGCTTCAGTCTCTCTCTCTCTCTCTACACGCGTGTAATAAAAATTCTATTCCAATTTTGCCCTTGCAAATCTCAACCGCAAGTTTTAAATGGACGGCAGATTAGGCATTTTCACGTTCAACCCAATTCCATTAGAAGAATCGATGTAACTCTAAAATTGCTAACTAGCTACAACTCTGCTGGAATCCTGCAACATCATTCTATCTTCGATTGGAGATGCAGTGTGCTTATTCTAAATCCTATTTTGTCAGTTAGAGACAATTTTTTTGAATTTTTAAATTTTCCATCAAGTTCTTATTCTAAACATTTTTGTACATATGACAAATTTTATTTTTTTTTCTTATGGGTATATCTGGTAATGAATAAAGCTTTTAGGATGTATTTGATAATAAGAAAAAATTGTCAAGTTAAAACTTTTCATTTTCCACAACTACCCTATTTTTTAATCATGTTTTACATTTTTCCATACAACTACTCTACTTTTCAATCATTTCTACACAACTACCAATACAATTAACTCATTTATTTCAACTTATTATATTTATTCTTCATTATTACTCCTATCATATCACATTATTTGACAATTTCTACTCTCTACAACTTTTCATCAAAAGTTTTATCCGTTTCCAAACACATTAATGAAAACTTTTGGAGAGTGAAAATTGTCAAACGATGTGATATAATAGGGATAATGATGAGTAGTAAAAAAGATAAAGTTAAAATAGATAGGTTAGTTGTGTGGATAGTTATGTAAAAATGATTGAAAAGTATGGCAGTTATATAGGAAAATGTGAAAAAATTATTAAAAAATATGATAATTGTGGAAAGTAACAAGTTTAAATTGAAAAATTTTAACTTGACTTTTTTTTATTAATTGCCCCATTAATTCAAAGTTTCAAACTGCCCAGTGACCCTGGGAGCACTTTCAATAGTATTATCTTCTAAGCATTTTTTCTTTTCAATCTTTTTGACTTTTTGACTTTGCGTACGAGATTAGTCTTACTTTTCAACTTTCCAAAGAGCTAGTAGAAGAGAGGGGATTTTTGCGTAATTACCTTACTTTCGAATCATTTTAATATATAATTTTATACAATTATCTTATTTTTCAATTATTTCTATCTATTTTTTATACAATTATCCTCTATTTCTAATTATTATCCTTATCTGTTTCAAAATTTTTCTATAACGACTTTTCAAATTTTTTTCACAACTTACCAAACAGTCCCTAAGTATGTCTGAAAGGTGATAAAATTTTTAGTGTAAAATTTTTTAAAATAATATAAACTAATGTGATATAGTACGGGTAATGATGAGAAGTAAAAAAAATAAAATTCAAATAAATAGGAGTTAAACATAATACAAATGGAGATTGTTGATTGTAAATATATACATCAAAAAATAGACAAGGTAATTGTACGAGTAGTTGTGTATAAACGATTGAAAATATGATAGTTGTATACAAAAATATGAAAAAATAATTAAAAATAAAGTAGTTATGGAAAGTAGAAAGTTTTAGATTGAGAAATTTTAATCTAAAAGTTCCGTGGTTATTCAAACACACTCTCTTTCTATTTAATTTTGATGGTATGATAAATTCTACTGCTTTGATTTTTTATATATATATAGTCATAATAATATATAATATGTTGTATATTATCTTGCTGTGTAATTTTCAATTTTTATTTTATTTTGATTTTTTCATAAACATGTTTTTTAAGTGTATTTAATTCATATACTAAGTTTTGTCCTTTTATAATACTTTTACATATATTTTTTTTATTTTTAAAAATCGGGGGCATATAAGTTATTTTTCACTCCTTGAAACACGTCATTTTAAAAAATTAAAAGTAAATACGTAAAAGTATTATAAAATGACAAATTTTAGTATATGAATTAAATACGGTTAAGAAAACATGTTCATGAAGAAAAATAAAAGAAATTAAACATTATACAATAAGCTAATATTTAATATGTTGTATATTATAATGACTCATATATTATATTTTACACGGTGCGATATTTCAATCCACGCCCTCCTTTTGCACTACTAAGCTGAGAGGTATTGAATTGCTTTCTGATGTGCATTGGGGGACATGTAGGAAAGTGAAAGTTGTGAGAAATATAGTATTTGGTGGAATTAGAAAATAGCATATTTTGAAAATTATGTGTTGACATGAAATAATAGAGATAAAGTTGGAATAAATAGATTTGTTGGAAAATAATTGATTAAAAAATGATTGACAAATAAAAATAAAAATAAAAATATAATAATTAAATGATTAATGAGGTGCCTTTGAACACTACCATTTCCTTTCCTTGTTCTCTACGGCCCATTACTAAACTTCCCCTTAAACGCGCCTGACAAACAGCAAGTGCTCATTTTTCTGACAGCGCAAGGGATAAAAATGGACGAAAATTGGGAGAGAAAACATTGAACGGTATTGTTCTCGCGGATGCTCGGAGGAATTGGAGAAACTTGGGAGAGAAAAACCAGAGGCGAAAAATTGCCTTGCAGCATTCTCGTGAGGGAGAGAAAACTTAAAGGCAGCGAAAACCGACTCACCTGTTTGCATGCCGTCCAACAATTTCCATTTTTTCGACTGCCGTTATTCAGCTGCAACTCCAAATCCGTGGTACAACAGCTCTAACTTAAACTCTGAACTAGTAGCACTTAACTGTCAGCATGTTTGCAAAATTCAGCAATCACCGAGCCACAAAATTCCAACAGCAAGATAGAGCAGGTAGAATCACAAATTGAAATGCGGCAGCTAAAGCCGGCTGGCCATAAAAGGCTAAAATCTTGACTGAATCTCGAATTAAGTCCAAATTTCAAAAATTGGATTAGGACTTTTTTTTTTGATAAATGGATTAGGACTTAAGTTAATAAATAGGATTAGAGTTGAAGAAAACTGGAGTTTTATAAGCCCAAGTTGCACCCTTAGGCATATTGTAATGACAACGGCCGGCCAAATATGTTTTTATGACTTTTCTTTTAAGTTATTTCCATGTCCATAAATTTTGGTCTTAATTTCTATGTCCATGACATTCGTAACATATCAAAAAATCCTTTTTATATATGTAGTCCTTTTTTTATATGCAGTATTTCTCCCTAAATTCTTATCATACTCATCAAATTAAAATAACACTTTTGTAATTTTTTAATTAAAATAATTCAACTCGAATATGATTTAATTTCAACAAGTTTAAATATCATATTAGATACAACGTCCAAATCAGTTAGCATGATCGAGGCAATTTCCCAAAATTGCATATGGCAATCTTACTGCCCTCTTACGATGCAATGGCTCCATGATCTATAAACGGTTTCCGAACCATCTCATGGAACACTGGCTTCTCGCTAATAAAAACTCCAACATTGAGCAGGCAAAGGTGTTCCTTCAATCACAGGACACCGCCCTATTAGGCTCGAAAACACTCGAAAAGATCAGAACTCTTTCTAAGTAGTCAGATTTACAATGTACCAGCTTGATTTCAAATTTCTGCAAGCAGTAAATCTCCGGATTTAGTGGTTGCCGACGATGAGGAGATGGAAAAACTGTTAGTGTAGCACGTGATTTTTCGTGCGCTACGATGGGCCGGCAAATGGGCCTAAAAAATATAACTGTGGATCAAACTGGAAAGTAAATGTATATATTCCAGAGAGAAAAATAAATATGAGATGCAAGTTAGCGAGTTAGCTGGTTAGATATGATGCAAGTTAGATACAGAAATTAAATGTGCGAAATAAAAAATGTAACGGTATAGAAAAGAGGTTCAAGATCAGAAACAGAAAAAATATAAAAGATGTAAATATGGAGGTTAAAGAAAGGAGATGCAAGTGTTAAGACTTTTAAATGATGCAAGTTCTTAGAGATTTTTAAATGATGCGAGTTAGTCAAACACAAATATGTATCTCAATTAGGCTCAATTAGTAGTTAGTGTCATGCGTGCAAATGCTGATAAAATTTGATATATTAATTTTTGGAGCCGCCACTGACCATATAACAGTAGTTAGTCCCTATACAATAAGGCACTGAAATACAAAGATTCTCTTGATGAACTCACGACTAGAAAAAAAATACAACTTTATTTTTCTAATACATTGGCCCTAAGAGTACGAGAAATTAACATGTATGTATGTATGTGTATATATATATATATATATATATATATATATATATATATATATATATATAAGTTGAGGAGGGTGGAGGTGGGAAGTTAATCCCTAGGCTTTTTTTTTTTATGCCTTAACTCAATCTGAGGGTGAGTAAAGGAATTTCATTCCTATTGCATAGGATAAGATGATATTTTTTTATGAAGAGGTAAATGTTTTTTATATATTCCTTTTTAGAAAAGACAACCAGTACCTGTTTTGTAAATTGTTTGAATAAAATGGAAATTTTCTGAATTAACGGTTAAAAGAGAACGGTTTGGTTATTAACACATGCATTTTTTGTTTACAGAATATTGCAAAATAAAAAAAATCTAAAGAAGCAAGGGTGGACATTATATGATAAAAAAAATTACGGAATAATATTACACCAAATGACTCGAAAGATGATATGTTCTATTTTTATTTTTTTATTTTTTTAAAAAAATGGAATAAAGGAAAGATGATGCAAAGGACGGGCATGAGCTTCTGGATCTTCACCCCTTGCTTTTTTTTAAAAAAAAAAAGAAAATAGAAAATGATGCAAAAGATATTAGAATGGAAACAACGGACAGATGTATGCGCTTAACCTTTGTATTTTCTCTTTTCTTTTTTTGACGTCAAGGAGAAGTGAGTTGGAGCAGTCCTGGATAAAAAAAATAAATAAAATGGGTGTCTAACACGATGGAGAAAAGGGTAGCTCTTATGGGAATTTTGGGAAAAAGTGGATGGGAGGAGAATTTGGGTTTGTTGGGCCTGTTTGAACATCTGGTCTTCAAATGGGGAAATGTGGTCATTTTATAGCCTTTAAGTTTGACAATTTGCATATTGGTATTTTTCTTTTAATATTTTGCACAACTTCGTTATTTTCTTTTTTGCAAAACTCTAACAAAAATGGACTTCTTGGTAATTTTATGGGTGATTTTTGGAAACCACCAATGGGCCCCTTGTTTTGCTCGGCTAGTAAGTCAACTTTCTCCTAGCTATGGATTTTGTGCATTTTATGTCTTTTATGCATGCCTTGATTGTCACCTTTTTTTCCTTGATTTTGGATGGGGCCCACACTTATTGATGTCCCTTAATCATTTTAACGGTTTAGATTTTCTCTTGGTGGGTGGATCTAGTAGTTTTTAACGACCATTTGAAATGTTGCAAATGTACCTCCTTTCTTGGCCAAACTAATTTTGACCATCAAAAATCTCATAAAAATATTAATTATTTGTTTAATCCAAATCGTTTATCACGTCGACTTTGTTTCAATTAACTTGAAAAAAGTGTTCTTCACTTCTTCTTGAATGCAAATTACTCTTGATCAACTGTATGAATTATTGGTTGTTATTTCCATAGTGGGCTTAAAGCATTGGAGGCCCATGGATTCTACACGAATTTGGGCATACAAATATACGGGTTAAAATTTTAAATGTAAATTCACAAAAAACCTTAAATGGGTGTGTCAAATAGTAGTAAGCCTATTTGAAAATTTAATTTTCACATTAAACTGGGGTGTCCGCAGTGTTCGGTCATGGTGTTGATCGAACACCACTTTTTTACCTTTAAATGCCGCTGATGGGGAGATATAGTAGCCCCGGTGCGATTTCATCATCGCCAGCGCTTTGAATGGCTTCAATTTTCTGATTGATGGTTATCAGAATTGGATCCCAAATGGCATCCATGGCTGTGAAGAACAAAAGGTTACAGAGCACATTGTAAAAACGAAAATTTAAATGCAACATGTAATAGTAGGGATATTTTTGCCGATTCGAAAGTGTCTAAAAATCATATTAACAGCAGCTGACGTGGCCAGGGTGAAAAAAGGTTACCATGGTTGTGACAGCTATTAGTGTTAAATTACGTGAGGGTTATTTATAATTTTTAAAATTATATGAGTACGCTCGTAATTATCGTCAAACTATGTAAATATATTTACAGATTACCAACACAATTAAATATAACTTAGAAGTCAAATTAATATTTTTAGTTTAAAGCTGGAGGCTTACAAAAGAAGTATAATCAAACAAGCCCTCAAAGATGTTATTGTGGCTAAAAATTATTTTAAATGGTTTATGGTTGGTTTGAATTTTTCGAATGATTCAATAAAAATTAGAATGATTTTAAAATATTGTTAAATGATTTATTGTTGTGGTAAGCGCTTTATATTAATTTTTATGAAAATTTTATGGGTTTTTTCAAATATACCCACCATGTTAACCTTAATATCAAAATATCTACGAAGTTTCACAAATTTCAAATATACTCATTACGTTTATGTCTAATATAAAAAATGCCCAATATATTACAAATGTTAATAAATACTATTAACTTATATGAGAAATTACCAATATTCTCATCAAATTTGAGGTTGAAGTCGCTAGTTGCTCAAGAACTCTAAATATGTAAAATCTTAATTTCATTCCCTTTCATTTCATTTCATATCTTATAATAATGGTATTTTGGGTATTTAGCAAAAAGATAACTAATATTTAAATAGAGATTCGTTAACTTACGTATTTGAGTTTAATAGAATGAGCATGTTTAGGATTAAATACAAAAATAGTAGATATATTTGAAATTTTTTAAAATATAGTAAGTATTTTTGAAATTGGGGTCAATCGTAGTGGGTATTTTTGATGGTTGCTAGAATTTGATCCCAAATGGCATCCATGGCTGTGAAGAACAAAAGCTTACGGTGCACATTGTAAAAACGAAAATTTAAATGCCACATGTAATAGTAGGGATATTTTTGCTGATTCGAAAGTGTCTAAAAATCATATTAACAGCAGCTGATGTGGCCATGGTGAAAAAGGGTTACCATGGTTGTGACAACTATTAGTGTTAAATTACATAAGGGTTATCTATAATTTCTGAAATTATATGAGTACGCTTGTAATTATCGTCAAACTATGTAAATATATTTACAGATTGATTACCTGACTAGTTAAATATAACTTAGAAGTCAAATCAATATTTTTAGTTTAAAGCTGGATGCTTACAAAAGAAGTAGAATTAAACAATCCCTCAAATATGTTATTGTGGCTAGAAATTATTTTAAATTCTTTGTCGTTGGTTAGAATTTTTTTGAGTGATTTAATAAAAATTAGAATGATTTTAAAATATCATTAAATGATTTATTGTTGTGGTGAGCGTTTTATATTAATTTTTTAATGAAAATTTGATGGGTTTTTTCAAATATACACACTACGTTGACCTTATATCAAAATATCCACTAAATTTCAAAATTTTCAATTATACTCACTACGTTTACATTTTATATAAAAAGTGCTTAATACATTACAAATGTTAATAAACACTATCAACTTATATGAGAAATTACTAATATTCTCGTCAAATTTGAGGTTGAATTGAAAGATTGGAAAGTCGCTAGTTGCACGAGAGTTCTAAATATGTAAAATGTTAATTTCATTCCCCTTTCATTTCCTTTCATATCTTATAATAATGGTATTCTGTGTATTTAGCAAAAAGATAACTAATAATTAAACAAAGATTCGTTAACTTGTGTATTTGAGTTTAATAGAATGAACATTTTTAGGATTAAATACAAAAATAGTAGATATATTTGAAATTTTTTAAATATAGTAAGTATTTTTGAAATTAGGGTCAATTGAAGTGAGTATATTTGGAAAAGCTCAAGTTTTATATTCATTTTAGGATAATTTCAAAATATTTTATATGAAGTTACCGTTGGTTAGAATTTTCTAGAATGCTTTTTAAATCGTCTTTTCATGAAATTCGGCTGCAAAAGAATACTGGATATAAGAAATTACTTTTACAATTCACTACGTTATAGGATCTAAGGAAATCTGGCGGACTAAACTTCCCAGCAAAATCCTCATCTTTGGTTGGAGACTGTTCAAAAATAGACTTCCGACCCTCCTTAACCTCCGTAATAGGGGTATTGATGTGGATCCCTTTTGTTTATTTTGCAGGCATGGTTCTGAGGATACAAACCATTTATTCTCGGAGTGTGAGGTCACAAGAATTATTTGCTCTAGGGTTGCGGGGGGCATCTCTCTTTCGACCCCGGTCCAGGATATCTTCTCCTCTCTCTCCGCTCGCCATGCGTCGAAGGATCTTGCTATGTTCATTCTCTGTTGCTGGAGGATATGGTTTATGCGAAATGCATTGAGAGTCGACGGAACAAAACCGGATATTGCCAACACTCTCAAATGGTGCATGGATTACATGGAGCAACTCCAGAGGGCCACCCCTCTCATACTTGGAGGTGCGATTGATCGACCATTGGTTCCTCGATGATCCAGACCCCCCGGCGGGTTTCCTCAAGCTTAATGTCGATGCTCGGATCCTTCATTGTCATGCTTCAATGGGCTTCGCTGCTGTCATCAGGGATTCCAGAGGCTCGTTTGTCGCTGCAAAAGGTTGGCGTAGGTGTGGCACTATGGAGCCTTTGCTCATGGAGGCATATGCATTCCTTCTTGGGGCTAGATGGGGTCATGAGCTCAACTTTCAAAAACTGCAAATAGAGTCCGATTCGCTATTACTGATAAACTTTCTTCTCTCAAATGACCCCATCTCCTCTCCTGTTGGGGTTATTGTTGATAAGATCAAGTCTATTCTTTCACTTTCTCCCCATGTTACGGCTCATCATGTCCTTAGGCAAGACAATGCTGTGGCACATGCTTTGGCCGATTCTCTGTCTGTTTCGTCAGTCGATCATCATGTCTGGTGGGGCATCCCCCCAGCTATTCATGAGAAAATTTGTATAGACAATTTTTTGAAAATGAATCTTGGTTCCTCCTATCCCTCCGCCCTAGACGCGATCTAGGGTGGTGAGATAGGTTGTTTCCATTTATCAAAAAAAAGATAGCAAACCCCAGCTGCGAGAAATTAAATTCAAGTGATTGAGTACTTATTCAATTTGCTTGGCCAAAGCCCTGCCAACTTTCCTGACAAAATTAACACACTAACCTTTTGTTCGATCCATTTTTCAATGATTTCCTTATTTTTGTTAACTTCATGTTAATCATAATTCTATGCTATATATATAGTGCATCAACGTTAAATTCGAATTCACAATCATCCCAAAAAATATTATGACATGGTAGATGCTGTATATATCGTGCATCAACGTTCAAAATTAGATGCAACTGCGCACATGGTACCGGAATACCTTACAACATTGCAAAAAGTATGTAGAAGAGGGGGGAAGGTACAGAAGGAATTCAGAGGTAGACGGTTGACATATTATAAATTATAAATTATAAATTAAATTCTCAAAGGCATGTAGGGATTACAGGGGAAGTCGTTACATGCTTTTTCTTCCACCAATCCTCTCCTTCACACTTTTGAAGCCAATTTCGGAGCTGCATTGATGGATTGATAGTGCTCAATTTTTTGAGGGTGGCAATGCATTTCAGACCTTCTGAAAGCATGTTTAATCTTTCGCAACATATATATAAATTTTCAGGCTTGCGGATGGCTCCTGGTTCCACCGCCCACTCCAGTTGAGGCAAGTCAGAAATGCTCAAGCATCTGAGCTGAGGAAAACCATGGGCAGATGAAGTCATCTTCTTTCCATTTAACGAATCACATGATATTGAGAGGCTATGGAAGTTCTGCAACGTCTCCAACATCGGCATTGGATCCTCCTTGATTACGGAAAAGCTAAATAAAATCTTTTTAAGGGTTGGTGGAAGTTCAGGCAGTCTCTCCAATCTTACACTCCAATACATTTCAGAAAGATGCAAATGATACTCCAGAGATCGAAGGAATAGGGCCTCTGTACGTTCAATGTCGCCCAGTCCCAGCGATTGGAGATCAACAAGCTTCCTAATGAAGCCTCCGATTCCTTTCATCTGTAAATTGATCCTCCGACCTATCATCAAATTCCGAAGGCCACCTAATGAGATCAAGCTGCTCTCTTCTATCCAACTGCCACCACCTAGGAATAATGTGTAGAGATTTCTTCGTTTGTCCACTTTTGGTTGGCCTTCAAATGTGCAATTATAGGTATCCAAATGCTTCAACTGATGAAGTCTCCAAATTTCTTTGGATAGACAAGTATTGACAGTAAAAGAAGAGTCTCCAAATTGTAAATCTTTCCAATGGATGGTGGAATAACTGATATCAGAGTACTTTTTTAGGTTCAAGTACTTGAGATGGGTGAGTTCTCCTAATAGGACGTAGTATTTTTTCAGGAACTTTTACATCCACTAACTCAAGTACCCTCAGCAGTTTGAGACACTTGAGATCAGGTAATTTTGACAGATACCTGTTGAAACAGAACAGGGAACGAATGTTTGTGGTAGATTTGTATGGTGAATCGGCTGTTTCATTAATTCATTGTGCATAGCTAACCAACACGCTGTTATGCTAGATGTACAATTGCTCACTTCATTGTAGATTTCAAGAAAATTGTGCTTGCCACCTTCTGAAATGACAAAACCATGAAGCAGGTCATGCACGTGGCAAGTTTCTGCCGAGCCATCCCATTCTCTTTCAGCAACTCGAATCAAGCTCCTGCCAATCAGCTCCACCAAGTACTCTTCTGCCAAGCCTTCTTTTCCTCGCCCTTCAACCGACTGTATGAAGCCCTGTGCAATCCATACCATCTTTAATCTGTGCACACGAATTTCATAATCTTCTGGGAGGAGGCCCAAATAGAGGAAACAAGGCTTCAAGTAATGTGGTAAATCAAAATAGCAGAAGGCTAATATGTCTTCGCAATGCACTCATTCTCCAGATAGCTCGAATTTTATGCTACCTAAGACAGTCACCCACGCCTTCTGTTTTGGCTCCTCCTTCGCAGCTAGGATACCACCAACTACTGAGATGGCCAAAGGCAAGCCATGGCATTTGGCCACAATTAGTTTCCCAATATCCACGAGCTCCGAAGAACAAGAAGAGCAAGGTATCTCAGCACTCATCTCCAGTGGGAGTGCCTTCTTTAGAAACAGCTTCCAGCTATCATCTGGATCTAGAAGAGGCAGGTGATAAGGGGGATTTGCTGGATCAGAATCAGCGTCTAATGCGACGTGCTCATTGCGAGTTGTGAGGATGATTCTACTTCCATTGTTGGCTTCTGGAAATGCTGCTTTAGCTGATCTGATGAATCAGTGTCCCACATATCATCTAGAACAATAAGCATCACACCTCTATCCAACTTTCTATTACATTTGGTTCGACTCGTTCTTAAATTATTTCCTTATTTTTATTAAATTCAGAAATTAAAGTTGTGTAAAAAGTGAAATCCAGAAAAAAAAAAGAAAGGGGTTTGGAGAAAAGTCGAAATGAATTAAAATAAAGTGCACACTTGTAGAAGGGATAATCTCAAAATAACTACTGAATCAGTAATAAGAATCTGAAATACTCAAATAGTGCAGTAGGAATTAATATTTGGAAGCATATGGTATTTCTTGTTGATTTTTAGAGCTCGTTTGGTTTCTTTTTTAAAAAATTTTAAGAATTATCTTATAGCTTGATTGTAAGATGAGATATAATGTAAAAGTTACATCAACCAATCAAAAATAAATTAATGCAATTGAATTTTAAATAGCAATATGCTTTCCTTCGCATAGAGTACTTATAAAAAGTGGCTTTTTGGGTTCTGTAACATATCCAAACCGTTTATTACCCATTATTTTCATATTAAAATCCCTATATCGTAAATTAAATATAAATTAAATATATTAGTTATAATAAACACCCAAGAATAAAATTTAAACCGCGAAATTTATACGTACTGCTTTTTTATATTAATTACTTATTATACAAATCAAATCCATAGATTATTTTCAACACAATAAAATATACTCATGTCTAAAATTACGATACTATAATCTTCAATATCAATCCAAAATTAAATATTTTAATAAATTTAATTCTTTTAACTCACGTGAATAGCTGAAATTTTAGTTCATGGTGTCAAATTTTAACTAAAATGCAATTAATAGTTTGGATATAAAAATATAATAATTATGTGTTTGAGAAGCGATAAAACTTTTAAGAAAAAATTTTTGTTTAAATTTTTTTGAAATCAGATAAAATAATATGATAAGATAAAGGTAATAATGATGAATAAAAAGAATAGAATTAAAATAAATAGGATATATGTATGAATAGTTGTATACAAATATTTAAAAATAAATTAGTTGTATAGGAATAAGTGAAGAATAGGGTACTTATGAAGACTGAAAAAATTTTGGGTTAAAAAGATTTTAGTTTAAAAACTTTTTTAGGTTAACAAAACATTTCAAACTAAAATTTTTATATAAAACTTTTCATTCTCTATAATAATTTTACTTTTCAATCATTTTATTACATTTTTATGTCAATATCATATTTTTCAATTTTTTTTACAATTTTTATATAACTACCCTTTTTCAATCATTACCTTTTATCATATCATATTATTTTTTCTAATTACAAAAACTTTATGTTAAAAAATTTTCTCTAAAAGTTTATCCCTTCTGAAACACATCCTAAAAGTGTGATTTAAATTCCATAAAATATGTTAATTTAAAATTTTGTATTTTTCATAATTATCATATTTTCCAATTATTTCTTTACATCATTGCAATTATCCTATTTTTCAATAATTTCTCCATAAATACCCTACAACAACTATCATATCCATTTTAACTTTATTTTCTTTACTCTTCAACATTATCTCTATCATAGTACATCATTTCTATCATTTAAAAACTTCTACACTAAAATTTCTCTTTCAAAAATTTTTATCAAATACCAGAAACATCTAAAATAAGAATTTTTACACCCTTACCTATAAAGTTTGGGTAAAATTATAAGCACATAATAAAATTTGCAAAATTTGCATTCATACATGCTATATTTGCTTGAAATTGCAAAAACAACAAACTCTTACTCCAGTTTCAATGTTAATCATTTATTTTATCTAATATTAATAAAATATTTAATATTTAAATTATATATTTTATTACATCCAAGGCACAAGTGCCACTACAACGAAATGGTGCAATTGTTACCAAACAAGTAACAATTATTTATTCGGCCTCACTTTTATCAAACTCCCTTTCTAGGTAACTATTTCCATATTTAAAATTTTTATAGTTGATGAAAAATTCACTTCTTCCATTGTATTTAGAATCCTTTATATTATCATAAAAACTCTCTCATTTGTTTAATTTCGCTGCTTAAGGATCTCATCTACAAATGTGTAAAATCAATGTAATAAAATAGTTCAATGCAAAAATATCGATTTTAAAGTAGTTTTTCAACATTTAAACCATCTAAAATATCATTATTATATGGATATTATTATATTTTAATACATATGCATATAGATCTAAATATTTTTATAATTTACATATGAATATATATATATATATATTTGAGCAAATATAACCCGTACACATACTTGATTTGGATAAAACTTAAAGTCTCATAAACAAACCAGTGATATTAAATATAATGAATAGATTAAAATTTATATTAATCATTAATATCTTAAACTTGAAAGGGTTACTTGAGATCGCTTTTATATAGGTAAATCCCTTATTTTAATAAATTTTTATTTTATCTAGCTATAATACATTATGCCAGGTTGAAATTGTACGTGTGTATTGGCACATGTACGAGCCAAATGCGGACCTGCCCTCTTTCCCTCAAGCTTGACACCAACCCCACCACCCCACCCAAACCTTGCCTCACCCCTCTCCATCAACCCCCTGCACCCTCTTTGACTGTAGTGAATTTGGTGGGCTTCTGCGTGCATGTGTGCATTTTTCTAGTGTGTGCGTTTTTTTTTTTCTTCTGGCATTCCCCGTTTGGCAGGAAATGCAAAAGGAGCGAAGGAAATGGAAGTTGAATACTACAGTGATTCCGATGTTGTTGCCGTTGCCTTCAAAATCCTCAAATCAGCCATTAAGGTATATGCGCCAGCGCATTCCCAAATTTCGGCATTCGGGGTTGTTTTAATTCTGATATTTCGTTACACGTTGCTGCAACTGCTGGGCTGAAGTCCTTTCTTCCGGAGACTGTTTAGATGTTGTACTAAATATCTTATACGACTTCAGTTTAGAGAAAGCTGTGAATTTGAGCGGCACTAGCAATCGTTGACATTTTCAATTAAACAGTCAACGACTTTTGACTTGTGATGAAATTTTTTATTTTTCAAGTTATTTGATTACGGTGTGATATTAATTACAAAATCAATGTTGCAGTGACTTATGCTTTTTTTCCCCCTTCTGGAAGCTGTTTTGATGTGCCGTACATTTACTGGTCGAATTCACATGGGCTTGACGGATGGCTTCAATTGTGTCATCGCTTGTACAAGGGTTTCATACCAGCCTAGACAAGCTTTGTCAGTATTCTTGTGCTTTGAAATTTTTAAACGGCTCGGGCTGAGTCATCTATGATGGATTGGATATCTTATGGATTAAGGATTTTCAAAGCAGCATAATACTTTATTGGTTTTTTTCTATTTGTGAACTTTAGTGGTTTCTAACAACCGGCCTTTCATCATTGGTGGATGGTTAATCAGTCCTTTTTTCACTCTTGAAAATGGACATGAGACTATCAATAACCAGATTTGTCTTCAGTTACTAAAGCATCACAAAGCATCAAGACTTTTAGTGGTGAAGAAACTAATCAGTTGATGTCATACCTTAGCCTCTATATAGTCCAGCGGTGCGAGGACTTATCATCTAGCCCACACAGTAGGCCCATTACTCAGGTATTGTTTATTTTTTTCATGTTTATTTAGCATGTTAGGTCTACAATTGCTGACACTTGAAGCTGTAATCAAGGTTTTTGTTGGTTCCTAAAAACACATCTTTCACCAATTGAGCTGCAATGGGTTTGCTGCATAGGCTGGGTGATAAGTCCTCACACCGTAGAACTCCATGGATGACTAGGGTATGACATTCACTTGATTGATGAAAGGCATAGTCTCAAGGAGACACAAAATATTGAATAAATTTGGCAGGGTGAATAATATCTGAGTAATGGGCCTGCCGCATGTGCTAGATAATAAGTCTTCACACCACCGGGCTTCATAGAGGGCCAGGGTGTGATAGTGGAACTACTTTGAGGTTGTTTTTTTTTTTTTTGTACGTTAAGGACTCATCATCTGACAAATTAATGTTTTTACAATGGAAACAGCTTTCTTACATTTCAAATGTGATGTCTGACGATGCATATTCTAACCCAAACATGCAGATGGTACCAGCATATTTTGACATTTGTTCTGGATGTTGGATGTAGGGTAGCAAGTTTTGGCACATTATTCCTCTCACGGAATGTAATGCCTCTGTCTACAGCCCCAAAGGTTGTTCATGAGAATCAGATTCAATTTGATCTTGAATGTGGAGCTCCCATAATGGTATCAGATTTTGCAACAAGACGTTTACTGTATCTAAATGGTAAATTGTTGCAGTGTTGAGTTAATTGGACCCGTGATGGTAACTTCTTTTGTTCTATCATTTTCTGCATAGGTGTAAATATATAAATTCTTCCTTCTTTCTTGCACTAAAAAGGTAGTTCTCATGCTAAAAAAAATATATTCATATTAATTTGATTACACATAGTTCTCAGATGGATATAGTTATGGGCTTAAGGCTTATGTCATTGTTACACTAATCTTGTCTTTCTTTTCTCTTTTTTCTTTTCATTTCATTCCTTTTTGCGATCAAGAAGGAATTTTACTTTTTTGATGTCAATTGGACGCTTAGTGCAAGAGGGTAATTTGCTTGGGCAACTCAGCCAATTCATAAACGTGAAGAAGAAGCATAGAATGGTGGGTGACTGGGAAAGTTGCAATTGTTAATCATAACGAATGCTCAGGAGTTGCTTTTATTATTTGTTCGTATCAACCAAAAAAGGTTGCAAGTGTGACTAAGTGCATAGGTGGAGGTATATGGGTTTGAGGGTGAGCATTGGCCCTCTTAAATTCTGAATAAACCTTTAAAGTCTCAAGAATTATTTTAAAATTTAGTTAATTTGGCCTACAGATAAAAATTACCCACCCTTAAATGTCAGTCAACCTCCTTTCCCCTCCCCAGAGGTCTTAGATTTGCCCAGTTTAGTGAGTTCAGGAGGTCTATTATCCTGTATTGATGATAATTCTCTGTACCTTTTTTAAAATTTACCCATGGGTGCTAGCTCGTATTTGATATCTCCCCTTGTTTTGTGTTTCTTTCCTTGATGATGTAGATTACCACAGCTTTCTCACAATTTTTTGGTTTGTTCCATCTTCTTTCACATATGACACAAAAGAGTATTAAGCCCACACCAGTCATTGAATGTTCTTTATGTTCCAACCAATATCTGGCTGCTGCAGTATTTGGATACATCCTTAATTAAGAGAATGTAAGGTACATATCCAGACTTCCGTTAGTTGAAATAATGCTTATGTTGGTAATGATGGCAGAGACAAAAATGGTGGTCTTTTTACTATTACAATTTCTTTCAGGTTATGATGAATTTATGCAGTTGCAAAATGTTCATCATGCAATTAATTTGATTTGCATTACTAGGAACTTAGATGGAGGAACTATGATTTCGTTCCCTATAGAAGGATATGCTGAAAAATGCAACAGATGGTGGTTGCTTCGGAACCAACCCAACAGACCAACAACAAAAGTCATTGTCATACTTGTGTTCAATTATGAAATACTTACGGTCTTGGTAGAAACATTCTTCTATAGTTAATCTCTACAATAAGTTCTAAATATGCATATGTTTTTGTAATAATTCATTCATTTCTGACACACATGTATGCATATAGAATGAAGGACCTTATTCCTCGAGTTTGCTGGGAGCTTGTTAAAAAGTGGGATATGTTGCTATTTGGCAGAAACCTGTAGACAATAATGGCTATATCAGTCGCGCAGCTTAATTATACCACCATGGTCTGAAACACAAAATGACTCAGAAAGTGTTTGGTATCCCGATATTTTTCTTCTAAAAGTATTTGTGAATGATAAGAAACTTTTGTGAATTTTCATCATCCATCTTAAGCAGCGTTTTTGTATTCAACGATCTTTTGTATATTTGGATCAAACTACTGAACTAGGATCAAAGAGAGTATATGGAAAATACTCTCTAGGCAATGTATTTTCTTTTCCAGATATCTTCATTGAGATATACTTATTGGCTGTGAAAGTCAAATCATAAATGTTAATTGATATCCTCTTAAAGGAAAAGGAAGAATGAAGCAAATAGTTAATAGCAAAATTGGGTGACTCCAGAGTTTATGCTTGGGTACCTCTAAATGCAATAGTAAAGTTGTCCAAGATAGAACTTGTTATTTTAGTGTAGAGAGACTATATATATGTTCCTACTTTTATGTAAATAGCTTATATAGAAGTGGTTTCATATAATCTCATCTATTTTTATCTTGATAATTAATAGAAAATTCGCTTCATTTATTGTTATTTAATTTCATTTGTTTTGCTAAAAGACTAAATTTTATCGAAATCAAAGATACACATAGGTCACATTTGCTTCAATATATATATGTTTATAAGTAAATTATAAAAAATGATTAGATCCATTCACATGCATTTGAATATAACAATACTTTAGAGAGTCGTTTATCTACATAGTAATGATGTATTAGATCCATTCACATTCAATCTTTCTCAGACAAGAATTCAGAATTTTGTTTCGACAAGCACGTAACCTTTTCAGAAATCTCTCGCAAGAGACATTTGACATTATAAGTTTGGGAGACAGACCCAAGCAACAACACCAGAATTATGGAAATGATTCCTCACTTTATCACTATTGTAGACTTTGTTAGCGACAGTGGTCTTACCTGCTCCTCTTGTGGCTACTATGGACCACACAGTGGCGGTGACTGTCTCTAGCTCCTCCTCTTCCTATCAACCTCTTCCCCAATTCCTCAACATGTTTTTCGAAGCCAACTACTTTGTTGCCAACAGCAAAAGGATTGAATGGAATCCGGTGGATCCCCCCTTCTTCTACCCTTTCATGCTTTTTTAGCTCTTTCTTCTTTGTCATCGCGTTGCCCACCATTTTAAACTCTTCCAACCATTGGAACAACTCTTTAAACTCTTTCAACTGCTCAAACAGCTCTTGAAACTCTTCCAGCTCTGCTCTCTCTTCTAACAAACCCAACAAACCCCATACCTCTTCTGCCCCTTTACACCATGCAAAATTCATCCTTAGAACCTTTTGGAGCAAAGCCCACAACTCTTCCCCTTCTCACTCGTCCGACTCTTTCCTGCACCCTTCCACCCCTTCCTCTTTTGCTATTTGGTTGAACACTTTCAACATTTTCTCATAAGCTTTATCCATCCATTCCTCCTTTTCATAAATTACGAGGATGTCACTGTCTTCAAAAATAAAAAATAAATACTTAAAAATATCCAAAAATAGTAAAATTTGGTTTATATATTCAATAAACCTAGCTTAACTTATTTATGAAAAAATAAAAAAGGCTTACTTAGGCCGGCCTAACTGGATCACATCTCTAACATTTAAATCATTTAGAATATCATTATTATATAAATAAATAATGCTAGAAAGTATTGTTATATTTAACTGCCTGTGTGAATGGATTTAACAAATTTTTATAAATTACACCTGTACACACACACACACACACACACACACATTTTTTATGATTTATATCTACCGCGTGGGTTGGAGGATAAGTCCTCATACCGCTAGATTCTATGAAGGCTAGTGTAACATCAACTGGTTGACTATTTCATTACTAAAAATCCTTATGCATTGTGATGCTTTAATGACCGAAAACAAATTTGGTTATTGATGGTTCTGTGTCCATCTCTAAGAGTAAAAAATAAAAGGATGATTAACCATAAAGGCTAGTTGTTATCACCAGGGTATATGTGAGTTCAGTTCAACCAGCAACATGTTGAACCTAATCTATCTTAACCAAGTTAGGGTTGGGTGGGGTTGAAGTTGGGTTGTGATCAGCCTATGTTAAAGAGATGTGATCTGGTTAGACTGGTCTAAGTATAGGCTTATTTAGGACGACCTAAAAATCAAATTTCCAAGTATTTTTTTAAGTTTTTTTTCATAAACATGTTAAGTTAGGTGTATTGAATATATAAACCAAGTTTTATGAGAACACCACTGTCTTTAAAAATGAAAAATAAATAATTAAAAATATTCAAAAATGGTAAACTTAGTTTATATATTCAATACACCTAGCTTAACATGTTTATGAAAAAATAAAAAAAAGCCTCAAAATATAAACCTAGCCTAACTGGATCATTTCTCTAAATCTTAAAAATACAACTTTAAAATTAATATTAAATATTAAAATATGTTATTATGTTGATTTTATATATCTGGTAGATGAGATTTATACACAATTATACTAGATAAATGACAATTATTTTATAGTAATAGATATGATATTAAACATAATGGATGAAGTAGATTTTTCATGAATTATCATGGTGTTAAAATTACTGAAATTTTAAGGGTAAGCTTATAAAATTATGTTTTATAATCTGGACGGTCCATTTTTCAAAATAACATCTCTATCATCAAATTTAATATAAAGGGTTTAATAAAAGGTTAATATTAAATATCACTTCAAATAGCCATATAAACTAAATTTTTACAGAATTAATTCATCACATATACTGTAAAATATCTCAAATAATGTTTGTAATGGTTCAGATTATTCGTTTTGCATCTATATTTTCCTGTAATTATTTTTTTGTGTTTTTCTCTTAAAATACATATTTACCACTCTATATTATGTCTAAATTTGCTATATCTAAAAATCTATAAATCTGATCAATCTGAAATTTTGCAGATAAGCTAATCATATAATTATCTTATTATTGTACGGTCATAATTATCTAATTATGCTCAGAAGTGTGTTTATTTCATCATATATCATTTCATACCCTTTATTTGGTATTTCTCATTTAAATAAGTAACATTTCAACATTAAACATTTCAATAATACCCCTGTGACTAATTAGTCATGCTAGAATTGTCGTGAATGGTTTAGATCTATGAAATAACTTGCGTATAACATAGAATGAATGAGATTAACAGAGAAAATGGAACGACGCAGCTTACCTTCAAAATTCTTTCTTCTTCCTTCGTCTGTCTCCTGCGCGATTTCTCTTCTTCTTCGAATGGTGAAAACCTATCTCTCGTTTGCGCCTTTTATACTAATCCTTGTGTTAAACGGCTGGGGTTAATTGCCATCAATTTGAAACGAACGTGCATGGCCCATTAATCCCACCGTTTCCATCCGTTTCTTGGAAACGGATGGACGATGGCTATTACATTCTCCCCCCTTATAAAAGTTTCGTCCTCGAAACTTAATTAAACAAAAATGGATATTTTTGTTTGATATCTTCTTCAAGCTCCCACGTAGCCTCCGATTCTCCATGATTATTCCATTGCACTTTGACATACTTTATCAACCTTTTCCGCAACTGTTGCTCTTTAGAATCTATTATCTTGATTGGATTTTCTTGATATATTAACTTATCTAAGATTGGCAATCGATCTGCTATAAGCACATGGGAAGGATCTGACACATATTTTCTCAACATAGAAATGTGAAACACATTATGCACCGCAGCCAATGAGGGTGGTAGTGCTATTCGATATGTCACTGCTCCGACTTTCTCTAAAACTTCATATGGTCCGATATAACGAGGACTGAGCTTTCCCTTTTTGCCAAATCTCATAACTCCTTTCATAGGTGATATTTTTACAAACACCTTATCACCTATGGAAAATTCTAATTCTCTCCGCCTTAGATCTGCATAACTTTTCTGTCTACTTTGGGCAGTAAGCAATCTTTCTCTGATTAGCTTTACTTTATTTGCAGTTTCTTGCACAATATCTGGCCCGATCAATCTTCTTTCTCCGACCTCATCCCAATTTAAGGGTGTTCTGCAAGGTTTCCCATATAAAGCTTCATAAGGGGACATTTTAATACTAGTATGATAATTGTTATTATATGCAAACTCCACCAAGGCCATATATTTATCCCAACCAATTCCGAAATCTATTATACACATTCTCAACATATCTTCGACTACTTGATTTAGTCTTTCAGTTTGCCCATCTGTTTGTGGATGAAATGCTGTGCTAAATTTCAATTTTGTCCCCATTGTCTGATTTAAACTGCTCCAAAACTTCGAAGTAAATATAGTATCTCGGTCGGAAATAATTGCCTTGGGAATTCCATGCAACCGAACTATTTCTTTACAATACAGGTTGGCTAACTTTTCTGCAGAATAACTGGTTTTGATTGGCAAGAAATGTGCGACCTTTGTTAATCTATCCACAATTACCCAAATAGAATTATTTCCTGCAGCAGTCTTTGGTAACCCTTCAATAAAATCCATAGTGATTTCATCCCACTTCCATTCTGGTATTTCCATTTGCTGTAATAATCCTGCTGGCTTTTGATGTTCGGCTTTGACTTGTTGGCATGTTAGGCATTGTGCTACAATTTCTGCTGTCATTTTCTTCATACCCATCCACCAAAAATATCTTTTAAGATCTTCATACATTTTTGTACTCCCTGGGTGTATGGTGTATGGTGAGTAATGAGCTTCTTCTAAAATTTGTCTTTTTAGTTCTACTGTATCGGGTACACATAACCTTCCTTTATATCTGACAGTGCCCTCATCATCAACTGTGAATCCTTCCATAGTCCCTTCTGCCACTTTTTCCTTTATCCTTATAATTTGTTCATCTGTTCTTTGCTTTTCTTTGATCTGTTCAAATAGAGAAGGTTTCACTTGTAATTAATATAACTGATACACTAACTCTTTAGGGCAAACTTCTAATGACAATTTTCGCATGTCATTAATTAACTCCTCCTGATCGGTAATTAAAGTAGCTAAATTGCTATTTGACTTCCTGCTTAAAGCATCAGCTACTATATTTGCTTTCCCTGGGTGATATTGGATATTCAAATCATAATCTTTCAGTAATTCCAACCATCTTCTTTGCCTCATATTCAACTCTTTTTGAGTGAAAATATATTTCAAACTCTTGTGATCTGTATAAACATCACATTGTTCCCCATAAAGATAATGCCTCCAAATTTTCAAAGCAAACACTACTGCAGCTAGTTCCAAATCATGGGTGGGATAATTCTGTTCATAAGGTTTCAACTGCCGTGAAGCATATGCAATCACCTTCCCATTCTGCATTAATACGCAACCAAGACCCTTTTTAGAAGCATCGCTATAAATAACAAATCCTCCACCGCTAGTAGGGGTAGTTAATACTGGTGCTTTTACTAATCTCTGCTTGAGTTCTTGAAAACTATTTTCACAATCATCAGTCCATTGAAATTTTACCTCCTTTCTTATTAGCTTTGTCAGAGGAGTACATATCCGAGAGAAATCTTCTACGAATCTGCGATAATACCCCGCAAGACCAAGAAAGCTACGTATCTCTGTGACATTTGTCGTCCTTGGCCAATTCACCACTGCCTCGACCTTAGCAGGATCAACCATAATACCTTTTGGGGGAAGGACGAAATGCACGTGAACCCAGAAGGGCAAAACCGTGAGGGGAAGGACGGAAACGTGAACCTAAAGCGGACAATACTTAGCAGAGAAGCCAGTACGCTGCGTAACTCTGTGAGGCGCCTTTTGGGGAAGGACGGGATGCACGTGAACCCAGAAGGGCAAAACCGTGCGGGCCGAGGCCCAAAGCGGACAATACCTTACTGTTAGGCCTGGGGCGTTACAGCCACTGTCTTTAAAAATAAAAAAATAAATACTTTAAAGAGGAGTGATCCTGTTAGCCCGGGTTTAGTACATGTCCTACTTAGCCCACCTTAAAAAACCTATTTATAACAAATTTTTTTACTTATTTCTTCGTGCACTTGTTTATCTAAGTGTATTTAACATATAAACCAAGTTTTACCATTTTTGAATACGTTTATCTATTTTTTTGAGGTTTTTAAGCATCTTGTGTATATATATATATATATTTAAAATACCGTTATTTTTAAAAATCTAAAAAATATATATACTCATATCCAAAAATGGTAAAACTTGATTTATATATTAATTACACTTAGATAGACAAGTGTATGAAGAAAAAAGTAAAAAAAAAAAAAAAGTTGTTTTAAATAAGATTTTTGAGGAGGGCTAAGTAAAACATTTACTTAGGTCGGGCTAACAGGATCATTTCTCTACTTTAAAATATTCAAAAATAGTAAACTTGGTTTATATATTTAATACACCGAACTTAACATATTTATGAAAAAAATAAAAAAAATGCCTCGAAATATTTTTTTAGGCCGACTCTAGTAAGCCTTTACTTAGGCCAGCCTAACCGGATCATCTCTCTAAATCTTAAAAATACAACTTTAAAATTGATATTAAATATTAAACTATTTTATTATGTTGATTTTATATATTTGGTAGAAGAGATTTATATACAATTATATTAGATAAATGACAATTATTTTATAGTAATAGATATGATATTAAACATAATGGATGAAGTAGATTTTTCATGAATTATCATGGCGTTAAAATAAATTAGATTACATAGAAGAAGAATTTCATAGAAGCAAAACTCTATACCAAGGTCTAATCATGGTGCCCAAGTTTAAGCATTATAAAAATTGATCACAACCTATGCAAGCGTGAAATGGTTGTTGTAGATAATTGTTATAAATGAGAAAAATTTATTAACAAAGGCTCATGGAAGCTTTTTTTTTTTTACGAGGGAATTGTCGGGAATTAAGGCTTTAACATGTGTTTGGAGGAACAAAGTTCAATCGAACAAGCATTTTATTCATAAAGATCCCAAGTATCTCAAGCCTTGATTGGTGCCGCTTCAGTGTAACTTTGAGCTGCTCTGTAGACAAGGACATTATATCTGTGATAGTCATATGCTATGTATGGTGGACAAATCAGTTGCACGATAAAACTTGTGGAGTAATTGATTTAGGGAAAAATCCAATGATGAAAATCCCACTTAGTGTTAAAGGCCCATTGCCATGCTTGGTGCTAGATTGGTTGCAAAGAAGGCCATAAACTGGAACTGCAGGTAAACTTCAATTTGTCTTGTCTACTTCCTACTGTCTTTCACTTTAAGGGTTGATAGACTTGGGCACAAAGGAAGCACTGAAGCAGCTTGTACAGTCACTTTGAGTTCCCGCCCAATCTTTTCTTGCACTTCTGAAGGACAATTGTTATGTTCAGATTTTCATCTGTTATATCTTGCTGTAATAGTAAATTGCAATTTTCAGATTTTCATCTTCCTCTTAACACACTGATATCTGTTGTCCAGCGCTAGGCTGCTACTATTTTTGTGCAACTATCGATTGGAATGCTTTGTGAAGGAATAACACCCATTTTTTTCACATATTATCTCGTAAAGACATGATCGAGACTTATATATTATTAGAGTTGAGATGGAATCGCATTTGTACGAGAGGACAAGACCCCACGTTGAGATGGAAATTGGAAACATACTATGTTGCACAGGGAAGTATCTTGGGAAGAGATCAATGAAATAATTTTTCCAATTTCCACACAAGATGCCTGTAAACAAGTGAGCATCGATAATATTTATCTTTAAGTCAAAGCATTGATAAAGATGGCAAAAGGGAAAGTCTAGACAATTATGCTTCTGATGGAGATGATGTAGATATTCTATCATGACATAGGAAGAAAATTATTTGTCATGCTCACCTTTTTTGTTGATTATACGTACTGCCTATGTCATATACTCGTATATTGGACTCGCTTCATGTTTATTTTAAAGTTAAAACTAATTTTTTATTCATAGTGCAAAAATCTTTTTTTGTTTACATGTCTTATTTCATATGTGACTTAGTTAAAGCTTAGATTTTATATGATCTAGAGTTATTTCACTTACAAATTATTATGCTGTTAGAATTGACGTGAAATTGCAGGTATGAGCCATAAGAATTGACATGAAAATGCAGTCATCAGTTATACTTGTTTCATGTGTGATTTATTATCCTATGAGAATTGACTTTTGGGCATACTATATTCTTTATTAGCATCCAATCTAATCAAAAAATGTATTGATAAAGAAGTGATGGAGACTTGTGGGAGTTTAACTTGCATATGTATGCATGTCATATGCACGACTCTAAGTTCAATAAGTTGCTATAAAGCATAGTTATTCCTAACAACTTATCGTCATTGTTCAAATTATTATCTTTTTCAAGTGATGATACATAGGAAGACAACTTAACATATACAATGATTTATCATTTTTTGTCGACACAAGTAACAAAATATATTCGTTTGTTATTACATTTGTTTATCGGTCTTAAGTTTAGTTGATATATTTTTTTCAATGCAGCTATTGAATTGAATGATATCCAATGGAAGCAAAAAGATTAGAAATGGAAGTGAAACATAATATTGGATGGACCAACGCTTGCAACAAGGCATTGCAATATATTAATGTGCCTATCTTCAATTTGTGAGAAAATGTATACTTTAAATTATTTTTTTGATGGAAACTTTAAATTATTTTTAAGGTTCCAATCATTATGAGATTTTTTTATAATAGATTTATTGGAGAATATAGATCTTCTTTTACATGGCATGTTTGGTAATGGATAAAAGTTTTCAAACTAGAACTTTTTAATTAAAAAGTTCATACTTCACAATTATCCAATTTTTAATTATTTCTTCATATCTTTCTGTACAACTTTCTTATTTTTCAGTTATCTCTACACAATTACCCATACAACCAACTTATTTATTTTAACCTTATTCTCTTTATTCCTCGTCATTGCCCCAATCATATCATATCATTTTGTTTCATTTAAAAAATTTTCACACAAAAAAATTTTCATTTAAAAATTTTATTACTTTCTAAACACACCAATAATGTTGTTTGTTTTTTATTATTGATCCACAGATGTTGGTTGTTTAGAGATGGGATGAGGATGAGGATAAGATGAAAATTTGGGATACAAATATATGAGGAATGGATGAAGATGTATTGGAAATGAGTAAAATTGTATTCAAAATGGGTAAAAGTGCATTGAGAATGAGTAAAGGTGCATTGGAAAATGTGACATTTCATCTCATCCTTATCTCATTACATCTTTTAAATATAGACGACCAAGTATTTGATGGAAGTGTACTCCAAAAGATAGGTATTAAGGTTGTTTTCTTTACTCAATTTCAAACTTTGGACTTCTGTACTTTTACGCTCTATTCACACTCATGTCAACCACATGGTCATTTAAGTGATCACTATAATGCTATTATTTTATATGTTTTTATTCAGCCCGTTTGGATAGGTTAGTGATGAATATTAAATATCTGCATTTGATTGTATGTTATAATAATTGGTGAATAGAAATGAAATATTTACAGGGTCCATGGTTAATTACATTGCAGCGAATGGTTTCTTTTGGAAAAGTATTTGTAATAAAATTTCGACTTGCAATGAAGTTTTTTGGTTCAAATAGTCAACAGCAACGAACTTAAATTGCAAAAATGTGCTTGGAGCTGCTTGCCTCCTCTCTGTGATGTTTGTTCTTTAATCATTCCATAATGTTTTGGCTCCAAATTCCTTGCCATATTTGTTGGGTGGCATTTTTAATTGTGATTCGTGACAACATATTCAAAATGCACAAACAGTTTTTTTTGTTTGTCTTTTTTTTTTTTTTATATATAGAAACTTTTTTTTTTGTTTTTTGTTTTTATATAGAAACATAGGTGTTGGTTGGTCGTCTACGTGGAATTATTTCCAAGTCTTCAATTATCTAATATATATTAAATAAAAATTATAGTATATGGATATCAAATTAGGAAATCTAATTGGAGGAATACTTTAAAAGCAAAGTCATTCCAAGCGGTGTCCCATGCGGTAACCTTTGGAATCATTCTCCAAATCTTTTTCTAAAAGTATACTTTTTTATACATTGGTAGGCCTCACTTAGATGGGCGTTCATAGATTTTTTTCAGAATTTAAAAGTACATAAATAAGGTTTTTTCATTTTTGAAAATTAAAAAATTTGCAAATCTCATGCGCTCACGATTTACAATTTTTTATTTTCAAAATAAAAAATCTATTTAGATAACTCAAAAAATATAAAAAATTACATACACTCATCTGCCAGGCCTACCAATGTATAATAATATTTTAAGAAATATATGGAAAATAATTCTAGGGGAAATTGCACGGAATCACTACTCTACTCTAAAAATAATTTTTATATTTTTAATATAAATTAAAATTTAATAGTATTAATTTATGTTGAAGTTATGGAGCGACGGTGCTTCAATGATAAAAGTTGTATAGAAATGATATAAGTTGTATAGAAGTGTTTTCCATTACATGCTATAAAAAGTCATGGGCAGCGTGCTCCCCTGTGAGGTTGGCTTCCCTAAAGAATGCATCATCGTCTTTGAATGAAGGCTAACAACATTGACATACATGCATACAAATGCTTGTAATAACTATAAAATTTAAAAATCAATTACTATAAATGCAAATATTTACTTTTAGGTTAACATAAATGCAAATAATATTTTTTTTCAGAAGATTGCTCTGTTGTCATGATTTTTACATTTTTCACGTCACTACAAAAAAAAGAAGAAGAAGAAGAGAGCTTAAGGCAACGGCCCTGCTAACTTTGCTAACAGAACATATATATATTTTTGATTGGGGCCAACAACAACATATAATCCTTGTTTCTAAATTAAATTCTTATAATCCTGAATATCTTTTGTGATCAAATAAAACATAACGACCATACATTTACACACATCTCACAAAGTGAAGAAAGGGGAAGAAAACTAAAAGATCTAGATTCAATTAATCACATGGGATTTGATTATACAAGAATGAAATAAAAGTATTAGGGTTCAGATCACTTTGCAATATCACACAAATACAGAGAATAACATGGATTAGCCCTAAGCCTACTCCACTAGAAAAAAGAGCAATTAATTAATCACTAAACAATTACAATTTTCCTCTTACAAGTAATAGACTGCCTCTCTCAGAAAATGTCTCACTCTAAGCTCTCGCTACTTTTTGTGATACACTCTCTCTGCGATTCTTTAACTCTATAGACCACATGCTTATTTATAACTCTCTCATACAACTTACATAACCCATATGCATTACTAGCTTTACTCAATTAAGACATGCAGAATATAAAACATATCTGACAAAAAGTTATTTGAAAAATATATAAGGAATTCAGAAGTGAAAGACCATCCCATTTTGAACTACCTTGTTTCTTGTACTAATCCTTTTCTTTAGCTTTTTCAAGCCAATCTTTAAGTTCCACATATGTCTAAAAATGAAATCTTTCAAGCCGCAACTGGCGGGAAAATAACCAACCACCAAAACCAAGAAGGAAAAAGCACATAGTAGGAGCGGAAGTCCTCTAGTTGGCAATTGAATTTGCTTATCTAAATGAGAATTTTAGTTTCTCCACAACAGTTAGGCGAAAGAGACGATGCAACAGGAAGAAAAAGGAGAGCTAAAGAAATAATGGTGATGATGGCAAAGGAGACAGTGGGAGAATGAGAGAGGCAACTATTAGCAAGATGGTAAGTGGGGTAGAGGGTGGCAATCAGCAAGGCGACACTGTTATGATGGAAGAGGGAAAAATAGTCCAAAGAGATGGAAAAATAGAATAGGATTTTTAACACAGGATGACCACAACCGGACTTCAACCCAATTTAGAAACAGATTGAGACCAATTCAACCCTACCTTGGTTTAAATAAGTTAGGTTCAACGGGTTGCAGTTTGAACTGAACTCACATGCACCCTAGCTATAACGGATAGCGATCCTATGCTTCCGGGAGCATACATTTATTTTTTTTCAAAATTTTTTTACAATAATGTTAATCTATATGTATTTAATATGTGTAAATTTTTTTACCATTTTTTAAGATTTTTAGATATTTATTTTGTATTTTTAAAAATCAGTGGCATTTTAGTAATTGTAAATTACCTAAAATGCTACTGATTTTCAAAAATAAAAAATAAATATCTAAAATATCCCAAAAATGGTAAAAATTTTCACACATATTAAATACATATAGAACTGCAGCCCATCTATAACAACTAGCCTTTCATCATGTGATATCCCACATCGGTTAGGATGAGAGGGGGAGCCTAGGCTATAAGTGAAGGCTGCCAGGTACCTTAGTGAGGCGCCTTTTCGGGAAGGACGGGATGCGCGTGAACCCAGAGGGGCAAAACCGTGCGGGCCGAGGCCCAAAGCGGACAATACCTTATTGTTAGGCCTGGGGCGTTACAAATGGTATCAGAGCCGACTCCCACATCGGTTAGGATGAGGGGGGGAGCCTGGGCTATAAGTGGAGGCCGCCAGATACCTTAGTGAGGTGCCTTTTAGGGAAGGACGGGATGCACGTGAACCCAAAGGGGCAAAACCGTGTGGGCCGAGGCCCAAAGCGGACAATACCTTACTGTTAGGCCTGAGGCGTTACAAGTGGTATCAAAGCCGACTCTCGACCTCCTGCCGATGATGTCCAGCGGGAACGCTGGAGCCCCAAGGGGGGGTGAATGTAATATCCCACATCGGTTAGGATGAGGGGGGGAGCCTGGGTTATAAGTGAAAGTCGCCAGGTACCTTAGTGAGGCGCCTTTTGGGGAAGGACGGGATGCGCGTGAACCCAGAAGGGCAAAACCGTGCGGGCCGAGGCCCAAAGCGGACAATACCTTACTGTTAGGCCTGAGGCGTTACAAATAGTATCAGAGTCGACTCCCGACCTCCGGCCGATGTGTCCAGCGGGGACGCTGGAGCCCCAGGGGGGGTGAATGTGATATCCTACATCGGTTAGGATGAGGGGGGGAGCCTGGGCTATAAGTGAAGGCCGCCAGGTACCTTAGTGATGCGCCTTTTGGGGAAGGACGGGATGCGCGTGAACTCAGAGGGGCAAAACCGTGCGGGCCGAGGCCCAAAGCGGACAATACCTTACTGTTAGGCCTGGGGCGTTACACATCATTAGTTGATATTTAATCATAGTTATTTTTTTACTTTTAGAGATGGACGCGGTACCGTCAATAACCAAATTTGTCTTCGGTCATTAAACATCACAAAGCGTCAGGATTTTAGCAGGGAAATGTCCAATCTGTTGTGTTATACTTTGGCCTTTACAGAGTCTAGTGGTGTGAGGACCTATTACCCAACCTATACGGTAAATATAAATCAAGAAAAATGTATATATCCATATGGAAATTATGAAAAAATTGTTAGATCCATTAACACAGGCATTTGAATGTAACAATATTTTATAAAATTATTTAATAATAATGATATTCTAAATGATTTAAATGTTTAAAAATATAGCTTTAAAATAAATATAAACATTAAATAATTTATATATAATGATATTAGATAAATGACAGTTATTTTATGGTAATATAAATGATGTTAAATACAAAGGAAGAAGTAAATTTTCCATGAATTATCATAATGTTAAAATAAATAAGATTAGATAGAAGCAGAACTCCATACCAGGGTCTAATTATGGACCCCAAATTTAAGCTTATAAAAATTCAATCCAACCCAACCCAAGTGTGAAATGGTTACTGTAGATAATCGTTATAAATGAGAATTTTTTTTTTAACAAAGGCTCATGGATGCTTTTTTTTTTTTTTTTTTTTTTTACAACGGAATTGTCAAGGAATCAAGGCTCTACCATGTGTATGCAGGAACAAAGTGCAATCCAACGAGCATTTTATTCATAAAGACCCCAAGTATCTTAAGCCTTGATTGGTGCCGCTTCAATGTAACTTTGAGCTGGTCTGTAGACAAGGACATTATATCTGTCATAGTCATATACTGTGGATGGTGGATAAATCCGTTGTATAATAAAACTCATGGAGTAATTGATTCAGGGAACAATCCAATGGTGAAAATCCCAATTACTGGTAAAGGCCCATTGCCATGCTTGGTGCTAGATTGGTTGCAAAGAAGTCCATGAACTGGGACTGCAGGTAAACTTCAATTTCTCATATCTACTTCATACTCTCTTTCACTTTAACGGTTGACAGACTTGGACACAAAGGAAGCACTGAAGTAGATCTGACAGTCGATTCGAGTTCCTGCCCTGTCTTTGCTTGCACTTCTGAAGGACAACTGATACTTTCAGATTTTCATTTGTTATATCTAGCTATAATAGAAAACTGCAACTTTCGAATTTTCATCTTTGTCTTGATACAATGGTATCTGTTGTCCAGTACTAGGCTGCATGCTGCAGTTTTTGTGCAACCGATTAATTGGAATGTTTGTGAAGGAATAATACCCATTTTTTTCTCATATTATTTCATAAAGACATGATCGAGACTTATATCTTATTAGAGTTGAGATGGAATCATTTCTACGAAAGGACAAGACCTCATGTTGAGATGAAAAGATAAGAAGCATCTTGGGAAGAGATCAATGAGATAATTTTTCCAATTTCCACACTAGATGCCTGTAAGCAAGTGAGCATCCATAATATTATTTATCTTTTAAGTCAAAGCAATGATAGAGATAGCAAAAGGAAAAGTCAAAACAATCATGCTTCTTATGGAGATGATGTGGATGTTTTATCATCATAGAGGAAGAAAAATATTTGTCATGCTCATCTTTTTTGTTGTTTATGTGTATTGCCTATGTCATATACTCATACATGTGACTCGCTTCATGTTTATTTTAAAGTTAAAACTAATTTGTCATTCATAGTGCAAAAATTTTGTTTTTTTGTTTTCATGTGTCTTATTTCATATATGACTTAGTTAAACCTTAGATATTATATGAGATAGACTTATTTCACTTATGACTCATTATGTTGTTAGAATTAACTTGAAATTGTAGGTATGAGCCATGAGAATTTACATGAAAATGTAGTTATCAGTTATAGTTATTTCGTGTGTGATTTATTATCCTACGAGAATTGACTTGCTTTTGGGCATAACATATTCTTTATTAGCATCTAATCTAATCTTAAAAGTGTATTGATAAAGAAGTGATGGAGAATTATAACTTGTGGGAGTTTAACTTGTATATTTACCCATGACATATGCACAACTCTAAGTTCTATAAGTTGTTGTAACGCATAGCTATTCCTAACAATATTATTGTCATTGTTCAAATTATTGTCTTTTTCAAGTGATGATACATAGGAAAACAACTTAACATATATAATGATTAGACATTTTTTTGTCGACAAAAATCACTAAACATATTCCTTTGTTATTACATCTGTATATCGGTCCTAAGTTTAGCTTTTATACTTTTCCTATGCAGATATTGAATTGAATGGTATCCAATGGAAGCAAAAAGATTAGAAATAGAAGTGAAGCAGAATATTGGATGGACAAGCGCTTGCAACAAGGCATTGCAATATATTAATGTACTTATGTTCAGTTTTTGAGAAAATTATATTTTAAATTATTTTTAAGGTTCCAATCATTATTATATTTTTTGATAATAGACTTATTGGAGAAATTAGATGGTAATGGATCAAAGTTTTCAAACTAAAACTTTTCAATTAAAAACTTCATACTTCATAATTATCCTATTTTTAATCTTTTTTTTTTTTGCATTTTTATACAACTAGCTTATTTTTCAGTCATCTCTACGTAATTACCTATATAACTAACTTATCTATTTTAACTTTATTCTCTTTATTCCTCGTCATTGCTTTTATCATATCATATTATTTTATTTCATTTTGAAAATTTTTATACAAGAAACTTTCATTTAAAAATTGTATTACTTTCTAAATACATCCATAATGTTGTTGATTTGTTTTTAAATCAGTTCATAGATTTAGAGATTGGAAGGGATGAAGATAAGATGAGAATTTGAGATGTAAATGTGTAGGCCCTGAGCACCCACCCGTGAGCTTTAACCTATTTTTTAAATTTTTTTGACATTTTTTTATACAGTTGTTAACTAAGTGTACTTAACTTGTATATGAAGTTTTACAATTTTTAGAGATTTTAAATATTTATTTTTTATTTTTGATAAACAGTGGCATTCTTGTAATTTTAAATTATTAAAATGTCATTATTTTTAAAAAATTTAAAATAAATATATAAAATCCTCCAAAAATGGTAAAACTTGATACGTATGTTCAGTACATTTAAATTACCAGTTGTATAAAAAAATTTCAAAAAAATTTAAAAAAAGTTTGAAATACATTTGATGCACTAAAGCTAAGTGAACCCGGGTACATTTAGTGTCTTCTCAAAATGTATTGGGAAAGGGTAAAGATGTAGTGAGAATGAGTAAAGTTGTATTAGAAATGAGTAAATGTGTGTAACATTCCATCTCATCCTCAACTCATTTCATCTTTGAACTATAGATGCTCAAGTATCTGATGATCGTATACTCTGAAGAAAGGTAATGTGAGTTCATTTCTTTACTCAACTTCAAATTCTAGACTTTCATACTCCAACACTATTGACACTCATCTCAGCCACCGGTCATTTAAGTGGTCACTATAATGTAGTTATTTTATGTGTTTTTATTTGACCCTTTTTGATAAGTTGGTGATGAATATTAAATATCTGCATTTGATGGTATATTATAGTAATCGGTGAATAAGAATGAAATATTTACAGGGTTCATTATTAACTATATTGCAGCGAATAGTTTCGTTTGGATTAGTGTTTGTAATAAAATTTCGATGTGCAATGAATTTTTTTCGTTCAAATACTCATCAGCAATGAACTTAAATTGCAAAAATGTGCCAGGAGCTGCTTGCCTCCTCTATGTAACGCTTGTTCTTTTAATCATTCTATAATGTTTTGGCTCCAAATTCCTTGCCATATTTGTTGGGTGCCTTTTTTAGTTGTGATTCGTGACGATATATTCCAGATGCAAAACATTGTTTTTTTTCGATAGAAACATACGTGTTGCTTGGTCGTCAGCGTGGAATTATATCCGAGTCTTCAATTATCTAATATATATCAAATAAAAAATATAGTATATAGATATCAAATTAAGAAATCTAATTGGAGGAATACTTTAAAAGCAAAGTCATTCCATGTGGCGCCCCATGCGGTCACCTTTGGAATCATTCTCCATATCTTTTTTTAAAAATATATTTTGTTATACCTTGGTAGGCCTCATGTAGATGGGCGTTCATACATTTTTTTTTTTAGAATTTAAAAGTACATAAATAAGTTTTTTTTCATTTTTGAAAATTAAAAAATTTGAAAATCTCATGCGCTCACGATTTGCAATTTTTTTATTTTCGAAAATACAAAATCTATTTACATAACTCAGAAAATATAAAAAAAAAAATTATAGGCACTCATCTGCTTAGGCCTACCAATGTATAATAATATTTTAAAAAATATATGGAAAATGATTCTAGCCGTGGCTGCACGGAATCACGACTCTACTCTAAAAATATTTTTTATATTTTAATTTATTTTTGCATTTTTATTATAAATTAAAATTTAATAGCATTAATTTATGGCAAATTTATGGAATGAAGAATACACTAGGGTACTTCAATATAGAGTTCTATAGAAGTATTTTCCATCACATACTATAAGAAGTCATGGCCGGCATGCTCCCCTGTGAAGTTGGCTTCCCCAAAGAATGTATAATTTGTCTTTGAACTAAGGCTAACAACATTGACATGTATGCAATTTATTTTAAAAATGTTTGTAACAACTATAAAATTTAAAAATCAATTACAATAAATGCAAATATTTTACTTTTAAGGGTGCATTTGGCAATGAGGAAAAAATATCAACTTAAAACTTTTAAATCTAAAACTTTTTACTCTCTATAATTATTATATTTTTTAATTATTTTTTCACATTTTCTCATGTAACTGTCCTATTTTTCAATCATTTCTACACAACAACCCATACAATCAACCTATCTATTTTAACTTTATCATCTTTATTCTTCATCATTACCCCTGTCATATCACATTATTTGATAACTTTTACTCTTCAAAATTTTTCATCAAAAGTTTTATTCATTTCTAAGTACACCCTAAATTAACATAAATGCAAATCATTTTTTTCAGAAAATTACTCTATTTTTGTATTTTTACATTTCACATAACCACCAACAAAAAGAAGAAGATGAGTGTTTGGGGCAATGGCCAGCAAACTTTGCCAACAAAAACATATATTTTTTTGACGGGGGCCAACAACAACATATTAATCCTTATTTCTAAATTAAGGATGTGTTTGGCGATTTGTAAAAGTTGTCAAGTTAAAACTTTTTATTTTTCATAATTACTTTTTTTTAATTATTTTTTACACGCCTTTCTATACAACGACTTAATTTTTTTATCATTTCTACACAATTACTAATACAACTAACCTATTTATTTTAAATTTATTTTTTTTACTGCTCATCATTACCCCTACAATATCACATTATTTGACAACTTTTATTTTTCAAAAATTTTAATTAAAAGTTTTATTCATTACCAACCACACTCTAAATTCTTATAATTCTATATATCTTTTTTGATCAAATAAAACATAACGATTATAAATTTACATACATCTAACAAAACAAAGTGAAGAAAAGGAGGAAGAAA
The DNA here is from genome assembly GCA_030490835.1 of Annona cherimola. NCBI lineage: Eukaryota > Viridiplantae > Streptophyta > Magnoliopsida > Magnoliales > Annonaceae > Annona > Annona cherimola. The sequence goes on from CM059975.1 coordinate 90,325,479, forward strand.
AGTAAAATATCTAGATTCAATTAATCACATGGGACTCAATTATACAAGAATGAAATAAAAGTTATTTGAAAAATACATAAGGAATTCGAAAGTGAAAAGCTATCTCATTCGAACTCTCTTTCTGGATCATAAATTCTGATAGGTAGTTTCTTGTACCAATCCTCTTCCTTCGCTTTTTCAAGCCAATTATTAAGTTCCACTGATGGAAACTGAAAGACGACTTCTTTTAGGGTGCGGATGCATTGCAAGCCTTCTACAAGCTCAAAATTTCCACAAAAATTTATCTCTAAAATTTCAAGCTTGGGCATGGCTCCTTGTTCCACCACCAATTCCTCCAGTTGAATCATGGAAAAAATGTAGAGCCTTCTGAGTTGAGGAAACCCGTTAGCAGATGAAATCATCTTCTTTTCGGTGCACGCAGAATCCAAATAGAGGCTGACAAGGTCGGGCAGCGTTTCCAATGTTGGCATTGGATCACCACTGAGTTGACATCCACGTAATTTAACTACAGTGAGTTTTGGTGGAAGTTTAGGCAGTCTTTCCAACTTTACACCACACAATATCAGTTTAGAAAGATGTGTATGACGCTCGAGGGTTAGGGTGATTGGGTGCTGACTAATGTCAACGTCAACGTCAATTGATCGGAGATTAACAAGTTTGCTAATCAACTTCCCTAGTCCTTCCATCCAAAGTGGCTTGATTACGTTGAACACTGCCCCACTCGTTATAGTAAAATTCCTGAGGCCGCCTAACGAACTGACGACTGTCGCTTCTTCTATCCAACTGCCCATACTTAATCTCAATGTGCGGAGATTATTTAGGTTGCACACTCGTGGTTCACCTTCAAATTTGCAATCTCTGGCTTCTAGATGCTTTAGCCGGTGGAGTTTCCAAAGTTCTTTCGGCAGGCATACACCTTCAGGTAAAATAAGTGTTTCCAAATGGGAGAGCTTGCCGATAGATGGAGAAAGAAGAATTCCCTTGGCACAAAAGCTGGGTAGGTGTAAATACCTTAGATATGTGAGTTCTTCAGATGGGAAATCCTTAATAATTGATGATGAAGGGAGATGCTCAAACGTTAGCACCCTCAGCAGTTTAAGACCCTTAGAAAGAGGAGATAAGCTCACCACCATCCCATCAAAACACAAGATGGAACGGAGGTTTAGGATATTGTTGTCTCTCAAAACACCTTCGAAATCGTGAACTGCCAACCAACGTGCTTCAATTGTGCTAAATGTTGTAGGAGTGCTTATTTTTTTACCATCGACGGCGAGGAAATTATACTTCGTACCTTCTGAAATGGCAAAAGCATGGAGGAGGTCATGAATGCCGCAACTTCTTACGGATCCATCCTCTTCGTCCGTTGTAGCAACTCGAACTAAGCTTCGGTCAATCAGCTCCGCTAAGTAATCGTCCGCCAAGTCTTCTGTTTCCCGTCCTTTCTTGGGCTGTATAAATGCCTCTGCAATCCAAAGCCTTTTTAATTCATCAGCCAAAATTTCATAGTCCTCGGGGAAGAGGCCCAAATAGAGAAAACAAGGCTTCAAGTGATATGGCAAATCATAATAGCTCAATGCTATTATGTCTTGACAATGCCCCGACTCTTCCGACAGCCCATCCGTCAGACTAACCAAGACATTCTTCCAATCCTGCAGCCTTGCCTCACCCTTTGCTGCGAGGAGACCACCCACAATCGAGATGGCTAAAGGCAAGCCTCCGCATTTTTTCACAATTTCTTTCCCAACATCCGTAAGCTCTGCTTGAGAAGAAGAAGAAGAAGAAGAAGAGCAGGGTATCTCAGTGCTCGTCTCCTCCCATGGGAATGCCTTCTTTAGAAACAGCTTCCAGCTATCTTCTGCATTTAGACTTGGCAGGTGGAAGGGAAGATTTGGCCGATCGGAAGCAGCATGTCTCGCCACTTCGACCTTGCGAGTTGTGAGGATGATTCTGCTTCCATTTTCTGCATCTGGAAATGCTGCTTTTAGTTGAACCCACGCATCAGCATCCCACATATCATCGAGGACAATGAGATATCTCTTCTTCCGCAGGAACTCCGAGAGCCTCTCCTGCAGATCTTTCTCAGACAAGACTTCGGGATTTTCTTTCAACGAGCACTTGACCTTTACAGCAATCTCTCGTAAGAGACATTTGACATCATAAGTTTGGGAGACACAAACCCAAGCAGCAACACCAGAATCATGGAAATGATTCCTCACTCGATCGCTATGGAAGACTGTGTTCGCCAGAGTGGTCTTGCCTGCTCCCCCCGCGGCTACTATGGAAACCACACAGCGGTGGCGACTGTCTTCAGCTTCTCCTCCTCTTCCTATCATCCTCTCCACCAACTCCTCCACATGTTTTGCGAAGCCAAGTACTTCGTCGCCGACAGCAAGAGCAGCAGCACGCCGATAAACTTGCAGTTTTTTGCTTACATAACTCGGCCCTTCTCGCCCATCAAAATCCGGAACGCCATAAGTCTCCTTACGAGCATAGACGTCGCTAATTTCTTTCTTTATCTCTTCGATCGCCTTTCCAATTCGTTTAAGAGAGACAAAGTCTCTCCAGCCAGAGACGTATTTCTTGAAGGGTCCTCTGCGCCGCTGACGTTCCTCTCTCAATCTGAACGTGTCGACGGCATCTTCAATCTTTCGAGCAACGGCAAACATGTCCGCCACCAGTTTCTCCAGTCGCTTGTCGACTTGTCTGAGTTTCCGATCTGCATCTTGCAAGAAACACTGTATCCACACCAGATCTTTTTCGATGGACTTGAGTTTGTCGCGGACACCATACGTGTCACGAACCTGTTGAATCACGAGTTCACCGATCTTCTGAACGGTGAAGGAAATGATGGAATCAACTACAGCAGCCATGGGAGAGAGATTTTCACAGTGGAATTAGAAAAGGAAAACGGTGACAATGTAGCCTTCTCTCTCTACCTCCGGCATAAGAGGTAAAGCGGATTCCGATTCTTGTGCAAGCGAGTGCACTAAATAAAAGCACTAGAAACGACAAGCACCGGCGACACTGCAGCAAAAGGATAAACGCTTTTTGACCAGCAACAGCCAAGAGCAAAAGACGAAAACGCGCGCGAGCCTTGGCTGATGCCGTCGCGTGATTCACAAAATTGAGCTTTGATCTTGTGCACAGGGTGCACTTAAGGCTTAGCGCACTCGGCTGAAAATTTTCGTTTTTTAAAATTTTTAAATTTTTTTTATACAACTTATAATTTAAGTATATTTAATACATATATCAAGTTTTACTATTTTTGAATATGTGTAGATATTTTTTGATTTTTTTAAATCATTGACATTTTAGTAATTTTAAATTATAAAAATTGCCAATGAATTTTAAAATTTCAAGAATTATCTACAAATCTCCAAAAACACATGATTTTGTTATATAAAAGCACTCATGGGCAATGTTGCAGCAAACGGAAGATGGTGGTTCATATTGTAACCAATATTTTAAAAACCGGACCGGTCACTGAACCGCTTTTGTAACTGGTCCCAGTTTTTTTCCGGTTCAACCGGACCGAATCGAAAGTCAGAATGGTCTGACCAGTGAACCAGCACATGACCGGTTCACAGTCCGACCGTCCGGTTCAGTCCAATTTTTAAAATAGTGATTGTAACCAAACATTGAATCAACCGCAACTTTGCAACAGCCATTGAAGGACTCTCACAATCATGCAAAGAATCTGCTTATCTTCCCCCTCCTTACTCAAAACAATTTCGAAATTAAACTATTCTGGTAAAAAAGCACTCATAGGCCATGTTGCAGCAAAGGAGAGATGATGAATCTGATTGCCAAGGAAACACCGAATCAACCACAATGTACAGCTGCAGCCCCCAAATCAGCTCTTTCAAAAAGTAAAAGTAATCGTTGATTCGTTATACACATTCTCAAAATTGAAAAAGTTAAAAAAAAACGCATGGAAGGATAACAACATTATCTACATATTATGATTGACGATGGCAGATTCAGCCTAAGTAAGGCCATCCTAAAAACCATATTTTTAGGTAATTTTTTTTATTTTAAAAAAAACATGTCGAGCCAAGTATATTACATAAATCAAGTTTTACTATTTTTTAATATTTTTAATATTTTTTAAAGATTTTGAAACACAGTGGCATTGTCGTAATTTTGAAATAACGGAAAATTATGACAATACTACTATGTTTAAAATATTTAAAAATACTTTAAAAATTTTAAACTAGTAAAACATAGTTTATAGATTCAATAGACCTGGCTAAATATGTTTATAAAAAAATGAAAAAAGTTACCTACAAATATGTTTTTGAGATCAGCCTAAGTTGATCATCTTCCATGATGGATGAAGTAGTCACTCTATTCAAATTAGTATTATTATTTCATATGAAAGAGATAACTTATATATATATATAGACACACACACACACACGATAGAAAAGTATTTCAAGTTTTAGTGTTAATTTTTGACGCTGGTGTTAGCATTTTTTAACCTAGTGGATCCATTCTCACCAGCTGTTAGCTCGGGACAAGAGGCTCCTTTTTATTTTTATTTTTTATAAAATTATTAATTTATAAATCTAATTTAATCATTTTATTGATAATTAGCTAAAGCGGGTAGTGTCTTTGAGTAATCTTATTGTTGTCATTATTAGTACATACAAAGATGTGATTTATGCATTTTAAAAGTAGTTTACGTTATAGCATTAATATTTTAGGCAATTATAAAGTTGTTGAAATATATTACCATTAGCATTTTTGGTTAACCTGAGGGATTTTGACTCTTGCAATTATAATGTGCATGACAAATATATTTATTTTTTGATTTGTGTTTGGTTTACTGAGACATTCTAATATTACAAATCAAATCTATTTACAATCCTCACTATGAAGGAATATCCTATAAATACCCCCACACTCATGAAGAAAATTATATAATCACCCCCGTAAAAAGAGGATAGACGTAATGAACCTACATTTGGAAGGTGTTGGACATGAGGGAATGCACCACAGTGTACTTAGGCTTTGTGCACCTATGCATATTTAATGATTTCAGAGGTGGTCCAAAATTTTTATTTTTATAAATATATTCGCCCCCATATAGATCATGACTTTTGTAAAATTAAGTAAACGTATTTTGCTAATTTTTTTATATTTATACATTGTGACTATTGGTATTATAATCAAGCATCTTCACAATCCTCCCACTATGGAGGGACACTTTCACAACCCTTATACATTGTAACACCCCACCCTTAAGGTGTTATGAATAAGGTTTAGTATGTTCAAGCTGAGAATAAAATCTCCCAAGATAGAAATAAATAACAAGATGCAAAATCATATAAATTTAACAAGTACATCTCATTTCTACTCCTCATGGAGTTATTATACATATTCAGTGTCTATAATCCAAAACAAATAAGCATTATAAGATAATTTCAATAAAAATCTAAATTTCTTTGTTTTTCGCTTTGCTAGATTTGCCTTTTTTACATGTTGATAGAGGCTTTATTCTATCATTGTATCCTTGTATTTCCATCGAAAACAAAACCCTGAAAGTTCGGTAAGTAAATATGTTTTTTCAAATTTATTTTGCAATCATTTTGATTTTAAAAACAAACACAACATCTATATTATTTTTGAGGAATAATCCTGTTAGCCCGGGGTAAGTAAATGTCCCACTTAGCCCACTTTAAAAACTTATTTACAAAATTTTTTTTACTTTTTTTTCATGCACTTGTTTATCTAAGTGTATTTAAGATATATACCAAGTTTTACAATTTTGGAATATGTTTATCTATTTTTTTGAGATTTTTAAACATCTATGTGTATATATGTATTTAAAATACTCTTATTTTTAAAAATCTAAAAAAATATATACACATATCCGGAAATGGTAAAACTTGATTTATTTATTAAATACACTCAGATAAACAAGCGTATGAAGAAAAAATAAAAAAAAGTTGTTTTAAATAGGATTTTGAGGTGAGTGAAGTGAGATATTTATTTAGCTCGGGCTAACAGGATCATTCCTCATTGTCTTTTATGCACAATAAATTTTAATTAATGAAAAATTAAACATTTTTATACATGTGGATACATTTGTCAATTCTAAATCATGTATTCACATTGTGACCATTGTCATCTGCTTATGCTCGTGTGCAGTCGTGCTACACATTCGTGAGCTAATTTATCTTCTTCGTCAGTTCTGAGGTCGATACTCAGGTACTACCACACTGCTTTACTATTTGGTATTAAACCCAATATGCAATTATGGATCATGCTCATGCACATGCACTATGTGAATGCACCACTTAGATAGTTAGATTCACTGCTTAACATGACTAAAGATATTTTGAAATAATCATGCTCATATTTGAATAGAACAATTTGAAAGAATAATTCCAAACGTAATAAATATTCATATTTCATAATAATTTATAATATTCAATATAATATTTTGAGAGTCATGCTTTGGTAAAAGTTTACTTAACTCTAAGTAGATTTTAAACTCTTTTTTTAAATCATGTATTCACATGGTGACCATTGTCATCTACTTGTGCTCGTGTGGAGTTGTGCTACACATTTGTGAGCTAATTCATCTTCTTTGGCAGTTCTGAGGTCGATACTCAGGTACTACCACACTGCTTTACTGTTTGGCATTAAACCCAATATGCAATTATGGATCATGCTCATGCACATGCACTATGTGAATGCACCACTTAGATTCACTGTTTAACATGACTAAAGATATTTTTAAATAATCATGCTCATATTTGAATAGAACAAATTGAAAGAATAATTCCAAACTTAATAAATATTCATATTTCATAATAATTTATAATATTCAATATAATATTTTCAAAGTCATGCTTTGGTAAAAGTTTACTTACCTCTAAGTAGACTTTAAACTCTTTTTTTAAAATTTTTTTGTAGTAGATCAAGTCTCTTTATCTAATTTTCATGACAATATGTTCATTATTACTCCTTATTTTCCATAACTATTTAAAATTTTATTTTATGAATTTTCCCAAAAATTTTCATAATTTTATTTGGTCAATTTTCATTTTTTTCGCAAAAATTACTATTCATAAGTCTGAACAAGTTGAAATTTTGCTAGCAAGCTAAACATATAATTATCTTATTGTTGTATGGTCAAAGTCTCTTATTATGCCCAAAACTATGTTTATTTCATTATATAGCATTTTCTACCCTTTATTTGCTACTTCTCATTGAAATAAGTAAGATTTCAACACCAAACATTTCAATAATATTCTTGTAACTAATTAGTCATCCTAGAAACATCATGAATGTTTTAGATTTGAAAAACGAGTTGTGTATAAAATAAAATGAACGAGATTAACTTAAGAAAAATTCTATGCAATGTACCTTTAGTTTCCCTTCTTCGTCTTCTTCGTCAGTCCGTCTCCTGCTCAATTTCTCTCCTTTAAATAACTAAAACCTACCACATGTTTTGCCTCTTTTATACTAATTAATTTGCTAAACAGTTGAAATTTATTGCCATAATCCCACAATTTTTTAAACATCCACTGTCTTATTATTATTATTATTATTATTATTATTATTATTTAAATGGCTTGCATGGCCGTTACATTCTCTCCCCCTTACAAAAAAGTTTCATCCTCGAAACTTAATTAAATAAGTATGGATATTTCTGTTTGATATCTTCTTCAAGCTCCCACGTGGCCTCTGATTCTCCATGATTACTCTATTGCACTTTAATATACCTTATTACCTTGTTCCATAAATGTTGCTCTTTAAAATCTAGTGTCCTGATTGCGTTTTCCTCATGTATTAACTTATTTGAGATTGACAACTGATCTACTATAAGCACATGAGATGGATCTGACACATATTTTCTCAATATAGAAATGTGAAATACATTATATACTATAGCCAATCAGGGTGGTAGTGCGATTCAATAAGCCACTACTCCAACTTTCTCTAAAACTTCATATGGTCAAATATAACGAGGACTGAGCTTTCCCTGCTTGCCAAATCTCATAAATCCTTTCATAGGTGATACTTTGACAAACACCTTGTCACCTATAGAAATTTCTAACTCTCTCCTCTTTAGACCTGCATAACTTTTCTGTCTACTTTAGTCAGTAATTAATCTTTCTCTTATTAGCTTCACTTTATCTGTAGTCTTTTACACAATAACTGGCCCAATCATCTTTATTTCTCCAACTTCATCCCAATTCAATAGCGTTTTGCAAGGCTTCTCATAAATAAAATTATTTATTTATTTATTTTTATAATGTGCCCCACATGGATCATGCCTTCTATGAAATCAAACAATCCTATATACCCAATTTTTAAAAATCTAAGAGGATGAAATAAATTTTAGAAATTATCAAATTTCATTTAACACAAGATCTAGGTGAAGCTGACATATATATATATATAATAAAAAGTTTTTAGGCCACAAAGAGCTATCAATAAAGATATATTCCAACCAATAAACTAAAAGTGTGTTTAGCAAATATGAAAAAATGTTAAGTTAAAACTTTTTACTCTACATAATTATTCTATTTTTAATTATTTCTTCACATTTTTCTATATAACTATCGTACTTTCTCAGTCATTTATATATTACTACCCATACAATTAACTTATTTATTTTAACTTTATTCTTTTTACTCCTCATTTCTACCGTTATCATATCATATCATTTTATAACTTTTATTTTTAAAAGCTTTTAACTAAAAGTTTTATCTTTTTTCAAATACACTCTAAGAATTATGATTTGAAAGAAGCAGTCACTTTAATTTGAATCATAACACAACAACCTTTTTTCACATTAATATAAAATTTTGTTCATTTAAGATATTTGGCATTTTTATTTCACTAAAGTGCATGATAGTAAGACCAATCCAAAAAAATTGAGTATAGTAAATTAATTAAAAAATCTTTATAACTATAAAATAATTTAGTAATGATATTTAACCCAACAATATGTACCATTGATTGTTAATTAATTATTTATTTTAAGACTATGGAATAATTTTATAATTTTTATACTTGAAATTAAATAAGTTTCTTATTGCGTACATAATACATTATAATAGCACCACTTGCAACTAGTGCTAGTGGTCAGAGGCATTGTTTCTGTTTGATGTTGTACTGGTTTCGATTCAGGTTTAAGCGGTTTGAACACTTTGTCTTCCTACATGAATCCCTAGGGTTAACAAAAAATGCTAACAATATAGTCTAACAATTTTATAATTTGCCTAACATTAATACTAGTGCTTAAAAATACTTTCTACCATATAAATTATGTCTTTTGTATATACTAATAATTACAACAATAAGATTATTCAAAGACACCACCTGCTTTTGGTACCTATCAATAAAAATCAGTATAATTTGATTTATAAATTAAATAAGAATAAATATATAGATCAATAATTTTATAAAAAAAATATAAAGAGCATATTGGCCCTAGAGGGTATAACTCAATTATGGTTCAACTTGAATCCAAATGGCTAAACCTACTACTATTTAACTTGAACCCGAATTGAAATAGGTTTGGTCTTAGGTTGATGGAACCCAAACCTGATTTACATATATTTATTATATTTTTATAAATCACCCCTCTAATGTCCCCTTAATCCATAATATAATTAAAATATTATATCTTGTAAACATCTACATATCAAATAAGTCATTATTATTTATATATCAACAATGAAAGTGAATAGCACCTAGAAGTTCATATTGACTCATGCAATATTTTTATATTAATTTTCAATAAAAGCAAGTACCTCAAATTTGCTCACCTATCTTAGATTTTCATCAAAATAAATTATTTATTATATCATTGATGGAAGAAAGACCTTATTCATCCATTCTTTATATCATAGTATTATATTAATTCGTATAAAAAACGCACAACCTCGTAGCCAATATTACAATGTTATAATATTTAGTTATTAAGAGAACTAGTCTAAACTTATTAGCATCTTCATTGGATCATGCTTTTCAAGTAACATCCACAATACTTGAATTGCATAATAGGAAAAACTATACATCATTATTCTTCAAAACAAGGCTAAAAATTTAATTAATGCAAAGAGAAAATCTAAATGAGATTTGTTCTTTCAATTCTCAAGTACTCTTCTGCTTTTTGTGCTTTAAGATAGAAAATTATCATTTGTAAACTTTTTCTTTAGTGATGAATTTAATGTTAAATAAATATATGATGAACAATAAATATATATATTGTTGAGAGAATGTTAACCTGAATTCCAACCGAAACTCAACCCAAGTTTTCATTTCATAAATAGGGTTAAGATTTAGTTTCACAAATAGTGTTTGGAATATGGTTGGGGTTAGGGTTGGAATTTTAAAAATAAGATTAAGATTAGGGTGGAGGTAAATCTAAGTTTCATAAGCATTGTACCCTAGTTTTAAAATCGATCCGCTGGGTTAAATAATGCTAGTCGTGATATATTTAAATATTTACAGGAGTACAACTTGGATCGTTTCAGTTCGGGTAGTAGTCTACCCTACCTATGTCCTATTTTCAAAAAGCTTACTCTATCCTACCTGTTTACAGGTTAGTTTTTATTATTCCCTACCTTACCCATTATCTATAGGGTTAGTTCCGGTTTTAGTTCCAGTTTTAGTTCTTAATATAAACAATACTCATTTGCATTTTAGATTTACAGTTTATAATTAGTTTCATTTTGTTGCTGTTTACATTTATTTCTACATTCTTTGTAGCCTCAATATCTATATTAATAATCAAATTAACATAATCATTCGCATTCATGTTATAATCATCTTCCATCACAAATACAAATCATATACAATTTATAAAAAAAAAGAAAATCAAACCAATAATAATTAATTTATTGTGAATGTGATAATAGAAGCTATTATTATATATTTATTTGTATGCATATATTTATAATTATTTATATCATAGATACCCATTCGAGTCGGTACTAGTACCCAACATGTCTACCCTATCCTGTCTCTATTTAAGAGATTGGGTAATGATTTCTGCCCAATTTAGTGTTGAGCTGGTAGATATCTATAGATGTCCTACCCAAGTTGCACTCTTATTAAATAATTTTATTATCCCCTCAAAATATTAATACTAAAAATACTTTTATGTCAGATATATAAATCACCTCTTTCATATGAACAACAACAACTGCTATTATTAATAATACGGCTAGCTCCATCAATCATAATGTGCGGATAAAGCTGTCATCTTTGCAAGCGTTTTCTCTCACCTTTTTTTTTTAAACTTTCAGCACGTGGACAATGAATGAACGATTACTTTTACTTTTATAAAGAGCTGCGTTTTCTTTGGCAATTTTCGGCAACTTTCAGAACGTGGCCAACGAGTCAACGATTACCTTTACTTTTAGGGTGTATTTGGTTACACACAAAATATGTAAATGAAAACTTTTCAATCAAAAATTTTTTACTTCCTATAATTACCTTATTTTTTAATTATTTTTTCACATTTTCCTATATAAACAATTCTATTTTTCAATCATTTCCACACAAGTTTCCATACAACTACCCTGTCTATTTTAACTTTATTCTCTTTACACTTCATTATTATCTCTATCATATCACATCATTTTCTATCAACTTAACAACTTCTGCTCTGAAAAATTTTCATCAAAAAGTTTTACTTCCAACCAAACACACCCTTAAAAATAGCGGCGTTTCTTTGGCAATTTGCGGCAACTTTCAGAACGTGGACAACCAATAAACGTTTACTTTTTACTTTTACAAAGAGCTGCGTTTTCTTTGGCAATTTGCGGCAGCATCCTCTGGTTGAGTTTGAAGGGGAAAGAAAGGAAGATTCTTCCCATTTCCATTTTGATGGTGAGAATCCTTCAATGGCTGCTGATTGTGGTTGATACGATGTTTCCTTGCAATTTTAACCACCATTTTCCGCTGCAGCATGGCCCATGAGTGTTTTTATATAAGAATTGTTTAATTATAAAATTGATGACAAGTTTGCCTCTGTTTACGAATATCTTCACACATTTATACACTGATAAATATGGCTTATATTTCATCATTTTAAGGGTAATTTATAAAAATACTCACATTGTTTGACCTAATTCTTGGTTCAAGAGAATGTAATTTTACTAATTTTTTTTATTAATGTTTGTACACTGAGAATGGATACTATAATTATGTACTTTCACAATCCTCATACTGTGAAAGGATTTTTCTATAAATACTGACACCTTAGGAGAGAAAATCTATAAAAACCCTCACTACTAAAAAAAATAGTAAATAAAACACTCGCATCACGTGGACTTTGAAGCCCCTTGGAAGCCTCTGCACGAACCACCAGCGAACTGCCCTTAATTGGCTACTTTTTACCAATTGAACCAAAGGCTGTTGTTGGGTTATTAGATGGTCTGAACCGGGGGTTGGTCTTCGATCGGTGCTGTCCACCTGGGTTACCGGTTCATCTTATTAAAATTTTTAGAACCAGTTAAACTGACGTTTGGGAACCATCCATCTCCCTTTTTTGCCTTTACAACTTTGCTGAACCTCACCTCTCGGCCAACTCCTAGTTGGAACCGGAGCTTTTAAAAAATTACCGACGACTACAAGTTGGAATCGGAAATCAACTGGACAGACCGCTGGAATGCTGAAACATCATTCGATTCCTCGATTCGAGGATGCATTTATGCATGTTCCTCAATCCTATTTGGTCAATCTAGAAACATATTTTTCATTTTTTTGTTTTTCATAAAACTATTATTCTAAACATATTTCATCCATATAACAAGTTTCTAGACATATTTTATCGATATAACAAGTTTCGTCATTTTTTTAATTCTTGTATTCTAATTCAATCCAAGTACGTATTCTAATTCTAACTCTAGTAAACTTCCCTGTTCAGGACCTGAAGCGCGGAACTTCTTCACCCAAGACAAGCTCTTGCCTGCCACGCTAGTAGCGTACCAGCAAGTTTTACCATTTTTTGAGATATATATATAAATTTTTGAACCTTATGTTTGGATGCGCATCTCTATTTTCAGATAAATTTTTGAACACTACGTTCGAATATACATAGTTATTTTGGTAAAACTTGTTATATTGATTAAACATACTTAATAATAATTTTATGAAAAATAAAAAATTTAAAAATACATGTTGTTGGGGCAGATCCTTCCTACTTTGGTGAACATATTTAATAATAGTTTTTGAACCTCACGCATGCTTGTAACTTGTAATGACGGTGTATTCGGTATTCCATAATATGTAGCATTTTCCTTTAATTTATTTTTGGTTTACGGAATTTGAAATGCGATGGTGCATGGGATAAACAAGATGATGCGGTATTGAATGAAGTTATATGAAAAATGAAAAAAATATATTCTTGTATTTTGCAACTGAAAAAAATGTTTTAACAATCTTCTAGCTCATAGGATCTAATTTGCCATACCTAACAGCGCCAAAATCATGTAAAAGATAAAGGCCGACCATGCTTCCAAATGTGCTGACCGGTGCAAATGCAGGAACGTCAATGGTTCAGCTCTCACTACCCCTCAACGGAGGAATAAAATTTTCCTTTAGTGAGGGTATTATCAAGCTTCTCCCAATTGTGAGGATTAGGTATATATTGATTTGTAATATCATATGTAACGCCCCACCCTTGAGGTGTTGTGAATGAGATCTACTATGTCAAAGCTGAAAATAAGATCTCCTAAGATTGAAATAGATACCAAGATGTAAAACCATAAAAATTTTAACTATTACATATTAAGTTTGCTCCTTAAGGAGTTATTATATAATTTTCAATGTCTAAAATCAAAATAACCAAGCATTATAAGAAAATTTCAGTAAAATTCTAAACTTCTTTGTCTTTTCCTCTACTAGATTCGCCTTTTTCCCGTGTTGATAAAGACTCTAGTATAGCATTGTATCCCTGTTTTTCCACTGAAAACAAAAACTATGTGAGCTGAAAGCTCAGTAAGTAAAAATGTATTTTTTTAAAATTCATTTTCAATCATATTTTTTTAAAACAAATACAATATCTATACTGTCTTTTATGCACAACAAATTGTAATAAAAATATCTTGATAGACATGCACACATATGTCAATTTTAAATCATGCATTCATACTATGAGTATTGCCATCTACTTGTGCTCGCGTGCAGCCGTGCTGCACATTCGTGAGCTAAATCATCTCCTTTGGTAGTCCTGAGATCGCTACCCAGGTACTACCATACTACTTTACTCCTTGGCGGCAAACTCAATATGCAATTATGCATCATGCTCATAAATTTTAATTGATGCACCACTTAAATTCACTACTAAACATGAATTTGAAATAAAAATGCTCATTTTTGAATAAACAAATTTGAAAGAACATAAATAATCACATTTCATAGCAAATCATAATATTCACATAATGTTTTCAAAGACATGCTTTGGTAAAAGTTTACTTACCTCTAAATAGACTTTAGAACTCCTCTTTTTCCAATTTTTTTGTAGTATCCTTAAGTCTCTTTTCCTAATGTTCATCACAATATGTTTATTATTTCACTTTGATTTTCACAAATATTATTTAAAATTCCATTTACAATTTTCTCAAAATTTCTCATAATTTTAATCGGTCAAAATCCTATTTTCTTCTATTTATTATTATATTAATTCACTTTTAAACAACTTTATTTTTATATATAAAAAAATTTTGGACTTATACTTCTTTAGATATTTTCTTTTAATTTTTCTCATATTTTTATAATTTATATATTTATTTATTTATTTATTTTCCATTGATCCCACCTTCATAAACTTTCATTTTTCATAAATTTATAATTTTAAACTTATTTAAGCTTCTAAATATTTAATTTAATTTTCTTGGTATTTTTCATAATTTTCTGTATTTTTTTCAGATTTTTGGGTATTTATTTGAATTTTTTTCCGTCACCGGCCGACCGGTCGCCGACACCGATGAGTTGGCCGCCGGCGTGCTGTTGCTAACGGGCTGGACAGTGGGCCGGGCTAGTGGGCTGGATCCTTTATTGGAAGTTGGGCTAGACTGGATAGTGAGCCGACTCTGTTTAGGTGGGCTAAGCTTTTGAGCTTTTGTTTCTGTGGGCTTAAGCTTAGTTTCTGGGCTTCTGACTCACTGGGCCTGTTCAGATGGACTTAGCCCACTAGTCCAGGAGTTTATTCATTCATTTGTTTATTTTCAACGGTCCATATTTTCCAAATAAAATGGCTTATATATCTCAATATACATATCTGTTTGATTTGAAGTTTTAGAGGTAAGCTTATAAAATTATATTTTATAATCTGGACGCTCCAGTTTTCAAAATAACATCTCTATCATCAGATTTAATATAAAGGGTTTTAATAAAGGGTTAATATTAAATATCACTTCAAATAGCCATATAAACTAATTTTTAACAGAATTAGTTCATTACATATACTGTAAAATATCTCAAATAATGTTTGTAATGGTTCAGATTATTCTTTTTGCATCTATATTTTCCCGTAATTATTTTTTTATGTTTTCTCTTAAAATACATATTTACCACTCTATATTATGTGTAAAAATCACTATATCTAAAAATCTATAAGTCTGATCAATTTAAAATTTTGCAGGCAAGCTAATCATATAATTATCTTGTTATTGTACGGTCACAATTCTCTGATTATGCTCAGAAGTATGTTTATTTCATCATATATCATTTCTTACCCTTTATTTGGTACTTCTCATTTAAATAAGTAAAATTTCAACATTAAACATTTCAATAATACTTCTGTGACTAATTAGTCCTGCTAGAAATGTCGTGAATGGTTTAGATCTATGAAATAACTTGCGTATAATATAGAATTGATGAGATTAACAGAGAAAATGGTTCGACGCAGCTTACCTTCAAAAATTCTTTCTTCTTCCTTCGTCTGTCTCCGGCGTGATTTCTCTTCTTCTTCAAATGGCCTTTTATACTAATACATCTGCTAAACGGTTGGTATTAATTGTCATCAATTCGAAATGAACATGCATGACCCATTAATCCCATCCATTTCCATCCGTTTCTTAGAAACGGACGGACGATGGCTGTTACATCATATGACTAATATGTTTATATAAATGAATAAAAAGAATAAAAATTGACGTTGGAAAGAGGTATGATGTGGACTACTGGAGTTTAAAATAGCCAGGCTAAAAAAGACAAGTTATTACTAGAACTTAAAGTAGTTGAAGACTAAAGATAATTTGTTGCCTTAAAAGTATGTTTTGCGTTCCATGAAATATACAGGCGTAGAACTTTTTTAGTTTCAAAATATCTTATTTTTCAATTATTTTTTATATTTTTCAATCATTTTTCACAACTACTCAATCTATTTTAAGTTTACTTTTTTACTCCATATGATTGTCCTGATCATATCATATCATTTTTCTCATTTTAAAAAATTTTATATAAATCTTTGAAAATAAATTTTATCAAATATCAAACACACCTAAAATAAGGGTTTTTGCGTCCTTACTAATAAAATTTGGGTTAAATTGTGAACTTGCATTGGATATGCATCTCTATTTTCATATAATTTTTTGAACCCTATGTTTGAATATACGTACCTATTTTTGGCAAAACTTGTTATGTTGATTAAACATACTTTACTTGCCTGATAATGGTTTTATGAAAAGTAAAAAAAATAAAAAATATATGTTTTATCGACAGATCTTTCCTACTTTGAGAACTGGTCGCCAGATCAGGAGTCTAATATATTAAAAGGTATATTCTTGTGCATGCCTGTAACTTTCCATATCATGTGCGCATTTTACTTAAATTTATTTTTGGGTTAAGAATTGAAAGTACGATCGTGCATGGGATAAAGAAGATGATGCTGTAGTGAATGAAGTTCTATGGACAATGAAAGAAATATATTATTATTTTTTGCAACCGAGAATTTACTAATCTTCTAGCTCATAGGTGGCTAATTTGCCATACCTAGTAACACCAAAATCATGTGAAAGAGCCACGGAGGCTTTGCTTGAGTGGTAACGTCTTTTGTTTCCAAATGGGTGACAAGCATTCGAATGTTGGCGGGGACGTTTGTCCTCAGTATATTATAGAGTTGCTTTGTCTCGTAATTGGTAGGTGAGAGACTAGGTCTCCCGAATTGATGGGCGGAAGCATATTATCTCCTTCTTTCCCGTAAGTTATAAGTAAGTTATAAAAATATTTCAAGGATTTGATTGTAGTAGAAGTTTGAGATAAAAAAAACATCAGGTAAAAGGAAAAAATTTACATTGGAAAGAGGTATGATGTGGACTCTTGGAGTTTTCAAAAGCCACGCGAAAAAATAGGGTTTTAGTAGAACTGAAAGTAGTTGCAAATTAAAAATGATATTTTGATTTAAAAGCGTGTGTTTTGCATTCCATGAAATACATGAGTAAAACTTTTCACTTTCTTTACAATCATATTTTTAATCATTTTTTATATTTTCTCATACGATTATTTTACTTTTTAATCATTTTTTCACAATTACTTAATCTATTTTAAGTTTATTTTCTTTACTCCTTACTATTTCCCTTATCATATCATATAAATTCTCTCGTTTTAAAAAATTTTGTGTAGAATTTTCTTTTAAAAGTATTATCAAATTCTAAACACACCTAAAATGTGCATCCTTACTAACAATGCTGTGGTTAAATTGTGAACTTTTTTTCGATATATGTATTTACATTGGTCTCAATTTCTATGATATTCAAGCACTGAGACATTCTTCATAAATTATCAGGAGAAATACATTATTCCCATCAATTTTTCTGTGGAGACACACTGCTCCCATTATAAATTTGGGGAAACACATTGCTCTGTACAGTGGAGCATAGCGAACAACATTCTCAGGTGTCAAAAAAACCGTCTGTGACTGGTGATGAATATGGATGGGAATTGGACATAGCAATCACTGCGGCGGATGGGTGGACCTCTGGAGCTACCATATTACCATCTTCCAATCAAAGCTTCGCTTCAACAACTCATAGGCTGTTTTATCCAATGAAGATAGGGAGCCAAGGGACTGGTTCAATGATCACTGTCAAACCAAAATGCGATTGGAGCTAATCAATCAGGTGGGAGAGCAATATGAAGGACTGGAGTGCTACCCAAAGGAGACTGGTCAAGTTAGCAACAAAAAGGGGAAAATATGTAGTACAATGACAAGTGGGTGGGATGATGTTAAGGTCAAGGAGTCGGAATGGACAGCAATGACGAAACAGATCCGGAATTGCAGTGCGGATGATACCAGGATGGGAGCGGGGGATAAAGCTAATATGTTGGTGGATATTCAGGTTATCCAAAGCGAAGATATTGAGTTAGGGACTGACAGAACCAAGAGGACAGGTATACAAGGTAGAGAAGGGATGAGAAGGTGGAAGAGAAAAGCTAGACTGGTGGTTGACAAGCTAATGGATGGGCAGATACCATGCTGTCGGGGGCGGGATCAAAAGAGATCTTCGTCTGAACAATCACATGACTCCGAAGAGAGACACAAGCGAAGGAAGGGTGTGAAGATGATCGATATGGAGGAGGTGGAGGTTGTGGGGAACCCACAGCCCCACCTCAGCTAAAATGGCCCTAGTAGCATGGAATTGCCGTGGGCTTGGGAACCCGCGGGCAATTCGTAGTCTTCTTGATTTGGTCAAGAAACAAGCTCCCTGTTTGGTCTTCCTCTGCGAAACAAAGCGCACCTCAAAAGAAATGGAAGGCATACGACGAAGACTTAAGTTTGAATGTTGCTTCGGGGTGGATCCGGATAGTAGAAGGGGGGGTCTGGCATTACTTTGGAAAGAAGATCAATCGGTATGCATAAAAAGCTACTCATCACATCACATAGAGGCTGAACTGAATGGGTGGAGGTTCACTGGGTTTTACGGCCACCCTGATACTAATCAGAGACATCTTAGCTGGAATACTCTACATCACCTAAGTGCTAGGAATAATACCCCATGGCTTGTCATGGGCGATTTCAATGAAGTCATGGGGCCAGGTGAATACAGCAGTGAGAGGATGCGCCCTCAAACCCAGATGGATCGATTTTGCGAAACGGTGGAGAAATACAACCTTGTGGATCTCAGTTTCTCAGGACCGCCTATGACCTGATCGAATTTCAGAAGGGGAAGACAACGGGTGGAAGCCATATTGGACAGGGGGCTTGCCTCGCAGAGTTGGTTGGATGTATTCCCTCACGCAAAACTCACCCACTTAATTGCTCTTATGTCGGATCACTTCCCCATTTTGCTCACTCTTGATGCCAACAATCGAAGAGGTAAACCACCTCGAGAATTCAGATATGAACTCTTTTGGGCTCGTGATAAGGAGACTATTAGAATTGTTAACCAAGCGTGGAATTCCTCCCCACATAGGCCGGTGTCTTTAGCTGCAATGATATCATGGAAGATCAAGAAGTGTGGATCGGACCTATCCATCTGGAACAAGCGGAAAAAAGGCAATCTGAGGAAAGCAATCGAGCTTAAACAAAGGGATCTTCAAACCATCATGAGAATGAATGCAAGCGATGAGAGGGACAACGCAGCTAAAAAACTGAAATACCAACTGAATCTTTTACTCGAAGACGAAGAGCAGCTCTGGAGAATATGGGCTAAATCACATTGGCTCCGTGAGGGAGACAAGAACACCGGGTTTTTCCATAGGGTGGCGTCCAACAAACGACGAAACAACTTCATCGAATCTCTGATGGATTGTGATGGTGTAAGGGTGAGGGACCAAGACCATATGATGGACATGGCTGTTAGGCATTTTTCTGCGGTTTTCTCAACGTCTAACCCTCGGAGAGCGGAGTGGGTGGACACTGTTATTTCAAGCAAAATCTCAGAGGAAAACATGCAATCCCTAACAAGACCCCTGCAAAGTGAGGAAGTTGTCATGGCTATCAAGGGGATGAGCCCTACTAAAGCCCCGAGGCCAAACGGGATGTCGGTGGGCTTTTTTCAGAAGCACTGGAATACGGTGGGCAATGATATCATTAATTGGTGTAAATCGTTCATGGAGGAGAGCAACCCTGGCAGGCTGAATGAATTGTTATTGGATAACAATTTAACAACAATTATTCTTATTCCTAAGAAGACCGGGGCTGACATTCTATCTCAATTTAGACCTATTAGTCTCTGCAATGTGGTCTACAAGATCTTGGCAAAGGTGCTGGCTAATAGACTTAAGGTGGTTCTCAAGGAGGTCATTGGGGAAGAACAGAGTGCTTTTGTGCCTGGGCGGCTCATCACAGACAATATGCTCATTGCATATGAAGCGATTCACACTCTAAGAAGACGCAGGAGAGGTGGCAAGCGCGAGATGGCTATCAAATTGGATATGTCCAAAGCCTACGACCGGGTTGAATGGGATTTTCTCAAACAAATGTTGGAGGCTATGAATTTCAGTCAGAAGTGGATAAATTGGATTATGAGCTGCCTTTCCACGGTAAGGTACCGTATAAATGTAAATGGTTTTAAATCTTTATGCTTCCATCCGTCGAGGGGCCTTCGACAGGGTGATCCACTCTCCCCATATCTATTCCTGCTATGTGCCGAAGGTCTTTCTGCTCTGATCCGACATGCGGCTTATAGTGGTGCAATACATGGTATCAAACTGAACCCAAGGGGCCCAGCTATCACTCATCTCCTGTTCGCGGACGACGCTATCATTTTTATTAGGGCAAGTGAGGAAGATATTAAGAGCCTAATGAAGACTATTGAACTATATGGAGAATCCTCAGGCCAGATGCTAAATGTTGACAAGATGGCCGTTTTTTGCAGCAAAAACATGGACAACTCAATGAGGAATGACATGATCAATCTTCTCGGATCGGCTGGTTGCGAGTTTCACCAGTATTTGGGGCTCCCAGCCTGTCTCGGAAGATCAAAGGCTGGAATGCTAAAGGGAATCAAGGAACGCATAAGAAATCGAATTCAGGGATGGAAAGGAAAATTGCTTTCATGGGGCGGCGAGGAGGTCCTTATCAAGGCGGTGGCGCAGGCTATTCCACTATACACAATGAGTATTTTCCTGCTACCAAAATCCATTTGCAAGGAGTTTAATAGCATGATCAGCAAATTTTGGTGGGGAGAAAAGCATGGTAATAGGAAAATAAGCTGGGTGGCTTGGAAAGACGTTTGCAAACCAAAGCGCTCGGGTGGATTAGGATTCAAGGATTTCCACAACTTCAATTATGCTCTCCTGGCAAAGCAGGTGTGGAGGCTGGTATCATGTACAACATCTTTGTGCTACAGAGTTCTTAAAGCCAGGTATTTCCTCAACGCGGATCTTTGGTCATGCAAGGCAAAACAGTCCGACTCTTTCACATGGAAAAGCGTCCTACAAGCGCGGGATGTCCTGCAAGGGGGTTTTAAATGGAGGATGGCAATGGTAAAAGGGTGAGATTTTTTGATGATTTGTGGCTTGAATCCAGGGTATGCAAGGCGGGACCGCTTCCAAGGTCTATTCCCGACAATGTGACGGTTAGCCATTTTATCAATGCTGAAACTAATTCCTGGTGTATGGAACGCGTGGTGGCGGCAGCGGGGGTTGTCAGAGGGCAGGAAATCTACACAATGCCGCTAGCAACGGGGAGGGAGGAGGACCGTTTGTATTGGAAGTTCGAACCAAATGGATCGTTCAGTGTAAAGTTTGCTTACAGAATATTAAGTTCAAATGACGACCAGCCCAAGCTTGCGGATTATTATAAGGCCATATGGCGCACTTCTCTCCCAAGTAAAATTATCATTTTTGGATGGAGATTGCTTCGTAATGCCCTCCCTACTTTACAAAACCTGCTTCACAGAGGTATTGAGGTGGATCCATTGTGCTTGCTTTGTAAAGGGGGAACTGAGGATGCAAACCATTTATTCTTAAGATGCGAAGCAACGGGGGGCATTAGTTGGAAAGCTGCAAGGTTGTTGTACAGCGAGGTATCAATCCAGGACATTCTGAAGGGGCTGTCGAGATCCAACAGATACTTGGACATCTCAATGTTCATTTTATGCTGTTGGAGGATTTGGTATATGCGTAACACTCTCAGAGAAGAAGGAAAGCATCCAAACTTTTTGGATACATTGGAATGGTGTGCGGATTTCATCAATCAGTACAGACATGCCCCATCCTTGGTCCGGGCGGGCGTGTTGGAAAGATACATAGCTCCAAGATGGTGCAAACCACCACCGGGGTATGTTAAGATTAATATCGATGCCCGCTGTCTACGGAATGGGGATGCTCTCGCTTGTGCGGCAGTAATCAGAGATTCATGGGGTATATTTTATGCAGCTAGGGGATGGAGAAGGGGCAGAATCCTGGAGCCAATTCTCATGGAAGCCACTGCCTTCCAGCTGGCACTTAAATGGGCGATTCAGTTAAAGCTGGTCAGGGTCCAATTGGAATCCGATTCTTTGATCTTGTGTAATTTTTTGTCCACATCCGAACCCATTTCATCTCCAGTGGGTTTCATCATTTCTGAGATACAGGCCTTACTTGAAGAGAATATATTTTTCTCAGTCCATCATGTTTTAAGGCAAGGAAATGAGGTAACTCATTCCTTGGCTGAGCTTGTGCTTTGTTCTCCTGAGGAACACCAGATGTGTTGGGGTAATCCCCCTCAGGCTATTTTTGGGAAAATCTGAACAGACAATTTTTTGGAAATGAATTGCTTGGACTACCCTATCTCTAACCCCTTTCATATCGAAAGGGGTAGGGATAAGGTTCTCCTTTTCATCAAAAAAAGACTCACCCAAACGGAGAGTCAAACTGAAGATGCTGAGCTGCCTGCCTGTGTCCTCAACCAACCGAGATGCACTCCGTTGGTTGGTTAAATTGTGAACTTGCATTGATATTTATAAGGTTTGCTTGAAGTACTCATAATCTGGCGACAACGATTGTAGCTATACATCTCAATGATGGAAATCCTCAACGTAAAGGTTAGACACAGATAAATCATGAAATTTTTAGGATAATGTACTTTTTTTGTTGGCGTATAGGATCTTTCACAAGTTTTCTTTTGTATTGTTTTCTTCTTTTGTTTCGATTATACAAATGTAACTTTACTTTTCTTTCACAAGTTTAAGGACTACTTTGCTTATTGATTCATTTCTTTGAATTTCATAATTTTCAGAACCAACAAGTTCGGCTAGTGGCAAACTTCTGTGCCGCTCCATGTGTTGATTCAAATGGAAAGAGAATAGCATGGATTGAGTGGTAGATATTTTCAACAACCAATGATACGTGACAAATGAAAGAGGATAGTAGATTGGGGATGAGCACATGTGGGTGTGAAGTACTTTTTGTCATTGTATTTTTTTTTTTTTTTTAGAACTTTTCATTGTGTTTGTTAAATTTGCTTTTTAAAGTGTAAAAGAGAACCATTCGAAAATAAAGATTGTAAAAGTTTTCATTTCAATAAAATTATTTTTTGCAATTAGTATGATTTTATATATTTTCGAAAGCTGGGTTCAGCTTTTTTTTTTCAAAAAAAATCAGCAAATGCAACAAAAAATGCATTGCAATGAACCTAGACATAAATCAAATGCCGGTCAAACAGGGCAACAATAGCAATGAATTTTTTTTATTTGAAATTCCTTACTATTGCTTAAAAGAAAAACACTCTGTTGGCATCAAATCTTGCAACAAATTGTTGCCACTAGCAATGGCAACAAAATTTTTTATTGAAATTAGCTGTCGTTGATTAAATGCGACACTCTTTTAGGTTCGAATTTTGTAACAAATTTTTTTGTTGTCGATAACAATAGCAACAAATTTTAGTGTAGGCAACAAAATTTTTTTTTTCTGTTGAACAAAACTGTTGTAGTGGCATAGATACCAACAACCCTTTTGAAAATGATAAAAATAACGATGTAAATAACAAAAAGAAAAATATATGAAATGACTCTAAAATACAAAATTTTTATTTTTAAAATTTTTTTCAAATTAAATAGATCTATTTAATGTGAGAAGTATTTGTAAATATAATCTTTTGTATTTTAAATGATTTTTGTTACATTTATTTATTAAAAATACAATAAAATATTTTAGAATACCAAAAATGTTTTTTTTGCAAATTTCATTACATTAAATAGATCTATTTTTTATTTGAGAAATATTTTAAAATAAAATATTTTGGTATTTTGACTACGTTTTCATATATTTTATTTTGTGTTTAAAATGATATTTTCATCATTTTAAAAGCATTTATTGTTTACACATACGCTTCTAATTTCCAGAAAAACTTAATAAATGTTTATGCAAATTTTATAAAATGTGTGACATGCATATAATTTTGAGATTTGTAGGGACCCAAAACACTTATAAATTACCTTGATTTGCTTACCACCTCTATACACTGTTTGTTTTCTAAATTTATTCCATAATATTCATTGCAATTATTGGGTTCAACGTTTAATTTTGATCATTTTTATAGTATTACGTCTCATCTCATATTATAAGTCAAGCCCAAACCTGTTTAAAATTTTTCTACCCATTATCACTTGCCCCAGTATCCTTACGATTTTTCCCAAAGTATTTTGAGGATTGTTTTTACTCTCAGCTTTTATATTCAAAAAGGAGAAGCTCCTGCGATAATCGAAATATACAGAGAAACCTTCCAAGGAAATTCCAAGACAGCGAGTGGACACTTGGAAGAGAAACAAATACATAATAGGGAGCAGCCCGGTGCATAACCCGTTACACGGCGACAGCTTTTAACCGCTGCGCCAACGATTTCATTCAAGAGAAACAAATACATAATCCGAGGCTATCAAAATCGAAAAGAAAATGGGGGAGAGATGGTTCTTAGAGCAGAGAAGATCTGCAGTCTAATCATATGTTGTAACTTCAAATATTCACTTCACTTTTGTATGATGATATTAAATGGACCTGAAATATAGAAAGGCAAGAACGCCGGACACATCACAAGCATAAATGACAACATGAATTCTTTACTTCTCACATATTACCTGAATTAGTTAAAGCCACATTGGGATATGGATCCAACTCATCAGGATCAGGATTCAAATAGCAATAGTTCAACAGCAGTAAATTGATTATTTTGGTGAGAGAATCAGAAACTGATATTGAATTATGAATTTGCACATTAAGTTGACGGATGTAGCTTTGTGATTCTACCCATTCTGATTCGTAAACAATGCATTGACAGTTGGGCGCCCCAATAACTAAAAATGCCTTGTGATTATAAGTAGTTCTTGAAACCCACTTTCTCCTGCTCTTTTCCATGATTTGATCTCTCCTTGCTTTCGTCTCCTCTTATTTCTCACTCGATCAGGGCATCAGAAGGCCTCCTACATTGAGCAGAAAGGAAGAAAAGTTGCAATTGACTTAATATATGTAATTCGGAAAGTTATGAAAGAAATAATGATTTGAGAAAACAGGATAGTCACAGATTTCCTAATTACAGTAAGCCAGCCTACCTAAGCTTTCTTTGGATCCACACCAACAGATTTCAAAGACTCGCTTTTTGGGCTGCATGCATTAATGACACCAAAAGAAATTGTCAACTAACCATCAGACCAAATTCACCATGAAAATTAAGCTTTCATTAGGATCTATTTTATTATATTTTAGTTTGTCAATCATCAGCTATACCTTGCAGAATTCTAATTAATTTAGATCAACAATGGTGTGCTCAGTTTGATGGGCAAGAAAATGAAGCAAGGGTTAGATCATGATGAGCTGATCATTGAACCGAGTCAAGGTGAGAACGAGTTGAGTCGGGACTGAGCTATGAACCTCTTGTAAACATCAGTATGGGCGGGGAGGCTAATGACTTTCTCAGGGTCAGGTTCCTGAATTTGGGCTACCTTCCTGAGGAAGGACTTGCCAATGAACTTGCCGCCGGACATCGCTGCGTCATCCGGTTCCACCAGCTCCGGCATTGTCCCTCTCTTCTTCTTGGTGATATGCACACTGGGAGAGTGCACCAGCTGCTGCTTTGCTGTGTGGGCGGCTATGGCGATTGCCAACATAACAAAGCCGGCCACAATAGCGATTGGCGCCATCTCGCCGATATTATGCCTGAGCCAGAGCCAACATCCAATCTGCATTGAGTTACCATCACAGCAATGTATATTGTGCAATGCGGAGTCAACTCGAGTTGGTTAATGGGAGTCAGGACTCAGGACTCGGGAGTTTCAACACCCTGCCTGATGAAATTAAATTACAAAATATCCAATATTCAATTTGCCCGGTGATCATTTCAGGATTTCAGACCGGTCCAAATACATTTTTTTTATTTTTTTGAATTTTTTCATAAATACGTTAATCTAGTTATATTTAATCTATAAATCAAATTTTATCATTTTTGAATATATATATATATATATATATATATATAGACTCATTCAAGTTTGGTTGGAGCAATTTCTGTTTTTTTGGAAAAATCAGAATACTAGGGGTGTGTTTGTTTGGGATGTAGACATATCAATCAAAACTTTTCAATCTAAAACTTTTCATTCTCCATAACTACTCTATTTTTTAATTATTTTTTCACGTTTTTCTATACAAACTACCTTACTTTTCAATTATTTCTACACAACTATCCATACAACTAACCTATCTATTTTAACTTTATTCTCTTTACTTCTCATCATTACTTCTCTTATATCACATCATTTTCTATCAATGTGACAACTTCTACCTCAAAAACTTTTCATCAAAAGTTTTAACTTCAACCAAACACACCCTAGTTAAGGAACTTCTGTCAGTCCTGGCACATGCATCTATTTTCACTTCTTCTTTTTTTTCTTTTTTCTTTTTTTGGTTTTACGAAATTATAGGTCTACGAATATTTAATTCACATTTCGAATTTTGCAATGTTTTTAATATATGTATACACTTCTTCTAATTTCAAAAATGAACAGCTTTTAGTCTATAAAATTACTGAAATATCCCCTAAGGGCATGTTTGATAAAATAATAAAAAGTTTTACTTTTCACTCTCGACAACTATCTTCTTTCTAAATTATTTTGTTACTTCTTCTTAGACAACTATCTTTTTTCATTATTTCTGTATAATTATTTGTGTGAATAATCTATCTATTTTAACTTTATTTTCTTTACTACTTAGTATTTCCCCATCATATCTCATCATTTTCTTACATTTTAAAAAATTTATAAAAAAATTTATCCGAAAGTTTTATCAATTTCGAAATACTTCCTAAAACTATTGCTTTTTGCCCGGTGATCATTTCAGGATTTCAGACCGGTCCAAATACATTTTTTTTGTTTTTTTGATTTTTTTATAAATTTGTTAATTTAGTTATATTTAATCTATAAATCAAATTTTATCATTTTTGAATATATGTATATATTTACTTTGAATTTTTAAATCCATAAGTATTTAAGTCATTTTAAATTATTAGAAATATAACTAGAGTAAACATGTTTATAAAAAAATTTCAAAAAATATATATATTTGGACGGGTCTGAAATCACCATATTTTAAACCGTTATGAGAATATCTAGACTCATTCAAGTTTGGTTGAAGCAATTTTTTTTTAGAAAATCAGAATACTAGTTAAGGAACTTCTGTCGTTCCTGGCACATGTATCTATTTTCATTTTTTTGTTTTACGAAATTATAGGTCTACGTATATTTAATTCACATATGGAATTTTACAATTTTTTTAATATATGTATACACTTCTTCTAATTTCAAAAATGAACAGCTTTCAGTCTATAAAATTACTGAAATATCCCCTAAGGTCATGTTTGATCAAATAATAAAACGTTTTACTTTTCACTCTCAATAACTATCTTCTTTTTTAATTATTTTGTTACCTCTTCTTAGACAACTATACTTTTTTTAATTATTTATGTACAATTATTCATGTGAATAACCTATCTATTTTAACTTTATTTTCTTTACTATTAAGTATTTCTCCATTATATCTCATTGTTTTCTTCCATTTTAAAAAATTTTATAAAAATAATTTTCATCCAAAAGTTTTATCGATTTCTAAAAACTTCCTAAAACTATTGTTTTTTGAAAAGCAAAAAATATATATTCAAAAAATGTAAATTTTAGTATATAAATTAAATACATTTAGACTCATAATTTTCTGAAAAATAATTTTAAAAAAATACACCCGTATGCCAAGGGCTAACAAGATCTTAACCCATTGCGGAGCTATTGATGTGTCATTAAATTAAAATGTAGCCGCGAGTCAATAATTACTAAAAGAATGATAAAATCAACCTCCAATCACTTCATCAGTCCTGTGTATGATTAGATATTGATAGCATTGATTCTAATCAATGGCTCAGCAGCAGCTAAGTGCTGGTTGGGAGTTGAGAAATGTAGACGTACTTGGGCTTCCGGTGAGGAGCGTCCATAGCAGCTGTTGGAGATTTTAGCCTTGGTGGAATGGTTGAGATCCCACGAAATCCACCCAAATGACTCACCATTAATGTTTTCAGCAAATTCTACAGCGATAATAAACAATATTTATTTTAAAATTGAAAAAAAAAATGTATGTAGATGCCATAGAGATGAACATAATAAATAAGAATTAGATGGTGCTTAATTTGTCTGCTCCACTACCATTGGCAAGCATACATCTTTATCATCTATTTTTATGTGTATCTACGTTGATTAATTTTGCAAAAATGTCACCATTTATAAACTTTGCTTCAATGGTCATTAAGATTCTTCACTGATTTTTGACCTCGGCGCAATTCATATGGGACTTCTTGAATTGTGTTTTGTATCTTTTTTTTATTACATCAATATTACATGGAGATCATGCTTCTCTCTCGATTCGAACCTTGAATCGCATTCCTGGACGCTAAGATGCAAAATTACTATGCCCACGTTCACATGTTTTATATGGTCAAGGTCAAAGTTTACACGACCGCATTCATGGTTGAATTTTTTGCACAATGTTAAACATTTTTTTTTTTTACCCACCGGTTAAATTTTGATTTTTACTTTACATATTCATTAGCAAACCAAGTATTAATCCAATTCCCAATAAAAAAGTATTAATCTAATTTTGTATGAGTCAAGCTTCTATATAACTTCTCATCATTCATGTTAAAACAATGCATTTAACACTACTCATTTTAATAAAATAATAAAAATTATATATATAAAGAGTGATTGTGCATAGTATCTTTAAAAAACATAAAAACTGAAAAATTTTCAGCATAACTATAGCATTCGATCATTTTCCGCATATGTTAGAAAAATTTATGAAATACAGTAGATATGAAAGAAATAATAACAAGTATTACAGGTACGTAGAGAATTTTTTCAATATAATGATTAGATCCAAGCTACCTATTCATAAGTGGACGCATAACCCTACAGGACACCCATTATAATTTGAGATAAATCTACACCGTTGGACACTCACCGGCGCCCTAGAAGCCATGATGGGACTCTTCAGAATAACTAAGGCCTGGGGGAATTGAGCTAGATCTCCACACAGACTCGCGAAAGGACAAGCCACCCATCACATCCTAGCATTTATATAGTCTTCAGAAAACACGTGGCAGAAGCAAAGGGTATACACGTGGCGAGTCCAACCGCTTTTGAAACATTCACAGCACCTGGCCCCACAATTCCAGCTGGTCGTCCACTTAAAATCTAATAAGGTGTTTGAATTATTCTACTCAATCATTATGTTTTATTCATGATCAGGTAAACCGAAGGAAGAGAGAAATTATCGCGGCCACCACTTTTAAATTTCTAACTATTACCCTTCTACTCACAGGGAGATAACTCTATACATCGGCATAAAAGAAACCATGCCTCCAACTCAAAACCATATATTTTTAAGTTTTTAATATTTTTCATGAAATTGTTATTCTAAGTATATTTAATCTATGTAATAAGCTTAATCTGTGTTCATCAACAGCCTGCATGGTGCCTCCCAACGTCTTAATGTTCATCTACAGCCAACTGCATGGGTGCCTCCATACATCTTAATGTTTAACTCATTTAAAATTTTTTCTATAAATATGTAAAGGTTTTTTTAAACCGAAAATAAACATGTCAAGTTAGGTGTTTTTAATTTATAAATCAAATTTTACTGTTTTTTAATATATTTATATATTTAGAAAAAGTTTTAAAATATATCTACAAAATTTAACCAAAATTTAACCAATATTACATCAGTATTCTTAAATTTACTGAAATTGCAAATATGCCTACAAAAATTGCGTCGAATCACAAGCATATAAGTTCCGACATGACATCATTAGATTCTTTTATATAAATAATAATAATACCCTCTGGGCCTCTCCAAAAAATTTCGCCTCGCACCTTCAGCTCCGGCAATGCCGACGATTCTTTCCCTGTAGCCGATCCTCTGCCATTATCGGACACTGAGCCACATTTCCAGATCGACCTTGATTGGACGGCCGCTGACGATGACAATCAAGTTGCACTTTGCCTCTAATCCTAGCTCATGGTGGCTCTGCTTCCACCGCAGGATTTCGTTGTCCTCAGTATCATTGGATGCAAGTGGGAGGATCACGAAGAAAAGGAGGCCACCGAGAGCGTTGAGATTGAGATGAAGGTGATCACGATGGGGTAGCTGCTGCGGTCGATCAAGACGTCCAGGACGGCAGGCTTTGGGCTGCAGAGCGATGGGGTGGGGATGCTCATTACGCTGTTGATGTCGGAGCTAGTGTCTTCTGGCGTTGGTGATGGATTTCGAGGCTTTAGCAAGCACCGGGGCAAAACAGGCAAGTGGGAAGCCTGACTGGGGCGTACCTGCAAAACAGGCAAGTGAGGAGCCTAACACTCTAACAGGGGTCTGCCTGCAAAATTCAGCTTCATTAATTAGTTGCCCTCTCGACCGCGGTTTTGAATTCCATCGAACGACCAAAATCAGACGACACCCATCCAACGGTCTATAAAGCGTGGTTGGAAACAGAGGAAGTATCAACCGGTCATAGAAAATCAACTTCCGATAAGTTCCAGCTCCAACGATAGATATGGTAAAAGTATCAAGAAAACAGTGACTGGGCATTGATGATCGTGCTCATGTGGCAGTTAGCGTGGTCACAATATCTGACTGTGAAGAAGTGCTAATTGATATTAAGCTCGAATATCTAAACTTTTTTTGGATTTTCACCAATTCGTGTTTGTCTATAATCTTGGTCTAGTTAAAACACATCTAATAAATTAAGAAAATAAATACAACTTTAATCTTGCTCCAGTTAAAACGCATCCAATAAAATAAGAAAATATTTCTATAAAAAAGTAAAATAATAAAACATGAAGCAACGAAAGCATTTGAATAGAATTTGACGGGAAAAATATATAAAAGTATATTATTATATGTAAACATATATAAAAGTTATTATCAACAAGTGCTAATACTTAGAGTTAATAATTAAATAAAGTATATAGAGACATTACAAATAATTGGAACATTACAATGTTAATACAAAGTGATATTACAAGGTTAACATTTCCAAACTTTTTATTATCATGTCATTTTTTCTTGATGCACTTATAATTTTCACTTCAAAATTTACTTCATTCATCATTAAAAAGAGTTAATGAATAAATAAAGTACAATCGAGACATTAATAATAATTTGAATATAATAAACATTCAAGAATAAAATAATTATTAAAATATATTTATTTAAAAAGATTTTGCAAATAACTCCATGCGCTTTTCATTTTAAAAATTATAATTTTATACATTATTGAAGGGCTTTTGCAAAACATCTTTGCAACTACTTAGAAATCGGATTATACTGAGGTGAGGTGAATCCAAACCTAAACTTTAATATTAGAATTGAAGTACGTATTAAGTTCAGACCTGGTTAGCATTGGTTTTAGGTTGAAATTCAAGTGAATTTCAAACTAATAGAAGCTGAAATTATTAGTAAAGATAATGAATTTTTTAAATATTATTGTATTCATACGTGACTATATTTGTATAGGTTATGATATCTTTGATTTTGATGAAATTGGTCTTTTAATTAAAAAAAATTCTAAGTACAATGTGTAATGACTTGACCCATTAACAATCAAGATATAAAAAATAAATAAAATTATATGAAGTCACTATCTAAAGTTTAATACAAGTAAAACTTACATATCTTATAATTAATTGGTATATATGCAATAATTTCTAAAGAGTTTATATATTTATAATTATTTGAAATAAAGTAAACGTAGATCAAATAAATTCAACTTTTATCAATAAACGTAGAATTCGGGTTACCAATAAACTGTTTTTTTATACTTTGAACAATTTTTCCACCATCCCAACACATCAAAACTTGGTTCATTCTCTTCAGAAGTTTCCTCCAAATATCTATCCACTTCATTTTTCCACTCATCAATATTCTCCTCAGATTGTTTCCATAGTTTAAACTCATCAAATAAGGCATTAGATTGGGGTGACACCCTTATAACACTGCTCTCTTCAGATGAAGACATACCAAAAGATTATTGTTGATACATTCTAAAAAGGCTAACTAAAGTATACTTCACTGTATTTGTTACTCGGTCACACTTACAAGATCTATTGATCACTGGCCACCTATATATTAATATTACAAAAAAACATGTATAATTTATGAAAAATTATATAAATTACATCGGGTTCGTACCGGGTCGGGTTTTGGTACTGGGTTGGTGTGAACCCAGTTTTGGTTTCGGGTTCTACAGGCCTGGTTGAAATCTGGTCTATTTAGAAAAAATCTAAAATATAAAACCCATTTTTGGTTTTGGTACCGGGTCGGGTGGGTTCGGACCAACCCGGTTCCAAGTTGCACCCCTGTCAGCAACGAACTTAAATTGCAAGAATGTGTCCGGAGCTGCTTGCCTCCTCTATGTGACGCTTGTTCTTTTAATCATTCCATAATGTTTTGGCTCCAAATTCCTTGCCATATTTGTTGGGTGCTTTTTTAGTTGTGATTTGCACATTCCAGATGCAAAACATAGTTTTTTTTTTATTGACAGAAACATACGCGTTGCTTGGTCTTCAGCGTGGAATTATTTTCTAGTCTTCAATTATCTAATATATATCAAATTAAAATTATAGTATATATATATCAAATTAAGAAATCTAATTGGAGGAATACTTTAAAAGCAAAGTCATTCCATGAGGCGCCCCATGCGGTCACCTTTGGAATCATTCTCCATATCTTTTTTTAAAAATATATTTTGTTATACATTGGTAGGCCTCACTTAAATGGTCGTTCATACATTTTTTTCAGAATTTAAAAGTACATAAATAAGGTTTTTTTCATTTTTGAAAATTAAAAAATTTGAAAATCTCAGGCGCTCACGATTTGCAATTTTTTATTTTCAAAAATAAAAAATCTATTTACATAACTCAGAAAATATAAAAAAAATTTATAGACACTCATCTGCCTAGGCCTACCAATGTATAATAATATTTTAAAAAATATATGGAAAATGATTCTGGCGGTGATTGCACGTAATCACTACTCTACTGTAAAACTATTTTTTATATTTTAATCTATTTTTTGTATTTTTTATTATAAATTAAAATTTAATAGTATTAATTTATGGTGAAGTTATGGAACGAAGATTACACTAGAGTACTTCAATGATATAAGTTCTATAAAAGTGTTTTCCATTACATACTATAAGAAGTCATGGCCAATGTGCTCCCCTGCGAGGTTGGCTTCCTCAAAGAATGTATAATTTGCCTTTGAATGAAGGCTAACAACATTGACATGCATGCAATTTGTTTTAAAAATGATTGTAATAACTATAAAATTTAAAAATCAATTATTATAAATGCAAATATTTTACTTTTAAATTAACATAAACGCAAATAATCTTTTTTTTTTAGAAGATTGCTCTGTTTTCATGATTTTTACATTTTACATCACCACCAACAAAAAGAAGAAGAAGAGTGTTTAGGCAATGGCCTGCGAACTTTGCCAGCAAAAACAAATATTTATTTTGATTGGGGCCAACAACAACATATTAATCCTTGTTTCTAAATTAAATTCTTATAATTCTATGTATCTTTTGTGATCAAATAAAACATAACGACTATAAATTTACATACATCTCACAAAGTGAAGAAAAGGAGGAAGAAAAGTAAAACATCTAGATTCAATTATACAAGAATGAAATAAAAGTTATTTGAAAAATACATAAGGAATTCGAAAGTGAAAAGCTATCCCATTCTGAACTCTCGTTCTATCAATAACCAATTATGGTGGTACTTAGTTTCTTGTACTAGTTTCTTATCCTCTTAGTTTCTTGTACTAGTTTCTTGTACCAATCCTCTTCCATAGCTTTTTCAAGCCAATTTTTAAGTTAAACTGATGGACGCCCAAAGGCAACTTCTTTCAGGGTGCTGCGGCATTGCAAGCCCTTCAGAAGCTTAAAGTTTTTACAATCGTGTATCTCTAAAATTTCAAGCTTGGGCATGGCTCCTTGTTCCACCACCAATTCCTCCAGTTGATGCATGTAAAGAATGTCGAGGTATTTGAGTTGAGGAAACCCGTTAGCAGATGAAATCATCTTCTTTTCGGTGTACGCATCAAAAACCAAAGAGAGGCTGACAAGGTCGGTCAGCGTTTCCAGTGTTGGCATTGGAT
The DNA here is from genome assembly GCA_030490835.1 of Annona cherimola. Taxonomy (NCBI): domain Eukaryota; kingdom Viridiplantae; phylum Streptophyta; class Magnoliopsida; order Magnoliales; family Annonaceae; genus Annona; species Annona cherimola. Next base: position 90,360,072 of record CM059975.1, read on the forward strand.
CATCACTGAGTTGAGATCCATATAAGCTAACTGTAGTGAGTTTTGGTGGAAGTTTAGACAGTCTTTCCAACTTTACACCCCTCAATTTCAGTACAGAAAGATGTGTATGACGCTCCAGGGTTAAGGTGACTGGGTGATAACTAATATCAGGGAGAAGGTCAACGACAATTGATCGGAGATTAACAAGTTTGCTAATCAAGTTCCCTAGTCCTTCCATCCAAAGTGGCTTGATTACGTTGGACACTGCGCCCATCGTTATGGTCAAATTCCTGAGCCCACCTAATGAACTCACGACTGTCCCTTCTCCCATCCAACTGCCCACACTTAATATCAATGTGCGGAGATGATTTAGGTTGCACACTCGTGGTTCATCTTCAAATTCGCAATATGAGGCTTCTAGATGCTTTAGCCGGTGGAGTTTCCAAAGTTCTTTCGGCAGGCATAGACCTGCAGGTAAAATAAGTGTCCCCAAATTGTAGAGGTTGCCGATAGATGGAGAAAGAAGAATTCTCCAGGGACCATAACTGGATAGGTCTAAATACCTCAGATGTGTGAGTTCTTCATATGGGAAATCCTTAATAATTGATGAAGAAGGGTAAAGACCAAGCTTTAGCACCCTCAGCAGTTTAAGACCCTTAGAAAGATCAGATAAGTTCACCACGTGCCCAAAACCCCGCACAAACAACAACAACGAACGGAGGTTTAGGATATTGCTGTCTCTCAAAACATCTACAAAATCGTGAACTGCCAACCAACGTGCTTCAATTGTGCTAAATGTTGTAGGAGTGCTTATTTTTTTACTATCGACGGCGAGGAAATTATACTTCGTACCTTCTGAAATGGCAAAAGCATGGAGGAGGTCATGAATGCGGCACCATTCCATTGATGTTGGAGCGACTTGAACTAAGCTTCGGTCAATTAGCTCCGCCAAGTAATCGTCTGCCAAGTCTTCTGTTTCCCGTCCTTTCTTGGGCTGTATAAATCCCTCTACAATCCAAAGCCTTTTTAATTCACCCGCGAAAATTAGATCGTCCTCGGGGAAGAGGCCCAAATAGAGAAAACAAGGCTTCAAGTGATATGGCAAATCATAATAGCTCAATGCTATTATGTCTTCACAATGCCCCGACTCTTCCGACAGCCCATCCGTCAGACTAACCAAGACATTCTTCCAATCCTGCAGCCTTGCCTCACCCTTTGCTGCAAGGAGACCACCCACAATCGAGATGGCTAAAGGCAACCCTCCGCATTTTTTCACAATTTCTTTCCCAACATCCGTAAGCTCTGCTTTAGAAGAAGAAGAAGAAGAAGAAGAGCAGGGCATCTCAGTGCTCGTCTCCTCCCATGGGAATGCCTTCTTTAGAAACAGCTTCCAGCTATCTTCTGCATTTAGACTTGGCAGGTGGAAGGGAAGATTTGGCCGATCGGAAGCAGCATGTCTCGCCACTTCGGTCTTGCGAGTCGTGATGATGATTCTGCTTCCATTTCCTGCATCTGGAAATGCTGCTTTTAGTTGAACCCACGCATCAGCATCCCACATATCATCGAGGACAATGAGATATCTCTTCTTCCGCAGGAACTCCGAGAGCCTCTCCTGCAGATCTCTCTCAGACAGGAATTCAGGATTTTCTTTCAACGAGCACTTGACCTTTTCAGCAATCTCTCGTAAGAGATATCTGGTATTATAAGTTTGGGAGACACAAACCCAAGCAGCAACACCAGAATCATGGAAATGATTCCTCACTCGATCGCTATTGAAGACTTTGTTAGCCAGAGTAGTTTTGCCTGCTCCTCCCGTGGCTACTATGGAAACCACACAGCGGTGGCGACTGTCTCCAGCTTCTCCTCCTCTTCCCATCAACCTCTCCACCAACGCATCAACATGTTTTGCGAAGCCAATTACTTCGTCGCCGACAGCAAGAGCAGCAGCACGCCGATAAACTTGCAGTTTTTTGCTTACATAACTCGGCCCTTCTCGGCCATCAAAGTCCGGAACGCCATAAGTCTCCTTACGAGCATAAAAGTCGCTAATTTCTTTCTTTATCTCTTCGATTGCCTTTCCAACTCGTTTAAGAGAGACAAAGTCGCTCCAGCCAGAGACGTATTTCTTGAAGGGTCCTCTGCGTCGCTGACGTTCCTCTCTCAATCTGAACGTGTCGACGGCTTCTTCAATCTTTCGAGCAATGGCAAACATGTCCGCCACCAGTTTCTCCAGTCGCTTGTCGGCTTGTCCGAGTTTCCGATCTGCATCTCGCAAGAAACACTGTATCCACACCAGATCTTTTTCGATGGACTTGAGTTTGTCGCGGACACCATACGTGTCACGAACCTGTTGAATCACCAGTTCACCGATCTTCTGAACAGTGAAGGAAATGATGGAATCAACTACAGCAGCCATGGGGGAGAGATTTTCACAGTGGGATTAGAAAATGAAAATGGCGATGATGTAGCCTTCTTTCTCTACCTCTGGCGCACAACTTACAATAAGATGCTAAAGCACTCACCAGCAAAAGTGACGCTGCAGCAAAAGGAACAACGCGTTTTGCCTGGGAACAGCGAAAAACGCGTTTAGTCCTGACTAGAAAGTAGAAACAGTGAAAGGAAATTTATGTTTTTATTTAAAATTTTTTGTTTTTTACACGGTTGTCAATCTAACTGTATTTAATATATATTAATTTTAATAATTTTTACAGATTTTTAAATTTTTATTGAAATGACATTTTAGTAAATTTAAAGGAATTTTTTATAAATATATCTACAAAATTTGACAATTATTGCATCTATATACTGAGTTACTGATATTGCAAGTAGACCCCAAACATTGTATAAAATTACAAGTATATTCCTATCGATACGATGTCTTTAGAATTTTTCTGTAAAACAACGATAATGCCCTTTAAGCTTGGTGATATACTTGTAATTTTTCAAATATTGTAGATATATTTGCTATTTCATTATTTTATATTTCTTGCATATATTATTATTTTAGATCTTTTTGCAAATATATGCAAAAATAGTAAGTATATTACTTGATTTAAAGGGTATTATTGTCAATTCATGCAAATTTTTACGACGTCATAACGGAAGAGACATGCTTAAAATTTCATACAAACTTTATGTGTATATTTGTAATAGTGGCAAACTTAGGAACACGGAAACAATATTGGACAAACGTTATAGGTATATTTGTAAAAATTTCAATTTTAAATTATTAAAATGCTGTTAATTTTAAAAAAATCTATAAATCTCCGAAAATTGTAAAAAATTTAATATACATGTTAAATATACTTAGATTTATACAATTATATAAAAAAATTTCAAAAAAATAAAAAATAGGCAATTGCACTTGGGTGCACCTGAGTGCGACAAATCAAGTTCCAAGCATGAATGCAAACTTGCGATGCAACTTCGTAATTCATTGATGATCATACAATTCCACAGTGTCATTGTGTCATTCACAAAATTTTGGGTGCATTTGGTAATTAATAGAAAATGTTAAGTTAAAACTTTTTACTCTCCACAACTATCATATTTTTTAATTATTTTTTCACATTTTCCTATACAACTATCCTACTTTTTAATCATTTCTACACAACTATCTACATAACAAACCTATCAATTTTAACTTTATCTTCTTTATTACTCATCATTACCCCTATCATATCACATCATTTGACAACTTTTACTTTCCAAAACTTTTCATTAAAAGTTTTATTCATTACCAAACAAACTCAAATATAACTGACTTATCTATTTTAAAAGGAGGAAGAAATTGGATTCATGGTGTGTTTGGAAGATAAAATTTTTGAATTAAAAATTTTTAATATAAAAGTTTATGAAATAATATAATATAATACAATATAGTAGACGTAATGACGAAGAGTACAGAAAATAAAATTAAAATAGATAGGTTAGTTGTATGGGTAATATGTTAGTTATATAGGAAGATATGAAACAAATTAAAAAAATAGGATAGTTATAGAAAGTAAAAATTTTAAATTTAAAAAATTCCTGGTTATACAAACACGCTCTCTTTTTGTTTTATTTTGGTGGTAAGACATAGGCTGCTGCTGCTAGAGGTTTTCACAGTGGGATTAGAAAATGAAAATGGTGATGATGTAGCCTTCTTTCTCTACCTCTGGAGCACAACTTACAATAAGATGGTAAAGCACTCGCCAGCACCAGCACCAGCACCAGTGACGCTACAGCAAAAGGAATAACGCATTTTGCCTAGGAACAGCGAAAAACGCGTTTTAGTCCTGACTAGAAACAGTGAAAGGTAATTTATGTTTTTATTTTTAAATTTTTTTTACAGAATATCTAACTGTATTTAATATATATATATATGTATTAATTTTTATAATTTTTAGATTTTTAAAAATAAATAACATTTTATTAATTTGAAAGGATTTTTGCAAATATACCTACAAAATTTGACCAATATTACATCGGTGTACTGTTTACTGATATTACAAATAGACCCACAATGTTTGTATAAAATTATAACTGTAAGCCTTTCGTTATAATGTTTTTAGAATTTTCTGTAAAATATAATAATGCCCTTTAAGCTAGATGATGCACTTGTAATTTTTCAAATATTGTAGATATATTTGCTATTTTATTATTTTATATATTTTTGTATATATCATTATTTTAGATTTTTTTGCAAATATATTTATAATATCTGCAAAAATAGTAAGTGCATCACTTGACTTAAAAGGTATTATTATCAATGCATAGAAATTTTAATGGCGTACTAAGGAAAAAGGCATGCTTAAAATATAATGAGACGGTAAAGGACTCTCGAAGGTCAAACCCGTGGGAAGCCTATCATCCATCATCCATTTTCGATGTACGGCTTAGATCGCTAAGGGTAATTTAGATATTTGAAAATTTTACAAGGGGGCGTCGGTTTTGAGATGAATCGTACATGCATCCTTTTCTCCCTCTCTTCTGCAGTGGCTAGGGCTCTTCGTGGCCGTCCCATCAACTCCAACGACATTGGCCAGTGCCTCTTGTCCCTACATCGATTTATGGCAACCATGTCTTCCTTCTCTCCACAACCCCAACCAAGTTTCAATGCTGTAATTGATGATGGCAGATAGAGAATGATTGCTCAGATTGGAGAAATCAACCCCCACTAGTACTAATGCTCCAATCTGCTTTTGCTTTTGGGATTAGAGATGTTGATTTTTGGCTATTGCGCGAACTCTTTGCTGCCAGTACTGTCCATGTTGATTAGTGTCAGATTAGCTAACGAAGATAGTTGCTGCCGGATTTCAGGGGTTTTCGCTAACTTTCCGCCTGATGACTCTGATCAGTGGATTAAAACTTGTTGATGCTGGATCTAGAGAAGACAAGTTTTGTGCGGAAAGGTCATGGCTGCCTTTCGTCCCTGGTTGACGATGGTTGACGATGGAGCACCAAGTGTGATGCTCCGGTGATGGACCATCAACTTGCACACGCATCAATTTAAAAATGCAATTTAAAATATCAAAGTGACGTAGCCTATCCGAATTATTATGATAGACCAACGAAAATTCACGATTATTTTAATAGGCTAATACATAGACACAAATCATTTTAAACTTAATTAATTTTATTTCTAAATAATAATATTTATCAATATCTTTTTGCCCCGTATTTTGAAAAAAATCATACTATACATCATAAATTTCAGCACCTGCAACCCAATCGAAATAAATTATTTAACACGCCTATGCATTTGTCCCCAATTGATTTAAAAATATTTAATAACGAAATTAGTCTAAAAATTAAATTTTGTATTTTTATATTTTGCAAATAATTATATACAAACTTAACTTTAAAGAAATATGTTATAGTGTTTAATTTGAGAAATTATATAGTATGTACCACATATTAAATATTTAAATTGAAACCAGCTATCATAGAGATGACTAAGACCATATTTAACATTCAATTTAGATAAAATTTACAAATAAAAATTAGAGATCACTTTGAAAAAATTTCTCTATAAAATTTATTCTTAATATAAATATTTATTAGCTTCAATAATCGACATTAATATAAGTATTTATTAACTAATATATAGATATAATATTTAATTATAAACTCAAACACTTTATGATTTTTTATAAAAATGTTCTAGTATTAATTGATAAGTTCTAATTTTATTCATTGGACTAATCTAATTTAACTTGTCAAATGATTCAACATGTTAAAATTATAATGGAAATTTATTATGTTAGAATTTAAATTAAATAACTTCTAAAATTTCTTTCTAGGAAATCTCGAAAATTAAATAAATAAAAGTTAAGTAACTTTTACATTAATTTCTTTAATTTGAGGATCATCCTAAATATTTTTTTAAATAGATCATTTTTTAAAAATAAATATGTTAGCAGCCTTTTAAATTTTGTATGTACTGTGAATGTTAATAAAATTCAATTATTTTAAATTATAATGGATAAATAATAAATATAATTTAATTAAGGGAATCGATATATAATTAATTGCCATGATAACTATTTATATAATTTGATTCACATGGAGTTTTTGCACCAACTACTACCTAAATAATGAGCAGACGCCACAATGTCCATGAAGGAGGTATAAAGTATAAGTGAGATTTGATGCAGTAAAATAATTTTAATATGCTAACAAAATTAATCTAAAGTAACGATTATTTTAATTATAGCCTTATATGTTTATTTACTTCTTAAAATTATTTAATTCAAAATCAAGGTTAGTTCTAAAATGAATTATTAAGTATATATCTTTTGTAAAATGTACAAATTCATGTAAAATATTTTTAAAATATTAAATAGACAATAATATAATAATTGTCAACATAAATTTAATTGAAAAACTCATATATATTTTTAAAAAGTCATACATGTAATTATTATAATTTTATATACTTATTTAAATTTTTATTTTATTCAATTTAAATTATTTATTATGATTTTTAATTATATATTTATATATTTATTAAGTTTTTAAATTATTTAGAATCATAAAAATTGAAGAAACGTCCGTGAATTATAAAAATTAAAGATATATTATAATTGAAGATATTATTTGTTATTATTTTTAATTATAGATTTATATATTTATTACATTTTAAAATTATTTAGAATCATAAAAATTGAAGAAACTTCCATGAATTATAAAAATTGAAGATATGTTATAATTGAAGATATTATTTATTATTATTTTTAATTATATATTTATACATTTTAAAATTATTTAGAATCATAAAAATTGAAGAAAAGTCCATGAATTATAAAAATTGAAGATGTCATTTATTTTTTAGATATAATTATTAATATAGTAATGTGTGTGAATGGGCAAGTGGGTAGGTGGTCGAGTGGGCGGCAGCATCAATTTTTATCTTTGTACGTGGAGTGTTGCAGGTGGGTGAGTTGAAGTATGAATTTTATTTAAATCATGAAAATTTTGTTATCAATTTTCTATTCAATTGATTTATTTTTAATTTAATTTTAATTAATACCTATATTTATTTTACTTTTGAAATAAAATTATAACTTATTTTTAAAGTAAAATTTAGGAGGTGATATTTTTTAATTTAGGAGTTAAATAATAACAATTAATTAGATATTTGTGGGTTGATACTACTAAAAAATAATTAACTTTAAATTCGATTGGACGATTTTTTATAAATTTTTTATTCAATGTAAATGTTTATTAAATTGATAATTTTCCATTGATTTCACTTGAAGTAAATAAATTTTTATTTTTATTTTGAATTAATTAATTCTAGTAACAATAAATCACAATTAGTATATTAATACGTTAAATTTGTAATATAAACTGTAATAATATCATTTTACAATTTTAATAAATTTTATTATAAAATTTCTATTAAATATAGTTATTTACTAAATTAATTATTTAACCAATCCCAAAAAGTAACATATATTTATATATTAAATCTAAATTATAGTTATATATAATTTATTACAATTTTAGTTTTACAGCGTCATATATATAATAATTATTACAGTTTTATATATTTACATTAATTTTTATTTCATTTAATTTAAATTAGTTGATATTTTTAATTATAACTTTATATATTTATTTAGTTTTAAAATTATTTAAAGGTTTGTGTAGTTCTGCAATGAATTATTAAGTATATATCTTTTGCAAAATACACAAATTATGTAAAATATTTTTAAAATATCAAAAGTTAGATGAGATTAGATGCGGTTAGATGTGGTTAGATGCGGTTAGATATTGTTAGATTAAGGTGAATTTTATTAAATAGTATTGTCTGGGTTTCAAATTCTGTAATTAAGGTATAAATGACTTTATAAAGGGCCTATGATCATATTCTAAGTGTTAAATTAGGATTAATTTATTAATTTTAAAAATTAGATGCTGTTAGATGTTGTTAGATGCGGTTAGATGCTGTTAGACGCTATTAGATGAGGGTGAATTTTATTAAATCATATTATCTGGATTTCAAATTCTGTAATTAAGGTATAAATGACCTTCTAAGGGGCCTAGGATCATATTACAGGTGTTAACTTATGATGAACTTATTAATTTCAAAAATTAGATGTCGTTAGATGTTGTTAGTTGCAATTAGATGCGGTTAGATGCTGTTAAGCGTTGCTACGCGCTGTTAGATTAAGGCGGATTTTATTAAATCATATTATCTGGGTTCCAAATCCTGTAATTAAGGTATAAATGATCTTATAAGGGGGCCTAGGATCATATTACAGGTGTTAAATTATGATTAACTTATGAATTTCAAATACTAGATACTGTTAGATGTTATTAGATGCGGTTAAATGCTGTTAAATACTGTTAGACGTTGTTAGATTAAGGTGAATTTTATTAAATCATATTATCTAGATTTCAAATTCTTAATTAAGATATAAATGAACTTATAAGGGGCCTAGGACCATATTATAGGTGTTAAATTAGGATTAACTTATTAATTTAAAAAATTAGATGCTGTTAGATGCGGTTAGATTCTGTTAGATGCTGTTAGATTAAGATGATTTCATTAAATAGTATTATTTGGGTTTCAAATTCCGTAATTAAGGTATAAATGACTTTATAAGGGGCCTGGGATCATATTACAGGTGTTAAATTATGATTAACTTATTAATTTCAAAAATTAGATGCTGTTAGATGTTGTTAGACGTTGTTAGATTAAGATGATTTCATTAAATCATATTATTTGGGTTTTGAATTCAGTAATTAAGGTATAAATGACTTTATAAGGGGCTTAGGGTCATATTACAGATGTTAAATTAGGATTAACTTAATTTCAAAAATTAGATGTTGTTAAATATCGTTAGATGTTATTAGATGCTATTAGATGTTTTTAGATTCTATATTATTCGAAAAATAAAAAAATATTAATAAATTTTCAAAAAATCAAAAATAATAAATGAAATTGTTATTTTTTAGAGTACCTTAATTAGATTAACTTTAAATAATATAACATAACTCCTAATATAAAATATATTTTTTAACTTTACCAATTATAATGAAATCTTATTAAAAATAATTTTTTGTACACAAATATTTTTAAAAATTATTAAATAATTAAAAATTATGTCTACATACATTTTAGTAGTTGATGCGGCAAATGAAGGAATAGATTGAGATTTTATATATATATGATATAAAATTTATCAAAAAATCAAACATACTCACTTTTTAAACAAATATACTCACGTTGTAAAATTATCACAGTGCCTTTACTTTTTTTTTTTTTCTCACGAAGGCTTTCCATGGAGTGGGGCCAGCACTCACAACCACCAGCACTAGTGACGCTACAGCAAAAGGGTAAACGCTTTTTCACTAGCAAAAGCCGAGAGCAAAAGACGAAAACGCGCTCGAGCCTCGGCTGATGCCGTCACGTGATTCACAAAATTGAGCTTTTTTTTTTTTTTTTTTTTTTTTGATGAAAAGGATATACCCTACCCCTGACCCCCCTCAATATGAAAGGGGTTAGGGGTAGAGAAATCCAAGCAATTCATTGCCAAAAAATTGTCATTACAAATTTTCCCAATAATTTCTTGGGGGGGGTTGTCCCACCAAACCTGGTGGACCAAAGTAGAAACCACGACCAACTCTGCTAAAGTATGAGCCACATCATTCCCAAGCCTTAATACATGGTGTAATGAGTAGTGAGAGTTTACATTTAGGATCGACCTTATATCCTCAATAATAAGGCCCACCGGGGAAGAAATGGGAGTCGCATTTGCCAGAAAGTGACACAAGGTAAGGGAATCAGTTTCGAACATAGCATTTCTGATGTCATTTTGAAGCGCCCATTTGATCCCCAGAGATAAAGCAGTGGCTTCCATAAACAGCGGTTCCAATACACCTTTCCTTTTCCATCCACTAGCCGCAACGAAGGAACCATGGGAATCACGCATAACAGCAGCACAGGCAAATGCATCGAGTTCTTGCTTGCAACGGGCGTCAACGTTGATCTTCACAAAACCCACAGGTGGTCTAATCCATCGAGGTACCATCTGTCTTTCCAAAGCCCCCATCTGAACACACGAATTAGCTGTCCCATATTGATGAAGAAAATCCGCACACCAATCCAAAATGCCCGAGAATATTGGTTGGATTCCCTCTTCTCTGAGTTTGTTCCGCATCCACCACAGTCTCCAGCAGCACAGAATAAACATACCAAGATCCTTTGGCCTTCTTTGCTGCACAAGCAAATCCATCACATCTAGCACCGAAATGCCATGTTGAGCCACCCTAGCAGCCTTCCACCCGACCCCCAGAGTCGATATGCATCCAAGGAATAGATGGTTAGCATCTTCAATATCAGTCATGCAAAATTTACAACATGGGTCCACAGCAATGCCCCTCCGCACAAGATTGTGTAGTGTTGGAAGCGCATTAATTAGAAGTCGCCATCCGAAGATGATTACTTTAGACGGGAGCTTTAACTGCCAAATTGCCTTTAGGGTTCCCGAAATGGCCAGTGTCGCATCATCCGTATTCAGCAGTCTGTACGCCGATTTCACAGTGTAAAAGCCATTGGGTTCATGCTTCCAGTAGATGGTGTCCACCGAAGTTCCATTGGAAAGAGGAACCAGTTCAACCTCATTCCATCGTGTTTCCCCCATAGCCGCAACAACCCGATCCTTGATCCACATATTTGTCGCACCATCGATGAACTGGTCAACCGTTGCGTCCTCATGGATCGAGGACGGGAGGGGTCCCGCCTTAACCACCTTTGACTCTAGCCACAAGTCTTGAAATACCTTGACCTTTCTACCGTTACCGATTCTCCATTTGCAGCCATTCTGAATGACGTCTCTAGCTTTCAAAATGCATTTCCATGTGAAGGAATCGGAAGGCCTCACCTTGCACGACCATATATCAGAGTGAGGGAAATATCTGGATTTGAGCACCTTATGACACAGTGAAGATTCAGATGAGACAAGCCGCCAGACCTGTTTGGCCAGTAGTGCAAAATTGAATTTCTGGAGATCCCTGAAGCCCAAACCACCCGCTTCCTTTGATTTGCACATTGCCCTCCAGGCCACCCAGCTTATCTTCCTTTTTCCCTCATTCTCTCCCCACCAGAACTTGCTCAACATCCCATTAATCTCATTACAAAGTGCCTTGGGTAGTAAGAAGATGCTCATCGCGAACGTCGGGATAGCCTGCGCTACTGCCTTGATCAGCACCTCTTTACCGCCCCAAGAGAGCAACTTACCCTTCCATCCCTGTATGCGCTTCCATATGCGCTCTTTAAGGCCTTTGAACACATTCATTTTGGATCTTCCGAGCCAGGCCGGAAGTCCCAAGTATTGCTGAAAGTCCAATCCCTTCGACCCAAGAAGTTGGATCAACTCCCCTCTAGCGCTGCAATCCGTGTTTGAGCTGAACACAGTCCCCGTCTTGTCCACATTTATCAGTTGACCCGAGGAATCAGCATAGATGCACAATAAGTCCAGCACGTTCCTGACATCCTCCTCGCATGCCCTAACAAAAATAATGGCATCATCTGCAAACAATAGGTGAGATATCATTGGGCCATGTGGACGAAGCCTCACTCCGTGGATTGCTCCCTCCGCTGCCGCCTGGGTTAGCAGAGCTGAAAGTCCCTGCGCACATAAGAGAAATAGGTAAGGAGAAAGAGGGTCACCTTGCCTAAGTCCCCTTTGCGGGTGGAAATATGATGAGTAGAATCCATTGACGTTGACCCGGTATGTGACCGTAGAAACGCAGCTCATAATCCATTCAGTCCAGACAGGGCAGAAATTCATAGTCTCCATCATCTGTTTTAGGAATTTCCATTCAACTCTGTCATAAGCTTTCGACATGTCAAGCTTGATCGCCATGTCCCTCTTGCGGCCCATCTTGCGTCTGCGTAGAGAGTGGATAGCCTCAAAGGCAATCAGCATGTTGTCTGTAATGAGTCGACCCGGGACAAAGGCACTTTGTTCCTCACTTATGACATCATGGAGAACAAGTTTTAGTCTGTTGGCTAAGATCTTGGCCAAAATCTTATACACGACATTGCAAAGGCTTATGGGTCTGTATTGTGAGAAATCTTGAGCTCCAGCCCTTTTGGGAATCAAAATTAGTGTAGTTGCGTTGGCCTTCGTGATGAGCTTTCGTATCTGCACAGGGTCACGCTCCTCAAAAAAATTTTTACACCATCTGATGATATCACTCCCGACCATGTTCCAGTGGTTCTGATAAAATCCAGCAGACATCCCATCCGGCCCCGGAGCCTTGGTTGGGCACATTCCTTTGATAGCTTTGATAACTTCCACATCTAGCAATGGTGTGGTAAGACCACTCCTTTGTTCGTCAGAAATTCTTCTCGTGATGACATTCGCTAACCATGGCGACTCATCTGAGGAAGACGATGAATACCCCTTTGAGAAGTGCTGAGTAGCCATATCCATCAGCTGGTTTTGATCACTAACCCAGTTTCCATTTTGATCCCTCATTGCCTCAATAAAGTTCACCCTTCGTCTGTTGGAAGCCATTCTATGAAAGAACCGAGTGTTTCTGTCTCCCTCATGGAGCCAATGCGACTTAGCACGCATTCTCCAAATTTGCTCTTCATCTTCCAGAAGGAGGTTAATTTGGAGCTTAAGCTTTTGCATTAAGTTGTCTCTAGCATCACTGGGCCTGGATAGGGAAATAGAAGAAAGCTCCTTTTGTTTCTGCTCAATAACTTTCCGAATGTTTCCCCTCTTTCCTCTATTCCATTTTGATAGCTCGCAAGCCGCCCTACCAATCTTCCAAGAAATCAGGTCAGCATCACTCAATGTTGTTGGGGGCACAGATTCCCACACTTGTTCAACAATTCTTTTGGCCTCCTTGTCACGGGCCCAGAAAAGTTCATATTTGAACTCCCGCCGAGGTCTACGTTTTCCCTGTCTAGAGTCCAAGACCAACAGAATGGGGCAATGATCGGAAGATGTATGCGATAGGTGGAAAATTTTTGCATGAGGAAATCTGTTCATCCAAGGTAGAGAAGCCATCCCCCTATCCAACCTTGCTTCCACTCTCTGTCTGCCTCTTCTGTTGTTTTTCCAAGTCATTGCCTGACCAACGAATCCCAAATCCAATAAATAGCAGCTATCGATGATTTCGCAGAACAAATCCATCTGTTTCTGCGGTCGGTTCCGGCAGCTGATGTATTCACTTGGGCCAAGGACTTCATTGAAGTCCCCCATGACAATCCATCGCTCATTACGTCCAGCGCATAACTGCCTAAGGATTTGCCAGCTGGTCTGTCTCATATGAGTTTCGGGGTGACCATAAAACCCCGTAAATCTCCAATCGCCAAAATTTGCATCAATATGATGAGAAGAGTAACTTCTGATGCTAACAGGTTGGTTATTCTTCCATAGGAGGGCCAAACCTCCCCTTCTTTCAAGAGGTTCCACAACAAAACAGCAGTCAAAATGAAGTCTTCTCTTAATACTTTCCATTTCATTGGATTTGCGCTTTGTTTCGCTTAGGAAGACCAAACAGGGATCTTGACGCTTTACCAGCTCAAAAAGACACCGAATTGCTCGTGGGTTCCCAAGCCCTCGGCAATTCCAGGCTATAATCGCCATTTTAGGTGAGGCAGGGCTGGGGGTTACCCTCAGCCACTGCCTCAGACAATTCGGGACTTACCCTTTTGTATCTCTTCATTGGCGAACCATCCTTCCCTTCCCCAATGCTTCCATGGTTTCTTTTTTCGGATCCCCCCATTTTGGAATCATGGAGAGCATGATTTCCAATATCTTTCCCCACTCTAACCATCCTTTTCCATTTTCCTTTAACGCATCTTGTTTCATCTCTACCTTCTATCAGTTCACTTCTCAGCCCACTTTCACAGTTCTCCTTGGTCACCATCTTATTTGAATACCATCCATCCAATTCTGCCAAGTTGTTTTCATTCTGAATTTTCACATCAAACAGCTCGGGATCACTATGTTCATGCTCTCCATTCGTCACACAATGCAACAAATCTGGCCGCTTCTCTCCCTGCCCCTTGAGTGATTCATGTTGAGGTTGCGTAGCAGATGTGGTTACACCAGTAAAGGGGCTGCTACAAAAATCCCATCTTTCATGGTAGTCGTTCATGTTGACATTCTGGACTTCAACATTAACAGATGGCTTTGAGAGGACCCCATCAGTTGGGAATTGCGGTGTTCCATAGCTGGATTTACCATGATCCAAATCCTGTTGCTGTTGCTGACTACCAGGTTCTTGATTTTGCATCAGACTAGATGATTTCACAATGCTGTGAGGGGAATTTATCAATCTCATAGATACATGATCTGCCATCTGTACAGGTGGTCCTTGCATCAGACCAGAAGATTTCACGTTGCTGTGAGAGGAAATCATCAATCTCATAGCTACCGGATCAGCTCTCTGTATAGGTGGGCCTTGAAGCTGCACTGGCCCTGGCCTGACGCCCATTTCCCCATTCCTTGAAGCTACACTGACGCCCATTTCCCCATCCCTTGGAGCTGCACTGGCGCAAGCTGCACTGACGCCCATTTCTCCATCCCTGTTCATCGCCAACTCAACTGCCTTCCCAATCTTGAAGCAATTTCCATACCGCAGATTGCCCATGCTGTTCCGATCATCTTGTTGTCCCGCAATCTCTACATTTTGCTCCCCTTGGATACAAGGATTCAATCCCAAGTATTTTATGGGAGCTGCTCTATTGCTGTTAGAATTTTCAGTTTTAAGCTTTAGAGGTTTGACCCCAACACGCAACCAGTTCCCATATGGCATCTCTGTTTCAGCTGGGATTTTCTGTAGCTTGACAGTTAATGTGCATTCCTTGTGTGCATGGCCAATTCTACCACAGAAATAGCAAAATAGTGGGAGTTTCTCATACTGAAATGAAATCCATTGCTTGTTTTGGGCACCAACTTGTATGAACATTCCCCTTCTGAGAGGCTCACGACAATCAATTGTCACTTTCATCCTCAGCTCTGCATCCCTGACTACCAATTTAGACATATGTTCGAAGGATTTCCCAATGCTTCGTCCCACGTAGCCTTTATCAACTAGATATGGTACCCCCGAAACATGCAACCACAAGGGCGTTTTAACAAGTATCAGCTGTGCAATATCTGTTTCTTCTTTTAATTCTGCCAGTAATACTAGATTTCGTTCAAAACTCCATGGGCATCCCTTCCATACACGTTCTTTCTCTTCCATATCCACGAATGATACTTGGTATAAGTTTTCTCCCATCTCAATAAATTGACACCCACTTTGAACTTTCCACAATCTTCGCATCATAGATTTGAAAAGCTCTTTGTTGTAAGATTTCGATGCCCAAACCGAACAGAGTAATGATTCTCCCGTGCCTGGAACTATCTTCTTCACAGCATCCCCGGAGATAGCCATGGTCTCGAGTTCTGCTCCCAGGAGTTCGCCCACAGACTGGTTCATTATATCCTGTCCCAAGAACTTCTACCTCTCGTCTTCTGTCTTCTCTACTCGTCTACACTCACCTGCTATCAACCAATCCTTTCAGTGTATTCTTCTCCGATCAATTCTGTCCCCGGCAGCTCCCACCCCAGCCCGAGCGCGACGCATTCGCCTATCGGGTATTTACCGGGAGGAGACTCTGCTCGTATCCACAAAATTGAGCTTTGATACCTTGGCTGATGTCGTCGGAGCCCAATTCAGTGCACCCGGGTGTATTCAGCCTCAACGCACCCGGGTGCACCGCACCTATTTTTTTATTTTTTTTTGAAAATTTTTATATACAATGGTTAATCTAGGTTTATTTAACATATGTATCAATTTTTACTATTTTTGGAGACTTTTAGATATTTTTTTTAGATTACCGAAAATGCCACTGATTTTAAAAAATCTAAAAAAATATCTAAAAATCTCCAAAAATAGTAAAAATTGATACATATGTTAAATAAACCTATATTAATAGCTTCATGAAAAAATTTTCAAAAAAAATAAAAAAAAATAGGTGCAGTGCACCCGGGTGCGTTGAGGTTGAATGCACCCGGGTGCACTGAATTGCGCTCCGATGTCGTCACGTGATTCACAAAATTGAGCTTTGATCTTGTGCACAAGGTGCACTTAAGGCTTAGCGCACTAGAGCATGATCCTATGCTCCCGGGAGCATTGAGGCTCAATGCTCCTGGGAGCATATACTTATTTTTTTAAAATTTTTTATGTAATTTTTTTATAATATTTTTAATATATGTTTATTTAACCTATGTATTAATTTTTACCATTTTTGGGGTATTTTAGATATTTATTTTTTATTTTTGAAAATCAGTGACACTGATTTTCAAAAATAAAAAATAAATATCTAAAATACCCCAAAAATGGTAAAAATTAATACATAGGTTAAATAAACCTATATTAACAATATTATAAAAAAATTTGAAAAAAAATAAAAATAAATAGGCATATACTCTCGGGAGCATACAATCGCAGTCCTAGCGCACTAGGCTGAAAATTCTCATTTTTAAAATTTTTAAAAATCTTTTATACAATTTATAATTTAAGTATATTTAATATGTATATTAAGTTTTACTATTTTTGAATATTTGTAGATATTTTTTAATTTTTTAAATTAGTGACATTTTAGTAATTTTAAATTACAAAAATTGCTACTAAATTTTAAAAATTCAATAATTATCTACAAATCTCCAAAAACACGTGATTTTCTTATATAAAAGCACTCATGGGCAATGTTGCAGCAAACGGAAGGTGGTGGTTTATATTGTAACAAAACATTGAATCAACCACAACTTAGCAGCAGCCATTGAAGGACTGTCACCATCACGCAACGAATCTGCCTATCTTCCTCCTCCGTACTCAAAACAATTTTAAAATTAAACCATTCCGGTAAAAAAGCACTCATAGGCCATGTTGCAGCAAAGGGAAGATGATGGTTCTGATTGCCAAGGAAATACCGAATCAACCACAATGTACTAGGGGTGAGAATCAGGATGCCCTGAACCCTACTTTTTAAAAATTAAGTTTGATCCTCTGTTTATATAGGGTCGGAACAAGGTCGGTTCAACTCTTACTTTTTTTAAATAGGTTCCGGGATAAATTTCGGGTTGGTATCAAACCGGTTTCGAGATAGCAGGTCAGGTCAAAAAAACGGATCAAATAATATAATTTTAAGAATTTATATACCTATCAAACATAAATATATATCTATACTAAATTTAAATATTATATGCTTCAATATTTCACTAATTATTAAAAACACATGATTAAGACAACAAAACATTTGAAAATATAGTATAAATTTATTAAAATTAGTTAATATACAATTACACATAAGGGTTATATATATACAAATTCTTTTTATTGATTATTATATTGCTTTCTGAATTAATTGATTTTGCTATTATTAATAGAGTTGATTATCTACATATTATGATTGACGAGGGCAGATTCAGCCTGAGTAAGGCCAGCCTAAAAAACATATTTTTAGGTAATTTTTTATATTTTTTTAGAAAAGCATGTTGAGCTAAGTATATTAAATCTATAGTCAAGTTTTACCATTTTCTAATATTTTTAAATATTTATTAAAGATTTTTAAGCATAGTGGCATTGTCATTATTTTCAAATAACAGAAAATTATGACAATACTATTGTGTTTAAAATATTTTAAAATGCTTAAAAAAATTTTAAATAGTAAAACATAGTTTATAGATTCAATACACCTAGCTAAATATGTTTATAAAAAGAAATAAAAAAAAAGTTACCTATAAATATGTTTTTTAGATCGGCCTAAGTTGATCATCTTCCATGATGGGTGAATTAGTCATTCTATTCAAATTATTATTGTTGTTGTTATTATTATTATTATTATTATTTCATATGAAAGAGATGACTTTTATATATATGATAGAAAAGTATTTCAAGTTTTAGTATTAATATTTTATGCTGGTGTTAGCATTTTTTAACCCAGTGAATACGTTATTACCAGGTGTTCGCTCAGGCCAACAGGCTCTTTTTTTATTTTTTGTTTTTATAAAATTATTAATTTATAAATTAAAATTTACCATTTTATTGATAATTAGCTAAAGCAGGTGGTATCTTTGAGTAATCTTATTGTTGTCATTATTAGTACATACAAAGACGTGATTTATGCATTTTAAAAGTAGTTTACGCTATAGCATTAATATTTTAGGCGATTATAAAGTCGTTGAAATATATTACCATTAGCATCTTTTGGTTAACCTGAGGGATTTTGACTCTTACGATGATAATGTGCACAACAAAGATATTTATTTTTTTGATTGGTGTTTCATTTACTGTGACATTCTAATATTACAAATCAAGTCTATTTACAATCCTCATTATGAAGGAATATTCTATAAATACTCCCACACTCGTGAGGACAATTATATAATCACCCCTGTAACAAGAGGATAGACGCAATGAACCTGCATTTGGAAGGTATTGAACATGAGGACTGGCTAAATGCACCTAAGTCACTTAGGCTTTGTGCACCCGTGCATATTTAATGATTTCAGAGGTGGTCCGAAATTTTTACTTTTATAAATATATATAAGCCCCTCATATAGATCATGCCTTCTCTAAAATTAAGTAAAGGTATTTTGCTGATTTTTTTATATTTATACATTATGACTATTGGTATTATAATCAAGCATCTTCACAACTCTCCCACTATGGAGAGACACTTTCATAACCCTCATACATTGTAATACCCCACCTTTGAGGTGTTATGAATAAAGTCTACTATGTTCAAGCTGAAAATAAAATCTTCAAAGATGAAAATAGATACCAAGATGCAAAACCATATAGATTTAAATAGTACATCTCATTTCTACTCATGGAGTTATTATACATATTCAATGTCTATGATCCAAAACGAATAAGCATTACAAGATAATTTCGATAAAAATCTAAACTTTTTTGTTTTTCGCTCTGCTAGATTTACCCTTTTTTTCATATTGATAGAGGCTTTAGTCTATCATTGTATCTCTATGTTTCCACTGAAAACAAAACTATATGAGTTGAAAGCTCAGTAAGTAAATATATTTTTTAAAAATTTATTTTGCAATCATTTTGATTTCAAAAATAAACATGACATCTATATTGTCTTTTATGCACAACAAACTCTAATTAATAAAAAATTAAACATCTTTATACATCTGCATACATATGTCAATTCTAAATCATGTATTCACATTACGGGCATTCTCATCTGCTTGTGCTCGCGTGTAGCCGTACTACACGCGTGAGCTAATTCATTTTCTTTGGCAGTCCTGAGGTCGCTACTCAGGTGCTACCATACTGCTTTGCTACTTGTGGTCAAACCTAATATGCAATTATGTATCATGCTCATGCACATGCACTGTGATGAATGCACCACTTAGATTCACTGCTTAACATGACTAAAAATATTTTTAAATAATCGTGCTCATATTTGAATAAAACAACTTGAAAGAATAATTCCAAACTTAATAAATATTCATATTTCATAACAATTTATAATATTCAATATAATATTTTTAAAGTCGTGCTTTGGTAAAAGTTTACTTACCTCTAAGTTGACTTTAAAACTCTTATTTTTTTCAAATTTCTCGTAGTAGCCTCAAGTCTCTTTCCCTAATTTTCATCACAACATGTTCATTATTACTCATTGTTTTTCATAACTATTTAAATTTTTTTTTTATGAATTTTTCCAAAATTTTTCATAATTTTATTTGGTCAATTTTCACTTTTTTCATAAAAATTACTATATCTAAAAACTCATAAGTCTGAACAAGTCGAAATTTTGCTAGCAAGCTAAACATATAATTATCTTATATTGTATGGTCACAAGTCTCTTATTATGCCCAGAACTATGTTTATATCATTATATAGCATTTTCTATCCTTTATTTGCTATTTCTCATTGAAATAAGTAAAATTTCAACACCAAATATTTCAATAATATTCTTGTAATTAATTAGTCATCCTAGAAACATCAGGAATGTTTTAGATCTGAGAAATGAGTTGTGTATAATATAAAATGAATGAGATTAACTTAAGAAAAATTCTACTTAACTTACCTTTAGTTCCCCTTCTTCTTCTTCTTTGTCAATCCGTTTCCGGCTCAATTTCTCTCCTTCAAATAACCGAAACCCACCACATGTTCTCCCCCTTTTATACTAATCAATTTCCTAAATGGCTGAGATTTATTGCCATAATCCCACCGTTTTTTAAACAGTCATCATATTATTATTATTATTATTATTATTATTATTTAAATGGCTTGCATAGTCGTTACATTCTCTCCCCCTTACAAAAAGTTTCATCCTCAAAACTTAATTAATTAAGTACGGATATTTCTGTTTGATATCTTCTTTAAACTTCCATGTGGCCTCTGATTCTCTATGATTATTCCATTGCACTTTAACATATCTTATTACCTGTTCCGTAAATGTTACTCTTTAAAATCTAGTATCCTAACTGGGTTTTCCTCGTATATTAACTTATTCGAGATTAGCAACTGATCTGTTGTAGGCACATGAGAAGGATTTGACACATATTTCCTCAATATAAAAATGTGAAACACATTATGTACTACATCCAACGAGGGTGGTAGTGCTATTCGACAAGCCACTGCTCCAACTTTCTCTAAAACTTCATATAGTCCAATATAACGATATTAAACTTTCCTTTTTTACCAAATCTCATAACCTCTTTTATAGGTGATACTTTTACAAATACCTTGTCACCTATGGAAATTTCTAACTCTCTTCTCTTTAGATCTGCATAACTTTTCTGTCTACTTTAGTCAATAATCAATCTTTCTCTGATTACCTTCACTTTATCTGCAGTCTATTGCACAATATTTGGCTCAATTATTCTTTTTTCTTCAACTTCATCTCAATTCAATGGTGTTCTACAAGGCTTCCCACAAATAATTTTTTTTATTTTTATAATGTGCCCCACATGGACATGCTTTCTATGAAATCAAACAATCCTATTTTGCTAATTTTTAAAAATCTAAGAGGATAAAATAATTTTTAAAAATTATCAAATTTCATTTAACACAAGATTTAGGTGAAGCTGACATATATATATTTATATAATAAAACATTTTTTAGGCTACAAAGAGTCGTCGACAAAGATATATTCCAACCAATAGACTAAAAGTGTGTTTGGCAATTATGAAAAAATATTAAGTTAAAACTTTTTACTCTACATAATTATTCTATTTTTAATTATTTTTTCACATTTTTCTATATAACTATCATACTTTCCAATCATTTATATATTGCTACCCATATAACTAACTTATTTATTTTAACTTTATTCTTTTTACTCCTCATCGTTACCGTTATCATATCATATCATTTTATAACTTTAATTTCTAAAAGCTTTTCACTAAAAGTTTTATCACTTTTCAAATACACTTTAAGAATTATGATTTGAAACAAGCAGTCACTTTAATTTGAATCATACACAACAATCTTTTTTATTTTCACATTAATATAATCGTTAGATAAAATTTTATTCATTTAAGATATTTGGCATTATTTATTTCACTAAAATGAATGATAGTAAGACCAATCCAAAAAAATTGATAAAGTAAATTAATTAAAAAATCTTTATAATTATAAAATAATTTTAATAATGACATATTTACCCCAAGAATAGGTACCATTGATTGTTAATTAATTATTTATTTTAAGAATATGAAATAAATTTATAATTTTTATACTTGAAATTAAATAAGTTTCTTTATTGCATACATAATACATTATAATAGCACCACTTGCAACTAGTGTTAGTGGTCAGAGGCATTGCTTCTGTTTGATGTTGAACTGCTTTTGAATCTGGGTTTAAGCAGTTTGGAAACTTTGTCTTTCTATATGAATCCCTAGGGTTAACAAAAAATGCTAACAATATAGTCTAAGAATTTTATAATCCACCTAAAACATTAATACTAGTGCTTAAAAATACTTTTCTACCATATAATTATGTCTTTTGTATGTACTAATAATTACAACGATAAGATTATTCAAAGACACTACCTACTTTAGGTACCTATCAATAAAAATTAGTATAATTTGATTTATAGATTAAATAAGATTAAATATATAGATTAATAATTTTATAAAAAAATATAAAGAGCATATTGGCCCTAGAGGGTATAACTCGATCAGGGTTCAACTTGAACCCGAACAGCTAAACCTACTGCTATTTAATTTGAACCCGAATTGAAATAGGTTTGATCTCAGGTTAATGGAACCTCAACTTGAGGAACCCAAACCCGATTTACATATATTTATTATATTTTTATAAATCACCTCTCTAATGTCCCCTTAATCCATAATATAATTATATAAAGTATTGTACCTTTTAAACATCTACATATCAAATAAGTCATTATTATTTATATATCACCAATGAAAGTGAATAGCACCTAGAAATTCATACTGACTCGCGAAATATTTTTATATTAATTTTCAATAAAAGCAAGTATCTCAAATTTGCTCACCTATCTTAGATCTTCATGAAAATAAATTATTTTATTATATCATCGATGGAAGAAAGACCTTATTCATCCATTCTTTATATCATAGTATTATATTAATTCATATAAAAAATACACAACCTCGTAGCCAATCTTACAATGTTATAATATTTAGTTATTAAGATAACTAGTCTAAACTCATTAACATCTTCATTGTATCATGCTTTTCAAGTAACATGCACAATACTTGAATTGCATAATAGAAAAATTATACATCATTATTCTTCAAAATAAGGCTAAAAATTTAATTAATGCAAAGACAAAATCTAAATGAGATTTTTTATTTCAATTCTCAAGTACCCTTTTGCTTTTTTTGCTTTAAGATAGAAAATTATCATTTTAAAACTTTTTCTTTAGTGATGAATTTAATGTTAAATAAATATATGATGATCAATAAATATATACATTGTTGAGAGAATGTTCACCTAAATTCCAACCGAAACTCAACCCAAGTCTTCATTTCATAAATAGGGTTAAGATTTAATTTCGCAAATAGTGTTAGGATTATGGTTGAAGTTAGGGTCAGAGTTTTAAAAATAAGATTCAAATTAGGGTGGAGGTAAATCTAAGTTTCGTAAGCATGAGTTGCACCCTAGTTTTAGAATTGATCCACTAGGTTAAATAATGCTAGCTGTGATATATTTAAATATTAACAAGAGTGCAGCTAGGGTCTGTTCAGTTTGGCTAGTAGTCTACCCTACCAATATCCTATTTCTAAAATGCTTACTTTACCCTACCTATTGACGAGTTGATTTCTATTATTTCCTACCTTACCCATTACCCATAGGGTCAGTCCCAGTTTTAATTTCTGTTTCAATTCTTAATATAAACAATACTCATTTGCATTTTAAATTTTACAGTTTATAATCAATTTTATTTTGTTGCTGTTTACATTTATTTTCACATTCTTTGTAGCATCAATATCTATATTAATAATCAAATTAACATAATCATTTGCATTCATGTTATAATCATCTGCCATCACAAATACAAATCATATACAATTTATGAAAAAAAGAAATCAAACCAATAATAATTAATTTATTGTGAATGGGATAATAGGAACTATTATATATTTATTTATATACATATATTTATAATTATTTATATCATAGATACCCATTCGAGTCAGTACTAGGTACCCAACATGTCTACCCTACCGGGTAATGATTTCTAATATATCTTGTCTAATTTAGGGTCGAGCTGGTGGGTACCTATATATGTCCTACCCAAGTTACACCCTCATTAAATAATTTTATTACCCACTTAAAATATTAATACTAAAAATACTTTTGTGTTAGATATATAAATCACCTTTTTTGTTCCAAGAACAACTACTACTACTGATAATAATACGGCTAGCTCCATCAATCATAATGTGTAGATAAAGTTGTCATCTTTGCATGCGTTTTTCTCTTACCTTTTTTTAACTTTCAGAACGTGGACAACGAATCAACGATTACTTTTGCTTTTACAAAGAGCTGCGTTTTCTTTGGCAATTCGCGGCAACTTTCAGAACGTGGACAACAAATCGACGATTACTTTTGCTTTTACAAAGAGCTGCGTTTTCTTTGGCTATTCGCGGCAACTTTCAGAACGTGGACAACGAATCAACGATTACTTTTACTTTTACAAAGAGCTGCGTTTTCTTCGGCAATTCGCGGCAGCATCCTCCGGTTGAGTTTGAAGGGGAAAGAAAGGGAGATTCTTCCCATTTCCATTTTGATGGTGAGAGTCCTTCAATGGCTGCTGCTTTACATTGTGGTTGATACGATGTTTCCTTGGCAATTTGAACCACCATCTTCCCTTTGCTGAAGCATGGCCCATGAGTGTTTTTATATAAGAATGGTTTAATTTCAAAATTGATGACAAGTTTGCCTCTGTTTATGAATATCATCACACATTTATAAACTGATAAATATGGTTTATATTTCATCATTTTTAAGGATAATTTGTAAAAATACTCACATTGTTTGACCTAATTCTTGGTTCAAGAGAACACACTTTTACTATTTTTTTTATTAGTATTTATACACTATGAGAATAGATATTATAATCATGTACTTTCACAACCCTTATACTATGAATGGATTTCAGTAAATACTCCTACCTCAGGAGGAAAAATCTATAAAACCTCTACTACTGAAAAAAATTGCAAATAAAACAATCGCATCATGTTGGGACTTTGAAGCCCCTTGGAAGCCTCTGCACGAACCACCAGCGAACTGCCCTTAATTGGCTACTTTTTACCAATTGAACCAAAGGCTTTTGTCGGGTTATTGGATGGTCTGAACCGGGAGCTGGTCTTCAATCGGTGCTATCCACCTGGGTTACCGGTTCATCTTATTATAATTTTTTAGAACCAGTTAAACTGCGGTTTGGGAACCATCCATCTCCTTATTTTCCCTTTATAACTTTGCTGAACCTCACCTGGAAATGATCTTTTGAAGCCGGCCCAAAAACCTATTTTTAAAAATTTTTTTTTGAATTTTTTTCATGGTAAGCAAATCTAGGTATATTAAATCTATAAACCAAGTTTTACTATTTTTGGATATTTTTAAGTTTTTTTTTTGGATTTTTAAACACAATGGTATTTCCGTAATTTTTGAATTTCAGAAAATTACTGAAATGCCACTGTGTTTAAAAATCCAAAAAAAAATACTTAAAAACATCCAAAATTTGTAAAACTTGATTTATAGATTTAATACACCTAGATTTACTTACCTATGAAAAAAAAATTCAAAATTTTTTTTTTTTTAAGTAAGTTTTTGACTTCCGTGAAGCCGGCTTCAAAAGATCATGACTCAACCTCACCTCCCTGCCAACTCCTAGTTAGAACCGGAGCTTTTCAAAAATTACCGACGACAAGAAGTTGGAATCGGAAATCAACTGGACACACGGCTGGAATGCTGCAACATCATTCTATTCCTGGATTCGAGGATGCATTTATGCATGTTCCTCAAGCCTATTTGGTCAATCTAGAAACATATTTTTTTATTTTTTTGTTTTTCATAAAATTATTATTCTAAACATATTTCATCCATATAACAAGTTTCTAGAAATATTTGATTCGTATAACAAGTTTTGTCATTTTTTTTAATTCTTGTATTATAATTCAATCCAATTACATATTCTAATTCTAACTCTAGTAAACTTCCCTGCTGAGGACTTGAAGCGCGGAACTTCTTCACCCAAGATAAACTCTTGCCAGCCACTCTAGTCGTGTCCCAGCAAGTTTTTCCATTTTTTAAGGCAAGTTTTACCATTTTTTAAGATATATGTATAAATTTTTGAACCTTATGTTTGGATGCGCATCTGTATTTTCATATAAATTTTTGAACACTACGTTCGAATATACATAGTTACTTTTAGTAAAACTTGTTATATTGATTAAACATACTTAATAATAAATTTATCAAAAATAAAAAAATTTAAAAATACATGTTGTTGGGACAGATCCTTCCTACTTTGGGGAACATACTTAATAACAGTTTTTGGACCTCATGCATGCTTGTAACTTGTAAGAACCGTGTATTCGGTATTCCATAACATGTAGCATTTTACTTTAATTTATTTTTGGTTTACGGGATGTGAAATGCGACGGTGCATGGGATAAACGAGATGATACCGTATTGAATGAAGGTGTATGAAAAATGAAAAAAATATTTTGTTATGTTTTGCAACTGAAAAAATTGTTTTAAGAATCTTCTAGCTCATAGGCTCTAATTTGCCATACCTAATAGCACCAAAATCATGTAAAAGATAAAGAAGAATGATCGTGTTAGCCCGGACTATGTAAATGTTTCACTTAGCCCACCTCAAAAATCATATTTAAGACAACTTTTTTTTAATTTTTTTTTCATATACTTGTTTATCTAAGTGTATTTAATATATAAATCAAGTTTTACCATTTTTGGATATGTGTATATATATTTTTTAGATTTTTAAAAATAAGGATATTTTAAATACATATATAAACATAGATGTTTAAAAATATCAAAAAATAGATAAACATATTCAAAAATAGAAAAACTTAGCCCATATATTAAATACACTTAGATAAACGAGTGCACGAAGAAAAAAGTAAAAAAAAATTATTGTAAATAGGTTTTTTAAAATAGGCTAAGTTGGGCATTTACTTAGCCCGGGTTAACTGGATCACTCCTCAAGGATAAAAGGCCGACCATGCTTCCAAATGTGCCAACGGGTGCAAATGTGGGAACGTCAATGGTTCAACTCTCACTTCCCCCTCTGCGGAAGAATAAAATTTTTCTCTTGTGAGGGTATTATCAAAGTTTCTCCCTATTGTGAGGATTAGTTATATATTGATTTGTAATATCATATGACTAATAAGTATATATAAATGAATAAAAAAAATAAAAATTGACATTGGAAAGAGGTATGATGTGGACTACTGGAGTTTAAAAAATCCACTCGAAAAAAGACCAGGTATTACTAGAACTTAAAGTAGTTGAAGACTAAAGATAATTTTTTGCCTTAAAAGCGTATTTTGCGTTCTATGAAATATACAGGCGTAGAACTTTTTTAGTCTTCAAAATATCTTATTTTTCAGTCATTTTTTATATTTTTCTATAATTTTTTATATTTTTCAGTCATTTTTCACAACTACTCAATCTATTTTAAGTTTATTTTTTTACTCCCTTATCATTTTAAAAATTTTTATATAAATCTTTTTAAAGAAATTTTATCAAATATCAAACACACCTAAAATAAAGGTTTTTGCATCCTTACTAATAAAGTGTGGGTTAAATTGTGAACTTGCATTGGATATGCATCTCTATTTTCATATAAATTTTTGAACCCTATGTTTGAATATGCATCCCTATTTTTGGCAAAACTTGTTATATTGATTAAACATACTTTACTTGCGTAATAATGGTTTTATGAAAAATAAAAATTTTAAAATATATGTTTTATCGACAGATCTTTCCTACTTTGAGGACACGAATCTGGTCGCCAGCATCAGGAGTCTAACATATTAAAAGGTATATTCTTGTGCATGCTTGTAACTTGTAAGAACCCTATATTCGCTATTCCATGTCATGTACGCATTTTACTATAATTTATTTTTGGGTTAAGAACTGAAAATACGATGGTGCATGGGATAAATAAGATGATGCTGTATTGAATGAAGTTCTATGGAAAATGAAAAAAATATATTAATTTTTTTTTTTGCAACCGAGAATTTACTAATCTTCTAGCTCATAGGTGGCTAATTTGCCATACCTAGTAACAACAAAATCATGAGAAAGAGCCACGGAGGCTTTGTTTGAGTGGTAACGTCTTTTGTTTCCAAATGGGTGACAAGCATTCGAATGTTGGCGGGGACATTTGTCCCCATTAGATTATAGAGGAGCTTTGTCTCCTAATTGGTAGGTGAGAGATTCGGTCTCCCGAATTTATGGGCGGGAGCATATTATCTCCTTCTTTCCCGTAAGTTATAAAAATATCTCAAGGATTTGATTGTAGTAAAAGTTTGAGATAGATATAAATATATGTATATATATCAATAAAAAAACAGATAAAAGGAAAAAAATTACACTGGAAAGAGGTATGATGTGGTATGATGTGGACTTTTGGAGTTTTCAAAAGCCACGCGAAAAAAGAGGGTTTTACTAGAACTGTGTTTTGCATTCCATGAAATATATGAGTAAAACTTTTCATTTTCTATAAAATCATATTTTTAATCATTTTTCTTATTTTCTCGTACGACTACTTTACTTTTCAATTGTCATTTTCACAACTACTTAATCTATTTTAAGCTTATTCTCTTTACTCATTACCATTTTCCTTATCATATCATATAACTTCTCTCGTTTTAAAAATTTTTACGTAAAATTTTTCTTTTAAAAGTATTATCAAAATGTTAAACACACCTAAAATAAGTGTTTTTGCATCCTTACTTACAATGATGTGGTTAAATTGTGAACTTTTTTTTCGATATATGTATCTATATTCATCTCAATTTCTATGATATTCAAGCACTGAGACATTCTTCATAAATTGTCAGGAGAAATACGTTATTCCCATCAATTTTTCAGTGGAGACACACTCCTCCCATTATAAATTTGGGGAAACACATTGCTCCAAAATACCAATGTTCAAACTCACCCCGACGGAGAGTCAAACTGAAGATGCTGAGCTGCCTGCCCGTGTCCTCAACCAACCGAGATGGCACTCGGTTGATTGGTTAAATTGTGAACTTGCATTGATATTTATAAGACTTGCTTGAAGTATTCATAATCTAGCGACAACTATTGTAGCTATACATCTCAATGATGGAAATCCTCAAGGTAAAGGTTAGACACACATGAATCATGAAATTTTTTGGATTATGTACTTTTTTTGTTGGCATATAGGATCTTTCACAAGTTTTCTTTTGTACTGTTTTCTTCTTTTGTTTCAATTATACAATGGAACTTTACTTTTCTTTCACAAATTTAAGGACTACTTTGCTAATTGATTCGTTTCTTTGAATTTAATAATTTTTAGAACCAACAATTTTGGCTAGTGGCAAACTTCTATGCGGCTCCACGTGTTGATTCAAATGGAAAGAGAATAGCATGGATTAAGTGGTAGATATTTTCAACAACCAATGACACGTGACAAATGAAAGAGGATTGTAGATTGGGGATGAGCACATGTGGGTGTGAAGTACTTTTTGTCATTGTATTTGTTTATTTTTTTTAGAACTTTTCATTGTATTTGTTAAATTTGCTTTTTAAAGTGTAAAACAGAACCATTGGAAAATAAAGATTGTAAAAGTTTTCATGTTAATAAATTTTTTTTTGCAATTAGTATGATTTTATATATTTTTGAAAGCCGGGTTCAGGTTTGTTTCAAAACATCAGCAAATGCAACAAAAAATTCATTAAAATTAACCTAGACATAAATCAACTACCGGTCAAACAGGGGAACAATAGCAATGAATTTTTTCATTTGAAATTTATTACTATTTCTTAAATGCAACACTCTGTTGGCATCAAATCTTGCAACAAATTGTTGCCACTAGCAATGGCAACAAATTTTTTTTATTGAAATTAGTTGTCGGTGATTAAATGCGACACTCTTTTAGCAATGAATTTTCTAACAAATTTTTTTGTTGTCAATAACAATAGCAACAAATTTTTTTTTCTTTGCTGTTGACCAAAGCTGTTGTAGTGGCAAAGATACCAACAACCCTTTTTGAAAATGATAAAAATAACGAAGTAAATAACAAAAAGAAAAATAGATGAAATGACTCTAAAATACAAAAAAATTATTTTTAAAATTAAATAGATCTATTTAATGTGAGAAGTATTTGTAAATATAATCTTTTGTATTTTAAATGAATTTTGTTATATTTATTTATTAAAAATAACATTAAAATATTTTAGAATACCTAAAATGTTTTTTTTTTTGCAAATTTCATTACATTAAATAGATCTATTTTTTATTTGAGAAATATTTTAAAATAAAATATTTGGTATTTTGACTTCATTTTTATATATTTTATTTCGTGTTTAAAATGATATTTTCATCATTTTTAAAAAACATTTATTGTTTACAGAGACGCTTTAATTTCCAGACAGACTTAATAAATGTTTATGAAAATTTTATAAAATTCGTGACATGCATATAATTTTGAGATTTATAAGGACCCAAAACACTTATAAATTACCTTGAATTGCTTACCACCTCTATCCACTGTTTGCTTTCTAAATTTATTCCATAATATTCATTGCAATTATTGGGTTCAACGTTTAATTTTGATCATTTTTATAGTATTACGTCCATCTCATATTATAAGTCAAGCCCAAGCCTGTTTAAAATTTTTTCTATCCACTATCACTTGCCCCAGTATCCTTACGATTTTTGCCAAAGTATTTTGAGGATTGTTTTTACTATCATCTTTTATATTCAAAAAGGAGAAGCTCCTGCAATAATCGAAATATACAGAGAAACCTTCCAAGGAAATTCCAAGACAGCTAGTGGACACTTGGAAGAGAAACAAATACATAATAGGGAGCAGCCCGGTGCATAACCCGTTACACGGCGACAGCTTTTACCACTGCGCCAACGATTTCCTTCAAGAGAAACAAATACATAATCCGAGTCTGTGAAATCTAAAAGAAAAGGGGGGAGAGATGGCTCTTAAAGCAGTGAAGATCTGCAGCCTAATTATATGTTGTAACTTCAAATATTCACTTCACTTGAGTATGATGATATTAAAGGAACCCGAACTATAGAAAGGCAAGAACTCGCGACACATCACAAGCATAAATGACAACATGAATTCCTTACTTCTCACATATTACATGAATTAGTTAAAGCCACATTGGGATATGGATCCAACTCATCAGGATCAGGATTCAAATAGCAATAGTTCAACAGCAGTAAATTGATTATTTTGGTGAGAGAATCGGACACTGATATTGAATTATAAATTTGCACATTAAGTTGACGGATGTAGCTTTGTGATTCTACCCATTCTGATTCTTAAACAATGCATTGACAGTTGGGCGCCCCAATAACTAAAAATGCCTTGTGATTATAAGTAGTTCTTGAAACCCACTTTCTCCTGCTCTTTTCCATGATTCGATCTCTCCTTGCTTTCGTCTCCTCTTATTTCTCACTCGATCAGGGCATCAGAAGGCCTCCTACATTGAACCGAAAGAAAGAAAAGTTGCAATTGACTTAATATATGTAATTCGGAAAGTTATTGAAGAAATAATGATTTGAGAAAACAGAATAGTCACAGATTTCCTAATTACAGTAAGCCAGCCTACCTAAGCTTTCTTTGGATCCACACCAACAGATTTCAAAGACTCGCTTTTTGGGCTGCATGCATTAATGACACCAAAAGAAATTGTCAACTAACCATCAGACCAAATTCACCATGAAAATTAAGCTTTCATTAGGATCTATTTTATTATATTTTAGTTTGTCAATCATCAGCTATACCATGCATAATTCTAATTAATTTAGATCAACAATGGTGTGCTCAATTTGATGGGCAAGAAAATGAAGCAAGGGTTAGATCATCATGAGCTGATCATTGAACTGAGTCAAGGTGAGAACGAGTTGAGTCGGGACTGAGCTATGAACCTCTTGTAAACATCAGTATGGGCGGGGAGACTAATGACTTTCTCAGGGTCAGGTTCCTGAATTTGGGCTACCTTTCTGAGGAAGGACTTGCCAATGAACTTGCCGCCGGACATCGCCGCGTCATCCGGTTCCACCAGCTCCGGCATTGTCCCTCTCTTCTTCTTGGTGATATGCACACTGGGAGAGTGCACCAGCTGCTGCTTTGCTGTGTGGGCGGCTATGGCGATTGCCAACATAACAAAGCCGCCCACAATAGCGATTGGCGCCATCTCGCCGATGTTATGCCTGAGCCAGAGCCAACATCCAATCTACGTTGAGTTACAATCACAGCAATGTATATTGTGCAATGCGGGGTAAACTCGAGCTGGCTAATGGGAGTCAGGAGTCAGGACTCGGGAGTTTCAACACCATGCCTCATGAAATTAAATTACAAAATATCCAATATTCAATTTGCCCGGTGATCATTTCAGGATTTCAGACCGGTCCAAATACATTTTTTTATTTTTTTGAATTTTTTTTAAATATGTTAATCTAGTTATATTTAATCTATAAATCAAATTTTATCATTTTTGAATATATATATATTTACTTTGGATTTTTAAATACATAAGTATTTAAGTTATTTTAAATTATTAAAAAAATAACTAGAGTAAACATGTTTATAAAATTTTTTTAATATATATATTTGAACCGGTTTGAAATCACCATATTTTAAACCGTTATGAGAAGATCTAGACTCATTCAAGTTTGGTTGGAGCATTTTTTTTTTTTTTTTGAAAAATCAGAATACTAGTTAAGGACCTTCTGTCAGTCCTGGTACATGCATCTATTTTCATTTCTGTTTTTTTTTTTTTTTTTTTTTTGTTTTACGAAATTATAGGTCTACGTATATTTAATTCATATATCGAATTTTACAGTTTTTTTAATATATGTATACACTTCTTCTAATTTCAAAAATGAACAACTTTCAGTTTATAAAATTACTGAAATATTCCCTAAGGGCATGTTTGATGAAATGATAAAACGTTTTACTTTTCACTCTTAACAATTATCTTCTTTTTTAATTATTTTGTTACCTCTTCTTAGACAACTATCTTTTTTTTAATTATTTCTGTACAATTATTTATGTAAATAACCTATCTATTTTAACTTTATTTTCTTTACTATTTGGTATTTCCCCATCACATCTCATCATTTTCTTACATTTTAAAAAATTTATAAGAAAATTTTTATCCAAAATTTTTATCAATTTTGAAACACTTCCTAAAACTATTGTTTTTTGCCCGGTGATCATTTCAGGATTTCAGACCGGTCCAAATACATTGTTTTTGTTTTTTTGAATTTTTTATAAATATGTTAATCTATTTATATTTAATCTATAAATCAAATTTTATCATTTTTGAATATATGTATATATTTACTTTGGATTTTTAAATGCATAAGTACTTAAGTCATTTTAAATTATTAAAAATATAACTAGAGTAAACATGTTTATAAAAAATTTCAAAAAATATATATATTTGGACCGGTCTGAAATCACCATATTTTAAACCGTTATGTGAGTATCCAGACTCATTCAAGTTTGGTTGGAGCGATTTTTTTTTATAAAAATCAGAATACTAGTTAAGGGACTTCTGTCGGTCTTCGCGCATGCATCTATTTGCATTTTTTTTTTGTTTTACGAAATTATAGGTCTACTTATGTTAATTCACATATCGAATTTTATAATTTTTTTTAATATATGTATACACTTCTTCCAATTTTAACAATGAACAGCTTTCAGTCTATAAAAGTCCTAAGGGCATGTTTGATAAAATAATAAAACGTTTTATTTTTCTCTCTCAATAACTATCTTTTTTTTAATTATTTTTGTTATCTCTTCTTAGACAACTATCATTTTTTTAATTATTTATATACAATTAGTCATGTGAATAATCTATCTCTTTTAACTTTATTTTCTTTACTACTTAGTATTTTCCCATTATATCTCATCGTTTTCTTACATTTTAAAAAATTTTATAAAAAAAATTTTTATCCAAAAGTTTTATCAATTTTAAAAGACTTCCTAAAACTATTTCTTTTTGAAAAGAAAAAAATATATATTCAAAAAATGTAAAATTTAGTATATAAATTAAATACATTTAGACTCATAATTCCCTGAAAAATTAAAAAAAAAAGATACACCCGTGTGCCGAGGGCTAACAAGATCTTAACCCATTGCGGAGCTATTGATGTGCCATTAAATTAAAATGTAGCCGCGAGTCAATAATTACTAAAAGAATGATAAAATCAACCTCTAATCACTTCATCAGTCCTGTGTTTGATTATATATTGATAGCATTGATTCTAATCAATGGCTCAGCAGCTAACTGCTGGTTGGGAGTTGAGAAATGTAGACGTACTTGGGCTTCTGGTGAGGACCGTCCATAGCAGCTGTTGGAGATTTTACCCTTGGTGGAATGGTTGAGACCCCACGAAATCCACCCAAATGACTCACCATTAATGTTTTCAGCAAATTCTACAGCGATAACAAACAATATTTATTTTAAAATTGAAAAGAAAAATGCATGTAGATGCCATAGAGATGAACATAATAAATAAGAATTAGATGGTGCTTAATTTGTCTGCTCCACTACCATTGGCAAGCATACATCTTCATCATCTATTTTTATGTGTATCTACGTTGATTAATTTTGCAAAACTACCACCATTTATAAACTTTGCTTCAATGATCATTAAGATTCTTGACTGATTTTTGACCCCGGCGCAATTCATTTGGGAGTTCTTGAATTGTTTTGTGTCTTTTTTTTTTTTTATTACATCAATATTACATGGAGATCATGCTTCTCTCTCGATTTGAACCTTGAATCACATTCATGGATGCCAAGATGCAAATGCCCACATTCGCATGTTTTATATGATTTTAGCATTCATGAAAACTTGCAATTAGATTAACACCTGAATAATCAGGTGATCAACGTCAATATATCTGCTTGTGTAAAAGATATGAAGTTTTAAATCAAACTAGGACATTAGCCTGCATCTACTTACATGAACACATTCGTGGTTAACTAGACCACAGCTTGCACTACAATAAAATTAAGTTCTATTATTGCATGTAAATTAAAAAAATTGATTGCATTTAGCAAATGCGTCAATAAAAGAAACAATTAAGTATTTGCCGCCATAAATAATTGTAGTCATTAAGCTAATTTTGTGTTACGCGAGGCAAAAAAATTTGTGGTAGTGCAATGGTCAAGGTCAAAGTTTACACGACCGCATTCATGGTTGAATTTTTTCCACAAGGTTAAAGTTTGTATTTTTTTTTTGGCCCACCCGTTAAATTTTGATTTTTTACTTTACATATTCATAAGCAAACCAAGTATTAATCCAATTCCCAAAAAAAAAAATGTATTAATCTAATTTTGTATGAGTCAAGCTTGTATATAACTTCTCATCATTATGTTAAAACAATGTATTTAACGCTACTCATTTTAATAAAATAATAAAAATTATATATATAAAGAGTGATTGTGCATAACATCTTTAGAAAAGATAAAAACTGAAAAATTCTCAGCATACCTATAGCATTCGATCATTTTCCAGATATATTAGAAAAATTGATGAAATACAGTAGATATGAAAGAAATAATAACAAGTATTACAGGTACATAGAGAATTTTTTCAATATAGGGTGTGTTTGGTTGGAGGTAAAACTTTTGATGAAAAGTTTTTGGAGTAGAAGTTGTCAAATCAACAGAAAGTGATATGATATAATAGGAGTAATGATGAGAAGTAAAGAGAATAAAGTTAAAATAGATAGGTTAGTTGTATGGGTAGTTGTGTAGAAATGATTGAAAAGTAGGGTAGTTTGTGTAAAAAATGTGAAAAAATAATTAAAAAATAGAGTAATTATGGAGAGTGAAAAGTTTTAGATTGAAAAGTTTCAGTTGACACTTTTTTATCATAGGGTGTGTTTGGTAATGAATAAAACTTTTGATGAAAAGTTTTGAGGAGTAAAAGTTGTCAAATGATGTGATATGATAGGGGTAATGATAAGTAGTAAAGAGGATAAAGTTAAAATAGATAGGTTAGTTATATGGATAGTTGTGTAGAAATTATTGAAAAGTAGGGTAGTTGTATAGAAAAATGTGAAAAAATAATTAAAAAATATGATAGTGATGGAGAGTGAAAAGTTTTAGATTGAAAAATTTTAAGTTGACATTTTTTATGGATTGCCAAACGCACCCTAAACAAACACACCCACAATGATTAGATCCAAGCTACCTATTCATAAGTGGACGCATAACCCTACAGGACACCCATTATAATTTGAGATAAATCTACACCGTTGGACACTCACCGGCGCCCTAGAAGCCATGATGGGACTCTTCAGAATAACTAAGGCCTGGTGGAATTGAGCTAGATCTCCACACAGACTCGAGAAAGGACAAGCCACCCATCACATCCTAGCATTTATATAGTCTTCAGAAAACACGTGGCAGAAGCAAAGGGTATACACGTGGCAAGTCCAACCGCTTTTGAAACATTCACAGCACCTGGCCCCACAATTCCAGCTGGTCGTCCACTTAAAATCTAATAAGGTGTTTGAATTATTCTACTCAATCATTATGTTTTATTCATGATCAGGTAAACCGAAGGAAGAGAGAAATTATCGCGGCCACCACTTTTAAATTTCTAACTATTACCCTTCTACTCACCGGGAGATAACTCTATACATCGGCATAAAAGAAACCATGCCTCCAACTCAAAACCATATATTTTTAAGTTTTTAATATTTTTTATGAAATTGTTATTCTAAGTATATTTAATCTATGTAATAAGCTTAATCTGTGTTCATCAACAGCCTGCATGGTGCCTCCCAACGTCTTAATGTTCATCTACAGCCAACTGCATGGGTGCCTCCATACATCTTAATGTTTAACTCATTTAAAAATTTTTCTATAAATATGTAAAGGTTTTTTTAAACCGAAAATAAACATGTCAAGTTAGGTATTTTTAATTTATAAATCAAATTTTACTGTTTTTTAATATATTTATATATTTAGAAAAAGTTTTAAAATATATCTACAAAATTTAACCAATATTACATCAGTATTCTTAAATTTACTGAAATTGCAAATATGCCTACAAAAATTGCGTCGAATCACAAGCATATAAGTTCCGACATGACATCATTAGATTCTTTTATATAAATAATAATAATACCCTCTGGGCCTCTCCAAAAAATTTCGCCTCGCACCTTCAGCTCCGGCAATGCCGACGATTCTTTCCCTGTAGCCGATCCTCTGCCATTATCGGACACTGAGCCACATTTCCAGATCGACCTTGATTGGACGGCCGCTGACGATGACAATCAAGTTGCACTTTGCCTCTAATCCTAGCTCATGGTGGCTCTGCTTCCACCGCAGGATTTCGTTGTCCTCAGTATCATTGGATGCAAGTGGGAGGATCACGAAGAAAAGGAGGCCACCGAGAGCGTTGAGATTGAGATGAAGGTGATCACGATGGGGTAGCTGCTGCGGTCGATCAAGACGTCCAGGACGGCAGGCTTTGGGCTGCAGAGCGATGGGGTGGGGATGCTCATTACGCTGTTGATGTCGGAGCTAGTGTCTTCTGGCGTTGGTGATGGATTTCGAGGCTTTAGCAAGCACCGGGGCAAAACAGGCAAGTGGGAAGCCTGACTGGGGCGTACCTGCAAAACAGGCAAGTGAGGAGCCTAACACTCTAACAGGGGTCTGCCTGCAAAATTCAGCTTCATTAATTAGTTGCCCTCTCGACCGCGGTTTTGAATTCCATCGAACGACCAAAATCAGACGACACCCATCCAACGGTCTATAAAGCGTGGTTGGAAACAGAGGAAGTATCAACCGGTCATAGAAAATCAACTTCCGATAAGTTCCAGCTCCAACGATAGATATGGTAAAAGTATCAAGAAAACAGTGACTGGGCATTGATGATCGTGCTCATGTGGCAGTTAGCGTGGTCACAATATCTGACTGTGAAGAAGTGCTAATTGATATTAAGCTCGAATATCTAAACTTTTTTTGGATTTTCACCAATTCGTGTTTGTCTATAATCTTGGTCTAGTTAAAACACATCTAATAAATTAAGAAAATAAATACAACTTTAATCTTGCTCCAGTTAAAACGCATCCAATAAAATAAGAAAATATTTCTATAAAAAAGTAAAATAATAAAACATGAAGCAACGAAAGCATTTGAATAGAATTTGACGGGAAAAATATATAAAAGTATATTATTATATGTAAACATATATAAAAGTTATTATCAACAAGTGCTAATACTTAGAGTTAATAATTAAATAAAGTATATAGAGACATTACAAATAATTGGAACATTACAATGTTAATACAAAGTGATATTACAAGGTTAACATTTCCAAACTTTTTATTATCATGTCATTTTTTCTTGATGCACTTATAATTTTCACTTCAAAATTTACTTCATTCATCATTAAAAAGAGTTAATGAATAAATAAAGTACAATCGAGACATTAATAATAATTTGAATATAATAAACATTCAAGAATAAAATAATTATTAAAATATATTTATTTAAAAAGATTTTGCAAATAACTCCATGCGCTTTTCATTTTAAAAATTATAATTTTATACATTATTGAAGGGCTTTTGCAAAACATCTTTGCAACTACTTAGAAATCGGATTATACTGAGGTGAGGTGAATCCAAACCTAAACTTTAATATTAGAATTTAAGTACGTATTAAGTTCAGACCTGGTTAGCATTGGTTTTAGGTTGAAATTCAAGTGAATTTCAAACTAATAGAAGCTGAAATTATTAGTAAAGATAATGAATTTTTTAAATATTATTGTATTCATACGTGACTATATTTGTATAGGTTATGATATCTTTGATTTTGATGAAATTGGTCTTTTAATTAAAAAAAATTCTAAGTACAATGTGTAATGACTTGACCCATTAACAATCAAGATATAAAAAATAAATAAAATTATATGAAGTCACTATCTAAAGTTTAATACAAGTAAAACTTACATATCTTATAATTAATTGGTATATATGCAATAATTTCTAAAGAGTTTATATATTTATAATTATTTGAAATAAAGTAAACGTAGATCAAATAAATTCAACTTTTATCAATAAATGTAGATGAAATTTAAGTTTTAGAATAAATATTTTAAAGTTTAATTAACTTATAATTACATGAAAGAACTTTTATTATAATTATAGTTAAAATACTTTATATGTAAATAAACATAATTGTTTTAATAAATTAGAGAGAATATCAGGTTCGGGCCAAGCCGGGTAAGTTGATGCAAACTCGATATTGATTTCGAATTTTCTCGAGTCGAGTCGAAACTGAGATTGATTTAGGAACGTGATTGCATGCAAATTGATATTGGTTTAGGAATGTGATTGTATGCACTTGAGTATACTTAGTCTCGTGTGTCAGATGCAAATACTCATTCTTTAATTTTTATGAAAATTTGTTTACACAACTGTTAATATAAATATATTTAACATACTTATAAAAAAGTGTATTTAACATGTATATTTTTACTATTTTTGAAGATTTGTTATTTTTTAGATTTTTAAAAATCAATAGCGTTTTAGTAATTTTAAATTACTAAAATACTAAAAATGCAACTTATTTTTAAAAATAAAAAAATCTAAAAATATCCAAAACTAATGAAAATTAATACACATATTAAATATACTTATATTAACACTTTACGGAAAAAAGTTATAAAAATAATAAAATAGGTTAAATGCACACAGGTATATCAAGCCTAAGTGTAAGCAAGTGCAGTGAATCACATCCCACTCATAAGCATAAGCTGCTACCAAAAAGGCCCGAGTTTAATCACCGAAGATACGCCATCATTCCCCGATGGTAAATAGGTAAAATTCGGAGCCTAACAAAATATTCAGAGCAATAAAATTCCCTGGTGTGGGTTATTTAAAATATTAAAAAGTAGATTATTTAAAATTTTAAAACCCCAAGTTTCTTGTCGCTCCACCTATGTTTGCATCATTCGAACGTTTCATAACGCTCCAAAGATCCGATGCTTGATGAAATAGTTTCCTTCACCATCATTAACGATTGTTTCAGCTTTATCAGAAAGAGTGATCTCTGTAGCCAGAAACAACTAATTAAGAAGTTTCTCATGCAGTGATGGGAAATGATTGATGGAGCTGCTTTTTTCGGTTCTCTATTTCCTGCACTAGGTGCACTTTTTTTGAAATTTTGTTTTATAAAAGTGTTAATTTAAGTATATTTAACATGTATATCAATTTTTACCCTTTTTGGAGTATTTTAGATATTTATTTTTAACTTTTGAAAATAAGTGAAAATTACCCAAAATGCCACTGAGTTTCAAACATCAAAAATAAATATTTAAAATACTCCAAAAATTGTAACAATTGATACACATGTTAAATACACTTATATTAATAATTGTATAAAAAATTTCAGAAAAATAAAAAAATAGATTTAATGCACTCGGGTGCATTGAAGCTCAGGGCAACTAGGTGCAGGAGATCGGAGCCCAATCCTATGCACCCAGGTGCATTCAGCATCAATGCACCCGGGTGTACTACACCTATTTTTTTATTTTTTTGAATTTTTTTTCATGAAGCTCTTAATATAGGTTTATTTAACGTATGTATCAATTTTTACTATTTTTGAATATTTTTAGATATTTTTTTAGATTTTTAAAAATCAGTGGCATTTTCGGTAATTTTAAATTACTGAAAATGCCACTGATTTTTAAAAATCTAAAAAAAAATCTAAAAGTCTCTAAAAATAGTAAAAATTGATATATATGTTAAATAA
This sequence comes from Annona cherimola, assembly GCA_030490835.1. Taxonomy (NCBI): domain Eukaryota; kingdom Viridiplantae; phylum Streptophyta; class Magnoliopsida; order Magnoliales; family Annonaceae; genus Annona; species Annona cherimola. The sequence goes on from CM059975.1 coordinate 90,401,057, forward strand.
ACCTAGATTAACCATTGTGTAAAAAAAATTTAAAAAAAATAAAAAAAAATAGGTGTAGTACACCCGGGTGCATTGAGGCTGAATGCACCCGAGTGCATAGGATTGGGCTCCCAGGAGATCGCGGTTCACTTTTTTCATATTTTGTATTTAAGATTCCAAATAAGGTTTTATCCAAAATAAAAAAAAGGAATCCAGGTAACATATTTTATGTGTAAAAATTGATACACATATTTAATACACTTAAATTAACGTTTATAAAAAAAATCCAAATAAAAAAATGGGTTTAATGCACTCAGGGCACCCAGGTGCAAAAGATCGTGGTCCGCGTTTTTCATATTTTGTATTTAAGATTCCAGGTAAGGTTTTATCAAAAAAAAAAAAAAAAAAAAGGAATCCAGGTAACATATTTTATGTGTTCCAACATTCCTGTTTCTTTGTTGATTTCTTAATTATTTTTTTACGCATGCGACCTGTCGGGCATAAAATGGAAGATATATTTGTACGATAGATGAAAATGCAATGGAATTGCAATATGTGAATCTTTCCTTCGTAAAACAAAAAGATGCATGTTGTCCTTTGTGGATGCCAAACACGGACTCCAAATGCTCTAAAGAATCTTTCAGAAGGTGCAGGTATCAATTTTTTTACATTCCGTAGCAGTGATTTTAGCTCTAATTTTCTTTTGGTTATGGTTTATCCGCTGAATATGTTGGTCAAAAAGTGTACTTTTGGCATTGTTTGAATGTTTCGTCTCTTCTATGAAATACTTTTTTTCTTAGTACTGATTTTGTTTGGGGTAGATAACGCAAATCTCATTATTGAGCCACATTCGTTTGATAATTAGATGTGTTTGACAATTGATAAACAATGTCAAATTAAAACTTTTCACTCTCTATAACTATCATATTTTTTAATTATTTTTTCACATTTTCCTATATAACTTTCTTACTTTTCAATTATTTCTACACAATTATCTGCATAACTAACATATCTATTTTTACTTTATCCTCTTTACTATTTATCATTACCCCTATCATATTACAAGATTTGACAATTTTTATTTTTCAAAACTTTTCATCGAAAATTTTATTTATTACCGAACACATCCTTAGTTAATTTCACCTTCAAAGGACCAGGTTATATTATCCATCTTAGCAAAATGGGGTTTAATTGGACCTAATTTCACCTCAAATATCAGATCCGCTGCAAATCGTAGACACAACATTAACAACTCATAAAGGGACAGCGAGAGAGCAAATCATTATCTTCAATTACTTGGATGCACAAATGATAACGGGAAGCTTTGTAAAGCACCTACATGCAAAAAAAAGTTTCTGGGCACCTAAGCAAAATCTTGCACTCTATTGGCATATTGTATGCTTACACACTTTTTTATTTTTCTTCAATTTTTAGCCGGGCTATGAAGGTATGGATTAATCAACTTGGAATATAAGAGAATACTTTTTTTTACTTGCCATTATGAATATGGCATTTAGGGTCTTGTTTATTTAACACCATTTTATTAAAAACATTCTATTGATAAAAATTTACCCGGTGATCTTTTCATACCGGTTTGAAATCCTCCATTTCAAATACATATTTATTTTTATTTTTTTGAATTTTTTTTTATAAACATGTTAATCTAATTGTATTTAATCTATAAACCAAAATTTACCTTTTTTGGATATGTGTATATATTTATTTTGAATTTTAAAAAATAGGGGTATTTAAGTCATTTTAAATTATTTATAATGATTTAAATACTCCTGTTTTTAAAACTTCAAAATAAATATATGCAAATATCCAAAAATAGTAAAACTTATGTTATAGATTAAATATAACTAGATTAATATATTTATAAAAAAATAAAAAATATGTATTTGGACCTGTCTGAAGTCGCCTCCGAACTCTATAAATTTTAACTACATATACCATGAATTGTGTATGGATGTTGAATTTAATAACATTAATTATATGCTTTTGATTATAATATTATGTAATTGCAATATCGCGACAAAATAATATGCAAAGATGGCGACAAAATATGCAACAGTTTTTCATCGCAATTAATCCTAAGAGTGTACTTATCTGCAACCGTTTCCTCATTGCAATTAATCTTGGGTTGAGAATCGGTTTTTGTAATGAAATATTTTGTTGTTAATGGTGTTTATCGGCGGTCAAAAAGAACGTATCTTTTAACCACAGTTTGCATCCAAAAATTTGGTTGCTATTATATAATATTTCCAACCATTTTCTTATTGGTTGCTATTTACCGTTCAAGAGGGAATTCTATAACCATCTTGCAACCAAATGTTTTTTGGTTGCTAATTTATATTAGCAACAAAAACGTGCTAATAGCAACCGAAAGTCTTAATTGCTATTAAGCTTTTTTATTTGAAAGGTGGAAAATAAGGGAAGAATGAATGTATGGTTGTAAAATTAGATATGATAAAGGAATATAACAAAATAGAGTGAAAATTTATATTAAAAGTCGTGGAAAAAATGAGATTTGATAGGGTGTTGATCCAGCGGATTGAGAACTGCATCACCTCAGTCTCCGACATAAATTCTTTAAATGGATCAAGATCACCTATCATTGATCCTAGTACGAGTTGAAGACAGGGTGAACTCTATCCCCTTGTCTTTTTATTTTTTGAATAGAGGGTCTTTCTCTGTTAAAACTTACCTGTGAAGTGGGTAGACTTCGTGACATCAACAGGAATTATCTACGTCCGACTCACTTTTTTTTTTTTTAGTTGACCATGCATTGTTATTCTTTCGAGGAAACAAAGAGGAAGCGGAACAACTTTGCAGAATTTTGAAGAGTTAGGATTTATAAAAAAAAAATCAATAAATAAATAAATAAATAAAATAAGTCCTACGGTTTGACGCATGTGGGTACCCCATAGGGCTTGCCTCTTTGTAATTAGATAGTGTTTGTTAATTAACTTCTACTAAAACTTTTCAATTTATAACTTTTCACCCTTAACGCTTACCATATTTTTAAAGAAGAGTGATCTTGTTATTTTGGGCCAAACAAATACTCCGATTAATCCATGTTAAAAAACTCCATTTATTAAATTTATTTTGTTTTTTGTACATTTATTTGTCTTAGTGTATCTAACATTAAAAAAACTTTTACCATTTTTTGATATATTTATATATTTTTGAGATTTTTAAATATCCATGTCTATATATGTATTTAAAATATTCTTATCTTTAAAAATTTTAAAATATATATACACATATCCAAAAATGGTAAAACTTTATTTATATGTTAAATACACTTAAATAAACAAGTGTATAAAGAAAAATTTTAAAAAGTTATTATATATTAGTTTTTTGAGATGGGCTAAGCAGCATATTTACTTAACTTGAGTTAACAGGATCATTCTTCATTTTTAAATTATTTATTCATATCTTTCTATACAACTACCTCATCTAACAGTATCTAATCAGATACAACCACATTTAATTGTATCTAGCTGCATCTGATGATAAAATTTTTGAAAATATTTTAAATAAATTTATGTATTTTGCAAAAGATATATATTTAATAATTTATTATAGAACTATGCAAACCTCGGTTTTGTATGAAATCATTTAAAAACTAAATAATTACATGATGCTAAAATTTAAATAAATTAATTAATTTAAACTAAATGAAATAAAAATTTAATAAATATATAAAACTGTAAAAATTAAGATATATGCCTTTTTAAACATAAAATTGTAATAAATTATATCTATTTAAATTATATATAATTGCAATTTAGATTTAATGATATAATTATATATGACTTTTTTGGACTAGTTTGATAACGATTAAACTGTGATTTATTAATAATGATTAAACCTTGATATTAATAATTTTTTATAGTTTATATAGAAAATTTAAAAATATCAAGCATTGAACTAATTTTAAATTATTATTTCAATTAAATGCATAATCAATTTAAATTTAAAATATTATAATAATTATTATATATATTTTAAAAATAAAATTGTATAAATATTAAAATTATACTTAACTGTAATTTAGATTTAATAATATAAATGTATATGATTTTAAATAATTTTAAAACTAAATAAACGTATAAAGATATAATTAAAATAATAATTAGAATTTAAATAATTTTAAAACTAAATAAACGTATAAAGATATAATTAAAACAATAATTAGAATTTAAATAATTTTAAAACTAAATAAACGTATAAAGATATAATTAAAATAATAATTAATTTAGATTAAATGAAGTAAAATTTTAAATAAATAGATAAAAATATAGTAGTTGTTTCATACATATGACTTTTTGAAAATAACACTTTACTAAATTATACTTATTTAAATTATATATAACTATAGTTTAGATTTAACAATATAGTTACATACGACCTTTTTGGACTAGTTTAATAATGATAAACTATAATTTAGATTTAAATAAACAAAATAAATATATATGACTTTTGCAAATAAGTATTTTATAGATTGGCAGGAAATTATTTATTTTATTTATAATAATTTATTTATTTTTTTATAAAATAAAATTATGCAGATCATAGTGTTTAGTGACCTATTTTAAATTAATATAAAATTATTAATTCGATGGATATCTGTATTAAATAGAATCTTTATAAAAATTCTTCAACATTGTCTCCAATTTTATATGCCTATGTATGTAATTTCTCAAATTAAGTGATGCAACTTATTCTATAAAACTAAGTTATTATATAGATATTTGAAAAAAATGTACTTTACCATCGAAAATACATTTCTACATAAGGAAATAGCTATAAAGTTCTTAACATTTTTTTAAAAAAATACCTTTTTAGTGGGGCCTACAAAATTACAAAAGAATTCAAAAAACATATATGTAGAAATGATTCATGCGATAATCGCGTGGCCAGATGAAATTACATTCTCCTTTTAAAATATTAGTTCTATATAAATTAATGCAACTATAGAATCAACTAAAATGCAACTAAATATTTTAAATAATAAATTTAAAATCAAATTAGACTCAAATATTAGCTATTAAATTAGAATTTATTTTCTAGATTGATTTAATTATTAGATATTTTTAGATTGTTGATCAATTATTCATTTCAAGTAATTAAAAATAGTTATTTTGAGAGTCATGTGTTGGCGCCCATTTGATAAAACTTTCCGCGTCTAAAACTTTAGTGGCGGAGAGACGCAATGCGACAAAGGTAATGTCAAATCAAAATAGTTACGCATGCACTCTTTTTTTGTTCTATCCAAATCTAAGTCCGACTAGACAGATGGTTCCTTATCCAAAAAAATAATAAAAATGGATGCTTAAGCTCGCATGTTAATTATAAAAATTACTGCCAATTAAACACCAGTTCGATATTTCCGTAGTTTATCGGGGTAGCTTTCCTCAATGCCCAATCCCAGCATCAAAATCAAAGCCCTGCCTTGCTCCTGCTGAAGCCTGCTTGATTATCTGAATTTTGATCCACGAGACAAGAACGCAGCGGGAGCGAGGGAGTGGGAGTTGGGGCTGTTGGAATGGTTGTCCCTGCTTCTAGTTTTCCTTTTTCTCCTGGTCACCATCTCCATCATCGTAGACAACGAAGGAAGGATGCGGTCATCAGGCTTACAGGCTCTGAATCCTCCTTGCCCTCGTCGTCGCTGCCGCTATTAATTTCAACGCCAGATATGCGCGGGTTGGTGAATAGGGGCCTGCGCCGGATGTTCGCTCTCGCAGAGATGAAGAAAGCGACTGACAAGTTCAGTAAGGACCTTCGGATTCAAATTGGGAGGTTTGTGGAGCTGCACAGGGGAGTTGTTGATGGTGGAGACGCCCAAGTTACCATTGTGTGTTTAATCGACGAGGAGGGTCTTCCAAACAGAAACCAATAGCTTTGAGAGCAACTGGATCTCCGTCAGGAACTCGTAGTCGCCCATCGTTGTCTATGATGAATATATGGCTCATGGGAGCATTCGCCAGTATCTCGATAGATCACAACTAACGCATCCCCTCCCATGGGCCCTCAGGCTGCAAATCTGCATTGGGGCCGCCCGCGGCCTTCACTACCTCCATGCCGAGACTACGAGTCACATTATCATCCACCAACATATAAATGCAGGCGACATCCTCCTTGATTCTAACTGGGACGTCAGGATTGCACATTTCGGACAGTCCAAGATGGCTTGCGTAGTTGAAAACCATCCTGTCTTCCCTGTCGTGGAAGGCACCATTCGATATATTGATCAAGATGAGTTGGATGTGTACTCATTTGGGATGGTTTTGTTGAAAGTCCTCTGCCCGCTATTAGATGGTTCACCATGGGCAGATGAAGCCTACTTCGCCCGGCGGATCCTCCATTATGACAGGCTTGACATGCTGGAAGAAATCATCAATCCCCCTTTACAGGGCAAGATAACACCAGAGTGCTTGAGGGGATATTTGTAGAGACGGCTAGCATGTGCTTGGCTGTTCATCCATGGGATCGACCGACAATGGAAGATGCCATTCATAACCTCGAATTTGCATTGCATTTGCAACAAAGTAATGCCGAAGAATATGTGGCACCTTCAAGTTGGAATACCTCACACATATTTTCTGGATGTCTCACACACATGCTAAACAAGAATACTCTGATAACCTATCTCTCACAACCCAACGGGACACCTTGAAGTTCCACCGAATCTCTAATTGATCCACCTATAAATAAAATTCTTCAAGGCTCTTATGCAATCCCAGTATCACACAACTGAATTAAGTAGAATACACAGTCCCAATTCCAGTAGAATACAAGACACACCTAACAATTGGATGGTGAAGATAAGATGAAGGAGAAAATCGGCCCATGGGTGATGTCCCATGGTTGAGAATCACAATCATTTGTCCACATACACACACCTATTTTATGCCAAAAATAAAGACAAGAAAAGAGGAACGCATTGACAGTCGTATTTCTTTGCACCAAAAAGATCATACTTCTTTGCATGAAGAAGTACTGCTGAAGGTTCAACCTGGCCATTTGATGAATTGTTTATTTTGTAGATTTGATGATATTTGACAGGCGTTCGCATTGGAAGTTACATGCCCTTTCGTTGCTATTTTTCCCGGTCATCTGGCTCATCTCAACAGGGTGGGCATGCTCACTGGTTGCAGTTGACACATTATGCATTTCAGATGTTTGGATAGGATGTCATGTAGGGTTTGTCACTTGTTATAATGATTGCAATTTATATTTTGGCATCTAAGACAAACTGAATGAGAAATTATCATGTTTCACTCTTTGCCACTTGAAAATAATTGGGAAGGTTGTTTTAGTTTAACATGACAAAAGATTCAGACGAAGTTTTATAGAAATTGAACTACTTTTGTCATACAACAAATACTGCTGGATTTTGAAGCTGATTCCTTTCATCATATCTCCCCCAACTGTGTTGTAAAGATTCTACAACCAGCACTATTCCTGGCTTGATTAAATTGACAGTGTCACCAATGTGTATTATTGACAATTGTTGGCTGAGTGCACTTTATGTGGTAACAAACCAATAATGTAATTGGTAGACTGTAGTTTGCATGTGTTCTGAAGTCTTTATGCAGTTATTTTATGGTTGGGAACATGGTTTTTACATTGAAAATGCATGAATTCATTTCTCCATAGAAGACATGTAATGAGCATTTTGAAGTGGGAAGTGTCAAGAAAGATTTGATGATCTCTTATGCTCGATGAAATATTTTCCTTCCCCGTCTTTAACAAATTCCAAAGGTGAAGGCCAGCAGAGCTGTCATCTCTGCTTTCTTCTTGTAGGTTTCCGGAACAACTATGAGTGATTTGCTGAAGCAAGCTGAGGGCGTTGTATGCAATTTCGAAGTTTCCCATCCAGTGATTAATTGACTTCGTCCTTTTTTTATTGCCTCCATTCTATTATATTTGCAAGTTACCAAATAGCGAGCTCCTTGCAAATGATTAATGCGTTTAACACCATTGACTATGCGTAAGGTGTCAAAATGGCCCTAGATTCTATTTATTTTCGGCACCATTTTTCAGCCCACAGTTTATATTTTTGTAATTTTATATAAATAAATATTATAGGGGTCATAATTCAAACTGAACAGTTGCTTTGTTATAATTTATAAAATTTTAATCTAAACCCTCATAATACCTATATTTAGTTAATAAAAGATTTTCATCATAAAATAGTCACAATATACCCTAAGATTAACGTCATTTTGCAATATATTTAAACCAGATAAAACTTTTATGTCATATATGTAAGGAAGGATGGATATGTGTAAAATATTAATATTTTAAGACTATGCCCCAACCCGGTTTACAAAACCTAGTCTGGTACTCACGCTCAAACCCTTTTTTGCATGCCCATGTCATAAAAATACAACCCAACCCCTATAAAAACAGAGTTGCGTCAGTCGGCTTGGGATTACGAGGGACAGGGGCAATTGAGTTGGGTTTAGTGTCAATTTAACCCAACTTTTTTTTTTATTAATTGTATACTATTATATTTCATTTTATATTGTAATCAAGCTCAATGATCACACGGAAGGCAACAATAAACCCCCATAATCAAGAGAAGTCGACACCATGTTCATTAGCTTACTGGCAGCCTCAACGACCAACTGAGCTGCGCTGGGTTGGCTACCCAACTTATTTTATTACCTAAGTTTTTCTCAACTTAGGGTTATTTCCTAAATCTCTAAATCCAATCCAACTGAACTTAGATTTAACTTAAACTAACCGCCCAACCCAGCCTTAAAAGCTGGGCTGGGTCATATGTTAATTTTGACCATCCAAATTGCCGACCTGAATTTAGCAAAAATCCAGAATTACAGAAAGATTGACCAGAATAATCACTACATGACTAACATAATTCTTATTTTCGGAAATTAAAAAAAAATTCTTGCAAAAGATTAAAGTTTAGTTGCAAAACAAAGACATTTGCCAATCATTTTTGACATGTTATTTGTAGTAACCACAACAACAGAAAGAAATTTAGTTGTAAATAATTTAATAGTTTTATGTTTCGAAATACTATTATACGTAAGGAAAATTTTCCTTACTAACGAAACGATATCGCCATAAATGAGAAATATTCTCCTCGCCTATAAAATCATCATCAATTCATGAGGGAATTTTCCCTTGCACATGTATTTTCCCTTTAGTAATGGTTACTAAAAATATATTTTCTTGCACTGATAGCAGCCCTAGATAGATAGAAATAAAACATAAAACATCACGAGAATCAAATAGAAGGTCAAGGATAAATAAAATTAATTATTTATAAAAAAATAAAAATTTACTTTTTAAGAAAATAAAAACTAATTGCCGAGCTATCATAGACATGAGCCTAGGGAGTTTTCTGTATAAATGAAAGCAATTTCGAAACTCTAGAATTTTCAGATCGGCTTCATCCTCATTACAATTTATGGCTTTGAAGTAATACAAGATGGCTGCATGTGCAAATGATTCGTAGCTGTTGTAATTCCAACATAAAATGAATAATATTCTGCAGCTACCTCAGCCGCTGCAGGTGTGGAATCGTTGTATTAAAAGGGCTTCCATCCGGTTTCGAATTGCTTTCCAACCCAACTTCCGATGTGTTGAACCCAACCCAACCCAACTAATCAACCCATCTTCCAAACCCGAGTACGGCTGAACCCAACCCATTTTAAATCTGCTTGGTTTGGGTCGGGTTTGGAAGGTGGATTGATAAACTTGGGTTGGGTTCAACGCATCGGAAGTTGGATTAGAAAGCAATTCGAACCCGGATGGAAGCCCTTTTAATGCAACGATTCGCACACCTACCACGACTGAGGAAGCTGCAGAGTATAATTCATTTGACATTGGAATTGCAACAGTTCCGCTTGCACACGTCTAAATTAAATAATTACACCCCTAATCATGTGGAGCACGATTAACATTAAATGACATATCTCTAAAGTAGGCTGCAAATAGGGCACAAAAATCGGGTGTCCTTGGCATGTTTTGTAGTTCTAACTCATAAAATTGGGTATGCTAGAGCATGAACTTGATGAAGGCTGATCTTGTTAGCTCGGGGTAAGAGTGTAAATAGGATTAGTTTCAATCCAAACTCGACTAACTTAACCTGATTCATAATAGGATTCGTGAAGCATTTTGAAAAAAATAAATTATATAATCCGATTTAAACCTACCTAATTTTAAAAGTGAGTTGGCTCAAGTTTGATGATTATCAACCTGACTAAAATCAATTCCGTATATTAATATAAAATATAATAAATTATTAATAAATAGTCTTACATGTGCACATAATATGTATGAATTAACTAGACATTATTGATTTAAAATAAGATTATTTAGTAATTATATTATTGTATAAGTCATAAATTGAAAAGTATTCCCGTAAAAAAGATTATTTTTATTCTTTTATATAAATTTATATTTAGAAAGATTTAATCAAGCAAAATAATTTTAAATATTATATATCTATTAACTTGATTTCTAATTCAAACTAAACTGATTTTTATTATATTAAAATAAAGTCGGGTTAAGGTGTGAGAAATATGGTTGAAAGTAGAGCTAGGTTGAGATTTAAAAAGTGAGTTAGGGTCGTATTTAACCCGATCTAAGTCAACCCGACTCGATTTACACCCCTAGCTCGGGGGTAAGCACTAAAACTTATTTTTAATTTTTTGGAATTTTTCCTTTAAAATTATTAATGTAGATATAGTTAATTCATAAATTTAGTTTTATCATTTTTGGAAGTATTTTTCATACTAAAATTTTAAAAAAATTATATACTCATCTCTAAAATTGATAAAACTTTATACATATAGTAAATACGCCTATATAATTTTAAGTAGGTTTTTGTGCGTAGACTAAGTACCTTATTCTTAACCGAGGCTAACAAGATCAACCCATTGAACTTAATTAACACTGAAGATAAAAAGGTCAATACTCATCAGTGATTTCCCTCATTTACTCACGAGCTTTTTAAATAAACTGTGGAATAAATCATATAAAACAAAATAAATAAAAAATATATTATTTTTGAATTCTTTTTTATTTGAATAAAGAAGAAGATGATGGTTAAAGAAACTCAATGGTTAAATTACTTGGCGGGGTTTTGCAGTTAAGGCTCCATATGTGCATATGGGTTTATACTGCACAAATGTTCAATTGACAGCTTTGAAATTGTTAGCTGTTACAATAATTTGCACATTTTTATTGGTATATATTTTTATATTCATCTCAACGTCTATTATAATCTAAGTCTCGAGGCATTCTTATAAATTTTTCATAAAGAGAGAACATTGGCCGACACCGTGGCAGTTAGACCCAATACGACCTGTAAAGTAGCCCAGTACCTAATTAGGCCTATAAAGAATACTAAGGCCCATAAAAGGCCTGTGCAAGTCCATATTCCTGGCCCATGAAACTGTTCTCCGCCGTGCGGATGAGGAATCCGTGGAGCCGAAGGATCCACGTAGTTCCACGTGGCCTCCTCCGATCCGAGCCGGCCATCAAACGTACGGGGTTCGCCACGTGGCGAGATAACCCTTCTTTTGTTCCCGCGTGTAGTTCCCTTCTCCTTGTCCTTTTCCACGAAAGCGACCCCGCACTTGCTCAGACATGTGGGGCCCACTGCAATCAGAGGCCTGTCCCCGTCAAATGATCCGCTGGGATGGAAGGAAGTGGCAAAGAAATCTAAACCGTTAAAAAATTATATTATATTCTTTAAAAAATTACTTTAATTTTTTATTCAGAGGAGAACTTTCTAATGCTCCCCCTTTTCATTTTATTTTTCAGAATCCAATTCCGTGAAGTAGCGTAAAGGGCCTGTGGTTTTGGTTTGGTGGATGACGATCCAAAAGCTCCGGACCCACCACGTACGTGTCAATAATAATCCATGTCGGCACGTGTGGACAAACGGGCCCAAAAGCATCCGGCCTTTACGGATGCCATCAGAACGACTCACGCCCACATGCTTCTTGACTTGAGTAAACGCTGCAGCACCATACAAATGCCTTTGGGTCATTGCGTGAGCAAATTTGTATACATTTTTTTTTCAAAAAAAAAAAGAAAATAATGTAATATAATATGAATGATAATTAAAAGTAAAGGTAATAAGGTTTAAATAAAACATATGTTTGGTAATCTATAAAACTTTTTCACAAAATTTCTTTCACTATTTATAGTTACTTTATTTTTAATTATTTATTCATTTTTTTATATAATTACTGTATTTTTTAATTACTTATATATATAACTAACTTATCTATTTTAACTTTATTTTCTTTAATACTAATAATTTTTTATTAGTATGCATGTTGCATCCATCTCAATATATATTTCAATTAAATTCTAAGAAATTTTTACAAATTTTTTAGGAGACCAACTGCTACTCTAATAAAATTTGAGACAAAACCTCCACCCAAACAACATGAAGGCACTGCTTCACCTTAAAAAAATAGGGAGATAAACAACTCCCAATTAAATAACCAAGGGACAGCAGCCGCAGTATTTCGAACATGCACTATTGCAATCGTTGCCAACGATGTCAACAGTGGACTTAGCGCACAACAGGTTAATACTCATCATTACACTTATGCAATTTGTAAAATAATTTTTAAAAAAAGAGAATAATGCAATATAATATGAGTCATAATTAGAATAATGGTAATAAAGTTTTAAAAAGGCATGTTTGTTAATCTATAGAGTTTTGTAACAAAAAATTTTTACTCTCTATAGGTATTTTGTTTTTAATCATTTATTTAATTTTCTTATACAACTATCATACTTTTTAATTATTTCTATATACCTAACTATATTACTAATTTATCTATTTTAACTTTATTTTCTTTGATACTCGTTATTACACTTATCATAACATATTATGTTTTATATTTCAAAAATTTTTATATTAAAAACTTTTTATCTAAAAGTTTTACTACTTACCAAACATACCCAAATAAAACAGTTATAGCAAAATGATCGTTAGGTTGCTAATAGGCTAAATCATAAGTCAGATTCATTTGAAAACTTTTACATGTTAGCAAACGAATATTTCCTGCCATTCATCATATTATGATCCCATCCACGCCATTCACTATAAATATGTTTTTCTGCGTACATATTGCTAAATGTTTGATTTCGTAGGTGAATATTTTCCAAAACATTAGTATTAAAATATATAGTACATGTCTTGGATATAATTACAGCTTAACAGAAACAAATAATGTAGCATTCAATGCCCATTACTAAAGTTAACACCATAAGTTATTTTACATGAATTATCCGAGTAAAAATAAAACTATGATTTTAGGACTAAGGATACGATAATAAAGCAATACGTACTTGTTATCCGTTGATATGAATAATGTTAAATAAATATGGGATATTGCGCAATAGTCTTCAAACGGCCTCCAAATCAAAATCCAGTCTATCCATTGCACTTAAATCATTTATCTTTAACTATAGATATCAAGTTTCATCCAAATCAAATACATGTGCACGGCTCTATTTGAAAAAGTATAAGATTAGCATAATAAATTTATTTAATTTATATATCTATTTCGAATTTTTCAATAACTAAACCGTCTAAAATAGTATTCCTCAATTAAAATATTATTATATCCTAATGAATCTAATAAATCACACCCTAAAAAAATAGCTATTATTGTGATAATAAAACAAATTATTCCAAAGAAATGGCTATGTGGATTTTCATTTCATCACCATCGATGTAGCAAAATTCGTAGCAACTACACCCTAAGGCACACCTTCAAATATCCAAATAATATGTATGGCAAATATACACGATCATGATCTCTTGCAACCGGCTGTTGCTTAATATAGGGCTCCTCGTATTTTTTTTTTATTTTTTTATGTGGGCCTTGTGTATTTAATTAATATATCATGATTAATTAATCTTAGATTTTTCTGTATTCTATTACAGAATTTCAAAAGTTAACGAATTTTTTTACCCCATTTTACTATTGAATATCGATAGACAAAAAATAATATTTTTTGAAATTTTGTAAAAAATATAAATAAAGAATAATACAGTTGTATACATGAACTAATAAAGATAGGCACACATAAAGATTAAAAAATAAGAAAGCTTGCAAGGGCCAGGCAATAAGGACGTCTACTACTGCTATGAGTGGGTTAGAATCCTATATTTGAAATTTCGACATCATTTTAAATGAGAGCATTTGGCCTCTCTTACAAATAGATAAGAGTAGTTAGTCTCTTTCAATAAATAAATATATTTTATGTATTTTAGTTATGCGAGTATAAGATTATTTACTAGTTATACAGGAGTTTTATTTGTATAAGAGGATAGTTAAGGATTGTGGAGTATCGAGAAGTGTGTTGTTGGGGAGTAAGAAATAAGGACTATTAGAGTGATTTTGTTTGGGTGTACTTGAAGCATCCGGAAAATATACGTGAGATAATTTCATATATATCTATATAACTTGTTTATCATAGTGAATTATTATCTCTCTCTTATATTTTTCCTTCTTGATTTGAATTATTTTCTATATAAATCTTAATGTCTTCTTCTATTTGATCTTGTTGTTATTTCTTTGATTTATTTTGTGTGTATAATTGAAATTGTGTTCCTGAGGTTGTTTCATGTTGGATCAAATGTTTTTAAACAAGATCATGAAGTCACAAGATTTCATGGTGTTGGACAGCTGGATCTGGTAGAGTTGGGAAAAACGAGGTTGTGGGTCTGGGGCAATTTCGGTAGCAGGGAACAACAGCATCGGAGACCTGCGCGGCGAAACAGATTTGACCAGAGGTGTTTCTGATAGGAAACTGCAATAGATGGCTGCTGTGCTTCGAAGCGGCCATGAGTGGCGGACCATTTGTTGGCGGCAAGAGGCTAGTAGGCGGTGGCTATATAAGCGACAGATGGTCTTTGAAGTGTAATGTGGCAGCAATAGAGAGGATGATGCAGATTTGGGAAAACGGCATGAGTTTTTTTTTTTTCCGGCGACGGAGTAGAAGAGAGGATGTTGCCCCACAAATCTGGAGGGTTTTTTCAGCAGGTGAAGAAGGAAGCGGTTGCATGGTTGGGTTGCCGGCGAGAAGGATGGACGCTGGATGCACTCGTGGATGGCTGCGTATGCTGAAAGGAAGCTTTGGGCGGTTGGCATATTCGTGAGATTTTTTTTTTTTTTTTTTAAATATTTTTGGAGAGTGAGGTCGTGGATGGGTGAGAAGAAGAACGGAGATGTGATTTAGATATGGTGCATGTGTGGAGTATAAGTGCAGTGCACATCTAGCTTGATTGGATGATTTTGAAGTCCGTTTTGGGTGATTCAAGTATGGATTTTTATACTTTCGGTGCTTTCATTGCAATGGAGATGTTTATTTGAGAAGATTTTGCTTCAATCATGCACATATGAAAAGTGGTTGAGATCAAGATGGAGATTTGGATGAGACGAGGTGTTTTGCTTCTTGTGGACAATGTAAATCAAAAGGATTTTATATTGTTGGAGGTGGACAGGTTGAGTCACCATATATCGAAGGTTGATAAGGAGGAATCAAGTTTGAATTGTTTTGAAACAACACTTTATGAGCTATAGATGTTTTGCATTATTGTGGTAATATATAGTTGTGCTCATGCTAAAGATACGTACATGGAAAGTACGTGTAGATAAACGGTATTTTACTAAGTTCTGCGTTGGACAATGGTTATGAGATCCTGAGAGTGCATGGACATTGGATCGTGAACAGCTTGAGCGAACTGTAAATGTGATGATGTTAGAAAACGAATGCAATTCATATTATTGATAGTTGATGCATGATCGGTGCAAGATTGATGCGCTGATGCAGGTTGGATCGCATGTATGCAGAATTCATTCCAATGTGTAGATTTGTTAAGTGTGTCTTGGATTCTGCGTATTTTAATTGTGTGAGTTTGAGATTCTATATTAGTTTTACGTAAGAGACCATCAGAATTTTATTTATAGGATAATCAGTTAAGGATTCAATCGAGCCTTGAGAGGTGTCTCATTGGGATGTAAGAGAAAAAGTCATTAAAGAGTTTTTGTTTGGGTGTGCTTGAAGTATCTACAGAATATGTCTGAGATATTATTATATATATATATATATATCTCTCTATAACTTATTTATTATTGTGTATTATCATCTTTTTCCGTAGTTCTTTTCTTCGTGGTTTAAAAGATTTTCCACATAAATCTTGATGTCTTCTTCTGTTTGATCTTGTCATTGTTTATTTAATCCTATTTTATTTTGTGTGTACTTCTGCTAAGATCCACATCAATCCAAATCCATTTCCCAACAAAAATAAGAGCTTGTTGTCTCGTTTTAGATAGGTAGCAACTTATAGTCTCCCGAGTGAATGGTTTGATACCACCTTGCTATCATAAATTAATCAACAGTAGAGGAAAAGGTAATTTAATCCCAATGAAGTTGTTTTCTAGTGATATAATTTATATGAACTAAAAGCTGGTGTTCAAAATTTACAATAATTTGTATGCAAATTGGAGAAGCCTTCTTTGCCAAAAGTTTCTAACCTGACGTCGGATAAGCTTATCCATTTTTCGTTTGATCACATCAGAAATGGAAGAAGCCTAGTCACTTCTTTTTGACTATTCTACTTCTTTTTTAATTTGTAGGAGCGCCAGCCATGCCAAACTTCTTCTCGTTTCACCATGAATTAAAGGAGTTTTTTAACCTTGAATCTCTCTCCTTTTTTTTTTTTAGAGATGGCAACCTTGAATCTTGGAATTGCAATCCCATTACGGTACTTACACTTCTAAAAAATGTATAAATTTCAAAATTCTCTTGAATCCATTGAACAGAATATTCTATAAATTATTTGGAAACATAATTTTTATGTGGTATCATTAACACTTCTAAAGTTTAGATGTTTGAATTATATTTTGTAGGGTGTTTTAATAAATAAACATTTTTAACAAGTTAAGATTCCCTTTCAAATGATTAGTATTTCTAACTAAAACAAAACTTTGATGGGGATGATTTTTTTGTTCCTAGTTATACATGATACTGAAGCTAATGAATGAGCTGCTGGAACCCAATCTAAATGTACTCATTTACTTTGCTACATCATGCACAGTTGCTTCTGTTAATTAAAAAAATTATACATTTATTTTTAGTTAAAATATAAATAGCTAGCATTATAGCTACGTCTTTGACATCCTAAATATGTACTTATTTTTTTTTACATATATATTTATATTTCTATCTTCTACTAAAGGAAGAAGACGAAAATTTTCTGCGTTATACATTCATGATTTAGTCTTCTTTAATATTATTTGATATTTTAATGGTTTAACTATGCTTTTTTCTCATTATTATATAAATTTACAAATACATTTCAACATCATTTTACTGTCTCTCATTATATTCCTTTTACTTATAATTCTTATCCTATTATATTAGGACTATGTTTGGTAATAAAGAAAATTTTTTTAGAAACTCCTTTTCTCACTTTTTAAATAATTCTTGATTTATGTTTTAACTACTTGACACGTTAGCATTAGCATTGGTGTAAAAGTCCCGCACTGACAATTATCTTATTAAGTTCTTGAGTTTTATTCATAGGAATGGATACGGTTCCAAAGGATATAAGATTCATGAATAAAATATGCATTTCTATTTTCAAGATAATTTTTTAATTTTGGAGACAGCTTTTTTAATTCTTAAAATAAATTTGTATATTTGCAATACAATTTTTCTTATTCTCAATGCACACTATTACATTCTCATCTCATTTCTCCATTTCATTCTAATTGCTTCAGCAGAAACGGTAACCTTACTAGTCATTATGGAATAGAACTGAAATAGTATCATCTCTAAACCGAAACTATATGTGCTAAGCGACCTTTAGTAAAAATAATTATTTAAATCACTAATTAGAATATTTTACACAAAAATCTAAAAATATATTTAACTTATTGCTAAGAGCATAACCATAAGTCTCATCAATGAAAGGTTATTTTTTAGAACATTCATTATATTATTGTAACTAAAAGCTAATTTTTAACAATAATAATTATTTAAGTCACCAAATAATGTATTTTGCAAGAAAAAACCTAAGTATTACTTCGAAATATGCTGTAAAATATTAATTTTTTGTATTAAGGCCATCATTATAGCCAAAAGTAGGCAATCACAAATAACACTTCAATTTTGGTATGAAGTGATATTGAATTTGGTTGTTCGAGTAGATGCTATCACTCTTAAGTCATTTGCAACTAACTAAATTTATATTTATAGTTAAATTTACATTATACATAGAGAAAAAAAATTAACTAAATTTCTTGACATTTGTCACCATGTTAATTTGCACATATATATCGTAGGCCAAATTAAGTACAATATCTTGTAGTGAGAATTTTCAATACCATAATCAAATAAACCAACTCCAAAATGATGATTGGATTAGATCGAACCAAAATTTTGTAACAATAAACCATGGTTTTTGTAATAAATCCATGATTTTGCAGGCAGTTATAATAGAGAATTTAATTTTCTGCAAATGAACCGTAGGTTTTTATATCCTTGGTTGCAGTTAGTCGAACATAAGTACTTCTAAATAATTATATGGCCACCCCAATGAATCATTAAATGAGCTAGATCAGTACTAATCAAGCCGGCTGCATATGGACAATTGATCACAATTATTTTTGTGGACTAACTTATATCGTAATCATGACAAAATTGATGTTATTGTCGCTTGGCATAAGGAATCCAACTACCATTCTTTTTTTTGATAAGATTCTTGACCAGTGATCGAAACTAGCTAACCTTTTATCGTGTCCACTAAAATCTTTTACTTTTATAATCAGTTAGTCAAGCTTTGATTTTTATTTTTATTTTAAAAAAAAAAAAGGGGAAAAAAAATCTGCCCAAAGCAACTTGTCTGATCCAACACGATCGATCGCGAACATATATGCTGAGTACTGTGTATAAACAAGACAGAAGGTAGATGCTCGATTGATTAATCCCGTCATGGACAGCTAGGATGTCCTACACGTGTGCCTTATTAAATAATTACAACCTAAATTATTCCTCGCATATGACTATGTGCATGAAACATGACAAAAGAGGCTAGCATATATATTTTTTTTCCTTCCGGGCTGTCGTTCCCTGGAGCTTTCCTCGTCTTTTCCCCACGTTCTTTCCTCCTTTTCTATCCGTATTCTGTCGGCTTGTCCCTTCCTAATCAGATAATTAAAATCGCACGCCTTTTCTAAATTTTGTTACTTGCTATCTGGCTAAGTAGCAGCTACGTACCAAGTAAGTAACTGGCACACTTCACGTATAAGACATCCTTTATTTGAATTTAAGGTGCTTTTGGAAAGTGAGAAAACTTTTATATGAAAAGTTTTTAGTGTATAAGTTTTTAAATTTGGAGAAAACGATATAATATAATATAAATTATGGTGATAAGTAAAAAGAAATAAAGTTAAAATAAATAGATTAGTCACATAGTTAGTTGTATATAAATTAGTGAAAAGTAAATAAGGGTATAAAATTGTGAAGAAATAATTGAGAAAAAGATAACTATAAAGAGTATACTGTTTTGATTTGAAAAGTTTTATGCGTAAATAAACGCAACCTTGACAAATGATGGTTAAAGAAACTGAATAAGAAATTTCAATCGAGAAAGATAAAAATAAAATATAAACTTCAGTGCTGAATTCAAATTTTCATAATATCGATCCTTAGCTTATAATCAAGCAATTAACAGAATTATAAATTCTCCTGTGCAATTGCTTGTATCATCCGTGCCCCTTTATTTTTTTTGTTTTTACATACAATCCAGGCACTATATGAGGAATTTGTATTTTAAATCCTCTAACTATGTGTATTTGGATTTTAAACCTTAGAATTTAGTTGTTAACATTTTAAGTGCTACGATGTTAAATTTTTTGTATTTTAGACTCTTAGCGCTCATGATATTAAAAAGCACCATTAAAATCCTCTAAAATATTTTAAACGTCTTTTGCAATTTAGATCCTCTAGCTTGATATATTTGGATTTTAAAACCTAAAATTTTTCATTGCATTTTGCATCATATTATGCACACCAACAGGACATTCGGTTAAGTATTCCGTAAGTAATAATTTGCATATTTTCATATTTACTCACATAATATTATTACACTTAAGTATTTTTAAATAAAAATTTATTTGAAATTATATCAAAAAATATTTTAGGGAAACTTGTGCAAAAATAATATAAAGTTCAAAAATTTTATTCAATTGATTAGCAATATTAAGCAACAAAAAATGTCAACCAATACAAATTTCTATCAAAAATTAGAATTGAAGTATTTATTAAATTTGCAAATAAGATGAGCTAACAAAATCAAAATCGTAGTAGTAATAAAATATTAATGCTTAAAATATCAATGTTAGATAATAAAAAGTAAGCAACAAACTATTTAACAATTTGACATAAATATAGACAAAAAAATCCAAAACATGTTTCTTTTAGCTCATATATAACTTTATAAGATATTTGATTAGCATTTTAGCCATTCTTCTCTTTTTTCCCTTTTTTGTTCTTTTTATTGTTTCCTTTTACATAAATAATCCATCTTTTACATTGTTTTTGTTCATCCATTTACAAGTTTTGATGAATTAAGTGCCCAATTGATAACGAGAAAAAGAAGAAAAATATTTTTAAAATAATTTCAAAAAATATTTAAGAATATTTATGTGTAATAATATTATATGAGAGAATATAAAAATATTCAAATTATTAGGGATAGAATACTTAAACTGATACTCCAATAGTTTACATGAGAGGACACATGCAATGATAAACCTTGAGGTATAAAATGCAAATGTGCAAAGTTGAAAAGTTTAAAATGCAAAGAGCATTTTAGACATTTTATGATTATAGGATCTTGACTATGCTTTTTAACACTACGAGGTTCAAAAGTCTAAAATGAAAAAAATTAAACTTCATAAGATTTAAAATGCTAATAACCAATCCTTAAGTTTTAAAATATAAGTACGCATAGTATTTGCAATTTCAAAACTAAATAAATATATTTACAATTATAGCTAAACTATGTGAGACTACTTATACATTATTCAAAAATTGTTTACATTATTGAATAAAACATTTTTCAAAAGTGTTTTGAAATTTTTAACTCATATACAAAATAAAAAAAATATCAAATGTGGAAGAACTATTTAATATTTACATCAAACAATTTTATTACGTCGATTTTGTACTATTTTCGAATGGGCATTTATCAATCCAATTTTGATAAAAATTAATATGCTAATAAAATAAATGATTTTAAATACAACAGGTCAAATAGATTATCATTTTATAATCATGTAAGACTGTTTTGAGCCAACTATACAGTAAATTACGATATAGTTAACTGCATATAATAATTTCTCATATATATATATATAGAGGCTTGCTTCTTACCCCTTTTGTTTTTTAGATGTTACTATTTGATGCAAAATCCGATTTATTCATTATATTTAACATCATTTATTTAGTTAAAAGACCAAATATTATCCTATTTCAATATGCGTAAAAGCCATTTGCTAAAAAATAGGCATATTTACGTATAAATTACGAAAAAAATGCTTAAATTCAATCATACATATGGTACAATATTAGTAGCTCGAAGATAGGTAAATTTATGTATAAATTATAAAAAAATGCTTAAATCCAATCATACACATATTACAATGTAATGATACTTTATAAAATTATTTATTCACATAATAATAATAATTTAAATGGTTTAACTATTGAAAATAACACTTAAAATTTGATATTTAATATTAAATTATTTTATTACATTAATTTTACACATTTATAAATAGATCTCATAAAAGATCATACTAAATAAATGATTTTAAATACAATAAATAGAATGAATTTTTCACCAAAAGGGATTAAATTGAAGAAGAGCTTCATAGAGGCATTGTATGTGTGCATTAAGCATTTCGAGCCCACCTCATGATTATATAAAAATGTATTCTACTCATAGCATTTAAAATTATTTATTTATTTTAGAAATAAAAATTTCGTTCTCATCTAATGCGCACGGGCCCATCAAGTGTAAAATCTCGTTGATAAAATATCTAACTTATATGTCAATTTCAAAGTCACTATTTCAACATCAAAATTGTCTAAAACATTCTTCTTATGCAAATGAAAGCTTTTAAAAATTTATGAAAACATTCTAATGCATATATGAGAAAATTTGTTTGTTTTCATAATTTACACATGATTACATCTCTTTAAGCTGGTATAGTCCGCCTGCAACTGCGATCGAAATGTTTTTTTTCTTTTTTCTTTTTTGATATAGGCGATTGAAATGATTTCTAGTATCAAAATAAACCTAATTAATTTAAATAACGCCACCGGTTGGATTTTCATTTCATCCTAAGGGGCCACAAACGAACAGTTTCATGGATTGAGATTCAAAGGATTGGCACCCACTAAATTAATGCTTCTCCTCAAACAGTACACAAAATTGGTGGACAGCTATAAGAATTTTAATTTCCCAAATAAATAATGCACTCAGTAGCCAGGGAGCGCTAGTGACCTGGAAGTGTCTCACAGAACCAACAGCTTGAACGAACAACACTAGTGCAAGAGCCCAACCAGGGGCAGCAGCCATAAATCAAAAGCGTCCCCTGTTACAAGGCATTCACAACAGAAATAAGAATTGCCCAGCGAAGTAGATGGAGAATGAGCTGTCATTTAGTTAAAGCCCGCACTCATTAAATGTTAGCAAATGAAGCAAAAACAAAATCCATGCATCCCATTTACAGAATAAGGCAGATTATTGCAGAAAGAATACCATTCTACAAATATTAACTCAAGGGAGGAAAAATCAGGAAAGTTTGCCAAAATGCTTCCAATTTGAACATAGCAGGTTGAAGGATCTGCTTATTTACCATATCATTCTATTGAATAATCGGTCTGCTTTCAAAGATTATCGCAAACAGCTTTTGTGAACTCCGATGTAGTTGCCTTTCCTCCCAAGTCAACCGTTCTGTGCTTGCCTTCGGCAATGGTATTGAGTATTGCATTGTGCATCTGGTCTGCCTTGTCATTGAGTTTCAAATGCCGCAGCATCATAACCGCACTCAACAAAAGAGCAGTTGGGTTTGCCAGATTCTGTAGATTTTGATCAGGGAAGTCAGATAGTTAAACAGAAGAATAAGCAGATGAGGTCAATTTCTACAAAAATAATAATAATAATAATAATAATAGCAGCAGCAGCAATAATGATAATGCCCACCTGATGTGTATGGATATGTACAGACATCAACAACAATTTGCCAAAGAATCTTATATCAATGATTTTGTTATGGTGCACACTCTGTGGGAACCATCGTATAGGATCATCTGTCAGATTGAGTTGCTCCAGTACTTTTGAACCAACTAATGGGTCAGCAGGTGGTGGGTCATACGGATCTCATCCATGAAATAAGCACTGCCAGAAACAGGGCCATCTAAGGTTATGTTTAACTTTGCTGAAGGTCACCTAATGGCTGATAAGCAGCTGTTGAAGACTCTAGGGTACGATTTTTTTTTATGAATACTGTTTTTTTCTTTAAAAATGGAAGATGAATGCTGCTGGGTACAACTTAAACCACAAATTTGTTAAACTGAATCTGGTGCTGCTAGAGCTGGAATTCAGAGATGGAGGGTTACTTCCGAAGATAGGATTCAGACACACGAGGTATTTTGTGAATAATATGGAATTTATACAAGCTTTTAAATCCTGAACCTCTCCATTTCAGGCCCATCTTGATGACTATACAGAACCTACTCTACTTATTGCATTTAAAATTATTTGTTTAATTAGGGAACCAAGTTTCATCTTAATCAAATATTTCTGTGAGCCTCGTCAGATAATATTTATGGACTAAGTTCAAAGCAGTTAATTTAACATCTACACCATCTAAAACACTCCTATGTAGATGAATGATTTTGTAAATTATTAAAAATTATAATACATCTCTCAATAGATCCAACTATTTCTCATAATCTACGCATGATTATATACATTTTTAGGCACATACTGTCCTCCCAAGATTCAGATTTATATGATTTTTCGTACCATGATAAAAACAAATAATGTTAAACAATTTGACTGTTGCACTTTCGTACAATCATCGAGGAGGGCCCCCAAATAGAAAGGTTCCATAAATTCAAGTTCATGGAACTGATTCCAAAAGATTGGAAGTTTGGAACCCAGCAAACAATATCAGGTCATATGCACAAGTTGTTTTGTGGATAAATTGGTATAATATCGGATCTCGTATTTATGTATAAAATGAAAATTACAAGATAGTCAGTAATAATATTTCAGGATTGCAATTTTTATGAACTAAAGACATCTTTTTAATGCTTTGTCTCTGAAAATTAACCTGTGGATTTTACAAGTTGCAACAAACATGGTGCAAACATTGCAGGTTTTAGTTTCAGAAGCCAAGAGACTAAATAAGCAAGATCAACAAAACCTAATAGGTCCATGGAAATCATCCTACAAATTCATGATGCATATAAGAAGTAGGTAAATGATGCCCCAAAATGCAGTCTATAGTCAAAAAGTGTTCAAAAGGCAACATTTTTTCAGGCTCAAATTGGCCCTAGGAAAAAAATTTTTGAAGAAGAAGAATACTGCACGGGAGTGCTATCTTGATTTCTATACTAGTAGCTATGTGAAAATAAATACTATTGTTGGCTCTTGTCTAATCAAACATCATAGTTAAAGTTCATGGGAGGCATTTCCAGAAATGACCACCTGTAATCATTCAAAAAGAATGCTTGAGCCTAAGCACTCTTACCATCTTCAGGATTTCTTCTTCTTCTTCTTTTTTTTTTTTTTTTTTTTTCCTGAGGGAGCACACTAGGCCTGCGTAGACAAGTTATTTTGATATATGTGATGCATGTTTCCATGGCATCAAAAATCATTTCAGGATAAGGATCAAGAATTGCAGCCATCGTTTTGATATTTAACGACACTGATAAAAGACCAGTTTATGCCTTTGCAGTAAAGGGCATGGATTTCTAATTTGACCTTGTGGCAGACACAATTTCAAGATGCTAACCTTCATACCCTTCTGTTTGGAATGTTAGGGAAGTGTGACACTTCTCTACCAGTAGTAATTGGACAACAAATGTACACATGTAGTTTATGGTCTGAACTATGGCCATGTTCCTTTTCTTTAAAGCATTCTCTCAGATGGTGCTCAGCCTTAAGCAAGAAAAACATTTGATTAATTCCAAATATTGTGGAAGTGTCTTCTCATTTCTGGAAAAGCTTAGAAATTCATGAAAGGACAAATTCTAAATTCATTAACAAATTAAAAGAAGACGAGATGGCGGATGAGGAATTTCAAATGTTAGATCATTTTCACTTCAGCCTCTCAAAAGATCAAGGAATGAAATTAGAGTTTTTTATAGGAGATGAAACTAGGAAGATGTTGTTGAGGTCAAAGCCTAGCATAATAAATGAACTAATCAAGCATCCACGGAATTGGGAACTCAAAAATCAAAAGGTTCTTGCTGCGGGAGGGACAGTGCTTCAGGATCATATAGTGTTTCAAATTATGTTCTATATTGTCTGGGGCTCAATTGAAGATGATCTTGTATTATCTGCTGACATCTGGAAGCGTGGGCTGAAGTTTGTTATATTTTGGGTTCTGCAGAAAACCATAAGAAAGCTCATTTCAAGACCCAAGGATGCAAGGATCTAGTGTCTATCAACTGCAATACTCGGCTAAAGCCAGGAGCCCATCTGCTTTCACCCTATAACAAGATTAGCAAAAGTGGGCTGCAGATAGTTGAGAAGTCTGATTGGAAGTATAAAGAAAATAAATATGACAGTTCTTTGAGGGAAACTACAGAACATTCTCAATTCTGTAAGAATTTATACATGGCAAAGAAACGGTAAAAGCCAGTTTTACATCCTTCCAAGACTAGTGTGATATCTAATAAGCTGTAATTAACCTTTTTTCCACATTAATACCAACCTTTCTTGCAAAAAATCCTACCAATTTTGGCTTTATTCACTTCATGATTGACATTATTACCTAATTTCTTCCACGTCTTTTGCTTTTTTCCCTCCTTTCCATCTTCTAGTCTAAAATGGATAGTCACAACTTTGCATGAATACAATTAAATGAATTGATAATATTATCATACATCCTTCACGACAAGGAAATTGACGGAAAAGGGGAATATGTCTATTCTCCTTTTGAAAGCATAAGGTTCTAACTTCACAGTCCAGATATCCTTGCTTTTGGGGGCCAACACTCGCATGCCCAATAGTTCGCATGCCCAATAGTATAGTGAGTCCGGATCCAATGCACCCACGTGCACTGAGCTTCGGTGCATCCGGGTGCAAAAATCTTTTTTTTTTTTATACAAGTGTTAATCTAGATGTATTTAACATGTGCATCAATTTTTACCATTTTTGAAGACTTTTATATATTTGTTTTTTGATTTTTTTAAATCAGTGGCATTTTCGTATCAAAAAAAAAAAATTAAATGAGTAAAATGCACCTGGGTGCACTGAGGCTGAATGCACCCGGGTGCATTCAGTCAGCGGCATAGTATAGTGCCTCAAACCTGGAATGACACGTATTTCATAAAAGCTATGGTGGACAGCTAGGAGCAAATTCGGATTATGCTTCAGAAGAAAGGAAGGGCATATATGAGAATAGATTTGTAGAAAGGTAAGGACATGGAGTAGGAGGATTTGCAGAAAAGTAGGGAAATGCAATGAATGCAAAAATAAGAGAGATTCACAGAGAAGGATTATTCAATCAGCATGGTATTTTGGCAAGATTCAGAATGTAGACCATACTGGACAATTTTTTTAAAAGTAAACAATTATGAAAAAGTATCTTAAAAACACAGCAAAATTAGGAGATGCAAGCATATATAGTTATTTACATGTTGCCCATATGGATAATGGTGCATCAGCCTATACCTTTGAATGATTTTGATATTATACTTTGGAGATAGGTATGTATTATGTGTAGTTAGCAATATTTATTTTCTACATTTTAAAGTCAAAATTTTCATAAAAAGATATAAATATCATGAAAATTACATTGAAAATGTACATACATAAACTATTCCAAACAACTCAATAGACAAGTCCCAAAAATCAGCATTAACTTTTTTTCTTTAAAGTTCAGAACTAAATAGAATTTTATCAAAAAAATAGAATTTTCTTTAAAAAAAAAATAAAAAAAAAAAAAAAAACAGAATGATAGGTCTAGTATAATCATTACAAACAATGAAATCTTAATCAGATCTAACAGCAAAACGCAATCTAGAAGGAAAAATAATATGTTTATAACTCTTGACAAAATTTTCTTCTTTGCATTAAATCCTAGATTGCATGCAAAGAAATAATTTTCTGTTAATTTTCAACTTCGCAATAATCAAAATTGGCCCACAAAATTACTCTCCACACACAAAAAAAAAAAAAAAGATTTTTATAGCATTAATCCATTTTTTAAATTATTCGAAAAATGACTTGATTTTGGAAAATCACTAATGCACCTCAAAAATCAAAGCTTGCAATTGTGTCTCCAGTAGATTAGGCAATAAAAATGAGTGCGAAGGTGATGAGAGGAGGTTTGGGGAAACAAATGGGTGTTTCTAGTGGAAAAACAGGCCAACGGCCCTTTAATTCTTGTGGCCAAGTACACCCCCGCATTGGCCAATACCCCATTTTCCAAACCCTAACCCAAAACCACCCAACATTGTGTCTTAGTGCGCCAATACCAATCCAATATGGCAATATTAGATCCATATTGGCCAATATTCCAAACAATGATTTTGAGTCGAAGCTCAACAGAAATAACTAGTTGAAACCATTGTACAAGCAGACATACAGTTTTCCGCTTGTTAGTCCACCTTACTAGACATGCCATTAGACCTAGACTGAAGGCTGAAATGGTTAAATGTCTGCTTCTATTCCAACTAATTCAACCCTTCAGTCAAGAAGTCAAAAATATTTCAAAGCAGTATGCATCAAAACTTGGATAATAATTAAAAGAAATATGAATACTGAGAATCTAATTGCAAATCTGATTCTAGAGAGAAATATCTTCTGAAACTAATGCATTACTGTATCTGTCATTTTATAAATGCACTAGAGAACCAGAGATTCATTGGACCAGATCCAGGCAGTTGTCTCAGTCCAGTTTTGATAACATCTTAATTAATGCTAACACCACCCCAAACGTTACGGTCCATCCCCAAGTAACAGCACAGTCAGAGAACATGTGGAAACAGCTAACCAAATGGCAAACTGCATTAAATATCAGGAGAGAACTAAATAATTTCAATATTTCCCCAACATAAACCATCTTATTTCACTTTATTTCTAGGTCCTAACCATAAATATATGCATATATCTATGAAGCATTTTCCTAAGATAAACCATCTTATTTCACTTTAGTTCTCTGTCTTCACCATAAATACACACATATATTTATGAAGCATTTTATGGTTGGATGAGAGAGAGAGTGAGAGAGAGAGAGAGACCTTGCCAGCAATGTCAGGTGCTGAGCCATGCACAGCCTCAGCCAAAGCAATGCCACCCTCACCAATATTACAGCTGATACACCAAAAAGAAATGAGATAAAGCATAAATGTGCATACCAAATGGAGGGATGCGAGAATAGTACCTCGGTGTCAGTCCTAGGCCCCCAATCAAGCCAGCACAAAGGTCACTGATGATGTCTCCATAAAGATTTGGCATCACCAACACATCAAAGAGGGCAGGATTTTTCACAAGCTGTTTAACAAAAGTGATACAGGGAGCAGCAGCAATGCCAAAAGTGAGTCAGTGACTGCTGATTCAGATAACAAGTAGCAACTCTATTTGCCAGAAATGCTAGTGCAATAAGTTCTCAGCTGGTGTTAATGTATTAAGCAACATAAATGACGAGCATAGAAGTCTATTTGGACTTTTCACAAGCTGCTAAGACAAGCAATGAACTGAGCAGCAGCAATGCCAGAAGTTAAGTCAGTGGCTGCTACCTCAGGTCACAAGCTGCAACTCCAGTTGCCAGAAATGCTAAGCATATAAGTGCTTGCCAGGTATTAATATATTAAGTAATATTTATGATGGCCATAAGTCTGAAAATATCCTTATATGATGGCATTGGAATTTTACAGAGGGCCAAGGTTGGGTGGACCTGACACAGTAATCCAACTCAATTTGCAACCCTATCACTGACCATGGATAATGTTTATGCTTATGAAACCAGACCAAACTCATAATAGGTAATCTCAGTGTCACTGATAGCCAAATTGTAGTGCAGATGTAGGATAACCATGTAACTATAATTAAAAAAAAAGGAAGAAGAAAAAGAAAGAAAGAATCACATTCCCTATTTTCTTCCTAGACAGAGATATGTATCCCACAGGTAGAGTACCCATGGAAAACATTAGTAGTTTGAATTGGCATCCCATAGTGGTCCACCATGGAGCAGGTCCAACCACATCCGACCAAAAGTCAAACCAGGTTGGGTGGATAATTCTAAATATTGAGGATCACCCAACCCAGATTACAAATAAGGTTTGGTTGGGTAACATGGAAAAGCCAACCACAATATTCCCATCCTAAGCAATATGGGAAAAATCTCAAGATTGAGGAATACACAAGACAGCAGTAAGCCAGGAAAGCACAGGTTCTATTAGGAACTTTACGACATGGGCTTTTAATAGAAAACAAAAAGATATTTTAGTGCTCCCTTTAATTACATCAAAAGAAAAACTAGAAGATTTAATAGAGAGAGAGAGAGAGAGAGAGAGAGAGAATATTAAGAAAAAGAAGAAAGAACTTTAGGAATCATTCCTAGATTTAGATGACGCCCTTTCTTAGATTTAGATAATGCCCTTTCTTAAACTAATGTACAAACTAAGCTTTATTCACCATAAAACTTGCTGTTATGCATAACAAGACATCCATAACAAAGCTCAATAAATAAATAAACATCAGAAAATTAAAAATTCATAATCCTCCGATGGATAAACCTTATGTGAGCCAATTTTTCCAAAAACATTGTGGGATTTGACCTCGTAAAGAGAATAATGAAATTTACAAAAAAGATTCACTGGCAGCAAGTAATATAAAATATCCTATCATAGGATCATATAAAATCAAGAAGGCTATTAAGATTATTTCAGGAAAACTAGCTGGAGTGGTCTTTTCGTCCACATCATTCTTCCTAACTTCAGAAGAACTCATCCTCCAATTTAACGGTCATTACCTTCTATGATCTACTTTTACAGAATGTTTCTCAGCTATAGCTAAAACTTAGGATGCATCCATATAAACCAGATTGGCATCTTGAACATGAGAAATCTTTTCACTACCTTGAGATACTTTGAACATGTGAATTTTAGCTCATCCTCAAAATTAAATTGATAGACCTCAAAAGTTCAAGTCTGAAGGCTGAAAATTTGACTTCAATCACCACTTCAAGTTCTGAATCTCGCACTTTTTTTTAATCTTTTGACAATAATATTGTAAGAGTCTTCATAAGCTTTGGATGTTTGAAACCCTTGAAGGAAGTATTTAAATCTTAATGCTCTTCAAAATGTCCTTGTGATCATCTTTCTGCAACAAGCACTTACATTTATACATATATTTCTTAATTTTCCAAACTTAAAAATTGATAAAATTGGGCAGGGGAGGAAGATAAATTTTCAAAAATACCATGAGCATTTTTTTTATCAATTTTCAAAAATTAAAATAAAACACCAAAAAAATTTTAAAATAACCAAATTTCACAATGATAGAGATTTAAGTGCAAGACTCACGTACATAAAAAAATGAAAAAATAAATTTACAGCTACCCCATATTATGCCTGCAATACATGTGGCTGTATAAAATCAAAAGGCTTTAGTAATTAGTTCCCTTATTATATCACATTATTCCCTCTTTTCCTCAACTTTTCCACCATTTCCCAGGTTTCTCTCATTTCCCAAATGGATCCTAAATTCTATAAAACTAAGACAGTTGATATTATTTAAAGAGGAATTATCCTGTTAGCAAAAAACCCATTTACAACACTTATTTTTTGTTTTCTTCTTCATACACTTGTTTATATATGTGTATTTAACATATAAATTAATTTTTACCATTTTTGGATATGTGCATATATTTTTTTAAAGCAAGGCATTTGCTTAGCCGGGCAAGCTTTTGTGACTGGGGGTTGTGGGCTTGAATCATGAGAAACAGCCTCTTTATAAAATAAGGGCAAGCCTGCATACATGGGTACCCATCCCCAAATCCCACCATGTGTGGAACCTCTATGCACCAAGTCAGCTGTTTTATACAACATGGCTTTTAGCGCTAAATCACTCACCCTTTCCCGTCTTTCTATTGATACTTCTGGCTCTTTTCATCTCTAACACCAGAAATCTATTAAGACCAGGGAGACATCCTAATAGCAACCATCTACTCTCCATTGGCAGCCTTTCTGTGATTCAAAGCCATTATTGCAAATCAGGGTTCCAGAAGATACCTTCTTCCCTAGCTTTCATCAATGTCCTTTAGCAGTGACATGTATTTATACAAGTGTTAATCTAGATGTATTTAACATGTGCATCAATTTTTACCATTTTTGAAGACTTTTATATATTTGTTTTTTGATTTTTTTAAATCAATGGCATTTTCGTATCAAAAAAAAAAAAATTAAATGAGTAAAATGCACCTGGGTGCACTGAGGCTGAATGCACCCGGGTGCATTCAGTCAGCGGCATAGTATAGTGCCTCAAACCTGGAATGACACGTATTTCATAAAAGCTATGGTGGACAGCTAGGAGCAAATTCGGATTATGCTTCAGAAGAAAGGAAGGGCATATATGAGAATAGATTCGTAGAAAGGTAAGGACATGGAGTAGGAGGATTTGCAGAAAAGTAGGGAAATGCAATGAATGCAAAAATAAGAGAGATTCACAGAGAAGGATTATTCAATCAGCATGGTATTTTGGCAAGATTCAGAATGTAGACCATACTGGACAATTTTTTTAAAAGCAAACAATTATGAAAAAGTATCTTAAAAACACAGCAAAATTAGGAGATGCAAGCATATATAGTTATTGACATGTTGCCCATATGGATAATGGTGCATCAGCCTATACCTTTGAATGATTTTGATATTATACTTTGGAGATAGGTATGTATTATGTGTAGTTAGCAATATTTATTTTCTACATTTTAAAGTCAAAATTTTCATAAAAAGATATAAATATCATGAAAATTACATTGAAAATGTACATACATAAACTATTCCAAACAACTCAATAGACAAGTCCCAAAAATCAGCATTAACTTTTTTTCTTTAAAGTTCAGAACTAAATAGAATTTTATCAAAAAAATAGAATTTTCTTTAAAAAAAAAAAAAAAAACAGAATGATAGGTCTAGTATAATCATTACAAACAATGAAATCTTAATCAGATCTAACAGCAAAACGCAATCTAGAAGGAAAAATAATATGTTTACTCTTGACAAAATTTTCTTCTTCGCATTAAATCCTAGATTGCATGCAAAGAAATAATTTTCTGTTAATTTTAGCAGGAATGAATGTACTTCCCCCCAGCCATATGGCTAAGGAAATCAATCCAACATATAGTGTGAAATCTCTGTCTCACAACAGATTATGGCAACTACGACCCAACTACCATCAAAGTGAAACATAAAAACTATAACCAGGAAGTAAAAAAGCAATTTCCACACACCATCATACAGCAATTGTCAATAATCACTTCTTCATATGTAATTTCTGGATACTTCTCTGCAACCTCCCGACAGCACTGCAGATAAAGACAAATAGGAATAGTGGGTGACTCTGTATGTGTGTGTGTGTTAGAGACAGAGAGAGAGAGAGATCGTCAGCTTAATCATATTCAACCTTGAGAAAAAGACCATCAGTCTTCCTCATTATGTTCGCCTTGTGTATTGCCGACACCCTTTCTCTGCCATTTGTCTTTGCATAGTGAAAAGCATATTCTGCTACCCTCAAACTCGCCTGGCGAGTAATGATCTTGAGACTTTCAACTACACCTCTCACCACCTGGTTATGTTTCATTGACCCACCAAGGGACCATGAGAATTAATCACATACATGCAAATACAACAATGATAAAATGTAAAAGATGAAAATAGTGTCAATACAAGCTTACTTGATGTTCCAGGCCACTGTACTCTCCTTCAGTATTTTCACGAATTGTCACAAGATGTACATCATCATATCGAGTTTTATAACCAGAGAGACTGGTGCAGGGTCTAACATTTGCATATAAACCAAGTTCCTTCCGTAGTGTAAGGTTCAAAGACCTGTGGCCCTTCCCAATTGGAGTGGCCATGGGCCCTTTCAAGCCAACACCATTTCTACGTACAGAGTCCAAGCTTTCCCAAGTTAGGAAACTCTCTGTTCTCGGGTCAACTTCCTTTCCCACAAAGTGCTCTTCCCATTCTATTGGGACTCCAGCAGCATTGAATACCTGCACTAACACATGGTTGATAGCAGATTTTAAAAAAGGTTTGAAAATGGTTGACGATCTCATAATGGATAAGATGTGATAAATGAGTATTAAGACAAATCTATAAAACACCCCAACGGCAATATTACCGATGACATTATTTACTGCTGTAGGACTGCCTTAAATTGATAGCAAGTGAAGAAGGACAATGCAATACAATAAACTGCACCTCTCCTTTTCGCATTAAAATGAGTATTCTTAAAGGTTGAAAAGAAGAGTTTGCCTTTGAATATAGCCATCTAGATCAATTTTGATATCAGTATCAGCATGTTAAAAACAAGGAAGACATCTGCACAAACTTCAAGCCAAACTCAAGCCTCCAAAAGCATAAAGTATAGCCTAGAATTACTAAAGGTAAAATATAAAAAAGGATAACAACTAAAAAAAACCCAGTTTGACAGACATCTCTCTAACCAAAAGCATAAAGTATAGCCTTTCTTTTTTTCTTTTTTTCAACAGGAAGTAGAGTAGTAACATTCTATTACAACCAATAATCCCATCATGAAAGAGACAACCAAAAGCTTTTGATCTCTGAACTTAAGAGCAACTCTTGGGAATTGACATCAAAATGGTGCCCTTCATTTGAAAATCTGGATAGAGAAAATGGCACAATTACAGGACCCTAAAATCCTTTTCCTCTTTGGACTAACTAGCCACATGGAACCCCCACCAATCTGTCCGTTGCTCAATTCTCTAAGACATGATTTTGGATGTCAAACACTCTTAACGACCATCGAGAATCCATCCACGAGTTAAAATAACTTACAATCAAATTCATCAACTTATGAACCCATATAAAGCAAAAGCACAAGCATTCATAATCAATTATTTCATAGGCCCATTCTCAATGATAAGATGGACAAAAGACTACCAGTAAATTTCGCTTGAAGTTTTCTTATTATGTTTTCTCTTCATTCATGACAATATTCTTTTTTTTCCCTAATTTTAGAGACTCTAATTTGGATTTTAATTAGCTAAGGAAATTCCATTTCAAATCTACTCAAAATATCAACTTTCTTTCACCTTTCCAAATAAACAATGATAGCCATCGAGGTACTAAGGCTTTGTTTGGTTGCACATTTTGAGAGCAGCAATTGCTGTTTTGCCTCTGCAAGAAAAAGAGGTTTGGGGTATAATCGTTCCATACATTTCAATGTATTTTTAGCCTTCAAAAGTGCTAGAAACGGAAGCTTTGAGGCTTTATTTGGGTGCAAGCCATTTAGTGTTCCCGCTAGTAGACCAATGCTTTGGGAGAAGCAGTTTGTATTTGCTGATGTTGTTAACACTTGTGAAGGCTAAAAATGACTTAATTTGCATGAAAAAGCACTGTGCTAGCCAAACACCTACTTCTGGTTGCTGAAAAGTGCTTGGGACAAACCAAAAAGATGGCTAAACAAAGCCTCAGAAACTTCTTCCTCTGAAGCTCTAGTCCACCAGCTAAATGCTCAGCAAACACAAGTGAAATCTAAAACTATTGTGATTCCAGATTCCCACTCCCATGCACAAGCACAATTGTAAGTTAATACCATGCTCCAAAGGCAAACATTTTCAACACAACTAGTAACAAAACACTGATTAACTACCAATCACTTTAGAGCAGGAATATGTATCTTTTAGTTTGAAAGTTTCCATTTAGCAATGTGAATTTAGTCAATATTTACTTGCAAAAGTGATTGACACCAGTGTGCATGACCGAAGTGGAAACAAATCTTCTCAGTTTCCCAACAAGAATATAATTATCTTGAAAACTTTTCTTAACACCAGGAATCAAATTTTAAATAACCAAGAATGAATTCAAAGATGGTCCCTGAGCACATTGAGATAGAAAAAAAAAAGAAGACAAATATCACATACAAGAAAATATTTAGAAATAGAAAGATAGTTTGCCCATCACCAATGTAGGTTTTTATCCTAATCAATTTAATGTACCAGCATGAACCCCCAATTCTGCACAATTCCACTCTATTCAGACCATATCATCTCCTGGTTCGTGCATCCTTGAGTTCTTCTTTACCGCTTCCATACCCATCCTCAACCTAGCAACAATCATCGATGCCCCAATACCCAAGAACTCTAAACGCAAAAGGCCTGCAACTAATTAGGGGACGTTTGGGAAGGTAAAAGTTGCAGGAAATGTGGTATTTTATGAGAGTAGAAAATTAAATATTTTGGAAATTGTACGATTGATATGAAATGATAGAGATAAAGTTGGAATAAATACATTTGTTGGAAGGTAGTTGATAAGGAAAATGATTAGAATATAAGGATAAAATTGAAAAAATATGATGATTGGTTGATTAATGAGGTGACTTGAAATCCGTGCCCCCACCATTTCCCACCCACATTTCCCACGAGCTATTACCAAACGTCCCCTTAGTCTAGTCTCATTACGTGAAAATGAAGAAGATAAAACCGGCCATGGATGAAAAAGGCATCTTTTGAAGTCAAAAGAGCGAATACTTCTTCCTGAACCAACGCAAAATCCATCATGCAAGCTACAAAGCTAATGCGAAAAAACAGAAAATATTTGAAGGAAAATCCTAAGCTAACAGGAATTGGCAATCCACACCCACGGCCTAGCTATGCCAACGACAATCATCGTATCTATACGGATCACAGTGCAGGAATGGCATTCAAAATCTCGTAGATTTCTTTCTAATTGGAGGATTGCCAAAACCTAAATAATGAAATCAAGACCTTTAACGAAAGAAGGTGAAGTTTGGCCTTGGATCAAAAGCGGAGGCGATACATAGGGGTGATGTGAGCTGACCTGTTTGACTGAATCGGCGATCTCGGGGCCGATTCCATCGCCGGGGAAGAGAGTAGCTCGAATGGGTTCTGCCGAAGAAGCAGACGAAGAGAACAGACATCGGGAAGTGGAAAAGGCGAATGCGGTAGAGGAGATCTGATCGAGTTGACGGCTCCTGAGCAGGCGACCTACGAAGGAAGCCATGAGAGAGCTGGGAATCGTCAGGGAAGCTTTTCTCTGAAAAAAAGACCTTCGCCACCAAAGAACTTGCAAGGGCTAAATACAATTTGCATGGATTAAAAGTTTTTGACAAGTTTTGTGCGTTAAAAAAACATCAACCATCAATTGATCTGTCACCAGTGCGTGCATTAAATGCATGATGAATGTACGGTCGGTCAAAATGGGAACTCCGCATGCCGTTGCCGATTCCTCTCCATCGCTGCGCCTGGAGCATAACCCGCTGGTGGACGAGCGAAAGCAGTTGCAGGTGCAGGCCGGACATGCGCAACAACTCTCGCCTTAACCCGAGGAAAGCTCCTTCTGTAACCGTACGGCCAGCAGCAGCATTTGACGCTGGTTCATGAAATGACAGGTTTTTGCATTTACGTCCCTGGCATGAAAAGTTTTGCGAAAAAACTTGAGTTTTGCTTGTTGCCAAACAGACCCTCAATCTAAAACTTGTCACTTTTCATAATTATTATTTTTTAAATTATTTTTTACACATTTTTCTATATAACAACCTTACTTTTCAATCATTTTTACACAACTACCAATACAACTAACCTATTTTTTTTAAATTTATTCTCTTTACTCCTCATCATTACCCCTACAACATCACATCATTTTCTATTAATTTGACAAGTTTTACATAAAAACTTTTCATCAAAAGTTTTACAACTTCCCAAACACACCCTAAATAACAAATTTGAAAAGAAAAGGTACATTTGCAATTTTTATTCATAGTTTAGAGGTTTCCTTAATTTTTTTTTTCAAAAATAAGGGGAGATCCTTTTGATATTACTCAAATTATAGAGGTATATTTCTAATATTCCCTAACTTCTTATTACCGTGTCATTTTTCAGGTCGCAGTTATAATTTTCACTTCAAAATTTATTTCATTCATTATTAAAAAGAGTTAACAGTTAAATAGACTTTAATCGAGACATTACGACTGATTTGAATGTAATAAACATCCGAGAATATAATAAACTATAAAATAAATTTTATTTAAAGATATTTTGCAAAAACTCCCTTTACAATTTATCATTTTATAAATCATTCAATCACTTTTGCAAAATGTCCTTGTAACCACTGCATGTTTAAAGTATATAATTCAACCATAACAGCATGTATTGAATATTTTAATAAGTTACCCATTTTGGGCCCATGTTAGTTATTAAACCCAAATTTTATCCACTTATTTTATTTAACATCTCATTTTTTTAGCATTTTAAAGAAAAACTCTATCAAAAATTATAAACAAAAAAGCATTTCAATCAAATAACAGGGCAGAAATTAGTACTTCTTATAAGTTTTAATCATGTAACTTGAGTCATTTCTAATCCTAATTAATGAAATCTGCTATACTTACCTATGCTAA